>CM049384.1:6431853-7631853 GCA_026937815.1 Etheostoma perlongum | reverse complement strand
TCAGGGAGGAAGGAGCGCAGGGAGCGGTGGTAATCCACCACCATCCAGGCTATGGAAGTGGTTGATGCTGCAATGCTCACAACTGCAAAAATCAGAAGTTAAACCATCAGTGTAGTAACCAAGAGGAAGTGAACACACATTTGGTGTTCCTTGACTTACCACGACTCAGACTCAGAGTGTTTTTACAAGCTAAACTAGGTAGATATCTTTGATTCACACACCAAAACACTTTGCTTTTGTTGTAGAGTGGAAGTAACTCACACTGAACAGTCCTGGCTTTGTTTGTGTGCAGCATGACGTAGATCATCAGAGTGAGCTGAGGAGCACTCTCGCAGAATGTCTCGATCAGCCGGAGCATGCTGAGGTCATGTGTCAGGTAAACAGCGTACTCCGACCCTTCCTCTTTCCGCCACCAGACCCTGAAGCCTTGGCGTATGGCGGAGATGTGCCTACGTGGATCAATTTGTCAGAGAAGGGCTGTTACAGTATACACAACACATAGATTGTGAGAAAATGGCAGCGCATACCAAACCCATGCAGCTCAACATACTTTTTTAAGGGTGAATAGAAGCAATGTAGCATGATGCACTATCTTGAAAAGCACTGACTCATATTAGTTGAGCATTTTAAACATTCACTTCTCTTCTGAGTCACTAGATTTACTAGTGGGCCACACCTGACATTTTCATTCATGGTCACAGCACCTGTCAAATGATATTACCCACTTGCTTTTCTGATACTTTGCACAAATATCCAAGAAATACTCCTGCAGTGAAAATGGTTTGTGCTCAGGGTGTAGTATTTCAGTTTTGTCAAGGTTAAAGTGTGTTTTCATCACAAAAGCTGGACGTTTGAGTTCATGTAACCTGTTGCTGAAACAATTTCCTCACCTTGAGAAACTGCCATCAGACGAGCATTTACAGTCCCAATAAATAGATGTAGGCTGTTTAGCTCAGCATTATTGTACTAATATAATGGGTTCACCAACATTTACATAACAGCATTCATTGCAGTACTGTACAATTTTTTTGAGGTTACATAATAGGCTACAGTTTGGAGGCAAAATATTTTACTTTTTACTTGACTATTATTTGACAGCTTTAGTTACTTTAGAGATTCAGTTTAATACAAAATATGAATCAAGTAATGTGTTAAGCTATAAATACTGTAGCTTAACATACATCCAGAATATAGTCTTTCCAATTAGCCCCAACATTTCCAGCTGCAGCCTTGTGATGTGTACATTATGCATCACAAATTAGAATTAAGTGTTATTATAGGCTATATATTATTCTTAAATGGGCCATCCTGCATAATGAGTAGTTTTACATTGTGCTGATGATACTTTTGTAATTTTTTTGTATCTCAGGGAGTCTACTAGTATAGTATTTACTACAGTATATAATACAGTATTTCTACTTTTAAGGATATGAGTAGGCAACATCTATTTTTCCTGTCTACCTGCAAAGGAAACCCAGCTGCAGCACATGTAACACGCAGGAGAGCTTCACTTGGTCCCTGAAGAGCACGGTTCCTCCTTCGGTCCGCGCGCTGAACATCAGCAGCTGTCGGTCATACTTGAACCAGAACCAGCTGAACATCTGAACGACGACAGACGACAGGACCATGAGGCCGACCACCACCCCGAACCAGAACAATTCCCCGCGGCAGTAAAACTCGGTGGCCACCCACACGTCCGAGCCCCAGTCCACCAAAAACGTACACACTCCGATCACAGAGAAGAAAAAATCGATCCAGGAGTATTTTGAAAAAGTCGCGCGCTCCATAACCGTTGTGTCTGTTAGCTAGTTGACCAACCAACTGACCTGTTGCTGGCTAGCTACCATTCGGCTAACGTCCTGCACCGTTATCTCCCTCCCAACGCGACTTCAAATTCTTCAACCCATTGAAGAAAAAAGTTGCCAACACTTTTCATATTTGAGCAACTGTTTCAACTCACTCAAAGCGGGCATATTAAAGCGTTGCAGGCATGAGTTTAGGATGAAAATAATAACCGCACATACGAGAGCAGTGTAATCCCTGACTGTGTGTACAGTTGTTAGCCCCGCCCACCGCCGCTCATCCGCGTCCCTGTAGCGGCGGGTCACTAACTTCGGTAGGCCTACGTGAAGGTTTTAACTTTTAAAAGCCACTTTGGACAAACCCTCATGTTCGAAATTAAAATTTAAACGGTTAGTCGATTAATCTAGTCGCCCATCACAAATGAACAATATCAACTAATCGTTTAAGGCATCTTTCAATGCCAAAAATGTGTTAGTCCCAGCCAGACTGTATATAAAGAGGATCAGCCTCTCAAATGTAGTGGTGTGTAAAGTAACTAAGTAACGTTACATTTACTCAAGTAGTGGATTAAGTACCACGTTCTTGGAGTCCCTGCACCGTGAAAAACTGCCGTTGTGTGCATTTCTTTGTGGATTGAGCGTTTTTGGTAGGCCTACTTGCACAATATTTATATAAAGCACCATATTAAAACAAAAAAATGAAATCTCGATTTTTACAATATTGGATATATATTTTAACCTGTTAGTTGATTATGGGAATTGTTCACTATTAATTTGATATGTCTTGATAGTCTCAGCACTGATATAGATCATTTGTATGGGAGTAATGGGGCCACCTGAGAGACTAAACCCAGGCCATCTGAGCCCTCTACCCCAGCAGACACGCCCCCAGTAGCCGCAGCCTATTGTATCAAAGGACCGCGTGTATCCATCTTTTTCAGCCTCGCGCCTCATCTCGTCTGTGCTTGTTCGGTTTTAGCCAGATCCCACATTTCGCTAGGTTAGCAAGCGCAAACTAGCAAGATGTCGAGGGTGTACATCGGAAGATTGAGCTACAGGGCCAGAGAAAAGGACGTGGAGAGGTTCTTCAAAGGATACGGGAAGATACTCGAAGTCGATCTGAAAAATGGGTAACGTTTGTCGATGTCCGTTTTTTGTGAAGCTAACGCCTGCATAGGCCGCACCGTGAACGTGCAGACTGGGCCTTGTTGTTTGCAGCGGCCTGCTAATGCTAGCTAGTATGTCGAATATCTCAATAAAAGCCGTCGCGAATGTGATCTACAGTAAAGTTTTAGTTTTGCTAAACCTCTTGTTTTCTCTTTGTAATGTTAAGGGTTGGCCTTTCGCGTTGAGCGTTAGCATAGCTGTCTCGACCACGGCTAAGCTAACTCACTGAGCTAGCTAGCTAAGGTTAGACGTGGCAATGTCACTGGCGGCTGTGTGAATTGCAAGCAATCCGTGAGCTAGCTCAACAAGTCCAAGTCCCTGTGGTTAAGTCACACTCGTGTGTAACTTTAGATCGACCTAAAAAACGTGCGATGTCTCGATTGTGAAATTCTGGGCCGAAACAGATGTTTATTGTTTGTTGTTTTTCCCCTTTTGTGAAAGGGAAACGAAGAAGTCTTAATTATAATTTTAAAAAGTAGCTCAACTGTTCGCTAAGTCACTCATCCTTTACAATCTCAAACATACAAATGTATGAAACATTTAATACACCCTTACTTCACATGAAAAATAAGTTTCAAAAGCCCGTTTAGCTCGCTATACAACTAGCTAGCTAACGTAGACAATAACATTTCATTACTTGGCTAGCGCAACACAACAAATGCAAATGTATATTGTCCCTGTAAATATATCCCTGTGAGTGTAACGCTGCCTTTATCATATTAAAATCTCTAAGATGTGTGCCTCATGGCACAGTGGTTTATTTTTCGTGCCCTAGCATCGTTTTCTATTGCATTGAAACAAGTTTTTTTTTTTTTTTTTAGAAAATGTTAACACATCCGTGTCCAACCTTTTGTTTATCATGTTGCTAGTGCAAAGTTGAGACTCTGTAGTGTACTCTGGGTTTGTCCAGAGTGTGCAAACCTGACCTCCGCTGTGTTTTCCAGTAAAACATTGTCAAAATGAGTGTTAAAACGTGTTCTCTTCTGTTATAAAGGTATGGGTTTGTTGAATTTGATGACCCCCGTGATGCAGATGATGCTGTGTATGACTTGAACGGCAAGGAGTTGTGTGGGGAAAGGGTCATTGTGGAGCACACCAAGGGACCCCGTCGGGATGGAGGTTATGGTGGTGGTGGTGGAGGAGGAGGAGGAGGTGGCGGCAGTGGAAGCGGTAGCGGAAGAAGTAAGTGTTCAACAGAGAATTGTGTTAATTTTACATGAATAATGTCATTGATGAGGGGTTTTATTCATTACAGGGAACCATCAATCTAAATTTCAAAGGGGCGGCAAAATTGTAAGCTTGTCCTTGGTGGCTGATGTGCATTCAATTTACACCCTAGTGTTTGTATTAGATATTGTAGATTTGACGCTGATAAAGGTTGGTTGACTGTGGCTGAAACGTGTTGCTGTGGTACCTTGAGCTGGGTGATGTGATATAGGAAAAGATTGAGTTTGTTATTCTACTGTGTCACAGTCACAAAATCTGTTCTGAAAAGTGATGCAATAACCTCAGCTTTATAAGTTCTAGAAATGTCAGAATAGGCTCAATTGCTGAAAACGATGGACGTGGGCAGCAACTGAGAGGTCTTGGTGGGGAAAAAAACACGCATGATGCCATGGAGTAACAAATAAGTAAAACAATTGTGGCCAGTATTGCTCAGCTCTTCTGGTACCATTTCTCCATCCCTTATCACTGAAAAGAGTCTATCCTCCTCTTAACTTGCACATCTTTAAATTAAACTGTTTTCATTTCAGCTTTTGTCTTTGAGTCGCACACGCCCATCCACACCCATTCCCCCTAATTTCACCAGTATTAACTATTGTTCTGGCCTCAACGAGCCCCTCTGGGTGTTCTGGTCCGATTAACATAAAGTTTCTGTTTTTAATCACCTTGCAAATAGATTAGCAGACAGTGTACATTACACCACTTAAACGTTTTTTTCCCACCAGCTGAACAGTAGGCACAACAGATTTCATATCGGTACATGTCACAATATATTTGTGTGCACCAGAGCCACCAATGACATGAAAACTATCTTGGGTTACCATTTGATGGATTGAAAAAGGAGTAATATGTGATGGGGAAATGGCTTACTGATGGAAAGGATATAAATGTCTTCATTTGAATACTGTAAAATAATTATTTGATTGTTAAATATCTTGTATATTGATGTCTTGTTCCATTTATTATTTAACTTAAAGTGATTGTCAATTTAAAGGTAAAAGATTTAACAAAGAACCTCAATGTTTTAATTGAAAGAGTCCTTTGCTGACTGCCTGCCCCTATTGCTGGCCATGGTGTCCCCCTTTCCAAGAGTGTGGTTTGACCATTCTGGGCCCCTGGGCAGACCAAAAAAGGGAGCCATTGTGAATGAAGACCGCTTTTCCCATTAGGCCCAGGCCGGGTGGTGAGGATGCCATGGGGGTTAGGAACAGATGTGGGTTCAGCTCTTATAGGTGCCTGAAAAAAGAACATGTTTTGTAACAGTGAATTGTTTTTTTTAAAATAGGATAGCTTAGAAACTTGCTTTAGTTCACCGTAAGTACTTCCTTGATCAGTTTTGTTTTTGAATGAGATTCTTTCTTTTTTTCTATTTAGAGAATAGGCCCATTGACATTTTTACCAAAATTCAATAAGCTTACAAATGTGTTGTATAGGTTTAGGCTTTTAAATATATATTTTTATTTGTAAACAGAAATATCTTAATATAATATATTTAGTTTTTTTTAAGTCTTTTTTTTCCACCTTTGCTTTCCCCCCTCTTTGTTTCCTTTTCCCAAGTGAATATTGCTATTTTGTAGAGTCTAGCTTGGAGTTTAGTGTGAATGCACCATCACAGTTTCTCTTTGGTCCTCATTTTTTCTGTCCTTTCCTTGTTACCTTTAAAAGGTGGATATGGGCGGTGGGGAAGAGACAGATATGGTCCACCTATACGGACAGATTATCGGCTCATTGTTGAGAATCTTTCCAGCCGCTGCAGCTGGCAGGACCTGAAGGTATGAAGCTTTTTTTTCTTGCATAACGTGTTCTATTTTACAAAGTAATGTCTAAATTCAATATGTCATACAGTGTTGTCATTTGTCTACTGTCTTGTTCTTAAGAAAAAAAAAGACGTATATGCAAATCACCGCACATTGTTGCAGTGTCGACCATCTGATCATATCACTTAAGTCAGTACTTTCCCTCTGATCGCTGTGATTTCTTTTTCTTTAAAAGGACTACATGAGGCAGGCAGGGGAGGTGACATATGCTGACACCCACAAGGGCCGGAAAAATGAGGGGGTGATAGAGTTCAGGCTCTACTCTGACATGAAGAGGGCCCTGGAGAAGCTCGATGGCACAGAAGTGAACGGTAGAAAGATCCGGCTCATTGAGGACCGGCCTGGAGCCAGACGCAAACGTTCTTATTCTCGCAGTCGCAGCCATTCCAGGTTAGACACAGACTCCTGATGCATATTGATGTTTCTAAATATAGCAAAAGTACATGAGGAACTTTAGCTGCATTACACTGGGATTTTAGCCGTGCTTCATATGTAGTGCTTGAAAGGAGCATCCAGTTAGCTATAAAAGGAGCTGGTGTAGCAACAGGTGACGCTTTGTAACAATCCCCGCTGTAGGTGGCCAGCAGGCGATGGTAATGTTGCTAATTGTTACATGTTTTCTCAGGTCCCGCTCCAGGAGCCGCAGGTCTCGCAAGAGCCGCAGCCGCAGTGAGAGCAGCAGTCGCAGCCGCTCGCACTCCAGGTGAGAAATCTAAACTCAACACTCAATCCTCTTAGCAGCTGCATATAAATTCCACATTAAAATATTGGCACTCAAGTAGCAGTAAGATGAGAGCACATTTTTATAAATAGATTTTTCCAGGAACATGCACGGGTGTGCATGGAGTTCATAACTGGTGATGAAAAGTAGTAGTCTGATATCTACAGCTGTTTGTTTTTATAAATCTTAGGCCAAGGCTTTATAGCCTAGTTTCTCTGTCCACTGATAGTTCATCTACTATTCCACCAGCAAATAATTGTCTTTTGTGATGTCAGGTTGTGGTAGGACAGTAGAAATAATCTCCAAATCCTTTGTGCACATCTTTTTTCTTTGAGAGTTGGGCACAGCATAGAATCAAAAACACTTAGTTGTACTTTCTGACGTTCACAGGGCGGCGTCGAACTCCCGCAGCCGATCTCGTAGCAAGAAAAATAAGGTCAAGAGCAAAAAGGAGGAAGAAGAGCGCAGCAACGGTGCTCCAAAGAACAAGGACCGCAGCAGGAGTCGCAGTCCCAAGAGCAAAAAGAGCAAGAAAGACGGGAAGAAGAACAAGAAGGACGACTCCAGGTCCAGATCTCGCTCTCGCTCCAGGTCTCGTTCTAGATCAGGGATTAAGGATCGCTCTAGAAAATCTGGCTCAAAGGGTCGTGCGCAGCCCAAGAGCGACGACGAGGGTGCCGAGCCTCAAAGGGGCTCTCGCTCCCGTTCACGCTCCCCTGCTGAATCCAAATCCAGAGCCAGGTCTAAATCAAAGTCCAAATCCAAATCACGTTCTCCCTCACCTGCCAAAGCCCGTTCCCACTCCCGATCGGCCTCCCGTTCAGAGTCCCGCTCCAAATCCCGCTCCCAGTCTCGCTCGCGGTCTCGTTCCCGCTCTTAATTCAGATTTGTTTTGTCATGAGCCCTTATCCCTGTGTCTCCCGTTGCCCTCCATTTACATTCCCCAGATCCCACAACACTACCCCTGCCTCCTGTTTTTTGATAAATAGCTGTAGAATACCAGGCACTCGTCTTTTATGCACACGCTACTCCGATATCATTTGACTTTTACTCTACATCTTTTTTTCATTAGAGCTGTCTTGTATGAGGGTGTTTGTAAAATAACAGGGTGCAATCTCAGTTTTATAAGTTGAAATGATGGTATGTGTCTTAGCCTTTTTTTAATCAAATGTAGAAGCATACTGTTGTCAAAATGCTGGGTGGGGCTATGTTGTAACACCTCACCTTTTTGTGAAATCCTTGTATCATTTTATTTCAGATTAAAAATGCCTGTTCTACATTTGTCATTGGATTTAATTTTTTTTTTCAATTGGTCAATAATGTATTTGAATTTTGGCATAATACACAATTACCTTTGTAGCACAGTTGGAGCAGATGTTAATTTACACAGAAATTGAGATCTTTGGCTAAAAAGAGCTCCCAACTCATTCCTTATGTTTAGCAATGTTCCCTAAAAACTATAGCGCCCAGCTCGTTTAGAAAACTACGTAGCTTTTTTACGAAATGAAAATACACTAGTATTAAAATCAGTAGAAACTAATGCCCTTGGGGTTGAATGTGACAGTAGAAAATAGACTTGATTGGGTTTGTTTCGGTCTTAGCCTCATCCTTCAGCTACATTTCAGGCGTCAAACAAAGATATAAAACTAATTTGTGAAGAATCAACAAGTGGAACAAAATATATTGGATATTTCAAAACAAAAACTGAAATTAGGCGTGCAAAATTATTCAGCCAAACTCTCCAGAAGTTCAGTGAGGATCACTAAATGATCCAATGTTGACCTAAATGACCAATGATGATAAATAGAATCAACCTGTGTGTAATCAAGTCTCCGTATAAATGCAGAGAGCATCATAAAGAACAAGGAACACACCAGGCAGGTCCGAGATACTGTTGTGGAGAAGTTAAAAGCAATAATATTGAAATGGAAGGAGTATCAGACCACTGCAAATCTACCAAGACCTGGCCGTCCCTCTAAACTTTCAGCTCAGACAAGGAGAAGACTGATCAGAGATGCAGCCAAGAGGCCCATGATCACTCTGGATGAACTGCAGAGAACTACAGCTGAGGTGGGAGAGTCTGTCCATAGGACAACCATCAGTCGTACACTGCACAAATCTGGCCTTTATGGAAGAGTGGCAAGAAGAAAGCCATTTCTCAAAGATATCCATTAAAAAGTCTTGTTTAAAGTTTGCCACAAACCACGTGGGAGACACACCAAACATGTGGAAGAAGGTGCTCTGTTCAGATGAAACCAAAATCAAACATTTTGGCAACAATGCAAGACGTTATGTTTGGTGTAAAAGCAACACAGCTCATCACCCTCAACACAGCATCCCCACTGTCAAACATGGTGGTGGCAGCATCATGGTGTGGGCCTGCTTTTCTTCAGCAGGGACAGGGAAGATGGTTGCAGCCAAATACAGGACCATTCTGGATGAAAACCTGTGGAGTCTGCAAAAGACCTGAAACTGGGACGGAGATTTATCTTCCAACAAGACAATGATCCCAAACATACAGCAAAATCTACAAAGGAATGGTTCACAAATAAACGTATCCAGGTGTTAGAATGGCCAAGTCAAAGTCCAGACCTGAATCCAATCGAGAATCTGTGGAAAGAGCTGAAAACTTCTGTTCACAAACGCTCTCCATCCAACCTCACTGAGCTCGAGCTGTTTTGCAAGGAAGAATGGGCAAGAATGTCAGTCTCTCGATGTGCAAAACTGATAGAGACATACCCCAAGCGACTTACAGCTGTAATCTCAGCAAAAGGTGGTGCTACAAAGTATTAACTTAAAAGGGGCTGAATAATTTTGCACGCACATTTTTTCAGTTTGTTAGTTTGAAATATCCAATAAATTTCATTCCACTTCATGATTGTGTCCCACTTGTTGTTGACTCTTATCAAAAAATTATTTTTATCTTTGTTTGAAGCCTGAAATGTGGCAAAGTTCAAAGGGGCCAAATACTTTCCCAAGGCACTGTAGGTCTCTAACTAATGCAAATCTGAAAATTGATTTCAATTATGCTAATCAGAATGAAAACGCAAGGCATTTGTTTGCTTGCTTTAAATAATTTTAATGTGTCAATTTGGCGGCTGGTCCCTTTGGGCTCTGGCAATGAGAGAAAATAAGCCAGTTCCAATATGACCATACATAACTGAATTTAATGGTCAGAGCAACCTGTGCCCAAAACCGGTGTAAATATATTCATATACTTAGTATAAAACACAATAACAGTTACAGTCAGACAATGCTACATCCATCTCCTCACTGAATACTACACATGTAGAGGCCTAACTTCGAAATATTCCCTCATCTGTGTCTTTCAACTCATGAGAAACGTTTCACCTCTTTCTGTTGCCGTGTAGTTCAGTCTTCAGTCATAACCCAGAAGCTCAGTTCCTCTTCATCGCTCTGTGTCTGTAGGAGTGCATGCAGGTTGGTGAACAAAGCAGACAGACTAGCAGTCGTCAGTCTATTCAGATCAGAGTGCTAGTCATCATCCTCTTCTGAGGAAGAGTGCATGCCGCTGTCGTCACGATAACACCGCGCCAGTAGCCGCAGCTCCTCCAGCGCCTCCTCGTATTCTGCCATTTCCGGCCCCTGGGAGAGGAAGCTGGGGGCCACACGGCGGATGTCTAAAGTCCTGGCACCACGATGCAGCTCAGACAGCCACGAGCCAACTGCAGGCCCGGACTGGAGGGAAGTCATGACGGGTGCAGAGGAGACCACAGGGGCCGGAGCTACAGGCATAGGGAAGGATTCTTTTAGAATACCATCAAATCTGAGGTGAAAGGTTTTCAAGCTACAAAAAAAGAGTAAAGTTAAATAGAGACAAGCTTACAGCCAGGTGGAGGAGGCTGGCTCTGCAGGAAGCCCTCAGCTCCGAGGGACTGACTGAATATCTGAGGGAAAGGTGCTGTCAGCTTACTGGGTGTAGACACCAACTGCAGAGCCCTGGGAGAGGGAAAATAGAAGTGTGTTTAAATATAGTGTTCCAAAGATAAACTAGTAAAATGATTATGTTCACAGCATGTAACAGTGTGGGGACTCACAGAGGAGCTGTAGGATAGAACGATCCAATGTAGGACGCCAGGACGTCTTCCCCACTGTGGAGGCTATGCAGAGGAGTGGGTGGTTGAGTCCCTGGAGCCAGAGAGCTGATGGAATAAAAAAAATTATCAAAACAAAACAGTCTAGCAGATTTAAATTTCAATGAGAGGATTGGGAAGGTGTTAAATGGTTCATGTTTCCACAAGCCATTTTTTTTTTTTACTAAATTTGCAATCCGATTGACCTTGATTGGATGCAGTGGATCAAAACCATGTTTGGTTAAACCCTCTGAAGTACAGGTGTATTTTGGTCGACTTTCACTTTCTCTTTGTTAAGCACCTTTTAAACTGTCCCAGTATAAACCTTTACAGAAGCACCACTCTGCTACTGTGCCAAAGTGTGGTATGCCAGCTGCACAGAATATGGTTGCAATTGTGGTTCCAATCGTGCACACAGTTTATTGGCCGTCTATACAAGAAAGCCAGAAACATCAGTAAGTACCCAACCCAGCCAGGTCACAGTCTGGATCAAAGGAAGTACATTTCCTGTGTTCGTCTGTGTGTCGCCGTTCGCGAAATCTCTTTGCTACAGTTAACAACAACAAACTTTGACTAGCAAGCTACACGCTTTGTAGGGGCCTTAGTTCTTTTGGGGTATGATTGCAAAGATTTACAAAGAATATTTTTTACAGCATTGACTCTCTGACTGGGACGTTTTGGAACCGATTGCTATGAACAGTGCACATGGCATTACACTGGTAATTGCAAATTACGCTTAACCATGTATCCAGCTAATTTTAACAGCTCACGTTACTGTATTGTGTGAACAGTTAGCTTCATATAATATTTTATGTGGCGTTTTCTTAGCTATGTGAAAGCGTGGCACAAAATAAATGTTTTCAGAAAATACCAACCTGATTAGTCTCTGGTCCCCGAAGCCTTTGAGTGTTACCCACTGGCTGTAGCATCGGCCGTTGCCAGGCTCAGAGCATGATGATAAAGGTTTCCAGGGCAACGCATCTGTGCAGGCATTTAGGGCGTCAGGGAGAGAGCTGCCGTGCATCATGGGAAAGGGGATGGCACCATAAGCAGCCACCACCTAGGATTTAAATGACCATGGTCATCATAAGCTCAGTGCCTTCTCTCTACAGAGACGTGAACATACCGAAACGAATAGCAGCATGTCACCTTTCTCCCACATACAGCCAGTGCATCTGCCACCTGCCACATTGGGACGCTGTTGTTCTTCAGCCTGTAAGGCAAAGTGAGGGCATCGAGGCCCAAAGCCAACACAGAGCTGGAGTGGTACCAAAGTGACGGCTGAGACAGGGTAAAGACAAACAATATTGTTATTCAATGACAATATCAGATGCATTCATGCATGTACGCACATACAACGTAAAACAGCAGTTTGTAAGTCATGACATGTTTTTAATTATATCTAAACTAAATCTTAAAGAAATGTAATTCCAATACAGTTGTATAAGTCTAAACATCTGGTTTAGAGTAAACCAGTGTTGTCCTAGTTCAGAACGACAGTTTGACACTTCTTTTTATTTCCATTTATTGTCATAATGTTTCTTTAAATGTACTTTATTTCACCAAAAGAAAGTCAATTCAAATGTTAAAATAAGGGATCAAAATGAACTGAGAAAATATTGAATTTTACACATTTCAATTACCATTAAACGTCTCTGGAATAGTATAAAGATAAGTGATACAAAAAAAACTCACGTCATAATTTAGGAGGGGGAATGCTGTGGGAGCGGAGGGCCGCTTGCCTAGTCCACCACGCAGGGTCAACGGACAGAAGAAAGAGCTGTGACTGGCCATGTGGACTGTCCCTAATGCGCAGTTCAACATGTGGTAGAGGTCCTTCATTGGAGTCTGGTTGAACAGGAAGAATACAATAAGTACAGAAGCCCATTTACAAAACATCTGCTTTAACACAGCCTCTTCTAAAACACTGAAAAAATAAATCAACAAGAGTTGACTTGAGTTTGTGACTCACTGAATTTGCGTGACTGACAGGTGCTAACCCCCAGGTTAGGATGCCTCTTCCACCATAAGAGTCCTGTAGCATCTCTGTGACCTTTGACCCCAGGCCTGCAAAGCCATCAGCCAGGTCACACATAACCTGGAAACCCTGAGAGGAAAACAAGATGCAGAGAGATGAGGAATTAAATACATCAGGGAAGTTTTAAACTGAACAACTTGCTGAAAATTATTTTGAATATAATGCAGTATAGTACAAAAACAATGACTTACCTGAAGGTAATCACACTCCTCTACAAAGAAGTGCAGCTTGTCCTCCATCTCCTCGAGTACCGACCCCTTCAGGAGAGTCTCTCCCTGGCCGAAAGCCTCCAGACGGGAAGTCTCCCTGGACACCCACAAATACAAATAGAGAGCTTTGCTGAGACTAACCCATTGAAGCAAATTCATCCTTTAAACATGTTGTGCTCACAGCCACAACCCAGTCAGTAATGTCCGTTTTGTCGGCTGTAAAATGTTTAGACGTAACTGTTTGGGGGTGCAGTGGGGAGTGTAACAAGCTTTAACATAAAGATTCAGCCTACAGAGAGCAGCCTGCGATTCAGTGTTTAAGCCCAACTCTGTGTAAAGCCTGACATCTTCTGGAGGAAGGGACCAGATGATGCAATTCAGCAGTTTCCTCATTTTGTTCAACCCTGCGTAGAAAGTCTGGCGTTGCACTTTACCCGTCATGGTTGTACTGATGGATGACAGAGATGGTGCGAGGGTGCAGGTGGATCCTCAGGAAGTCGGACCACACCTTCACGCTGCCCTCCAGCCTGTAGCGCTTTTGGACTCGGGCCAGCTGGCTGTTCACAGTATCCACACGCACTGTACCTGCTGGTGGGAGAGTTGTCAGAGTGGTCGCTGCTGCGTCTGACACAGAATCTTGTATTTCATGCAGAGTTTAAAAAAGGGTTCTTAAGGTTTTTATTACCTGAGTGCTGAGGCTGGGAATTGGAGTAAAAATCAGATTCAGCAAGGACCTCCCCTTTCTGGAGACAAGAGAAGCGACCAGCATAAGGCTTGAGAAGGTTCATACCAAGGTGCAATACAATGCCTCTACTATAGAATTACACATAGTGGAAAAGCAGTCTGTTTCCTAGCCGTGTCCTGACCAATCAAAATTAAAATGACAATATAAATTACAGAGACAGAACTAACAGAGGTAATATGTTCTGCATTCTTATAAAGCGGTAAATTCTGGCTCTGGTGGATACGTTTTCTCGTTCTGCCAGCACGAGACCTTTGTAAAGGTAGAACACAAACTTGATCAATTTTGGTCAGGTTTTGATTTGGAATTGAATGTGCAGTGTTCCCAATGCATTGATATTATGGAACTAAAAGTCATTCCAAGGATTTTTTAAAACACATTGCTATTATTATGAACACAACTGTATAGAGAACATTATTTTGAATGGCTTGGCATCACTGTCTCAAGACATGGAAAATGTACTATTATTATTATTATTATGAAGCGGCTTGTCAGTTTCATTTCCACCATAAATACTCACGTCCAACTTGTCCAGATCTTCAAGAAAGAGGTTCTTCTCAGCTGGACTTTCTTTGTGCATCATGAGGCTTCCCTCCCTGTCAGTTGGAGCACATGTTTTCATCATAAAGACCAGAATTGTCTTAACACGCATCTTAAATACCGGTAATCAAACCTTTAATTAGGAAGAAAACTTTGTTGGATCTCATCAACCAATCAATCAATGTAACGTTAGTTACGTAGGTAACTCCAGATTCTATGAGTATAGGCGTAGCCCTCTAAGGGCTACGCTATTGGGTTTATCCCTTCGCGCATGCGCAGTCGTGAAGATTTTCTTTCCCGCCCTTGCGTCCAGCACGGGCCTCAACTACGTCCGCATTTACTGTATATATATGCAGCGGACCCGTAGTTCGTCTCCCAAAACATCAGCTTTTTCTTCAACCAATGTTCTAGGAGCAGGTGGCCCGGACCTTAGAGGGCTACGCCTATACTCATAGAATCTGGAGTTACCTACGTAACTAACGTTCTATTTCGTATAGGCTTCGCCCTCTAAGGGCTACGCTATTGGGTTAGGGCGAAGCTGATGTAGTCAATGCCACCTGCGGCACAAGGCCCACAAGCCGAGCATAGCCTACATTTCCCCAGCAACAATGTACCGAAGCTCATTCAGAGTCATCCCTCTGATAAAGCCTGCCATGCTGGCCTGAAAAAATTAATCTGGCCCGCAATATGATGGCAGTAGATCAACCATTAATGGGAATTGTGCGTGATTGACCCTGTTGCGCATGCAACGGAGTGACATGATTATCTCCGTGCATGTAACATGATTGATGTATGAGCTTAGGAACTGCGTCTCACCCAAACCCTCTGGAACAGGAGGGGTGAGACAGCAGAGCAGGGTTTCTGCAGTTAGGTGTGAGTGAGATTGGTAACAATCGGGCATCCGCTTTTTATTTATTTATTTATTTTTTTTTTTTTTTTTTTTCTCTGGCGCACATCCGACGTGGCATTACGCGTCGTTGACTGTGGACAGAACTGAACGAGACATGGAAGGTTCAGACATATCTCGCAGATAAAAACGGATGAAAGGGCACGGGGAAGCCCAGGAGGCTGCAGCGCAGATGTCGGCTACTGTCATGCCTTTAAATAGAGCCGCAGACGCCGACAGAGCCCTCGTAGAGTGCCCCCGAATGTCGCGGGGGGGCTCTTCCCCTTCCGCGCTATACGCTTGGGTAATAGCCTCGCACAGCCAGTGAGACAGACGCTGTTTTGAGAGGGCTGACCCTTGGGAGTGTTCTCTATAATGAACAAACAGCTGCTGAGTTTTCCTGATATTTGCAGTGCGTAAAATGTATTGAGACAGGGCACGCACTGGGCACAGTCGGTGGGAAACCACCTCCGCATCGTTAACATGAGGCGGGGGGAAAAACCCCTCGAGGGAAAACACCCTAGACCGAAATGAATTAGTTAGAATCTTCGGTGTGAAGGAGGGATTTGGCTGCAATGTGGCCGCGCCCCCGTCCCCTCTAATGGAGAGGCAGGATGGAGACACAGACAGTGCACATAAATCACTCACTCTTTTGGCTGACGTTAGGGCAAGGAGAAGAGCCGTTTTAAGCGACAGCATTCTGAGAGACGCCTGTGCCAGAGGCTCAAAGGGGGGCTTCCCCAGAGCCCGGAGCACTAGAGCTAGGTCCCATTGGGGGGCGAGGGGGCGAACCGCTGGTTTTTGACGCCTAGCCCCCTTCAGGAAACGTTTCACCAGGGGATGCGCAAAAACCGTCCTCTCACCATAGCCCTCGTGGCAGGATGAGATGGCTGCTGCGTAAGCTTTTACTGTAGATGGGGCCAAATCGCCATCTACCAGAGTTTGTAGATACGTCAACACGAGAGGTAGGGGACACGACGTGGCGTCCACGTCCCTCTCTGTGCACCAGCGCTGGAAGGCAGACCAGCGCCCTGCGTAGCATGCTATGGTAGAAGGGGCTCTGGAGCCCTGGATGGTGCGCACCACGGCAGCGGGCAAGCCTAACCTCTGTAGGCGCTCCCGCTCAGCAACCAACCCCACAGCCTCTGGGTTATCACCGGGGGATGACAGATCGCGCCGTCCAGCTGCGACAGTGCGTCCCCCTGCCACGGAATGCCGGCATAGCGAGGGGGCCGTGGCGCCCCGCATGCAGCAGCGGCTTGGTGGGTGCCTGTGTGGGGAACGACTGTCATAACAGCGCGTTGTTTAGAGCAAACAAGGGCTGTCTGGCTGAGGGGAAACGGCTCTTTAGATGGGAGGGAGTGGCCCTTAAAAGGGCCGTTGTGTTTCCAGCTCTCAGCCGAAGAGGGACAGACGATCCCCGCGTCCCGTCATTGCCACCGCCGTTGTAGCTTGCCGGGTGGCTCGGGAGGCGGATTGGACCAGGTGGGAGCCGCTCTCATGGTTCTCCGGCCTCGTGCAGTTTGCCGGCCGTGTGGTGCCGGCTGTCGCTGCGGAGGGGGACCAGGTGGGGGCCCTGAAGCCGAAGCTTGGGAAGATGCCGCCGCAGTCGATGCTGAGGGGCGCTTCCTCTTGTGGCGGTTGTCGTGGCGACGGTGGGGCTGTGGAGGTGCTGCCTTCCACGAGCCGAGCCTCCGAAGCCGCTCCGCGTCTTCCGCCGCTTGATGGAGATGAGACGTGGCAGTCTGTAAGGCGGGGCCCAAACAGTCCATCGGGGGCTATGGGGCCGTACAGAAGCTCGCGTCTAATTTCCGCTGGCAGCTGGGACATGTGGAGCCAGATGTTCCGCTGGGCCACAGTCTGCCAAGCCATGACCCTGGACAGCGCCACCGTGGACGCCGTGGTCAGAGTAAGGATGGCGGTCATGGCCTTGCCAATCTCGGTGGCCAGCTCCGAGGGGAGGGCGCCAGGGGTAGTGGCCATGGCGGAGACGGCGGAGGCCAGTAAGGCGATGTTGTTTTGCGCCGCCAGCCCTTGGGCAGCACATTGGTGTGCCCGGTCAGTGACTTGGGCGCACACTTGATCCTGGGGAGAGGGAGGCGTGGGCTTCCGGTGGCCGAAAAAAGTAGCCTTCGGGAGCAGAATGGACGCCAGGCTCCCCTCCAGGGGAGGGACCGAAGGAAAACCCACGTCCGTAGACGCCTTGAACCCGGGTAAACGGGCGTAGCGAGAGACGGAGCCTTCAGTTTCCCGGGCTGGGGAAAGCCTCCTCCACAAATGGCCGAAGCTCTGTGAAGCGGCCAGAGCGGAGCTCGTGAAGAGGGCGGCTCCTGGGCATACACATCACCGCTCAGAAGGCCGCGAGCGGGGGCTGGCAGCTCCACCGGGAGCGCTATGCCTCTCAGCTCCGCCGCCTTCTTGATGATCTCCGGCAGATCAGCGAAGAGGGCTTTAGCGGTGGATGTGGGAGCCGACTGGGGCAAAGGGGAAGGCCGCTCAAGCGGTGCCCCTGGCCGTTCGGGAGACGGAGAGAGCTGCAGTGGGAGAGCATCAATCGCCGTCTCAAGGTCCAATCCTCCCAGGGGGGAGGAGGGGAATCCTCCCAGAGGGGAGGAGGGGAAACCGGTGACGGAGGCGCAGTCCGAGAGAACCGAGCCAGCGGACTCATGCTCGTCGAAAACGCCGTCCGCCAGCGGCTCCAGGGTGTCGCCGGTTTCTCGTCTGTCTGCCCAACTGCCATCCCCGTCACCGCTAGCCTGGCAAACCAGAAAAGCTTCCGCCCGTCGGTTTAGCTCTTTAGACGACAGGCGGGCGCAGAACTGGCAGGAGGCGTGGCGGGTGAGCCTGGCGGCGTGAACGGCGCCGAGGCACGTCTCGCAGCGGGGGTGGAGGTCCGGCGGTAGGATGTAGCCGGTCCGGCAGGAGGGGCAGACGCGGGCACCGGTGGACATTCTTGAGATTGTCTTCATACTGCGTAGTTGAAGAAAAAGTGGGAGACGAACTACGGGTCCGCTGCATATATATACAGTAAATGCGGACGTAGTTGAGGCCCGTGCTGGACGCAAGGGCGGGAAAGAAAATCTTCACGACTGCGCATGCGCGAAGGGATAAACCCAATAACGTAGCCCTTAGAGGGCGAAGCCTATACGAAATAGAACGATAAGTTACAGAAAATCAAAAAAATGATTAAAAAACCCACCAGTAATACACTATGCAGATGATGTCCTATTTATAGCTGAACAAACAGGCAATACTGCAGATAGACGGAGACTTTCTTATTTACCATGATGCAGCAGAGATGTCTTTGCCGGCGTCATACAGACTTCCCTCCTGCCGTAGAGTGCAAAGACTTCCTGTTATAGACAGAGTGTGACAGGCAGGTGAATCATCTTCAGCAAGCATTATTCACATTCAAGTTTTTGTATGAACCTGTATCCTTTTAAGAAATCTTAAATAACCAAAACAAAACCTTTTATAAAGTAATTAAAATAGTGCGCAAACATAGAAAACATTTACAATAAAACAACCAGAAAAATAAAGCTGCTCCAGCACAGAGGAAGTTTTCAGCAATAAGTAAGCACGTGACAGGCAGAAGTTACCTTTGAGATCCATGGCGATGAGGCGAGGTGTGTGGGTGGCTTCTCCGCCCAGAGTCTTTCCTTCACGAAACACAACATCGCTCTGGATCTCACTCGGTGGCGCATGTGGATCATATGATAAAGACGCATCCTGCGAACAAAGACAAGCCCGTCATCATATCTGTCACAGACTATACAGCTAAAACGATCAGAAATACCACAATAGCTCCATCTTAGAAGAACGCAGAGTGAGATATTCCCATCAGGTGGTAAATGTATTAAAAATATCAGCATTGAAACAACACACATCTAATCTGAAGAAGTGTCAATAGTGAAAAAAACAAACAAGTGAAAACTAACATTACTTGTGTACAACTTCTAATTTCTGTTTTTATTAAAGGAACTGACATTTAAAAACTCCAGACTGCCGTTTGTTTTTATTAACATTTCTGCTGCAATAATGTCTGTTGCATTTTACTGCTGTAGATGTTTAAGATTGTGCTCATTTTTACTCCTTTATATACTGTTGGGTAGTTTAATCTACAGCAATGCATCATATTCTATAAAATCATCATATGTTTTTAGGGTTGTTGTCCTGAGAGAAGCAAGTATCTTTTTAAAAAAGTTTTAAAACTTTTCATGGGGTCAGAAAAACCCTGCCCTGTTTTCAGCTTTGTAACTATGCTTTTACAGTTGATCCAATAGGCTTTTTAAAGACTTTATTTAACTTAAGATGTAGGAGAATTAGCTCAACACAGGTTAACACAAACATTCAACATCAACACATCTGGAGATGTTTTTTTTATATACAAACATAGTAAAATATAAAGTTTCATAAAATGTAAATACTCAAGTCATTATCTCAAAATCGTACTTAGGTAAATTCTTCCACCAATGATAAACAACAACTGCCTTTACAGGGCCCTTCTGCAGCTGGATGAGGGTCACAGATGTTGGTTTAGGATGTAGGGCAACATCTCCATCATTTAATATATTAATTTAACATATCTAACCCTATTTTAAGTTATCATGTTAAGTGATTCTTCTGTATCTTCTACTGGATAACATGAACAATTCCGTCTAAAAATATAACTACCTGAACACAAATAAACTGCTGACTTCAGACTTGATGGTTAGCAGTGTTGGCACCACAAGATGTTTGCTACCGTTATCTTTGTGTGCCAGCCTGATTTCATATGCATGTCCTCGGTGTGTTAAAATGACCACAACATGCACATTCACGGTGCTGCTAACACGAGCTCGGAGCACATCACTCTAAAGTTTGACCACACATGCTAACGTTAGCTTAGCTTACCTGTAAATTCCACCAGTGAGTCCCAACAAAGTTGGAATAATGTCCCAACTGAAGAGTGATGACCTCTCTAGAAAAGTTACTCATTGTGATGGAAATTAAAAATCAGGTGAAAATATTAAAATCATCTAGCTCCGACGTGATGGACATGTTTGAAAATGACAACACTGAACTGCGACAATCTAACCCGATGTTGTGCCTCATGTAAACGGGCTCTTGTGATTGGCTGAGAGAAGCGTATGGAGAAATGTGATTGGATGTCTTATGACGTAGATGTAAAAGTATGGTTTCGCCGTGCCTTAGCGTCACTCATAGACCATAGACATAATAAAGACGCACACGCACACATACGCAAGCACACACACACACACGCACAGTACTACCAGGTTGTTCTGCATCAATTGCCTCCCAGACCTTGACATTTAGCAGCCCCACTCCCAACACACACACACACACACACACACACACACTAGGGTTGGACAACATTGACAAAATGTGATATTGCAACATCGATATGAATTCCGATATTTTTAAACATATATAAAATTACAAAATAGATTCATAACAAATTAAACAAGTTTTCTTACAACACAAGGTTTATTTTAACTGAAAGTTATATTGGACTGGTCCAACATGAATAAATAACTAAAGACCATGTCTACAGAACAGGACGTGTTCTAATGGTTGGACAGTATAAAATATATAAATCAAGTTATAATATAAATAACTAAGGACCATGTTTACAGGACAGGACGGGTTCTACTGGTTGGACAGTATAAAATACATAAATAAAGTTATAATATAAATAACTAAGGACCATGTCTACAGAACAAGATGGGTTCTACTGGTTGGACAGTATAAAATACATAAATAAAGTTATAATATAAATAACTAAGGACCATGTCTACAGAACAGGACGGGTTCTACTGGTTGGACAGTATAAAATACATAAATAAAGTTAACGGGACAGCTCCACAAAATAAACTAAATATTGCATACTTATTGCGACTTTCGATATATTTGATAAATGACCAGCTGTCTCAGCTCTTATTACATAAGTATTTGGACAGATACACCTCTTTTATGTTGTGTTGACTCTGTACTCAAGCACATTGCTATTGAAAAGGCTATATAATTATATATATATCTCTATCTATCTATCTATCTTATAAGAGTAACGTGCAAGTCTTATCAAACAAATCCCAACTAAACCAGAGACAATCCCAATGTAATAACAACACAAGCATACATTAGTGCTGCTTTTGGAACTTAACTTATGTAGCAATTTTCAAAACACAGATAGGCCTACAAAATGCTTCACAGAACCCAGAGTGAAAGAGATAAGATAAAAAAAATCCGCCGATCTGAGCAGGAATATGCTGCACAGTGCTCTGGCATCTTGTATCTTCTGCTGCCAAGTAACAAGTATGACCGGTCCAAGATGGCGGCTGGATTTCTCGCGCTCAGCCTGCCAATGCGGCGTCTACTCTTTATTATGTCTATGTCATAGACAGTTAGGCTTCACGTGCCTTTTTTTCCCCTAGGATAGCGAAACAGGTCCCGCCCTACTATGCCTTTCTCTGCGTCTGATTGGCTTACTCCGCCATTCTTCCTCTAACCCGAACCAATCCCACTCCTTTGTCTAAACCTAACCAACGCAACCAGAGCATTCATCGAGTAGGCCCATAGACATACATTCACCGGCCACTTTATTAGGTACCCCATGCTAGTAACGGGTTGGACCCCCTTTTGCCTTCAGAACTGCCTCAATTCTTCGTGGCATAGATTCAACAAGGTGCTGGAAGCATTCCTCAGGGAGTTTGGTCCATATTGACATGATGGCATCACACAGTTGCCGCAGATTTGTCGGCTGCACATCCATGATGCGAATCTCCCGTTCCACCACATCCCAAAGATGCTCTATTGGATTGAGATCTGGTGACTGTGGAGGCCATTTGAGTACAGCGAACTCATTGTCATGTTCAAGAAACCAGTCTGAGATGATTCCAGCTTTATGACATGGCGCATTATCCTGCTGAAAGTAGCCATCAGAAGTTGGGTACATTGTGGTCATAAAGGGATGGACATGGTCAGCAACAATACTCAGGTAGGCTGTGGCGTTGCAACGATGGTCAATTGGTACCAAGGGGCCCAAAGAGTGCCAAGAAAATATTCCCCACACCATGACACCACCACCACCAGCCTGAACCGTTGATACAAGGCAGGATGGATCCATGCTTTCATGTTGTAGACGCCAAATTCTGACCCTACCATCCGAACGTCGCAGCAGAAATCGAGACTCATCAGACCAGGCAACGTTTTTCCAATCTTCTATTGTCCAATTTCGATGAGCTTGTGCAAATTGTAGCCTCACTTTCCTGTTCTTAGCTGAAAGGAGTGGCACCCGGTGTGGTCTTCTGCTGCTGTAGCCCATCTGCCTCAAAGTTCGACGTACTGTGCGTTCAGAGATGCTCTTCTGCCCACCTTGGTTGTAACGGGTGGTAATTTGAGTCACTGTTGCCCTTCTATCAGCTCGAACCAGTCTGGCCATTCTCCTCTGACCTCTGGCATCAACAAGGCATTTCCGCCCACAGAACTGTCGCTCACTGGATGTTTTTTCTTTTTCGGACCATTCTCTGTAAACCCTAGAGATGGTTGTGCGTGAAAATCCCAGTAGATTAGCAGTTTCTGAAATACTCAGACCAGCCCTTCTGGCACCAACAATCATGCCACGTTCAAAGTCACTCAAATCACCTTTCTTCCCCATACTGATGCTCGATTTGAACTGCAGGAGATTGTCTTGACCATGTCTACATGCCTAAATGCACTGAGTTGCCGCCATGTGATTGGCTGCTTAGAAATTAAGTGTTAACGAGCAGTTGGACAGGTGTACCTAATAAAGTGGCCGGTGAGTGTATATGGAACTATAACTATAACTATACATATATATATATATATATATATAATCTATCTTTATGTCCGCATGCCTTCGCCGTCCTAGGTTAGAAAAAAGGTCCTTCATGTGCGTTCTCTGCAAGTTTAATAAAATAAAAATGTAAAAGGACCATTTTATGTGCATTTTTAGAATATATAATAATTAATAATAATTAAAATATAGATTTCCAAATAAATAATGCAACATATTTATAATTTAACGGTTTCTTTTATGGTTAAAGAAGAAAATCTTGGTTATGTTGCTATTAGTTATATATAATAAAAAATTATTTGTATATTTTTGCATACAATGAATTTGCAAGAGAAAATAAAAAATAAAGTACTGCAAAGTCAAGACGTTGTAATATAGAATAGAAAAAAATACAATAGAAATATGAAAACTACTGTGGACAAGAAGAAACAATAGAGCAAATTGTTATATTGTCAAAAATATGAGAAAGAAAGAAGGCATATGATTCAAAATCTCACAAAGATAAGAGTATTGTGTGATCTAGCAGATATTTGTCAAAAGAACTCAAGAAATGAGTGTCATCGAGTAGCCTACTATTTTAGACCATCTTAGACCAATGAATACAATCGAGAAGATGAGTTTAGTCATTTATATATGTTTTGCGTTATTATTTTAGGCTATTTTACATATTTGAATATTGTAGATATTAGTTATTTCCAATCCACACACATGGAAATGCACCAATCGTATGTCACCTTTCAATAAGCCTCAAAGAAGAAGAAGAAGAAAAAGACAAAAACATGAAACATTTTTCTTGCAGAACACAGGAGTTGCTGATCTACCGCTGCCTTGATTGGTTAGTTTTTTTTGTGTTATTTCTGAATAAATTAAGCCACTTGTGCAGTCTGTGTTGATTTCAGCATTTACACCCCTAAAGTTCTTCAATTTGGTCAAGAGGACGTTCAGACAAAAGTATCAATGATGACATCATTGATGACATTATTGATTTTCAGCTGTTTTTATTGAAGGACCTTCAGTTAGACATTCAGACTGTGGTGGACATTTGAGATTAAACAGTTTCCTGTTTAAAACAGGTGGTTTTGATACAGAAAGTGATGGATAAACAGATGGTCCAGACTGTTAGATTATAACAGGTTTTACATGTTATCACTAAACATGGAGACTACGGCGAAAAAACCAGTTCCTCAGCTCCTTCCACTTCTCCTCCAGGGTGGACTGCAGGTGTTTAGGGGTTTTCTCAAACTGCTCCTTCATGTCTTCAGCTTTGATCAGAATCTTGTCCTTCATGACCTCCGTCTGCGACTTCAGCAGATCATTCAGGGTGGTGATCTTTGCCTGGGCGTTGTTACGCACATGAGCAAAATAAGGGTCTAAACGTGTCTTCACGTCCTCCATGTTGTTTGAGGTGCGGGACTGAAGCTCCTCAAAGAAGTCAGCAACATGTCTGAGGAGCACAGAACAGTTCTGACTGAGTGAAGAACAAGACTCAAAAACATCTGATTTATCTGATTTATCACATAGCTTCAGCATGTTGTAAAGCAAGCGTTGTTATATGTTGTATAACTGCAGTATAGGAAGAAGTATTCAGATTTCTTTATTACTTAAATGTACCACTAGGCCTACTACAGTGTAAAAATGCTTCTAAGGAAAAGTCCTACAGTCTTACATCATACTTAAGCAGAATGGAAGTATGTATATGTATATATTAAGAATTGAAAACAGTATTTAATATATTTAGTATACAAACATACAAAGGATCAGAATCAACCCCCCAAAAAAACCCCAATCTACTGCTTTTTGGGAACATATATTAAAAATATGCAATGAGACAATTAAAAAGGGAATAGGTATTAAAAGAGAAAGTAAACAAGTGTTTGAACAAAATAAAACAATTCAAAGTTTGGTTGGTAAAAGTTAGAGTTTCCCGTGAGCGTTTAGTGAACGCCTCACTGCTTCAGTGGATTTCACTCACCTCTTGATGTCCTGTGTATCGTTGCTGAGGCGTTTCTTCAGCTTGCGGGTGTAGGCGGAGACCCTGACCCTGACGTCGTCGGTGTTCTGCTCCATCATGGTCTGCAGCTCCTGGGTGTACTTCTCCATTTGCTTCCGGGCCTGGCTCATGTGGTCGCCCAGTCTGTTGAACAGCTCCTGCAGGTCTTTGCCCAGACCCTCTGCAGCTTCCTGGGTATAGGGGACCAGCTTGGTCTGAAGGTCGTCCTTGTACATGGCCAGCTCAGCCATGCTGTCCTGGATTAGGGTGCTGTTGGGTGGGGGGGATACATATTGGGATTTTTTTAGGTGTTTTTGTATTTTGGATCCAAAGGGGTCAATGCCCCGCAAAGTCTCACCAGAGATGTTGATTGATCTACAGGAGCTCCATTTGTACTGAACGCTTCAATGCAAAAATCAAAAGATTTAATAGTTCCTGAACCAATAAAAGTCCAACTAAGACATCAGGAAAGTGGACTTGGGTCTGGAGGCCACTGCATTCAGCAGCTCTTTACAAGTCTCACCTCACTGACACATGCAGCTCAACCTCCTCACTTAGCCAAGGGCCGCATGTGAGTTGTGTTGCCAGACGGAGGTCTAAAAGCAACACTGTGGGGGTGCCTGGGTAGCTCAACAGGTAGAGTGCGCCCCCCCCTATATACAGAGGCTCAGTTTTCGACACAATGGACGCAGGTTCAGTTCCAACCTGCGATCCTTTGCTGCATGTCATTCCTCTTCCTCTCTCCCCTTTCATGTCTAAGCTGTCATATACAATAAAGGCTTAAAATACCACAAAAAAATCTTTAAAAACAACACAGTGTTGATGCTTTCTAACATTCTGACAAAAGCAGAAAGGCCCAGATGAAATCTGGTTTGTTCCAGTTGCAGTGTTAACCAGCTGAATGAAGTATTTTAGAAAATACTTAGATAAAATACCACAATCTGAAAAGACTCCATCAAAAGTAAAAGTCCTGCATTCAAAAACATTACATAAGAAAACAAACTGAAGTATCATCAGCAAAATATACTAAAAAGTATCAAAAGTACTCACTGTTTGTGTTTAGCATGTTAATTATAGTTGTGTCTGGAGATAATACAATAAATTCTACCTTGAAATTTGGGGAAGAAATTAACAAAATGAATGTCAAATATTAACTGCACACTGAGGAAGGCATTAGCTGAGATGTTTGGGCTTGTTTCTCTCCTTCTTTACAAAAGAATAAAGATAGTAATCATACTATCTTGTACTCAGAGTGGGAACCTCTAGTTGCAGATTTCTGGTTTTGCAGTGATCCTTTTATTATATTGGACTTAATTTAAAATGTTTTCCTTGAGCTGGTGGTGCAGATTAAACACTACTAATATTACAAATATGATCTGACAATGTACAGTCTGTAGGTGATTTCATTGCACATGATGTAGCCTATTTATTGTGCATAAAGTATTAGGTTATAAAAAGTCAAAGGTAAAAATAAATTGATTATATTACTTGATAACTTGTTCTAAATTCATCCCTGGGACGTAAATGAACTCACTCCAGTTCCCGGCTGAGCTGGGAGCTCTTGATGTCCTTCAGCACGTCGTCGGCCTTCGTCAAATAATCGTTAAACTTGTCGACTGTGACTTCCCAGGGGTTCTTCTCCTCATCATTAGGCACACTTCTTGCTTGGCAGCCTGGGTATTGAACAGAGACAAACAAACTCAAATATTCATATTTTTGATGTGAAATAAAAATGAAAATAAAAAGATGGAAGACATTTTGCGTTTTGGCGGATACATATACAGTATATATTTATATATGAGTGTGTGTGTCTGTGTGTGTGTATATATATATACTGTATGTGTAGGTAAATATGTACATTTAGGATCCTAGTGGTCTGAGGGTAGAAGCTCATCCTGAGCCTCTCACTCCTGACCTGGTCCTGTATCCTCTTCATGAACTCACATGTTCAGAGAAGACTTGTGACTGTTTATAAATTTAATAGCTCATTTGGCTTCCTTTACTTATTATTATTATACTTATTAGGCTATTACTGTTACTGGAGGACCCTGGAGCGGGAGCTTCTGGAGTGCTGAAGACTGTCAAAATCCAATCTCAATGTGTTTCTTTTTTTTGCTTTATTATTCATCCTTCCCTTCTTTCTTTCTTTCTCTTTTTCTTTCTTTCTGTCTATCCTCCTTTCCTTCCTTCTGTTATTTTATACCTTTTCATTCACTAACTTGACAGCGGTTGTCAACTTGCCATCAGGAAATACTTTTTGAAGATACTGTTTTTGTTTATGTGTACTTAATTATTTTCTTCTTTTAAATGTACGCATGTCTTCTTCCCTACTTCTGTTATGTCAAAAAGTCCAAAATAACATGACAGTAAAAAGATTGAAGAAGTTTTTATGTGTCCTTAAGAAGACATTTTAAACTCACCTGAGAGGACAGCCAGCATAAAGATTACTGCAAACACCCTCATGATGATATCTGGAAAATCATACAATAAATATGTTAAGGTTAAAATGGTCTCAACACTGACATACAGGTATTAATAAATTCAGTCACACCTACGCCTATTTCTTTCTAAAACTTAAATGTATAATGCATAATCAACAGGACTGTTTTTAATCAGACTCTTTATCCATCTAGTTTGTATAAACACAAACTAACTCACTAACTAACCCCAACATTTGACACAGTGACAAACAAGTCAAAAACTTTAATTCAACCACTATAAGACCAAGCAGCTGTTAAAAAAGCATAGGAATGGTCTGACACTTACCTCAGTGATCCTGAGCTGTGACGTCTGGGTGAGACTGACTCAGCTGTCACTCGGTATTTATACAGTTTAGATGGCTTTGATGCTGTCCAATAACTATCAGGATTGCCGACCTGTGTCCGAAGTTCCCAGCATGTTGGCATCTTTTATTGCAGTGTGTGTGTGTGTTATTTTGGCTCCACGTTGCACATCAAAAGTACACCAAGCACCGATCAGAAATTAGGAACATCCTAAATATCCAATAAGAAATTAACATGGGGTCAAGGCCTCTGTGGGAAGGTTTGATTTCAGTAGCCAACAACTGCTTTGTAAACTAAAAGTAGTGAAGTTTGTGTGTGAAGTAATATCAGTGTGCCATCAGCTTAGAAACCAATCAGAACGTCACACTGTCCTATTCTATCACAACCACAATGCTATTGATAACAGCCCAAAGGCCAAAGGTCATTTATCAGCGTCCAACTGATTTGGTTCATAGTCCTGCTTTAACAACCGCTGCCTGCATTTTTACAACTTTTATTAGATGGAAAACCTCCCATACAGATTGGGGTAATGACTAATAACTTTATTGTCTGTTACTGTTGAAATGTACTTTGGCCTAAGGGTTTTTTTCAAATAATGATTAACAATTTCTTTTTTTAGAACCCCCCCCCACGAGTGAGTGACACACGCTCGTCATTACCACTCAGACAAAAATTGAGAAAGGATGACATTGAAATACTGTGTAAATTGACCTGACTTGACGAGGAGTCGCAAGTAGATATTGCTTTATTTTGGTGGGTCGCAAGCCAAAAAGGTTGGTTAGACAAGAAGTTTGTGTTTAGTAGTTTTTAATGTCAGCCTGAATATTTGAAATAAATGCTTTTATTTGCTACCTGATTGTTTCAAAACTTTTTGGTGACACGTCATCATTATTAAGAAGTTATATTATTTTCATACATTGTCAAATTGTTTTCTTTATTCAGGTGATTTTTTTGGCTTATTTAGGGTAAGGCGTAACGTTCCCTTTGGGTTACTGATCGACCTTTCTGTGTTTGCTGATTTACTGAACAGCAGCCACTGTGGCCATAATGGTAAATACTGAGATTAGTTTATGTAAAACATCTTGCATGGCCATTTTCAAAGGGTTTCTCGCCCCTCAATCATCTGAATAAAAATGGGTTCTATGAATACCCACAAGTTTCCTCTTTACAGACATGCCCACTCTATGCCAATCCCATGCAGGTTGGGACAAAAACCATGCAGTCTTTCTCATGCAGTATACAGTTCAAAAATGGTGTATTTAAATATGTCTGTATACTGGGATCTTGGAGTTGCGCAAATTGGGTATAAATGGAAAGCTGAGACTTTTGTGGATTCAATGATTAATTGTGTGAAGATGTCAGTCCCCTTAGTAGCAATTTCAATTTAGGGAGACTGTTTTTTCAAACTTGTATCACTGTATAAAATGACCTGTTGTGACCTCGAGGCTAATCGCAGTCTAATGAAACTTCACAACCACAAACTAAAGACCTACATTAGGACATTTAGATGATGTACGGCTATCACAGATATTGACCATACACTGTTATCTCAAATTAGTTGACTTTCCTAGAAATTTTCAAATTTAAAACGTAACAGGTCAAGTTGTATTAACACAGAGCGGTAAATTGATGCAGTAGACAAATCAAGTTTACATTAATAGTTAATACTAAAACGTAGCCTTTTAACAAAGTCATATTGTCTAAAATAACCATGTTAAGTTGAAGCTTTACCTAACTTTTTTTTATATTGATGAACGTGTTACATTATAGTCTCGCTTTGCAAACCATAGACTATTAATATTAATATATAATAATTATATATGATTATAATCAATTTACAGTCTATGATTCAAACATGTGTTGCTACAAAGCTAATTACGACTATCAGCTCCACACATCTCTCCCTGTATTTCTCAGTATGACTATGTTCAGAAGATTGTGTCATCCGGTGCGCAGCAGCTCGAGTGAAGATATCTACCTCTTCTGAAGAGTCCAGCATGTTTTTTTAATCCTCCGTGTCCTCCTTGGCTACTAGCAACTGCGTGGAGGAGGGGTAGGGGCATGTGCGCGGTCACGTAAGGCTGCATCATGTGGATGCGCCAACAGTTTTGTTGTCATTACTTAGAATTCCTCATGTGGGCGACAGACTAATGTGATTTAGTAATGAACATATTTTGACCAAACATGAAAGAACAAGAATAATAACCACTAAACAGTTTAATTAACACTACATCTGGGTTTACAGTGTGATTTCTCAGCCGTTTCCAGAACAGAACTGCTACGTCGAAAAATGCAGTTCTCGCAGAAATCTCCAAATGTCAAATGTTTTTGATAACAAATCACAACATGGATGTGTCTATGTTGCTTCTCATGTCTTGGTGTCTTAATGTGGTATTTTGGAGGGATTTTTTTATGAATTCTTGAGTGGTAAAAAATTATTAAATTGTGTGTCACAAATGGTATCAACCCAAAAACCTGCTGCAACAATTTATGAGATATAAGTGAGCTTGAGAATGGCCATCGTCAACTCATATCATAATGTACGAAGCCCTTTTACACTTGCAGAATTGATTTGAATTCATTAACTCCTTTTTTATTTCTGATTGATGGTTAAAAAAAACTTGACACAGTGCTGAGCTGTATCTCAAAATAATCTTCAGATTCCCAGATTTCAGATGATCCACCACTTCCATGTTACATAAAGGTAACTCTTGACCTGATATCTCTCTAAAAATCCCCCACCACTGTAGAAAAAGGGGGGAACACAAGTAGAGCACAGTTGTAAAGTTAGCAATGTGACTCAATCATTTTAGTTACACATTAAAATCCATGTGAAATCTGTTTAAAGTTTGATAACATTAGCTTCTGGTCACGCCAGACTAAATAAAGCTGTAGCAGCAAAACCAATCCGTTTGTATTCATTTGAGAAAGTGTGTATTTTATGAATTCACCTTTTCATTTATAAGAAAGAATTATTACCTTGCTCTAATATACCTTTGTGAGATTATGTTTGATGTGTAAATAATATTTTGGACAGCAAAAGTTACATTTCTTGTTTCACAGCTCTTTTCTTGGAATTTTTAATACGAAGAAAGTGACAACGCACTATACATTAAACCTATTTATTGTTGTTTTACAGATAAAATCTTATAGTTGTAAACAGTAACATATCAGAGGAAATACTGACGTTATTCCTTTTAGAGCATCTTCATCCACAGAAAAATACAAAATGAGGTATTTTTTTTATCCTTCCCATAAATATAACCCTTATTCAACAGAGAAAAAACTAAGTATAGATATTATTTCATTTACTGGGTGTTCTTAGTAAAGGACTCCCACAGAGCAGTCAGCTGCAGCTTCAGGTTCTGGGCGTCCACGTCCAGCTTGGCCCTCAGCTCCTCCCCTCTCTGAGCCAGGTTTTGCTGGATCTCCTGGGTTTTCTGGGTCAGTTGGGTCTCAAAGCTCTGGACTCGCTGCATCATGCTTCTCTGAAACTCCTCCAGGCTCTGCTCCATCTTCTCCCTTATCTCCTCGGTGTAGGGGACCATCTGGGCCTGCAGCTCACTCATGCTCTTATCCAGCTGCCCCTTCAGCTCCTGGCTCTTCTGCAGCAGGATGGCCTTCAGGGCCTCGGCGTCCATGGATTCAGCGAAGGGGGCCGCATCTTTCTTCAGCGCCTCCAACTGCCTCTGGAAGTCAGCGACCAGCTCCTCGGTGTAGGGCTGCAGGCTGCTTCCCACGGTGGTCAGATCTTTCTCCAGACTGTTCTTCAGCTGCACGGCCTCTTGGGAAAACTTAGACAGGAGGTCCTGGGTCAGAGGAGCGACCTGAATACGGAGAGCGTTGGTGAGCTTGTTAACGGCCTCAGTGCTCTCAGAGATGAGGGTGCTGCAGAGACACAAACAAAAATAAGTCATTAAAAATGCATGTGTCTATTTCCCACTCCATGCTGAAACTTACAACTAAAAATATGTTTTCAACTTTGATTGCTGCATATTTGGTCAAGAGTATGTCTGTTATGTATACATTGTCTCTGCTTCTTTTCTGTTTCTGTATTTATTGTTTATTCTTGTAAATGTTCAATGTGTTTGTATGTAGGATATGCACCAATCACCAAGGGAAATTCCACTGTGGCAAAAAAAAACCTTTCTGATTCTGATTCATGTTACAGAGAAATTATTTTTGAGGATTTGGAGTTTGCAGTAGCTCTATTATTTTCCTTGGTAAATGTGTCTTTGTCACTTTAGGACTAGGGCTTACTTACTTTACTTCCTTTCCCAGCCCAGACTGTCTGATCTGCTTCAGGGAGTCTTCGGCAGTCATAGTTGCCTTGGCGACGTACTCCCAGAAAGCATCTTTCACCATGTCAACCTGCTGCATGGGCTGGCCTTGCCACGCGACGTTGGCATTGCAACTTGCTGAGAGAACAAGAGTCAAAATCATGTATTGCCACATGTTCAACACTGATTTATCATAAGAACTCATCAAAACAAATACATGTTCATTCAACACCGAAATTACCAAACCTAGCCTACTTACCAGCAAAAACTGCAAGGACAAGCACCACGAGGACCTTCATGACTGACACTGCAGCTGAAAAGAAACATGTACAATTAGCTCTTTGTGGTTATTTTCATATATTTATCTCATAATCTGAAAGTGACGTCCTCCTCCGGGTGTCTCACCTGTGTGGATGAGCTTCGAGCTGTTGAATTCTGTATGTGTGTGTCCTGCACAGCTCATGGCTCAGTATATATAGGCAGCCGAGTCGTACCGAGGAAACAGGAGTAAAGTTCAACGCTGAGTGCCCTGCTGTCACTGCTGCTGCTTCCACATCACACTGTCCAATGAAACCTCATGGCATCTATCAGACAGATGTTATTTTAAAGAAATAAGTGGTTTTATTTTGTAATTGTTGTAATAGCTGTCTTCATAGGGCACTTTCTAGGTATATTTAAAGAAACAAAAAAGGTTTAAAATTTCAAATTTTCTATATGTGATACAAAAGCAATACAATAAAATTTGAAATAAAAGTAATATATATGTATGCCTATATATGCCTTATAGGTTTCATGCTTTGGCTGTGAGAGGAAAGCTTTATTTATATGTTTAAAATGAAAACATTAGAAATGGATGTTGTGTCTGTTGTTGGAGACAGGAGTCAAATATTTTAGACTTGAATTAACAATCAATAATCAGATTTTCTTTTAAATATTTCAGAAATGATCAATAATAACAATAATAATAATAACTTGATAAACAGTGTACAGCCATTAGTGTGTTAGCATGCTAATATTTGCTTATTAGCACTAAACACAAAGTTCAGTTGAGACTCTTCATGGGAATACCATTAGTTTTTGCATGAAATTAGTCTGAAACCAAAACAATCCGATGAATCTCTGAACCAAATTCAATACAATACAATCCATCCAATAGTTGTTGAGACATGTTGCTTAAAACTACAAATGTCAACCTGATGGCGGCATAAAAGAAAAGGCAGAGAATCATCAAAGTCAATAGGTTTCATCATCTAGAGACCATGATGTATGCTATATTATATTTTAATGTAGTGGAAAGACATTCCTCCCACACTATTTCACTTAGTTGTGACAAACAGTACCACTACATTGTTTTAAGTTGATTACATTTTAAGTTAAGAAGCACAGAGTAAACATACATATTGATCCACATGCTTGCTCTCAGCTTAAAGCCAAAGTATTGCTGTCAGAGGTTTGATAGGTCACTGAAATGTGAGCAGGACTTTGATCCAGTTGTGCCTGCAGATTGTCTTTAATGAGGAATGTTACGTTTTCCAGATATGACAATTCCCTCTTGACAAACTGATAAGACTCATAAAGTCTTCCTCCCAGGTGAAACTACTGATAAACATCCAGCGTTTCTCATATGACGCACACAGCAACCTTTAGGAAAGTTATAGAAAGGAGTGGATGACGTTTGTGACAATTGTAATGTAGTGGATGAAGCTAAAGTTTGTAACGATTGTAATCTACCAGCTCAGTGCCAAAAAGCAGACAGGCACCGAAAGAGACTAGCTGGTGAACATGGTGAAGAATTTAGCAGTTAAAGAACCAGATATTTCACTCAGGAGGTGGAGGAGACCAAAAACAGAACTAAAAGAGAGTGAATATTGGACTAAAATCCATCAAGTGGCCAGAAACACGACTCCAGTGGGATGCTTATGTTGCTCAGTGTCTTCTGGATGTGTTTGCAAACACGTTCCCCATGCCAACTTTAGAAGGTGATGTTTCTTTATATCAGCTCCTCCAGATTCCAAAACTTTACGTACATGTATTTACTATATTCAAATTAAAGTTATTTGCTAAGACTATTAAACTATTTGAACACCCTGTTGTTCACAGCCTTCTGTTAATGCTGCATGTGATGCAGATTTTGAGGTGTCAAACCATTACTTAACCCTTTCAGATGATAAATGCATCACAGGATGAATAAGGCACTTAAATTATGACGTGGAGTGCCATCAGTGACAAGACTCAGTCCAGCGGGGCAGCCAGAGAAGGACTTTACCCTTCAATATGGCTATAAAAGGTCTTAACGAACACCCGCACAACACAAGTCATCAAACTCAGAGTGAAGAAGAGACAAGCTGCCTCTGTAAGGTAACAGTTTTTGTTATTACTTAAACACTCAAATTAAGTGCTGGATTAAACACTTTTACAAATGTTGAAAAATATTTTTTTTACAGAGTCCAAATTCAATCATGAAGGTACTTGTGGTTCTGGCCCTTTTCGCTGGTGAGTGACGTTTTACCTTGAAAGGAAAGCTTGATTCATGTGAACCACAACTGGTTGAAATAATGTTGGGGTTCTACTAAATCTAATGTTAATCTACAGTTTGCAATGCCAACATTGTGTGGCAAGAGCCGCCCAAGAACAATTTGGACTTGGTGAAAGATGCTTTCTGGGACTACGTTGCTAAAGCGACACTGACTGCTGAGGACTCCCTGCAGCAGATCAGACAGTCTGAGCTGGGACAGGAAGTGAAGTAAGAGCAATGAAGAAGCTAAATGACATTTAGAAATAAACTATGTGTTTCAATGTAACAACGGTTTTCTTTTCTGTGTCTGTCAGCACCAAGATCTCTCAGAGCGCTGAAACAGTGAATCACTACGTCGTTGCTCTGCGGGCTCAGGCTGCTCCTCTGACCCAGGACTTCATCACTCAGTTTACCCAGCAGGCCGATCAGCTGAAGGCTCGTCTGGAGAAAGATCTGACCGCTGTGAGCACAAACGTGCAGCCATACGCTGAGGAGATGGTGGCGCACCTCCAGAGGCAGGTGGAGGAGCTGAAGAAGGAGGTGGCACCCTACGCTGAGTCCATGGACGCCGAGGCCCTGAAGGCCGTCCTGCTGCAGAAGAGCCAGGAGCTGAAGGGGCAGCTGGATATGAGCGTGAGCAAGCTGCAGGCCCAGATGGTCCCCTACACCGAGGAGATAAGGGAGAAGATGGAGCAGAGCCTGGGGGAGTTTCAGAGGAGCATGGTCCCCCTGACCCAAAGCTTTGAGACCCAGCTGACCCAGAAAATACAGGAGATCCAGCAGAACTTGGCACAGAGAGGAGAGGAGCTGAGGACCAAGCTGGACGCTACTGCTCAGGACCTGCAGGCTCAGCTGGCTGCTCTGTGGGAGTCTTTCAAGACAACCCAGTAAACAGACTCCTCCATTATTCTCCACACACCAAATATTGACCCAATAAACCAAATAAAAATCTTATAAACAAGTTCAGTCTGTTGGTGTCTTCATTAGCATCCAAGACTTTTTCACAGAAGAGGGATTCAAACCGAGAACATTTAAATATACAATTGTACAATAAATAGCAAATTTCATGACACATTTCATGACTGCGTCTATTTAATCACTTTGTGCAGGAGATGACTAAGTCCCACATTTTACACATTGTATTTACGCAATGCATTGCTGAGCAGCAATTTCCAACAAAAACTTAAATGCTCGTTATATCCAGGATTAAAGAATTGGATTGAGATCACTGCTCATACGTTAACAAAACTAACCTCTTTCCTGTGTGTGAAGCAGTAATGAAAAAATAAAAACAATTTCAATGGGGATCCTGGTACCAGGTTCAAAAATTCCAATTCAAATCCCAGCTGAGGACAAATCATTCCTCTTAATCAATGCTCTATTTCTTGACTCTTTTAAAACGCATTCTTTATGTTTCATGATTTCTTTTATTTACTTCACTCTGTTTTAGTTTCCAAGACTTTTCTCCAAATATCAAACAATATTTTCAAATTTGTTACCCTAATATCATAAGATGTTCATATACTTAATACACAAACTTTAGAGTTTAATTCAGATTACTGTATTTCAGGTTTCCGCCCTTTAAGGGGAGACACTGTTTAACTAATAGATATCATCATGAAACTTCCCTAGATGATTACTTACATTGATACATTTATTCTTTGTATTACACGTTCTCTGAAAATGTCTGTTTAAATATGCATAAGGCATTATCTTATATGTGCCAATTTCTGCACATTTCCAGAACCCAGATGTGAACATTGGATAAAGGACCACTAAAGGTTGTTTCATTTTGTTGACATGTCAAAGTCAAAGGTTTTTTTACAGAGGACATTTTGGATATCTCTTTTTATCAGTCCATAAATCTAAAATTACGGTCAGCAGCCAGTCATTAAAAAAAAATCATTTTCACCATGTTTTAGGAATAAAACGTTGAATAATAAAATAAAACAATTGATGTGTACTGTATTTTGGACGTTTTCATCCCACTAGTCTGAAAGAAGACGTTATGGAAGCTAATTAGCCTAAAATCTCAATATTGACTTTGTGCATGTAAAAACTACGGTACGTTTTCGCCTGTAGTGTCTCGCCTTAGAAGGAGGTTTTTCCTTGCCACCATCTCACCAAGTGCTCACTAATGATGAGCTAATGTTGGGTCTCTGTACATGTTAGCGTGGTCTAGGTCGGCTCTATATGAAATGTGTCTTGAGATAACTTTGGTTATGATTTGACCCTATTTAAAAAGGTTTTTAAGGCAAAGTCTAAACTGATTTTTGACTGACAGAAAAACTACAATTGTATCTAATTTACCAGGTTTGGTTACCTGCATCCCATTTGTACTGGGTTATTATATCTGGCAGGGGTGAAACAAGCTTTTCAGTCAGGATTTTGGGAAAGATAAATGGCGTGGAGACATTACTGGAAAGGTTTCTTATGTCTTTCCCCCCTATTTTTGTGTAAATTGAACTCATTCAGCAGAGTTTTGGGGTGTAAAATCTTTATCTTAATAATAGTAATAATAATAATATTCCCTTATCATAGTATCTCACACTCCAGCAGAGACAAGATCGTGTGAAGGAAACGACCAAAGACATGCAGTTCTTTTTGTAAGAAATGGCATTTATCAGTTTCCAAGAGGTATATACACAGGTCATATATACTGTTCCACATATGTATGCAACATAAAAAAGGCAACAAAACAAGTGATGGATTGCAAATGGGACATGCAGTTCAGCACACTTCCTTCTGATAGCTTGTAAACTTGTCTGGAACCAAGAAATCACCTTTAAACAAGTAAATGACAAGGATTTCATTCACCGCACGCCGAGACAGACTTTACAGTAAAATCAAAAAAACAAGAATTAAATTCAAGACCGGAGCAAGGGGCAAAGAACTCAGTGAAAAATAGTAATCTTGTAATGTCTCTTAATGTGTTAAGTCTTTCTCCTGTCTATTGGTTTGTATTGAGAGTCCACAGTCAACAAATCCCCTAACCAATCACATTACTGTTTCACCTCTGATCCTTCAGTTAATCTTACATGATTCAATGCAATACATTTACAATAGTACCTTCTATTCACCACATTTGATGAAACCAATAACGTGATAATGGCCGAATGGAGCAGATTGAAGTGATGGGACACACAGTGTTGTACATGGCATAGTCTGCTTGTCCATAGTGGGTCTGTCTGTTCTGTGAAGTCTGCTGGTCGATAACCAGCTGCTCAGTCTAACCGATGGTGATGCCGAAACCGCACTGGAACTTGTTCTTGCGGTGGTTGAGGAAGGTGCAGAGAACCAAAGAGAGCGGCAGCGGGAGCAGCTTCTTTTCTAATGTTGCACCAACGACCCAGTTACTGTCTACTGAACCTTGAAGAGGAGCAGGAGACAGAGTATTAGATTTCATAAAGAGGGATCCAAACAACTGCAGACATGTATGCCTGCGCACTGTCCTGTTTATCATTTGTAAAAAAACTAACTAAAAAAAACAAATGCATTCTCATTTAAAAACGTATAGACCATTTTTCTGTGGAACCTTTGTAAAGCCACCTGTGCAGGATCAGCTGTGTGTTTTACCTGGAATAAAGAGTGTATGCACATCGTACCTTTAAACAGTAAATTAGCTTTAGGCACATCTAGCTGGTAGCCAAACGACACGCTGGTGTCTTGCATGCGGGTGCTCCCCTCAAACTCCACACCGAGCTGCAACTGTTAAAGAGCAGCAGACAGTTAGATCCCGATGAATGCAGATTCATGAAAAAACCCTTTTAGGTCATTGAGCATTTACCCACTTGTCAATCAAATTACAAACAAAAACTGAAAATGGTTTTGCAATGTGTTTTTGACCGAGGCTGAAAAAAAAAAAAACGAGTATAAAAGGAAACAAAGTTACCTGCTCGTTGGCTTTGTGATAGTACGATGCATGAGCCCCCGCAGAGCCGATGGTCAACGTGGCGATGTAGTTACTGCCTATACAGAGGAGGGTCAAGTCAATATTGGTTTTACCAAATGAGGAAATAAATAAAAAACCTTGTGAAACAGGTGAATAACGTGTGTCTCACCTATGTATCTGCCGACGAGAGACATCACTGTGCCTTCCTCCCCCGGCCTGCGGTGGTAAACCAGCTCCCCTCCCAGAGCCAGGGCCGGCGTTATGGACTGGAGGTAGTGTGCTATAACAATACCTGACAGGGGCACAAAACACAGGTGTTCAGCTTCAGAACTAATCTTTGTTTTGGTTTAATTAGATGTCCATTTGCAGAAAAAAAAAACAATCCTTAAATATTTAAAGATAGGAAGTAATTGTAGTCTTTGGATGACAAAGTGATGACTGAAGACCTACCAGAGCCGACAAGGACATCTGGGTTTCCAAGTGTCATCGTTGCAGTAAAATCTTCCCCCTTAATCTCCGCATCGCCTTGCCAGTTCACAAACTTATGTTGTTGTGTCTGAGGACGTGACAGAGTTTGACAAAGTTAACGTTACGGTCCGGCTGATACTGGATTCTCAAGGGCGATACCCATATCTTTATTTGAGATTTCAAAATGTCTAAAAATGATAAATCAGCGGGTACTTTGTTGTTGTTTTTTTACATCAATACAAACTTTGTATTGTTCCTGAAATTGGTTAAACATTTTTTTTTAACTTACTATTCCCAAGAAACAATAAATCTGCGAAAAACTACAATTGGGCCTGCTAATTTATCCATCTAGCTCCAGCTGACATCATGCACAGTGAGAGAAATCATGAAAAACGTAAATGGAAATAAACTGTCAAAGTAAATTTATAAATAAATATTACAGCAACAATGCTAATAATTTTAATAAAAACTCAGTGGGGGAAAAAATGTTTGCGCTTTACCTGGAAGGCCAGTTTGGACCGTATTCTGCTGGTGACCTGGTGGATGATCTGGGCGTTAAGGCTGCCACTGTTGTCCATGTCTCCCACCATGACTGGAAAAAACTGACCAAAACGACCATTGGTTTCATAGTTTATATAAAAAAGAAAATAGAAACATCTTACAGATAGGATTCCCAGTCCTCCTCATCATTACTGCAGCCTACCTCTGCTGGACCCATCTGCTTTGTTCCAACATATGTAGCACCAAACCTGTAGGAGGAATCTCCCGTGGTGCTCAGCAGCACCGTGTGATTCACCTTAAAGAGAGTTTCAAAAGGACACAATTAAAAATATACCTTTAACACATTTACAGTTCACTTACTTTGATCTGTTCCACACTGAAATTTAAGTTTGGAGTTTAAGGCACACAAAAACTCAAACTTTTGAGAAATACCCAGGCTTTATATTGTGTACCAGTTAGTCAAAAGGAAATGCATACAGGGCAAAACGTTCCAATTTCTGTTGGTAAAAATCTCTAAAGTAAAAAGAAACTTGACTGACCTGGAAGTGGTTGCTAAGGCCCTTGTTGACAACTAGCCTGACGCCTTCCATCTGCATAGGGAAAACCTCTGAGAAGAAAAACACGGATGCAGTTAGAAAAGACCAACTAAAGACAGCAAAACCAGGTACATAAATATAAATTATTTTGTACATAGTGATCAGAAGCTTTCTTCATAAGACTCAAATTACGTCACATTTTTTTATTAACTCCATTTACCTTTACACTTGCGATGACACTCTTCAAATGCACCCCGGGTTAGGTAAAGAGCTTTCTGTCTCCTGCTCCTGTCCTGAGGCTGCCCCAGTAGAGGGTATAACTGGGGACAATGGTGGCATCCCAAAGCCTGGTGGCACCGTCAACCCAGGGGCAGCAGCAGCAGCAGCACCGCCAGAGGCAGGAGGTGGAGGGTTGGGGGAGCTGGCAGCCAAAACACTGCCCATTCTGTCAGAGAGAAATTAGGGGAGTGATTAGCAAAGAGGCTGGTGGTAGTAGCATTGAGTTTTAATGTCATCAACACAGGAGAGAACGGTAAAGCAACGTACTTTAAGACAATAAGTAACCTGTGTAATCAATGTAGTGTAATTGATGCAGGCAGGCCAGATTAATCCAACAGTGTAGAGCAGTTTAACATGTAAAGTTGGAACATTTGGGAATACAACCGACAGATTTAAAGAAAAGAATCGGAGAAGCAGAGGCTAAGACTACCTCTTGACCATAACCACATAAGACTTATAATACATAAGAGTATTTTGGATGCTATATTTTACATAAAGCTTACCAATAGCTTTATTAGACCTTCCACACCTGGTTAACGCCCACAAATTTCAAACTCAACATGTACAATTTGTAATGCAAAACATGGTATCGCTGATGCACAGAAGCATTGTCTGGCTATCACCAGACCAAGCCAAGCTCTATAGATTTGAGACTGAGCGGTGGTCTGGGGAGTGTGCTCTGTATTACCAACGGGCGTAGTTCAAATGTCTCTGTACGTAATTGGATACTCCTCCAACCAATGAGACCAACAATCCGGGTGGCGTAGAAGCGACATCAACGGGTTACTGCACTTTGCTGGCGTTCGGTGGCCGCTATGTTTGATGTAAACATGAAGCTGCTTGGTCGCTTCCCGTCATCGTGGGCGGGGTTAACCCAGTCTAACAGAAGCATGCATTTTTGGTCAATTTTGCCAGCTCTAGTCCCATATATCCAAGCTTTCAGAAACATCTGATGTTGACATGAATGTAATTTGCATGTCAGATACCGGTAATTAAATGAACTCATAACAAGGACACAATACACCCTGATGACATCATCAGGGTTCATTTCCCAGAAGTTACCAAGTTTTCTCAGATCAAAAGAAGACAAAACTGTGCCACAGGCCTCAGGTTAATTAATACTTCCCATAATGAGTAAACGTATCTTCATGTGTACAGTCGGTGGAGGGCCCCTTTAACCTTTCACACACATCATGGTCATTCATACCAAGAAAGAGCAGCAGCAGGTAAGAAAGACCGGTTAATAATAAATAACAATAACGTTACGTGATGAAGATAAGTAAGCAAATAGCGATCGCTAACTGCTGTCATTGTTAGATATAGCTAATGTTTTGAATGAAACATGCTTCATCTACAAGCCAGTATGGAAAAGTTAGCTAAGCTAGCTAGCTTCCAGCCAGCAGCCTTAAAACAAATGGTCGGTGCCGGTGGAGGAAAACAAAGATCCCTTTGTGTGATTTCAACTGCAGAAAAGTACAGCTAATAAGTTAATATGTTACAGTTAAACCTCTTGTTATACATAACACATAGCTAACGATAACTACTCACGTTGTGATTTCCAGAGGACGATGCAGCCGGAAGTTGATCCCGGTAGCACCAAAGAAGAAGAAGTGGGTGACGCTAGGGTCCCTCCTATTTTCTCAAGACACGTTACCATTGGATGATGGACCATAATCCTGACGAATAATTGGCTGAAACACCTGCCAGGCAAACGATATGTCGAAAGATTTTTTTTTTTTAATATGCCAGAAGAGTCAAAGGCGTGGTTATAAGTCGATTACGTCACATGTATACTCTGACGCTATTGGCTAATCGACCTGCAGTCAGTTGCAGAGAGGGCGGGTTGATTAATTCCGGGGTTAACGATTGGCGGAGAAATGTGGGCAGTAGAGCGGGTAAGGTAAAACGTTATGAAGGAATTCCTTCAAGGTCAAATGGCACCCAGCGAGGTCCTGTATACATTGCAAAGTCATAACGTTAACAACGTTCACACAGTAGGCCTGTGTTTATTCAGCCACACTGTTTTCACTGAACAGCCTAACGAGGGAGGTAGTGTGCACACCTGAGTGGAAGGTGGACATATTAGGAGTATAACGCCATTAATGGTGATTGCTAATTAGTCGTTTATATTATGCATTTGTATATATATATATTTTTTAATGTTTATTCAAAGTAAAATATGTAAGATTTTCAGATTAGATTTTGACACAGGGTGCGTTAAAACAGGGCCACAAGGTTAGGCTACATGACGCAGGACCAAATTGATATTAAGTCATTTGGCAGCAGCCACCAGTGACAATGCATTAAACGTATTACACCTGTAAACACATCCATCATCAAAGGGCTAGAAAGTAAGTTCAGTGCTCCTGTAGAAGAACTTCAGTTGTGAAAATTCATAAACATTAATGCAACTTGTCAAATTACCTAAAGGCAACTGACTTTTGGGGCCTACTTTGCCCGATAAGTAATCCAGCCTGATGCTTATAGGAGTACAGAAAACCTGCTCCGTTTGATCCATCCATGGCTCATGGACACCTTTGTTCACTCTCATTTAAGTAATTAGTAGTAAATGTGCTATTAACAGACAAAAACCCTGGTTATGGTCCTTTAACGCTTATATGGTAAAACATTTACACAGTTACTTTATATTATAGTATATATAATTATTGTAACATGTCACACCTAAAAGACCACATCATGTAATGAAATAATGTAATAAAAACACCTGGCAGCATAGATTTCAGTTCAATTTATTGAATTGTATTACCCCTGCATGTATTTCCATGTTACAAAAGTAGGACAGTGATCAGCACTCGTTGAAATACCTAGTGCGTCTTCCATGTTTTTTGTAAGGAATGAAAACAAACAATGCAAAATGACATGTTTCTGGTACCACCCGAGTTTTATTCTAATGGTATGAAAAGGAAAGAATGGGACAGTGATCATGATGACACAGGGAGGAAAATAAATAGACATCCACAACTTGGAGTCTAGTTTTAAGTTAATACAATTGAAGTCCAAAATGATGTTACTCACTTAAGCATGGTGCTGGTAATTTATTTTAAAGAGAAGCAGGGCCACCAAGGTACCAAAAAGTACAGAGAAGACTTAACAACTCAAACAAAAAGTTTTTTTTTTTTTTATATATAACAAACAATTTTTAAGAATGAGTGATTGAGTGAACCAACATTTTTGCGAGCCAATTTAGAATCAATGTATCACCACTCCTTCCTATTCATGTTGTAGAGAAAATACTGCAATTACAACTTTTTGCTCAGTTGCAATACAAAAAAACAAAAACCATTTGAGAGCCAATTTAGGAGTCTTAACACATGGTTTTCTGTCCGTGTGCAGGGGAAATACTACTGTGACTTAACCCTCAGCTTACAACAATTCTGCTGAGTTCATCACATTTGGCTGAAATGGCCTGAAGCGTGGGTGCGTCTACATTAGTGCCGCAAATTAAGAGATCCAATTAAATTTAGCTATGCGCAGTAGAAATATTAGGGGCAGTTCAGCTATTAATTCTAGTTTTAAGTCAAGAAGATGATTGCTTTTATTTCCACCAATGTAGAATATAAAGAATCCCAAAACGTTTTACCCAAATCCCCACCTTTTTTTTTTAAGTTACCCTTTTTAACTAATTTTCCCTCCCACCCGTTAGCACTCCTGACTCCACAGGCCAGAGTGCACACACAGACAAAGACGTCTCAACACCTGATGACAAAAACATAATCACTCATTCATAACGGCATTCATCATAACCTCCTTTGTGGCCACTGATGCACAAGTTTACTACATTTTATTTCAACTTGGGTCTTAATTTTCATAGCTCCAGTCATCAGCTGGATTGTGTATGATACAACGGTTGTCATAACAAATAAAACATATGGCTGGAGCTACAAAAAGTTGAATGAAGTTGTAATAAAAAAGGCTATTTTTTCTTTAAGGGGTTTACAGATTTGGGTCACAAAAGAGATCATGAATGACTGTCAGGGACGTAAAACATAGATAAAGAACAGAAAGGTGGAAAATTGTCATAAGAAACTAGATTAAGGTCCACAAACTTGAGCTCCTGGAGAACGATGGAGATGGTAAAGGAAAAACATCCCTGACAACTGTAACCAGCCATACTGATATCTAAGACATTGTAGACCGCCAACAAAAACACAAGACGACAAATCTGCACATGAAAACAGACACACAACAGTTACGCTTACATGCAGCCTCACTTTTAACGGCGGTTTTATTCCGAACTATTGACATCCACACAGGTAACTACTTGGCTCTATTTCTCTCTCTCACACACACACACACACTCTGTCTCTCTCACACACACACACACACTCTCTCACACACACACACACACACACACACACTCACACACACACACACACACACTGTCTCTCTCACACACACACACACACACACACTGTCTCACACACACACACACTGTCTCTCTCTCACACACACACACACACTCTGTCACACACACTGTCTCTCTCACACACACACACACACACACTGTCTCACACACACACACTGTCACACACACACTCTGTCTCTCACACACACACACTCTGTCTCTCACACACACACACACACACACACACACACACACACTTTGCTCTCACACACACTCACACACACACTTTGGTTACGCTTCGATGTAAATCCTGAAAAGTTATTTCAAGGATGATTAAAAAAAGAACAAAAATTCAACCTCCACTCATGAAGCTAAGTATTTTCTTTTTTGTAATTGTAAACGACTAGTGTAAACAACGGATCATTTACAATTTTTTTCCTCAAAATGATTCCCAACAGCTCATATAGAGCGCCCTTGTGGGAAATGGATTGAGTTGCTGAAAACAATTCATGCACTCTGATCATCGTCACACACACCCCGAGTCAAGACGATCAGCGCTTGAACAATTTCCAGAAACTCTTTCCCGTATAACTCAACTCTGTCTCTGGTACTTAAAACACAAAGAAAACAAGTATTGTGTACTTTTGAAGGAAAACAATTTTAAATCAAAGCTTTTGTGTTTGCTTTAAGTACCAGAGAAGGAAAGATTCGAGATGTCCTAAGAGCATCTATTTATAAAATAAAAAAACTTGGCTTTTGCGAACCCACCCCAAAACCCCTTCACGTTACCCAGTGCTAAAGCCTCACAGTCCCGTCCCTCCCCTCTTCAAACTGCTGCAAGCAACATCAAAAATAAATCTTAAAAGCAAAAATACTTTCTTTTTTAGGTCTTTTTTCCTATCTTAAGTGATGCTCTGTAAAGGGGAGGACAAAAACAAAGAAGTCACAGCTGCCTGTTCAGAGATGCTACAATTTCGCTTTCAAAACACAGAGCCCACCCCTCCCATTGTTATTTTTTATAAAACACAGCTGTGCTGGGCGAAGAAAGGAAAAATAAAATAGAATAGGTATCGCTGCTGCAGAAAGAAAACTTTTTCTAATTTTAGTTGTGGTTCAATTGAAGGTCAATGTGCTCCTTTATAGGCCGAGCAGGTTTCATCACCTTGTAGTCTATGACATCATTTCATAACAGCAAAGCCAGAAGAGGAGTTTCTAACGCAACAGCAGCAATACAAATGTCAAGTATGCTCAAGAGCTTGGCATTCAACCACTGTGCTAGAGAATATTCACATTGGCAACTAATACATTCACCAACTTACATTTTGTCACGTTTGGGGTTTTAAAAAAAAAAAAAAAAAAAAAAGAATAATAATTCCACCTTGTATTTCCACACATTTTAACTGAATCTGAAGCATTCAAACTATAGTTTTGCACCAACCTCTACAAAAACAATGTATCCCTTGGACCGGTTGATACCTAATGGTGTATCAGCTTGGTAATGGCACGTTACTATCACAACTGTTCTGAACCAGCCTCTGATGTATTAGTACTCCGCTGTCGCAGCATGCGGGAGTGGAAACTTCTTTTTCATCTACCAGTTTCAGTAGCAGATGGGTTTAGAGTATTCACCAATATGATCATTTTAATGGAAAAGAACATCCAAACTAAAGCAGTGTGCGGGCAAACTCTCCAGCAATGACCCCAATGTAACAGCATGAGGCTGCTCATCATCTCCCGTGCTGTTTTTGTGGTTGCAGGCTAACATCCATGAATCAGTATGGGGGCTTGTGTCTTTTGCCGTCTTATCGTATTAACTCTGCTCATATTATTCATAGTAAAAAGGGAGAAACAGTCACGCAGTATTTAAATAAAGCTGCCCTTTTTTTATTGCAATGTTCACATTAAAAATAAAACGTTCACATTCAGGATGGGTTTTTAGGAGTCTGAGCCGTGTTTCAACACATCGCTCAGCAGGAGAGGGGGTGCGATTGTTGTCTTTTTCCCTTGCATAATGGAGGTTTAAATAAACTAGGGTTACTATTAAATTCACCATATTTGTGCTCGTACTCTGCTGCGTGACAGAAGACAGCAGGCTATGAATGGATGAGTGCACATGGCAGTAAGTAAGGCACTTTGTGACGACAACAGTGTAGGTGGACAAAACGATGGCTGGTGGTAAGTGCACCATTGTAACTTTAGCAAGAGACCAACCTCGCTGCGGATAATGAAGAACGACAGGTTCAAAACAGCTTTGATAGACATTTGCTCTGCGGCCTGTGTTTCAACAGCAAGTGCTGTCTAACCAAGATAAATCCTACGAAACATGCTGAACTCATTTGCAGGATGCATGGCACATTCTGAGTTTGGTGCAAAACAATATAGTTTACCGGTTAATAAAAAATAAAGAATGAGGCAGCTTTCTTTGAGAAACAGATAAGGGGAAAGAAAAAAAAAAACAGGCTTTAGATCAATTCAACAGGCTCTGAAATATAAATGTGTGAGAAATGTGAAACTTAAGAGTTGCCTGTGTGCAAGCGCTGATGTCTGTGCAAAAGCCCGGTTTGTCCTGGAGGGGAAGAAGAAACTCAGGTTAGGAAGACGGGTCTTACATCTTTAATGCCGTTAAAATCTAAAAATGATCTCAAAGCATCTCACCTGTTTTAGGTGGTGTCCTGTTGGCGTCCAGGTGTCTCCTCAATCTCCTCCACATCACAGTCAGCGCCGGACGCGTGGAACTCGGCCACGTAGAGGCTCTTGTCGATGCTGCTGGGAATGGGCTTGATGTCGGTCACCAGCTGGTCTTCTATGGCCTTCAGGTTGAAGCGGTCCTCCGATGTGATCAGGTTGATGGCCAAGCCAAGGTGACCAAACCTCCCTGAATGAGAGAAGAGCAAACAATACGTTCAATTTACCAATTCACTTTCTCCAACAATCATATTTATTTTATCTATTCCTAACCAAGACAGGCTTTTCTTTAAGGGTTTGTCTAAATTTATCATAGAATGGAAGCCAATTCAGATCCATAGCTCTGAACATGAATGAAAACAAATCAATCATCACAAAACTCAGGATGTTCAGATAAGTGCCCCAGATATACCCAGACAGTTTATATACAGACGCCACTAGGGGACTCTACAAACGCAAGATAGGTGAGTGGCATTACATACATTGTAATCATGGACAACACCTCTCACCCCCTACACAACACTGTGGGGTCCCTGAGCAGCTCCTTCAGCAGCAGACTGATGATACACTTTACATTCATTCAATACCTTCTGCTCATTGTCTGTTTGCTTTTACTGTAGGAAGTCACTGCTGCTGTAATAAGGGAATTTCCCCACTGTAGGATGAATTAAGTATTATCTAATTTAATTGTACTATAAATCACATATTCATTGCCCAATCACAAATCTCTCAGGATGTCCTCATAAGTACCTGAATCACACCCTCAACGTTTCTTTCACCAGGGGGCGCTATAAATAGAAACAAACTGCAGGTAATCTAGCGCAAATCAGGAAATAAAGGACTAAATGTTTGCCCAATAAACACAAAACTTCCAGGAAATGTCTACATAATGACCTCACACATACACTGCAAGTCTTATTGAAATTGACCACTAGGGGGCGCTTTAAATGGACAATAACTGGACATGGAATGACACAAATCAAGGTTTGAGCTTGAAATCGCAGCTTGGAGCTTTATTAGCAATTATTTTTGTGTTATCTGCTTTTCTCAAATTGCCATGAGCTGGACTGAGCTACATAATCACACTGAATTGAAAACAAATGTTTGACAAATCAGCTGTAGACATTTTAAACAAAGTGCACGGTTTGTCCAGTAGTTACAAAGCTTGCAGGATAGGTTTTATAATGACGTTTGACCACATGTGTGAAATTACTTTGAAGTCGCAATTGAGAAAACAGGTCTGAGCCCGCGAATGTACTTTTATGTTAAGCATGACTTTTCTTTGCATTTCTTGTTTAAATATAATAAAACCAGTTTCCACAAATGAGATGATGAAGCTTTAAAGTGCTTATATTATGCTCTTTTTAAGGTTTATAACTGTATTTAGAGGTTGTACCAGAATAGGTATGTGGTTTAATTTTCAAAAACACCATATTTTTGTTGTATTGCACATTGCTGCAGCTCCTCTTTTCACCCTGTGTGTTGAGCTCTCTGTTTTAGCTATAGAGTGAGACATTTCATTTCTATACTACCTTTGTTGAGAGTCGCACATTAAGTACTGCTAGTCAGTTGCAAAGTATGAGGGAGTGCCTTCTTAGCAGCTATATTACATTATAACGTGTGTTAAAAGTGACAAACGTTTGTCACGGAAGTAAAGGCTGGACGACAATAGAGCTGTTTGGAGCAGTTTGTAAACAGTGTTTTCTGTTGGAGATGGTGAGTCCCTTTGGGCTTTCTCACCTTGTTAGCCTATAATGTTCACAAAAAACAAAGGAAAGGGGAAAAGCCAAAAAGCATAATATGAGCACTTTAATGTAATGAAGCCGTGCACATTATTGAGGAGTAAACAACATACCTGATCTTCCAATACGATGGAGGTAAGTCTCAGCATTTTTGGGGAAGTCAAAGTTGATGACTACATTGACAGCCTGGATGTCAATACCCCTGGTGAAGAGATCTATTAAGAGGACAATAGAACATTAAATGTAATCTCTGATAGCCACTGGGTAACTTTACATACAGAGTTTTGAAATGTGCAAGCATACAACAGAAACTCACCAGTGCAGACCAGGTTTCTGCACAGTCCGTTTCTGAAGTCATGGAACACTCTGTTTCTGTATTCCTGAAAACAAACACTTTGGCAATAAATATTTTTGCTCAAATCATATTTGAAATAATCATGTAGCAAAACAGTGGTCATCTGAAAACAGACAAAGGGCATAGAGGCAATATTTCGCTCAGTTGTTTCTTGTCCTTACCTGCATCATTTTAGCATGGATGTAGAAGCAAGAATAGCCCAGCTGAGTGATCTTCTTGGCCAAAAGCTCCACCCTCTGAGTGGAGTTACAGAAGATAATCGACTGGTTGATTTGAAGCTGTGACAGAGACAAAAATGTTATGGATCACTATATCAACATTGTGACATTGTGAAAGAAGAATTAGAACAGGTTGTTGAAGATGTTAAACTACACCTACTGGGATGCAACCATAAACTCATTTGTGTTTGCACCACTGCAATATTAGAAGAAGTGCCTTTGTGACTGCAAGTGTGGCAAGTTAAAAAGCATGGACGGTGAATATAAAGTTAGTCAGTTACCCTGGAGAACAGTGTGTTGAGGCAGTGGACTTTTTGCCTCTCTGTGACGTAGGCGTAGTACTGAGTAATGCCCTTCAGAGTAAGCTCCTCCATCAGGTTTATCTCATAGGGTTTCTGAAGGTGCTTGGCCTACAGCAAGAACAAATGGGAGAATAAATAGATTAAAGTGTGCATTTAAAAACTTAGCAAGAATTTGCCTGAATTATTACAAAACGTACAAGCATGAAGAATTTCCCTTAACTAATAAAATGTGTTTTTGTTTGGTATGTTTTTTTTGCAATATAGGTGTTTATAAGCTTTACTTAACTGAAATCAATATACATATGTAGTTTGCGTGACTGCATTCCAAAAGGACATTGTAGAAGACTTTTACAGAATCTAAACAATCAAATCCTGCAACTGTTGGCTGAATTGCTTTAGACAAAAGCAGCCCTGGAAAAGTATTCAACACACAAACAAAAACACAGATCTGGGCACAGTGTGAGAACAGCTTGGTTTGCAGTGTGGCCAAGTGGTGCCAAATGGCGCAGAGCCATCAGGCTGGCAGAGTGGTGCAGCAATTAGCCGATTACTCACCATGAACTTCTGCACGCTGATGGGGAAGGTTGCAGAGTAGAGCAGGATCTGCCTGTTCTTGGCCAGGAAGCTGATGATATCCTCGATGAGCACCACAAAATCCTGAGACAGCAGCTTATCCGCCTGAGAGGAAACAGACATGTAGCATGTATTAAGAAATTAATTTGATTAACATGAAAAATGACTTGTTACAAAAACCTGATAAAAAAAAAATGATGCCTTGACACTATATACTACTGATTATTATGAGCAGATTTTAATAGTTATGTTGATTTTTATTCATGTTTACCTCATCCATCACCATCATCTGGACTCTATCCACTTTTGCCACTCCCTTCTTTATCAAGTCCAGGATCCTACCAGGTGTGGCGATGACCACATGCACTGATGTGGAAAACACCAGGAGAAATTAGGTGAAACATTGAAATATGATTATAACTATACATTTGTCCATTAATTGTACCATTCACCTTGTTGAAGTGCAAATTGTACACTCCATAAGCAAACATGCAGATTGGATTTACTCATTTGTGATATTTGCCAGGAAGTTGATCAGTGAGATACACTGTGGCTTCTTACCAGTCTCATCCAGACGCATGATGTCATCTCGCAGGTTGGTGCCCCCGGTGGTGGCCATGACTTTGACTCCCCCCAGGTGTTTGCTGATCTGGATGGAGATCTGGCTTACCTGCAGTGCCAGCTCACGGGTGGGCACCATGACAAGTGCTAGGGCATAAAAATGTACATGTTAGAGAAGAAAATGTAAAGTGTAAAACTAACATGACAAAACAGCTTACAGACTATAGAAAAGACAATATTAGGAGGGACACTGAGGGTGTAGATAAGGTAGTAAGCGATGAGACAACAGAGGACGTATGAAAAAAGAACAATGAGCATGATGACCAAAGGTACCAGAGTGAGGTTGAAGGTAAAGGATGGAGGATTACTGTATAAAAATACAGGCAGCATCTTACCCTGTATATGGTCCTTTTTCAGGTCTATTCTCTCTAGCAGTGGAATGAGATAGGCTCCACTTTTCCCTGTTCCATTCTTAGCCCGAGCCAGAATATCCCGTCCAGACAGAGCGATGGGAATGCTCTCCTCCTGCAAGGACAGAAAAATATTATCTTTAGTCTCTCTCAGCACTAAACTAGAGCCAAAAAAAGTTCTCAAAATATTTTATCTGCAAGCCAAACTCCATAAAACTCTAGCCATGGGATATCCTAGTTGCCTAGTGGTTTGGACACATTACAAAAAACTGCAACATCCCTGGTTGATTCAACATGGGTCACAATCTTCCATTTAAATATACAAAGAATAAGACTGTAGTTAAAGTAAAGATACTAAAGGTATGACGATGGAATAAGGTTCATCTGGTTAGCAAATACAATTTGACAAAAAACAACAAAACATACCTGGATAGGGGAAGGCTTCTCCCAACCCATCTCAAAGATGCCCATCAGGAGCTCTCTCTTGAGACAGTAATCTTCAAACTCATTCCCCTTAGTGGACGTCACATCCTACAGTAGATACAGAATGGTTAGGAATACAGTAGAAAACAAGTTTTAAGTTACAGTAAGATAAACAAATAATTATCAAGTTTGACTCACTGAAGTTTTGACCCTGTTGTCTTTGGGAGGGAGCTTTAGGCTCTTTTTCCAGTCATCTCCAAACTTGATGCCTCCTCCGTCCTGAGCAGCACCACCACCCGCTATCTGGGGTGCACCCAAAGTCTTTCCTTGAGTTGTGGGTGCTTGCTGGACTGACGCTGGTTTAGTCTGTCCTCTGAGTTGCCCATTCTGCTTGTTCAGTCCCATGACAACTGGGCCAATGTTTTCTGTTCTGGCCGTTGCCATTTTTCCGATTTTCTTTGCTTTTGTTTTTCTTCTTCAAAGTATTAGATTTTGCCTCTTAGGTTTCTCTTTTTAAAAATTCTCTTCAAAAAGTAAAAAAGTTTAATAAAGCATTAACAAACAATATTTTCTATTCTTTTTAAGTCCAAAGCTTTTACAACAGAAGTCAATTTGTAGTATTTACATATACACATGTACGTGCAGTTCGGTCCCCTTCAACAACAGAGTGACTGACGTACAAGAACAAAAAAACACGTTTTTACACAAGAGCTCTTCAAAATGAAGAGAAATCTGCATTCATATGCATGAATATACTTGCCCACAATATAGAAAAATTATATGTGAACAAGTATCAAAGCGGTTCAAGTCCTGAAATAGAACAACTAAGGCAATCTGAACTTGGGGAACAGCCTCTTCAATATAATCTTGAATCAACGCTTGAACTTCTGTTTGTAAATTGAACAATATTTCCTCTTTCCACTTTGAGTCCATAGAGTTGCTCAATATCCCTGTCCTTGAAAAAAAGGATGTCCAACTTTACACAAGTGTTTCCCCAAAATCATAGTCTGTAACGCTCTCCTTTTATTTCCACTGTGTGGACATATGTCACTCCACTGTGTGAAAAAAATTGAATTCACAAATACAAGGGGTTTTCTAGTCCAAAGCCCAAAAGCTTTCCACCCCTTTTGAGTCTCAGTGTGTGTTTCTTTTTCTTTCTCCTCCAGGTGTTCGACCCGCTCTCTCCGGACACCACAGGTCTTCAGGTCTGTGTGTGAGTGTGGCCGTGATCAACCCGCTGCCTCCTCAAAGTCAGCCAACAACTCAAACTTGTAACCTACAAAAAATCCAACCAAAAGGTTTTAGAACAAATCGTGAGCAGTTGATTAATCACTCTGGTAACCAACTAAAGAGTGTAACACATCAAAGATTTATATGGTTCTCAGATTTATCTAATCTAATGTTAAGATCTTACTGTTGCTTAAAATCAGACTACAAGTAGGGCTCAAACTATTTTTATTATCAATTCACCTGCTGTCGATAAAAATGTCAGAAATTTGTACAAGTATTTAAAATCCTAAAGCCCTGTCCAACAGTGACAGCTAACCCGATTTGGTTTATGATCACAAAGAAAAACAGCAAATCCTTTTGACTGAGAAGCTGGAACTGGGGCATTTTACCTTATTGGGGTATTTTACAGACTTACTCCATTATGATATCACCTCATAATTTTAGCTCTATACATAATCCAGTGGTTCCCAACCTTTTCAGCATCTGTTCCTTAAAAAAATAAGAAATGTGACTTACCATTACACGTTGAATATATCTAAGTTGTAAACTGTTGGCCGATGAGAGGGGCTCCTTTGCTATAACTATGTTATAGGCCTATAAAGATAAATCAAAAATCAAGCTATGCAGCTATTATATTAATTGTTGCACAACCCCCTCCGACTTTATCTTGAGACCCTTTTGGGAATTTTGACCACAAGGTTGGGAACCAGTGACGAAAGTGATTTCATTTCAATAAATCACTTTTTGTTTCTGGTAACTTGTGACGGGTTCTTGTCATTGCTGACATTTTACAGACTAAACAAGTATTGACATTGAGCAACATTAAACATAGTTGGCTGCATTTTAAATAAACCTCGCTAGACCTCCCAGCAGTGAAAGGCTTTGACAGCTAATTCGCTAAATGGTTTGGGTTAAGATCGCACAGGTGAACTTGCCAGGTTGAAATCGTCTGAGGCCGATTAGTAAAGACCAAACTGTCAGGACTTATAGTTAGACTAACCTAACATTGAAGTGAAGACTCTAGGTCTGACATAAAATACATTTAACAATTATAAAAACTGCAAGTCGGTCAAAGCTGCTGCTCTACTCTGGCCATGCTAAATGTTAACTTCCTTTTGGCTAACGTTAGTAGCTCAACGGCTCGTGTGGCGATTCTCATCAACGTTATTTGTTTAAATTTCCAAACCTTTTCTGCAAAACTCTTAACATGAATTAACGGTAACGTACGCAATACATCTGTGTGGTTGTGATGGGTCTTCCTTTAGGAATCAATAGCTTAACGTTACCTTAATGCTGCGTCTCAGCTAAATATACAGTAGCCCCGCCGGGCTAACGTTGTTAAGCCAGTGTTAGCTCTAAGCTAGCCAACCGCTACGCCGTGTCAACACTTGCGGACTCTTAATAAGCTTTTAACTAAGACAAATGACTGTGTGTGAGTAACGTTTAGACACTTTAACATTACATGTTGTTAAAGTTGTGTTCTTTTTAAATATTATTGTTAACTGGCATAATTAGCAAGCTCGTTACCCGCAGGGCTAATTTAGCACTTGCTAATGCTAGCTATTTGCTAGCCAGCTCACAACAACTCGAATGTTTTTTTACGGTAATTAGACGGTTCACTAGCACGCAAACCTACCTTAGTTTCTTTGATATTTTACAAGGGGTTCTCAGTGTGCGATTGATGAACTGCTTCCTTTACAATTAGCTTTAACAACTGATTTCTACTTGAAATAAATCGCCTCTATTGTGTTTCTTCTTGCTTTAAATCAACATGGTCGCCTTCTTCTTCGTCTTTTCTTCCTCGGTCTCTCTCTCTCCTGTTTATTACGTGTCACTCTACGACGCTACTGCCACCTGCTGTCACACGTGGTTACTGCATACATTATATTGTACCATCTATGACAGTGGTTTCAAAGTGGGGCGTCCAGAGTATTTTAGACATATTAAAAGGTAAACTTGACACTTTTTACACAGAAAACTTGATTGTACCCACTTTGGCGTCCTTTCCTCCCTCAAGGAAGCCGGCACAGAACATGGAGGAGGTGATCCTGTTTTGGGCAGGAGCGTTGGGACAGGATGGGCAGATCCAGGCAGTGCAGGCCTTTCAGACAACCATCTGGATCTGTCTCTCTCTCTCTCTCTCTCTCTCTCTCTCTCTCTCTCTCTCTCTCTCTCACACACACATACACACACAAAACAGAAACATTTTAATTTTAAGTGTCATCGTCTGGACATCTGCAGTTACAGCATTCAAGTCATGAAATAATATTTGGCTTGTGACAACTTCTAATGACTACTAGCAGGAACTACAACAACACTCACATTTTTCCCCTTGAACACAATTTCTAATCCCAGATTTACAGGGTATCTGGGTGGCTGCACATCCAGATACCAGACACTGGGGGCCTGCAGGGGCACAGCTGCTGGGCAGGGCGATGGGCCAGACTCATCAATCTTTGCAGGCTTGGCAAGTTTGACCAGCAGGATGTCATTGTTGATGGTGTAACAGTCATACAATGGGTGGGGCATTATGACAGCAGGAGCAATGAACTGCTCAGGGCCATATAGTCGGTGTGGTGCTCACCCAGACACAGCTCAATATTCTCACCCTGGAGAAGCGGTGGTAAAAACAATGGCATTATAGGTCTAAAACAATTCTTAACTTACTTACAGCAGTGTGCAGCAGTGACAACTCAGCAGCCATTGATAAGGGCCGGCCACAGTAGTGCCTGCTGCTGTTGAGTGTTCCCTGCACTCATAGCCGTCTACTATCTTATAATCATAGCTGAGTGCAGCTGAGTAGGTGGCAGCAGGAGAGGAGAGAACACATACACAGTGTATAAAATAAGCAGAACAGTGGCATGTTATTTGAATCCCACTAAAATGCTCACGTTCAGTCAAAGGTCATGACCCTGACAAAAACTCTAAAATGTATTATTAAAAGAAAGATTTTAATCTAAACTCTCAAGAAAGAGCTTTTAAATATCTATTTTCTTTTTTTTTTTTAAGATTATTTTTGGGTATCTTTAGGCTTTTATTTTGACAGGACAGATGAAGACATGAAAGGGGAGAGAAAGGGGAAAAAACATGCAGCAAAGGGCCGCAGGTCGGAGTCAAACCCGGGCCCGCCGCGTAGAGAAGTAAACCTCCACACATGGGCACCCGCTCCATCAACTGAACCAGCCATCATTTTGTTAGTGTATAGTAATAATACCAGTGGCCTAACCGTGAAACCCAATTCAACACAATGTTATGACATAATTTGTGCTAAAAATAACCTCAATTTATAAAATGGCTGATTTCATTTTCCCGAGAGGTTTATCAAGTGGCTGCACACGCAACGGGCCGTGCAGACAGAGAAGGTAACACTCAGACGAGTCCTAGTTTATATGTCCAAAAGCCTCAAATAAGCACAAGAAATCCTTGCAGTTTTAAAATTGAAGCCAGACTTTATATATAACAGTGTTCAATATTTATTATTATCAAATAAGAATTCATTTACAATAAAGTTACTTTCATAACCCACATCCACACACTGCTGGTAAACACAAGGTGAAAGCCTCCTTATCAATATGTTGTAAACACGTGACAAACTGGCATAACCAGACTATATATTTTTAATTCAAATAATAATAATAATACACTGCATCTGGAATGTGTTTCCTGTGCAAGTAAATCTTAATTCTGGTCAGTCTGTGCAATAACATAGGCAAAGCTTTTTTTCATACACATTAGCAGCACTTAAATTCAAGGCACAAACAGCTTCCATTACTGACATACTATATCAGTTGAGAAATTTCTGCAAAGGCTGGTTACAGTGAGGTTTCTATCATTTTATATTCTCAATGTGCGTGTAAGCTGGAACTTGAACATGTAAATGTTGGTAGAAAAATATTTAAGTCATCATTTAGGATCATATTAAAGCTGGTAGAAAGTAAAAGTTTGTAGTGCTTCTTTTGATCATCGCTGCCTACAGAAAATGTTGTGCGGTCTAGGTTTAAAGTGCAGTGTCCCTAAGCTTCCTCTACTTTTACAGTTGGTTGCATCCTCATAATTCTCCCTGACGTGATTATATTTATTGCATCTCTCTCACCACCTCATGTCACATTTCTTTTTATCCCAAAACAACAATGTCCCATGAATGACAGATAAATCAGCCTGATGGATTGCTACTCTGATAAGTGTCTTCCAGCTTCGGTCGCTTGCGAAGAGCAGACGGTGGATTTTCTTGCTGAAAAATCTTCCTCATTTTCTCCACACAGATTTCTGCAGCAACCACTGTCTCCTTGGCGAGCTGTAAAAGGCTGAGGAATCCATGAGGCAGGTCCTCCACCACCGTCAGACTCACAGGCTGGCCCATGTCTCGCAACTTCTTGGCAAACATCACTGAGTCATCAAGCAAGGCATCCAGAGCAGAGGCCTGTGAGGATACATGAAGCAGTCAGGAAACAAGGACCAGAAAAAAATAAAACTCTAATACTCTGTAGTTCTGTATTGCAAATTTCTACCAGTACATTATTACACCAATTTTGGCCTGGCAGATTTATTGGTCTATCTTATAGCAGATTCAACAAATAAGAAAACGAAGTTGACTTAGGGTGTGTGGGCATGAAACTGGACTAGAGCCACTACGAATAATTGATTAGATGTCAACTATTAAACTAATCGCCAACTATTTTGATAATTAATTGATTTGAGTCCTTTTTTATGAACAAAAATAAATAAATAAAAGAAAAAACAGCAAATTAAATATATTTGAGTGGTGGACAAAACAAGACATTTAAGGAAGTCATCTTGGGCTTTGGAAAACAATGATCGGCATTTTTCAACATTTTATAGAGCAACTACTCGATTAATCAACAATAAACGACAATGAAAATAATTGTTAGTTACAGCCCTAAAGCTCGCAAAACGTAAAATGTTTTTAAATCATAGTGTGGAAAATTTTAAATAGACATGAAACTTGTTTGGGAAAGTAATCCAGTAAAAGTAAACCTTTAGCTGTCTTTTTTTAGACATGGAAAAAGGACTTTGGACTCTTGGCTCAGCATTGCTGAGTCCTTGAAGCTCACGCTGTAGCCTTGTGCTTTGGCCTCCTTGTTTCTGTCTGTGCATGTGTTTGGTCCTGTGTGTCTTGTGTCTGTCTTTATGTCTTTCTTTTTCTGAGTGAGTGTTTGTGTGTCTTGTTGGTGAGCTGCGAGCTCCTTTTCCTGCTGTGTATTTGTTGCTGTGTATTTGTTGCGTCTTTCCTCTCTGTTTTTTTTTTTGGTCCTGGGATGCGTTCCTATGTCCCATGGTATTGTTTGTTAATTGTATAATAAAAATTTGATCACAAAAAAATGACATGGAAAAAGCAAGTATTTAAAAAATGTTTTCTAAGTGCAAATCTTAAAGCCTGATTCCAGATCTCAGAAGTGACGCCCACATCTCAGAGTTGTAGCAATTCAAACTCAATGAATTAGGTAAAGGAAAGGGCAACTAAAGGAAAGGACAACGGAGTCTGACTATCATGCTAACAATCTTATTGCCCGCATAATTTCATCAAGAAATTGTAGCTCTGCCTCAGCTTAAATTACACACCATTGAAAATAAATTTAGTGTTGAAATAAATTGTCCTCAGGGTTAAGATGAAGTTTTCCTAGGAAATATAAACTCTTCCACACTCAGGTCTCTTCCATCTCTTACCACTATGTGTACAGGTGGCAGGCCTCTCAGCAGGTTGTTGGGAGCCAGGAGGGGCGACACAAACGGGTTCCTGATAATGGGACAGGAAGTTGGGCGGATAAAAGCCAGGCACTCAGAGCGCAGGGGCTCAAAGCCCTCTGGGTATTCTGTGAGACTTTCACAGTTTGTAGTGGGGGTGCGAGTGGATGTCATGCGACTTTCGTTGCTCGGAGACCCTCTTGGCGTCGATGACAAGGAGCGTGCTCCTCCTGTAGTCCGCATGGGATCCAGAAAAGACTGGATCCAGTTGGAGGCTCCCTGGGTAAGATCACCGAGCAGGACAGCAGTGTCTCTACCCAGAGAGCTCCGACTGCCGCTTTCTACTACAGGCTGCGCCGTCTGAGATTCTGTACCTGGGAAGGAGATGATGCGACGTAAGCGAGGAATCAAATAAATCAGAAAGAAAAACGCAACATGAATGTGGCTCTTGTTGATGTAATCATGGCTTCTGTCTGAATGTTTTCTGTTCTCACTGTAGATGAGTCAAACAGATATTTAGATGTACTGTAACAGTGTGATTTTTGTTGTCAGTCACAATGGCAAAGAGTAATTTACTGCTCAAATTGGTAAAAATAGTGAAATACTGGTGGCTAAAAAGTAAATAAAAAAGGCATGAGCAGATTAAAACAACATCTACATAAGTGTCTTTTAAGAGAGCTAGGCAATACATTCAGAATATAACTTTCTCGTCCTATACAGTATATACACAGTTCCCATGGCAGCAATACAGTATGCTGTATTTATACAGAGGCTTTTTGGCACTGTGGTCAACAATCTTCCATTTTGTCCGTAAAATATAACATAATATTTAATGCAGTTTTAGACATTCCAATGAGAGTATAACACATCCCTTTCATAACCACATGATGCTAGTCAATATGCGAGAGTCACATTATGAGCTAATGCTGGATAAAACAGAATAATATTTGAACCAAATACAAAAATCAGTCCATCTAGATTTTTTTTTCTTGTGCAAATGTAAAATGATTATCCTTTTTACTTGCAACAAAGTTTTATCTTACAAACAATAACATTAAGTACACAGAGTAGCTCTCCGGCATATTCTGTCCGACACCTGAGATATGAGCAAGCAAAAGTTTAAAAGAGGCATTAAAACCTACTGATAGAATCTGCTACACTGTGTCACTAATCAAAATACTGGTTTGAGTCTCTCTAATCCAGGGAGTCAGATCTATGTTCAGAAAACAAACCGGTTATGTATTCTGTGTTGAAGGATTTAGAGAGCTCAGTGAAAGACTCCGGTATATCAGAGGCTTCCAGTGTTTACAGTGGCAATGATTAATATGAGGCTGACCAGCCAAACCAGTAAGTCAACTGGGTGGTGCCACAGTGATACGCATATTACAGCCATGACTGATCATGGGTTTCACACTGTACATGGCAGCAGGTTGTCACATTTTCACCTTCTTTTCCTCCCACATTATCCGTCTCTATTACACGGGTTGGTTAAGTAGTTGATTCTGATTGGGCAATACAGGCATTTTGTGTTAAATCTGTATAACAGACCATTGCCATGGTCGGAGTTCTTATCATTCACTGGCAGACCCTTTTTAAATCAATTAAATCTTTTTTAAATCAATATTTGTGCTCATACTGCTGATGAGCGGATCACTGGGTCGCCCCAGTGAGTGAGCTAAACATGGAGAGCTTCCGCTGGAGTGTCGTGTGCAACCGCGCTAAAGTTTACTGTCCTGACTGGAACACAGGCATCATCAGCTGGTAACCTCTGTATGAGTAGACGTGTCTTACATAAATACATCCCTTAGCGATTCAGTTTTCTGTACCAGTGGTTAAACACTAACCATTACCATGTTAAATGACACACAAAGAGCACACTCACAGGCATTGTAAACCCATATACCTGCATAAGCATTGATGCACTTCCCGAGAACACCTAAAGGCAACAGCGGGTCGATGAGCGTGAGCAGGCGCGAGGGCGAGGCATCAGTTGTGAGCAAGGTGGCAGGGTAGGCGGCCATGATGCCGTCAGGGACTCGGATGCCGCTGGATATGGCCTTCATGGACACAGTGATGCAGAGGTTTCCTCCAGCGCTGTCACCTGCCAGACAAACCCGCTCCGCTGTGGAGCCTGGAAAACACACGCACACACGCACAACACACACACACACACACACACACACACCTGTTAGTATCTAAATAATGAAATAATAATAATATATAATAAAAAAAACAGGATTTTATAACAGGCTTTTTGGTAAATGTTTTTGATTTTCCTGCTTTTCCATGTGTTTTATCAGTGTACAATGAATGACTTTGAATTTAGGATAGTTGGCTGGTCAAAATAAGAAAATTTAAGATTTTGTAACTGAAAACATCAACAGATAAAGCAGTCATTAGTTGTAGCCACAACACTATTAAACCTTTAATCCAGTCATTAGTTCTATTCTGTACCATAGATCTTTACCGTGACCAAATTTCTTTACTTTTTCCCCACCTTTTCTGTATGTGAGTGGGTACATATGACACGTTTCGTGTTCTGATAATGAACAGATAACACTTCCTATGCCATTCATTCGTTACATAATATGCCCCTCCTCCTGGGGGACAACGTTTAACACCACATTTGAAATTGGTACAGTGTACGTGGGCTACAGCATATCAGCAAAGTGCAATGGTAGCATTTGTTAAGGTACACACATTCTGTATTACTTTCTGTACAAATAAAGCCATCTGTAGAGCTGGTTGTGTGAATACATTGGCCCATACTGTATATTTGCATTTTGAATCCACACATTCGGTTTCTGTTTATAGATACTAATTGGCATCTATTTGAAAAAGATTTTCCTTCCATATCCGCTTATATTTCATCTGCCTTTTTTCTCCTGTTGAAACCGTTTACTTCCTGGGGATCTTTACAGCTCTTTATCTTTTAAATAAAAACACAGTAAATTCCTTTAGCTCATTAAAAGGTCGATGACATGACAAAAACAGAAATCAGTGAAAGATCAATTTCCAATTGTTTCCCAAATATTACCACACTTGCCAACTAATCTGTTAAAATAAAATAAATGAATTCTCCCTATTGGTTTACTGTTGATGTTGTCCGAGTGTGACGTCATAGACATACCCAGCAGATGACAGTTGTTCAGAGCCCAGCAGTAGGCGTAGAAACATTCCTCCAGAGCTCTGGGAAAGGGCGCTTCGGGTGACAGAGAGTAGTCAACAGAGAGGATAGGTACGCTCAGCTCCTTTGACCAAGTCCGAAGATAATTCTGATTGATGAGATGAATGAGAGCAGAATAAATATGTGTAGTATATATTTCATACATGGTTATATTTGTTGTACTTAATAAACAATATTTTAAACACTTTGTAGGAATGGACGCTCTGGGTCCGGCTGCTCAAAAATTTCAAACCACTGTCATGGCGGCTCGGACGGAATAAAATATCATATTTTACAGAAATAGTTCAATGAACTGTGTTTTTGAAAACATTTTTAGCGAGGAATAGGCCATGCAGCTGCTGAATCTGTCTTCATTTCAAAACGACAAAGGTTTGAAGGATTTTTGTCTACTGGATAGTTGCGGTTAATTTGCATAAAGATGGGCATCTTGCCAGCTTTCTGACACGCTGCATTTTGCATTCCTGGAATGCTTTGCATGCACGTTGACGTCACTCATAGGAATAGATTGGGAGCGCACCTGACAGAAGCACCGTAAGTGGTAATATTAACTATACGGTAACTTTTGCAAACATCTACTACAGATAAAGCTACATTTAACACCAGCATTGTGTGCTGTACCTCATGGGATCTGGAGGTCTGGGCCACAAAGCCCCCTCCATGGAAGTGGATGAGCAGCCACGGGGAGCGAGGCTGTTTCTGTATCCAGGGAAAATGGGACGCGGAGACGGGGGGAGGATCGGTTCGAGAATAAGATAGCAGCTCATCACTGTCCTATAGAGTTAGAGGATAAATTACAAGGTAATTAATAATAAAACACACAAAACATGGCATTTGGAAGTTACATTCTATTAAACATAATTTTTTTTGTATCAGAAATACATTTCTTCCCTCTTTCCCCCTCCCTTACATGTATCTCACTAAACTTTGCAAAATTCCCTTTCTTAATTATGTTCACATGATGCATCAACTTTCAAGAGGAAATGCATCACAAATCATGGAATAAAGCCATTGAATATTTTTCAATTAATTCTTAATCATTATATGTTCCATCTAAAAACTATGTCTAGTACAGATTCAGGTTCTACTAATCCCCTAAAGTCTTCTGTGTTTTTTCCTGCAAATGTTCCTCACCACATCCCTGTATTAGACCTGCGGAGCCTCACCTGTCCTTCTCGAATCTCATAGGAGATCAGACGCATGTTGACTGGCCCGGGGCCCCAGTGGGCTATTGGAGGTGACACTGTGGCTGTTAGACTAGGATCTGAGGCCAGTGGGAGGCGTAGAGTGACAGGAGGCACAGTCAGGGTGAAGTTCACCTGCACTGGGCAAGAGGATATTCTGCTGAAGCCCTGGACAGAGAAAGACATGCTTAAGCAGTTAAAACATCAAGGAGGACTTCAGCTAATGTGAGAGTCAGGGAGGAATATTTGACCCTGTCTACCAGTGTTGCCAACTCTTTTCCAATGAAAGTAGCTAGCACTAGCTCCAAAAATCACTAAAAGTGACTAGATGACAACATATGCTAATTTGCGTATTAGTGATGTCATTGCGTATCATTTGCATCTGCTGATATGATTTGTAAATACATTGTTGTTGGACTGCTCTATTGTTGTTGCTGAAAGCCCGTCTGAAATAAACTTCATACTTCAAACATACATAAAGCTTAGAGGTTGTGTCCATCAGTCTATGGTGTCCATCTATTGGTTGTCTCGGCAGACTGCCTGTTGCACAGCGCCATAAAAGAGTGAGAAAATCACTGTGCTGTTGGCAGAAAAGCTGTGGACTGCGATTACTCTGAGCAGCATGCATGGAAATCAATTAAAATCTAATATATCTCGCTTTTCTCCTGATTGTCTAAAGTTGTTACATTTTTTGCTAGTCGTCTTTGAGAAATAAAGTTGCTAAGAGGGTGTGAAAGGCTGCTATAACTACAGAGAACAAATGCCAAGTTGGAAACAAAGCTGCCTACTGTTAAAAGGCCGGACTCTGTGAGGTTCCAAAAGGACTTCCAGAACGTCATGTCCAGGTTCTGGGTAATGCGTTCAAACTCAGCACCCCGCAACTCTGGATCGATGACATACTTCCCTGATGTGAGGAGGGAAAGGGCTGCCAAACCTGGAAGAGGAGGCATGATTTTAAGCATGAAAACATAAAAAAACACTATAGGAACTTCCATCAATACCACAAGATAAGGAAGAAAAAAAAGACATACCAAAACCAGACTGTTGTTTACCATACGTCTCTCCATATGTTACCATGCTTATGACAACAGTCTGGAGGAATGGACGTAGAGTGGGTGAGTACTGTCAAAACAAACAGTGGACAGAGCTGAATAAGAGAGTGACACATTTTTTTTTTTTTTATAATGAAGCCAAAACTGACTATTCTTAAAATACTTAAGCTGGTTATTTGGGATCTGATGTTTGACTACATATTCTGACTTGACTGGAGGTGCTCAATGAGCGATCAGAACAATCACCAGGCTTGTAGCCAAGTCATTTTAATTATTTAAGTCACATTTAGGTGAGATAACAAACTTTAACGTGCTAAAATTGGACAAATATAAAAGCAACTAGTGTGAGGTAAGTCTGTTTTTGTAGGCTGACCTGAAAGCCCAGACAGCGGCCATAGAAGCAGGCTTTGTGCATGGAGCTGTACTCCTGCACAAAACTGTTGCTTAGGTTCTGGTCCTGCAGGCAGTACAGCTCGCCGTGGTCGTTGTCATTGATCAGCCGCTGGGCGAGGTGGAGCAGGGCACGCAATTGGCGCAGAGCAATGCAGTACGCCTCCATCTCAGAGACATTGTGATCTGCCCTGAAGAAGGCACCGTTGTAATTAGAGGCAATGTAACGACCCTTGTGAATGATGTGTAAAAGGCAAGACAGCAAGACCTGAAAGAAAAAAAAATAATGTAACTTTTGCTGAGAAATCTATATCTTTGTTATTATGAACAAACCCCATTAAAAGACCAAAACCAACAATTCATACCAAATAGAGCCTGTGTAGTCACAACTGTATATTGTAGCTTTCTCTGTGCCATAGAGCTCCATTGTTGTCCAAAAATGATTAAAAACAAAGAGCCACACTGAGTGACCCAAACGGGAAGAGACAAACTAACACATTGTTGGATTTAACACAACAAAGCCAGCGAGATAGTTGCAATGTTATTACACTTGTATCTAGTTTTCTAGTTTTTAGCAAACATTACTGAAACAGAAGTAAATTGTGCATTTATTGGAGACCATTTTCAGCTGTGGATTTGTTGCACTAGTGAACATTTTGTGTACCTGGATGTTATTTGTGGAATCACATGACAATAAACTAGTGCCCATGTTGAATGTAATGAAGCTAAAATCAAAACAGTAAATACACTGTTTTTGGATAATAACTCGTGTAGGATGCAATCACAGCTCAAATATCAGCAGTGAGTGGACCATCACATCCAGTCAGTCAATCAGTCATACCTTGACCAGGGTGCGGTAGCCATTTCCAGGCGTTTGTGCGTCAAAGTCATAATGGTGGAAGACGGCGGCGAAGCTGGCGACCACAGGCTCCAGGGCTAGGCAGTGCTCCTTAATCTGCCTCATACACGTGACCAGGCGCTTGGCAACAGCCCCGTATGGCAAATCAGTGGGACCTCCCAAAAAAGCAATGTCATCTTCACATACTTTCTTTAAGGCTGCAAATACAACCTTGTAGTCCATATCTGAGGCTGAGAGAAAAAGAGAGACGAGAGAATTATTCCTTAACCTCCTTCATATCTGCCTCAGTAGCTCTCGTCACAGCAGACATGTGATGTGCACAGTTTATCTTAAAAGAAAAAAAAAATCACCCAAAGGGTAAACACACACATAATGACTTCATCTCCTGCAGCAAAACATATTGCTTTAATGATTCTTGTTATCTAGGCTACTCGGTCAAGGGTTGAAGTTCTGCTACAACCAGAGGACAGTATTTTGAAACCAGGCCAGTTCAAAGTAGCTGACTGTGATGGCATCAAGCACTTGAAAGGATTTTAATCACAACAAAAATAAATGTCAAGATGAAGCATAAACTCTATATTCCTTCTTTATGTCAATAATAACACAGGCATGGACAAAATGAAATGACAGGATGCAACAGACAGGGCAATATAAGGTGGGATGATTGTTATACTCCCCCATGGCTAAGGCCTAACCAGCATCTTTTAAATATTTTATTAAGTTAATTTTAAATATTTTTAAAGATTATTTTATCATTTTATACTGAATTTGACTACATCCACATGTTAGCAAGCTACAGCAAAGCCACCGTGTGAATGTTCATGTAGACACTGGACATTTTGTGCAGAATGGCTTTAAATGCTAAAACATTTGGAAATCTCTGATGTGTTACATGTTAGCGTACATAACCTGGATCACTGGAGCAAAAACTCAGCACTCATGAACACGTTAGGCTTTATCACAGTTCTGACTCATAGCAGTTTAGCTTTATGACAACAGCAATATCTCAGCCCAATATATAGATGCTCTGTAAATGCCAAAACACCAGATCATGTTTTTTCCCGGAATGCTGTGTGGAGACGCCAGACCTCTGCCAGACCCTCCTCTACCAGACCCTGCTGTGCCAGACCCTCCTCTGCCAGACCCTGCTGTGCCAGACCCTCCTCTGCCAGACCCTGCTGCGCAGAGCTGTGGAGGTCGGTCTGGCATTGCAAGACTGTCACAATACCAACTTAAGCATAAACACATTGTGACACATTGATAAAGACACTAAATATATTTTTTAAGTTAGCTGAAAGCGTAGTATTGGAAAATTGCACTTTAAAATGTAACTATCACTTTTTCTTTCTTTTTTTTGTAAATAATTGTCAGTTCTTAATTCAACAAGCAATTTGTATTTTAGCAGTATAGGCTACTGAAGTTACCACTTGAATGGTTTTTATTCATCGCAGGTAATATCGTTATTGCGATATAGCCTACAACGTTACACATCTCACAATTTACCCAAATTAAAAAGCCTGGCTTGTCCTCCAGCAGCCCCTTGTGTTGTCCTTTGTATCACGGGGACTTGGTTGGTTTATTTAACGGGACCCGTCAGTTCACGTGAAATGACATCCCATTGTACGCGAGGGTCACCGGGGGCCCTGAAGCTCAACGCCAGGCCAATAAAAAAAATCAAATAAACTGAACGGGTCACGGTGACCAAAGCACAACATAAACCCCAAACAGCTGATAACTGACGTAAACCTGTCATCAGGCTCGCCTCTGATCCTGTCCAACACTGATATCGGTTTCCAGCCCAGATATCAGATTCTCGTCCCGTTAAAACACTTCTCTACGGGGGTTTAGGAGCATTTTCTGGCTTTTACGCTAGCTTGTCTCCACTTCTTCACACAAACGTCACCGACACTGCCGTTCTCACCTTTCAGCTACCGGTGACAACTTTACCCACAACACCAAGTTTGAGGACTTTCAGGACCTCGTTGCTTTCTGTTTTCACAGCTTTGTAAAAACAGAAAGCAACGGCATTGTTTTATTTTCTTCTTTAATATTAAGCGCCGCGATAAAACTCTATAAATGCTCCAAACACGACAGACATGTAGGCCTATTTGTATGTGACATGTTTCAAATAGACTTCACTCACCATCCGGCATCCTCTTCCTTGATGATTATGTTTGTGTCAGTGCGCCCGCGCAGAATGCTGGGTAACATCCGCCATGGTAACGTCATGTAAGCAGAGCGCGAGGCACCGCGCGTGCCCGAGCCTGCTAGCATAATATGATATGGAGGTAACCATAGACATAAAAGAGTCTTTATATGTCCATGGAGGTAACTGTCCATGAGGTAAGCTAACACACATCATTCAAAGAAGTCAGTGGTGGTAATAATTAATATATAATGGAAATAATGTACTTTTTTACTTAACTACATTTAGGCAATCTAACAGCTTTAGTTACTTTACAAATTTCGATCTTTGCACACAAAACATGAAGTTTATAAAATATATTTTGTTATAAAATAAACTTTCCAACAGTAGGCCTATTATGCAAGTACAGCTGTAATGATTAGTCAATTAATCCGTTTTTTTCTCCATGCAAACATGGTTATAGTTTTACAAATATGATAATATTAATACATTTTTAATAATGTTGAGCTTTGGACTGTTGGTTGGACAAAACAAACATTGTGAAGGTGCTTTGGGCTCTGATAATTGTGCTGGCATTTCTTATAATGTTTATAAACTAAAAAATCAGTTGAGTAATGGAGAAAATTATCAGCAGATTAATGAAAATAATCATTGGTTGCAGTCCGATACAAAATAGTTTAAAATAAGGACAAATATTGCACTTTAACTCTAATTAACTGGCAAATGAAAGCTGATATGTTGTGCATGTAGTAGTGGAGAGGGTACACTGCAGTATGTGATGAGATTATGGGAGTCTCTAGTGGCCAACAGATTATTTGCAACACTGGGCATTGGTGAAGTTTTGCTCTTCAGAGTGCCTTTGTCTTTAAAGTACTCATATTATGCTGTTTGGCTTTTTCCTTTAACTTTATAGTGTTATAAATCTTTTTTGTGCATTTTATAGGTGTACAAAGGGAAAAAGCCCATAGTCCACCTCAAAGGCACTTACCATCTCAGTGTAGTGCAGTAGAGCTGTCAGTCTTTCTCTACCACTCTACCATTTTAATATGCAAATAATATGTGAATATGTAATGCTGGTATGCAGCCTGTTATAAATATGATCTACACTACACAGGCTTATGCATTGTCAATGCATGTGGTAGTTCTGTCCACTAGAGGGACTTCCAACATCAGCCTGGCCTTGAAGGGGATCTACTGTATGTCACAGCACTGTAGGGAACCTAACATAGTCTTTAGCTGTCTCCGTGAAGCTCCCATGCTCCTATAACTCACAACGCAGTTAGGAAACCAGAACAATCTAACTATTGATTACATGAGCATTTTTGATTGGTGGACCTCGAGTTTAAAGTCATGTAAAAAGTATTTCCCATCCTTCTTCCGATTTCCAGCCGCAGCCGGTCACTCCCTCCTGTACTAACCATAGACTGTTTACATATTGTAATATTAACGGTCTATGGTACTAACGTTACTCAGTAAGTAATGTCAGCTCACAATGCCTTGTGTTTCAGACATGAGAAGAGGATGATTAGCTAATGTTAGTCAACCTATTTATAAAAAGAATCACATTCAAATAGTAATTTCACATTCGTATAGTATTGATTTTTTTACTATTCAAATTAGGCTATATTCGACTTTCGGAATTTGGTCCAATAGCTAGTGTGCAGTACAACAAAAATATGATGTTTGTTAAATAAAATAAACCATGTCAGCCTATTCTGTTACAACCTCTATATACAATTATGAACCTGAAAATTAACATAAAATGAGCACTTTATTGCTCTTAAAACCAGCAAAAACTTTTTTGCCGATATCTTCTTTGAGTTTAAGACTTTCCCTTTTAGCTCTGTTGTAATTATGACTTTCTGACATATATTAATTGTTAAATAGAAAAATCATAAGTTGTTGCCCTAGAATTAGGATCTATTTTATATTAAGTCTTTATAAATTCCCCCAGCAATGCCAAATGTTCTCTGAAGAAACTGTTTGTGTCATGGTTGATGCGGGTTTGGTTTGGACCCAAAAGCAGGCAGCAGGGCACAGGAACTGAAGTGCAAACTATTGTATTCTCCAAACTGGGACACTAAGATAGACAGAACACAAGGAGAAACAGAGGGAAACGTGACAAAAAGAGCAGACAGGTAAAATTGCACAAGAAGCTTATCACAAGACATGTACAGCTGGAGTGGGAAGGGAACAGCAATAGCAAAAGAAACACTGATTGGGTAACAAGACACCAATGACTGGCAACACAAAGGCACGCTGACAAAGCTAGACACAAAACAGGTGTACAAGGGAAGTTATGCAGGGCTACAGTAACACAGTGGAAAGCACCGAAAACTCAAAATAACACAATGAATAAGACCCATCCCACTCTTGGTACTTTTCCATGTGTGCTGTGTAGGAAGTAGCAATCCTCCTGATTGACTCCTGCTCATATTTAAGAAGGCTGTAGGTGCAGTCCATGGATCTGTAGAAATGGGGGGGAACCCCATTGGAAATTTGATGAGCCAAGTTGGCAATGCAATATTTATCTAAACTAAGGGGACACCAAGGGGAAAAACGTACAGAAGCTAGCTTTGGAAAGTGCTTGGGAATTGGGAGGAAAAAAGGTAAAGAGGGAATGTTTTATCTTTAAAGTATATAGAGAGGATAGAGTTTGGGGAGGAGGGGGTTGCTCCTATAGTTCACTGGCCAGCTATATCACAATGAATTTTACCTACGCCAGAGATTAATTTTACTGTATTAGAGTCAAGAAAATCACATAAGAGTACCGCAGCTTATGGTGAAATAGTTGGAGAAAGGCTAAGGAACACCTGGGGACAGTACATTCAAATTTTTACAGACAGGGCTCAACACCTGAAAACTGGGAAGTCTGATTTGGGGATAATAAAAATGTAAGAGCGACAGGTTTCAGTATACAGGAGAGTTGATGGCTATAATATGGGCTCTGCATTGGGTAGAGGAGGTAAAACCAGGGCCAGCAGTGATATGCTCAAACTCTGCATCAGTTTTGATGACACTGAGGGAGGGAAAATTTGGAGACAGGTATGATCTCATGGTAGAGCTTTTAACAAAATCATTCAAGATTGAGCAAGCGGAAGAGTCATTGGGGTTGGGCCAGCCCATGTGGGGATAGCAGGGAATGAGCTTGCTCATGGGGCAGCAGAAAGGGCATTAAAAGGGAGGTTGACTTAAGAGTTAAGTTAGGGTCAACTTAGGGTAGTTTCATCATTAATAAAAGCATCACGGCTGTGTGACAGGAGGAAGGGGAAAAGAAGGGTCATTATTACAGCATCCAGAAAAGTGTGATGAAGGCCATTGGTAGTTGGGGATAGAAAGAAGACATACAGTCATGATGACTAGGCAGGGGCATTGTGTATTGTCAAGGAAGTTGGAAATAATGGGAAAGCATGATGATGGGCTTTGTGGAATCTGTAAACATCCACAGACAGTGAAACATTTACTAATGAAATGCACTGGATTCACAGGAGAAACAGACTGTGTGCAGCAGTGAAAGGTCTGGGCACATAACAATTTAATAAAAAAAAACTGTTAAATCCTACATAGACCCAAACTGGGACTAAAAAAGCTGTCCTAGAATTTAATCCTTATTTAAATGTGGTCTCGTCATAACGTTGAGCTGGATCATGACACAAGGAACATGAACAGAAAACCCAAACCTCTAAAGAAATAGACGCTGGAGTAAAGGCAACTAAAGACATACTGTCAAACAGAGACAAAGAGTCTGAAGACCACTGGCCACAGCGCAGAACGGTGGTCTTTATGATAGTCATATCTCCCTCTGATAATATTACAAAATGTTTTGAGATCAGGTTGCAACAACATTTTCAAATAGAATAAATACATGTCAATAAGTGAAAAGGCAATGATGTATTCTAATCTGTAAAGTCTGTAAATTTAAATTCAAATGGTCACTTTTGGTGTATCTATGTGAGGGAAATGCTTTTGTAATCTCCTCTTTTTGCTCTGTTGTCTCAAGATAACAGATGAGGTCATAAATGAATTGACACTTCTTTGAAATTCCTTTTTTCCTTTCTGACACACCCAGTTGAAGACTCTGGTTTTCTGCAGAATCTATCAGATGATAAATGATGTATTGGGTGTGGTGGTCATTGTGGCCCTTTGTCATGTTTGAACATTTAAGTGTTGATAAGACATTGTGTAGAAAGTACTTTTTAAGTTATAATAAGTTATATATTTACAGTATATTCAGTAAGAGTCAGATGGGTGCACACACATAAAAGGTCACCTCAGTGATGTTATGTTGGTTCAACACTTCTGTGTTCCTTACTTACCATAAACTTAGACACGTCCTTCCTTATTGAACATCCTCTCCTTTGCAATTTGACACCATCAACAGCTTGAGCCAGATGAACCTTCAGTGACTTGTGTTTGTTGTACCAAGTTTTAAACTACTCCTTGACCACTTCTGCCACAAATCAATATCATATATCTAGAAAATATTAGGAACAATTGGTTGTATATGAAGAATAATACCTGTCATTTTGATTCATCACATTTCTGAAGCTGGAATTAGATATTTCCAATTTTAACTTGTGAAATGGCTGAATATTTGCAATTGATTGTCTGTAGATTGTTAATTAATCACCTAATTAATTGTTTTGATTTGATCTACATCTACATCTCACTATCTACTAGAAGAATTGGCCTGAAATATAGCGAATGACTTTGACGATCCACTGACTTTTATCTTCACCATGAGGTTGATATTCATGTGTTTATGTAAAATGTCTAGACAACTTTTGAAAAGTTTGCCATGAATTTTGGTTCAGACATTCATGAGCCGCTCAGTTTTTAATCTGTAATCACATTGCCGATATTACATCAAGGTAATTTTTTGCGGGTTGGATCTTTTCCCTTCCAACAAGTTTCCTATTGATGCCAGACCTTAAAGGTCAGATCACAACCACAAGCACGTCTTTGTTTATTGCCACCCTCTCAGAAACCCTCTGATTACCACTAACCTTAGATAGAAGTGTCAGAACTATCTAGTGTAGCAATCAATGCAGCCAGTTTACTCAGAAACTGTTAACAGAGCTGCCGTGCAAACAGCTCCCCTGAAGTCCATGCTGGTGTCCCAGAAGAGAACACCAGCATTAAACTGACTTTGCAGGTTTCAGTGTGTTACTTCTCATTGCAAATGAGACAAGAACCAGGAAATTGATAAGGAAACATTTTTTTAAACGCTGTTTCTTCAGGACATCTGTAAAATTCAGGCCCTGACAGCACATTTCCTCAACCTCCTGACGTATACAGAGTGAGAATGAATAAAGCATCCTTTCAGTGAGATTAGGAGCTGATATGGCTGTTTAAATTTTAGCTTAAGGTATTGTGCCCTGCATGGAGGCAAACCTTGATAACTCAAAAAACATTTGCACATCCAAACTAAGCTTCATTTACAAGTCTGTCACCTAAACACAAATCCATACTGGCAATGAAGGCTCAACACAGTCACTGGTGCGCAGTGTGGCAAGAAGAGGGAATGGGATGCGGGTGCTGACACGTTAAACAGACGCCGAAGAACTAGTGGCAACGAAGGCCATCTCACGGCAGTGGCGAACCAGAGGGATCAAGCAGCCCGCTGTGGCCGCTGGCTACTTAGCTAACTAGCTAGCTAGCTTCGCTAATTCCACCCAACATGCTTTCATGCTAAACTGGTTACAAAAAATGAGCCAAGCAAAGCTGTCTGGCAATAGTAATGTGCTTTCCATTGTCATGGTTGTGACATTATTTTATTAGTTTATTTTGTAATGTTTAGGTATGTAGATCTTTAAAAAGACACGTTTATGTTGAAATAAATATACCTACACAAGTAGTTTATGTTTGCCCTCTTACGGACCTAATGTGCAAAAATACATATAGTTTGAACAAATGTTTTTTTTTTTTTTTTTTTTTTTTTAGTGGGAATATTCAGTTTTGACAGCCCTATGTGTATTTGATCAGATGAGCTGAAGATGAAAAAGAGGAGAGCCATCTGTGTGTGCCCTCTTGAGAACTTGCTTTCTTTCCTACTTGGGCACTAATTTGCTAATAGCCAATCAGATGGATTCCTCTCTCTGATGCCGATTAAACATGTTGAATCGTCTGCAAATAAGCCAACGATGGTTGACCTGGGTCGACGAGTAGCAGGTAGTGACACGCGGTAAAATCTAGGATTTCAAATGGGTTAATTTCAAATGTCAGAGAGTTGAAGAGGTAAAGTAAGCCAGTACCTCACAAAGAAAAAAGTGACATATTAGGAAAAAGTCAGAAAAAGATATGCGTACGATCTGAAAGGTACACTGATTTAGTGCCAGGGTTGGAGAGCAGGCAACTGGCAGACAGGTGCAGTGCAATCATTTTTCAAGAAACAAGGCCTACAGTCTATGGACCAGATGCAGGCAGGCAGGTAACAAGTAACAGGTAACAAAAGCTCCAAACATTAAACAACAATGATGAACCGACAAGGGGACAAAGACACGTGTGCTTGAATGGAACCATAGACGGTGTAAACTGTATAAAAGGGTGGAACAAATCATTTTCCATAATGCAACCAACAGCGTCTCTTTGTTAAACACTATCTCACTGGTATATGGCCTATGGTCTTTCAGATGCTACGCCCCCAGTTTGTAACGCAGGCTTGAGCCATGATAGACTCTTGGGCTGCAGCTAACCATTACTTCCATTATTGATTTATCTGCCAAGTATTTTCTTGATTAACTGATTAAAGGGGTGCTATGCAGTTTTGGCCATTTCTTTGCTTTTTGTTCGCCGTTTTTTGTTGATGAAGAATCCAGGTGTTTTTATCTCTTTTATTCTGAATTTTTTTGAAAACAAGTTTCAATTTGTTAAGCTGAACTCAAAAGTTAAGTTAGACAATATCATGTCAAACACAGGTTCACCTCAGGGAACTGTTTTATTACCTTTTCTTTTTACCATTTACATGACAGACTACCGTCCACAGCAGGCAAACTGTCAGGTTGTTAAATATGCTGACGACACAGCGCTCATTGGGTTAATTGAAAACTACTATCTATAGCTACTATCAAAATGAGATAAAAGCCTTTATTGATTATCGCGATACCCATTTACTGGAACACAATCTGAAGAAAACAAAAGAATTAGTCATAGATTACAGGAGAAATAAGATCCCAGCTGAGGCAGTGGAAATCAAAGGTGTAGAAATAGAAAGAGTGAACACATACAAGTATTTGGGCTTTGTTTTTAATGAGAGGCTAACATGGTCTGATCATGTTGACTCATCCCATCCATCCATCCATCTTCATCCGCTTATCCGGTATCGGTTCACGGGGGCAGCAGCTCCAGCAGGGGTGCAATAAATTGAATGTAATACCGCACCAGCTGCTCAGATTCTCCGACCCATCTCACGCTCCATGGTCCCCTCACTCGTGAACAAGACCCCAAGGTATTTAAACTCCTTCGCTTGGGGTAAAGGACTCATTCCCTACCTGAAGAAGGCACTCCATCGGTTTCCTGCTGAGAACCATGGCCTCAGATTTAGAGGTGTTGATCCTCAACCCAGCCGCTTCACGCACGACTAAGGAGGCCAACCCTCACCTGGAACGAGTCCGACTTTCTGCAAAGTTCTGCCCAAGGTCCACCTGATGGCTCAAAACGCTTCACGGAGGCCCCGGATCTTGGCAGACCTTGACTGCTTTGAGCTCCGTGGACTGAGGGAAACCAAACAATAAGAAAATAAGATTTAGGGTGTAAAACAAAAATAAGTATTTTTGAAAATGTTGAAACATAACACCTACTTCAACTAAGATCTTACTTAAATGTTTGCTTGTAAAAGTATTATATAAACAAGGAATTGCTTCAAAAATGTCAGTATTTTGCAAACAATTCAGTACATTTGGTGAAAATCGGCTTATTAAACATTCATAGCCAATAAACAAAAGACAGGAGAATCAAATTTTCCATTGAGGAAAGTGGCCAAACTAGATGGTCTGGGTTGAGAGTGGGAGGAGAGAGACGAGTATTAGAATGGGCTGAGCTTCAATGGCTGTTAAAAGTGGTATCCTTACAGAGAGGAGAGAATGCTCAGGCCAAAGATGTGGGCATTGGTAAGAACAACGTAAAACTGAGAAGGAAGGAGGAGACACAGGAGAGGAATGAAAGACTCATAATCTGAGGTTGACCTGCAGCACTTGAGTCAACAGTCTAAATAACTTTTGCAGTAAGAGTTTGTGGAGCAGTTTTCCCCAAACATGGCAGCTACATGGCAATTTGCACTTTTTATCTGCATGTTACTGACGGAGTCCCAAGGCCAGAGTCTGGGCAGTGATGTCGCTACAAAGACCATCACAAACTTCAGCACCGGGACTGAAGTGGCTCCAGGTTCTGAAACTGGACATAACAGTAGTTCAGGAGTCACCACTCTGGCTATTGTGAGCTGGAGGTGGGAACATGTCTCCACCCCGTACCTGGTGGCCCTGTGGGTCCTGGTCAGCTGGCTCTGCAAATTCGGTGAGTCAGTTATTTTAATAACAAATACAATTTAGTTGAGCAAGTATTTTGATAAAGATTGGGTGAGTTATTTAGAGGTTGCTTTAGATTGTGATTACGGCATTTTGACAGTGATTAGAGTGCAGAATTTACACTTTCAAGGTAAAGGGGGTTGATAGAGTTGTGGAAGAAGTACTTATATCCTTTAGTAAAAGTATTAACATCACAGTGTACTCCATTACAAATAAAAGCCCTGCATTTAAAGTTTCACTGTTGCAACAAACAGCAAAAAAAACATTTTAGTCTAGTAATAATATACCTATTATGTTATTGGCTTATTATTAATGATCTATTAACATGTAAACATTTTAATATTATAGCAGGTTGAGGTGAAGCTAATCTTAATTACTTGATCACACACTTAGCTGCCAGCTGCCAGTGTATTCGGCACACTGGGCAACTGGGGCTCAGTTTAGAACTGTCGCCTGCTAATAAAAGGTTGGCGGTTCAATGCCTGGCCCTGCAGTCCCATGTCGAAGTGTGAACATGAAGAAATTTATGTGTGATGTGTATAAATGTTCTATTACGGTATATGTAATTGTATATAGCGATAGGCACATACTATATGTGTTGATATAGTTACCTTAATGGAAATTCAAATAACAAACCATCAATGGATAAAATAACCGATGAAGAAATGGAAGAAATTGGAGAGCTTCTTGGAACAAATCCAATAGAAATCTTGGAAGAAGCCAAAGGACTCGTCTTGGGATATATATGTACATATATATGTGTGTGTGTGTATATATTTAGGAAATTACTTCCTGAAGAAATTACTTCCTGAAGAAGGCTATATTTTTTTCATAAAAGATGCGTGCCTTGGCTTCTTCCTTGATGTCAATTGGATAAAATAACCACATGTATCACCAAACCTCATTCCATGGTTCAGGTCTTTAAATTATGTATCAATTTATGGTACTCTTAGATGGTTTTGATATAAACCCAAAATAATATTACATGTTTTCTAATGCTGTAAATGGTTGTGGAAAAAACCCACTTTTGAAAAAATGAATTTTATATAAATGGTGGCCTAAAGAAAGCTTGACCTCTGTTAATGTATACAGTTGAAGCCAGAGTACTTGTCTTGTCCTAGAACATGGTAAATAGCAATTCATGTATACACAACAGACCCAAATGATATATATTGTGGCACTGTGGACAATGTCAATGTGTGTTTGTGTACAACTCCACTGACATAAATATGGGACTGTGGTTGTCTGTAGATTATCCAGAAAATGACTGATGTTGCTAACCACACAATGAAATAGGACACAACTAACTAACTTTCTTTTGTTTTTTACAGTAACTATAGCGTGTTAGAGATGTTTTGGCAGCTTCAGTGCCAATCTGTGCTGCCTTTGGCTGAAAACGTTACAGTCCTGTTTGTATTGACAGTAACTTGCACAATACATTATAAGTGGTAACAAAATAATATGTTTAGTTTTAGTAGATGTTAGTAGAGCTACTGACATTTGTCTTTACATTTTTGTGAAAACAAATTTTCTCCAAATTTTGCAAGTTTGAGAGGTTAGACACTTAAAATTTGACTTAACATAGGTTTAAATATGTTTTATAACAAATTAAAAACAAAAAACTGATAGCCCCACTGTTACTTGAGGAACACCAATCTTCAACTGCAACTGTCTCTTTTCCTTCTCTCTTTCTCCATGAAAGGAAGCTGCCTTGAAATGAGGTTAGAAATGACAAATCTGTAAACCATCTATCGGAAAACAATAATTGTAAAATATAAAATGTACTTGTGCTATATTGGGTTGATAAAGAGCACAACGGATGTCGGCAAAATGACGCCAACTCTGTGGAAATCACCAGATCGCTTGCTTTGGTGTGAATGCGCCTTAAGTCTGCTATTTCATAAAGGTATTCAACTTTTTTTGGATACAAAGAAAATAAGACTAAATGTTTGATTGTTCTGGAGTGGGGAAACCATTAGCATGTACTTACATTTAAATGTTTAAAACTAGACATATGCACTTGTATTTCAAGAAGAACTAATTTAACTGTAATAACTGTATCCACATATGTTACACTGTTACAGTGTTTGCTGGGTCACAAATGACTCATTTTATTGAGCAAAAAAGTTATTTAGCAGCCTAACTGACACTAATCCTTAACTGCAGCTAATGTACCTCCCGGTCTGAAAACAACCTCCATGTGACCTCTTTTTCACCATGAAGTTGACCTCTCGTAAAAGTGTGCACAGAGCTGTGTCCACTTTAGAATGATTGAAAGGTTTAAGTTAAAGGCCAGCCACTGTTCAGCAATATGTATTAGGTCATTAGTTAATAAGGATAAAAAGGGCGTTTCATGCTTGACTGTGTAGGCCGTGCAGCTAAATGTTCTTATAAAGATGATTAACAGGATTTAGAGAACATCAGAAACTAGTGGTGGAATGTAACTAATTTACTCAAGCACTATTCTTAAGTACAAATACAAGGTACTTGTACTTCTAATCCACTACATCTTGCATATTGCACTTTTTACTCCATGCCATTTTCGTGACAGTTTAAGTTACTCTTCAAATAACAATATTTTCATTCCCATCCTGTAACATGTAAACCATATATCTCCAGATGTGTTGATTTTGAATGATGTGATCATCTGAAGGATGAAGTGTTTATTTAAATGTCGAGATAATTCACATACTTCTTAAGCTAAATTAACTGTCTTATGGATCAGCTGTCACAAAAACAGGGCTGTTTTTCTGACAACATGAAAAGTTGACTTTTTAGACACTTTTCAGGACAGCGACGCAACAAACATAGAATATGATGCATTGTAGATTAAACTACCCAACAGTATATAAAGGAGTTAAAAGTAGCACAACCTTAAACATCTACAGCATTAAAATGCAAATATAAATACCAAAACATCAGATATAATAGTAAAACACTGACCAGACACATTTTACTGCACAATGAATACTTTAAGCTGAATACTTACATAGTTTTACTTACTAAGTAAGGTTTTGAATAAATTACTCTGACTTGTAGTGAAATATTTTCACAGTGTGGTATTATTACTTTTTCCACCACTGTCAGAAACCTAGCAAATGTTTGTCACATAAAGCAACATAAAGAGACATACTGGCACACACCTGTGCGTGCAACACATTGTGTTTCTATAGGAGCTTACATGTATCAAATCATCAAAGCAGTTCATCTTACCAATGAGGCTATTGTCCCTTGTACTGTTCCCACAGGGAAACTTGGCTTTAAAACTTTCCGTCATCATTATGCAACAAGTTCAGTGAATACAAAAAGACCAAAACCAACAATGCGTTACTCTGCCTATTAATACTTTCCTACTGTGTGTGACGCCTCACAGATATACACTTTCATTTGGTAAAGAGGCTCAGTAATTTTCCTAAACAGCTGGACACTGTGGTTTATAGTAATTAAAAGAGGAGTACACAGTGTATTATTTGGGGGACTATTTTTTTGCTGTGGATTAACACATATTTTGTGTTTTAGTGTTTACTGCATTAGGAAGAGTATGCAGGATTTAGCCAAAATAAACTACAGCGGTTTGGTATTTTTTATTTACATCACATCATTTAGCCAACGCTTACAGTTGCTATATATATATAATATATATATCAGAGGTTGCCCACCTCTGTAGCAACTAGGGACACATTGGTTGATGTATCGCAGTGGGAATCCAACCCCAAACCCCCACACTCAAGGCATGTGTCATATCCACTGCACCATCACCACCCCAGTTTATGGACAACAATGGAGCTACTGGATTTATCCTTTAAAAATCAGTTTCATAAAGTAATTGTCAGAAGTTTCAGGACAAAACAAAGGAATAAGTTTATGAAGTGAATCATATCTCCATTATATCATAGTAGAGGTTTATTTCTGGAGAGTGAAAGGACAGCTTTCTCCTCTCTCTCCTATGTTAAAGGACTGGAAGTGTTTAACCAAGATTGAGTAATGTCAACGCCAACCATTACTAAGCACAAAGCTGTCCTACAAAGCCAGTGAAAGTGTTACCAAACACACACAGGTATTCATTCAACATCAAATGACCTCTGCTCCATCTCTCACTTCCTCACTCCCAGACACACACAAACTTGAGTTAATGCGTTTAGCGACCGGAAAAAGCGCAAACGAAGTAGTAACTAGTGGATGTTTCAAACATGACTGAATAACTGAGACCTTTCTTGGACATCCGGTACTCCCCCTACCTACAATATAAGCTTCCAGCACACACACACACACACACACACACACACACACACACACACACACACACACACACACACACACACACACACAACCTTGTCATAGAGGAGACACTGTACATATAAAAGGGTGAGTCCAGGGTTCTGCACACTTCTGAATTCACTGCTCCGCTGCTGACCACAGACTGCCGGAGGACACAAAGTCACAGACTGAGATAGAATGATGGAGCACTAGAGGGAAAGAGAAGGGAAAAGATAGAAAGTGAAGAAAGTAAACAAAAGACAGAGAAAGCACATAGCTACAAAAAGAAAAGGAGGGATAAGAGGTGTGACACACTGTCCGGCAAAAGGACTTTTTAACTAAATTTTTAAATCAGTTTGATCGAATGCAACGCTGCGGATATGTACACCTCTGGCTGCTGGGGTCAGTGTTACTGATCTGCCTTATCTCAGGGGTCCCAAGCGTGAACGGGGACCTGGCGCTACTGCATCAAGAGTCCCATCTGTCTGAGTTCAAATCCAACTTGAGTCAGACTGAACAAGGCAATGGCACCAGTGTCATCACAGGAATATCCATCGTGACCTTTAAGTGGAACCATGTTAAGACCCCTTACCTAGTTGCATTATGGATATTGGTGGCTGTTTTGGCTAAATTGGGTATGTAACAAACATTTTATGAAATGAAATGTCCTATGAAAGTGTTATTTTATGATGTAGACAGATATATATGGACTACCAGTCACCCGTTATTATTAATTACTCATTTTATAGCACCATTGATCTTATGAGATGAGAAAAGAAGTTTAGAAAATAGCAAAGCAACAGCCTATTAGAGTTACATCATGCATAACTTGGATATTGTAATCCAATAGATTCCTTTGTCAAACAAGATAATGTTGAGCATTTTTTAACCCACCTAGTGTTGAATAATAACAATGTTATCATTTTGTTACACACTCTGGAAAATCTTCCACATGTTGGCATGTGCATGAATTATTATTTATATTATCTCATTTTAAAATGAGAATTTGAACTTGTAGTTTAAAGCCCCTGGACATTTTCAAAATAAATGTAAAGGTTTCTCACAACTCACAAGAGCTAGAACAAAAACACAAATATAGAAATCTGCAATGGGAAATAACCAAAACTGTTCTAAGTTTGGCTGAAAATGGTATGTTCATCTAGCCCCCATTGTTTTTTTTAATTGTTTATTTATTTATTTATTTTCTGTGACGTAGCTTAGACCCTATTGTTAAAAATAAAAAGCTGGTTAAGAAAATAGTTTTTTCAGGGCCTTTAACAGTGCCAATACTTTAATTTTGGGAAAGTAAGACATTTTTATTATCTATTTGTTCTTTTGAAATTGCAACAGGATATGGCTCTTATATTGTAACAAACAGTGTAACTTCTGGCATCAGTGAACACTAGTCTGTGTTATCTCAGGGGATGGCATGATGTCCCTGAGAACAGAAGAGTTTCTACAGTTTTTATGCATGTTTGTGCAAGTTTTTGACCTTTTATATCACTTTAAATCACTGTTTGATGCATCATATTTACAGGTGGCACTGATCTTCTACTTGCTCTTTTAGCTTCCTTTGGGTTCTACTCGAATGCACAAATGTAAACCTTACCATTGGAATATAACAGACCTTCATCAAAAATGGCTTGACTTAATCTTTAACTAATTTTAAATAGAACATATTGCTACAAAGAAATCTTTAGCCCTGTGGGCTAGAAAGAGAAATCAACATTTTGAAATGGGTCTATTCTTATGGTTCAGTAGGTTTGATTATTAAATATATGACACGTTGTCAGGCCATTACATTGAACTTAAGAAAAGTCTTTATTTACACAGAGAGTTTTATAACCCTTCATATGCACCACCATGCTGGTTAATCATATGCCTAGAACAAGAAGTGGCACTTTCTTAGTTGATCATTTGTAAATTTTGCAACCTCACTGAGTTTTAGTTTTAGTTTCATGGTTTAGGTATGATGCGTTTTAAACTTTGTCCGTCAAATCTGAATATCTAAGAATGTAAGATTTGGTCTTTTTACAGATTATTATAAAACTGCATTTCACATTATATTTTCTTTGTTTCTAATACATTTTTAATGAAAAAAAACTTCTCTTCTCTCAGTCATCGAGTCCTTTCCTAGTGTGACTAATGTGATCCCAGAGAGTGCCTTGCTCATCTGCTTTGGCTGGATTCTGGGTGGGATCGTTTGGGCTGCAGACCTTCAGCAGACCTTCTCACTGACCCCAACAGTCTTCTTTTACTTCCTGTTGCCTCAAATCATCCTGGATGCGGGCTACTCCATGCCAAACAAGCTCTTTTTTACCAACTTGGGAGGCATCCTGCTCTACGCCATCTTGGGGACTGTCTGGTGTGCTGCCACCCTGGGGCTGTCGCTGTGGGGGTGTCAGGAGGGAGGAGCCATGGGTAAGAGACTTTCACTTTTTACTCCTGCTGCTTTGTCACTCTCATTATTGTGTTAATTTATGTTTGTTGTTTATTTTTGTAGTTTATTTCAATAAGGGGTGTGCAGAGTGAAATAAATGTCCACTAGGACTGTGACAGGTGACTACAGTTTGAACTGTGTGAGGTGTGTGTCAATGCCAGGCACCAAAAAAACATTGTACTAGGGTTGGAAGTACTTTTATCTGATGAGAGGGATTGGAGATCTGAGATGGAGTTATAGTAGTTATTACCAAACCTAATTTGCCATCCATAAATCCATGCTGCTTGTATGGCTAAAAATATCAAATTAAAAGAGAGCCAGGATTTATTCAGAAGGGCCTGTCGTTGAATTGTTAGTCAACTAGTGGATTGTAGGGGGATTAAAGGACTGGTTTTCTTAAACTTCTTTCAAACTAAATAAAAGCCAAATTTAGTGTATATTTTGGCCTCTGTGCTGTGCTGTAGGTGATCTCAAGATCGGTCTGCTGCAGTATCTTCTCTTCGGCAGTCTGATTGCTGCTGTGGACCCGGTAGCCGTCCTTGCTGTGTTTGAGCAAGTCCACGTCAATGAGGTCCTCTTCATCATGGTGTTTGGCGAGTCACTGCTCAACGACGGTGTGACAGTGGTTGGTATACTACAATGTTGTTTTTTTTAATGTTACCTGAGAAGCAGAACAGTTTGCCGAGGCATCCATCATTTTCAAACTTCTAAGACATAAAGTGTAAAGAATACATACATTGTGTACTTCAGAGTGAAGATCTTTAGCCTCACTGAGGTTTTGTTATCTTGCCTGAACTTTATCTCTCACTGGTCAATCAAAGTGCTCCTTGAGGAGGTTGACCTAATGAGAAATATTACTTGTATGTATGTATTCATGCTGAAACTATAGTGATGAGTGAAGGGGAAAAAACAGCTACTTTCAATTTTTTACACCTTTCTAATGACAGTCTCTGACATCTCTGAGGCGAATTAAAAAAATTTAATTAAATTAACATTGCACTTTTCTATATGTGAGGGTAGGTATTATCCTCCAAGTATTTAACTTCTGGGAGTGAAAGAAACTTTTAAACACAAATGTTCAAACCGTGGAGTTCAAATGAAAAAACAAGATATTTTTTCTTAAGTTTCTAAACAAAAAGTCAAGTAAAAGTATCTAGTACAACCTCATATTCAGTAAACATTGGCATTACAGGACCAAAACACAGGAAAATTAGAGAAGCCATGTGATGCATTTAAAGACAATATAGGTAGGCTATTTTTCTACAAAAATTAACTTTCTTCTTCTTCTCTTAGGTGCTATTCAATGTATTTGATGCGTTTGTGAAACTGGGAGGACCCGCAATAAATGCTGTGGAGATCATTAAAGGGATAAGTAAGGAGTCAAATGTATTTACACATTAATAGGAAAGAATGTAACATGTGCTTGTGGTGTAGGCGTTGCTGCCTGGGTCCATAGACTCTAGCAGGGTTTGATTTCCGAGATGCAATATGTATGCACACAAGTTATACTGGATAACATGTTTTTTCCACTCGCTCTCTTCAGTTTCCTTTTTTGTGGTGGCGTTCGGTGGTTCCCTCGTGGGCTTAGCGTTTGGACTGCTGGTCTCTTTACTGAGTAAATACACTAAAAACATCCAGATCATTGAGCCAGGCTTTATCTTTGTCTTGGGATACCTCTCCTACCTGACAGCTGATATGCTCTCCCTGTCTGCCATCCTTTCGTGAGTTCTTGATGAAAAACATCTCATTTGTATTTCTGTACATAGAAATATTTATGGAAGGAGGTACAAAACCATACACATGTTTAGCTATTTCTGTGCTTTTTGTTCTGTAGGGTCACCTTCTGTGGTGTTAGCTGCCAGAAGTACCTCAATTCAAACATGGCTGAGAGCTCTGTCAACACAGTCAGATATGTCATGAAGGTTTTCGCAAATGGATCGGAAACCATCATCTTTGTGTTCCTTGGCATCTCGGCCATCGATAAGACAATCTGGGTGTGGAACACAGGCTTCGTCCTCCTCACGCTCTTCTTCACCCTTGTGTACAGATTTATTGGTGAGATTAGATCTTTTGCTGTTGGTTTGGAGTGCAAAGAGCCCACTATTTGATATCAGAAGTCACAAAATAGACTGTGTTTGTGTGCATGTGTACTACAGGTACCTTTATCCAAACCTGGTGGCTTAACCAGTACAGGCTGGTCCCTATTGCGTTCATAGATCAGCTGATTATGAGCTATGGTGGCCTACGAGGGGCTGTCGCATATGGTCTGGCAGCGATGCTGGATGACATGAGAATAAAGGAGAAGAAACTGATGATCGGCACTACTCTCATTGTAGTGTACTTTACTGTCATTCTTCAGGTAACCACTATTCTTTCTTTTTGATTAACCAATCAAAACTACAATATTGGTACTTTTTTTCGGTAACTTTCTCACACAAAAGGCATAACAGCTAACTTATGAATCTCCTTCTGTTGCAGGGAGTAACGATGAAACCTTTTGTCACGTGGCTTAAAGTAAAGAGAGCTGCAGTGGCAGAGGTCACACTTGTAGAAAAAGTGCAGAACAAGGTAGAGCTTAAAATAAAACAACAGCAGGAAACAATATGTAGGGTATAAGGTATAAGGGTGGAGTCCATCTACTACAGAATCTCTGTTCTGGTTTTTGTAGGTGTTTGAACACTCGCTTGTTGCCATAGAAGATATATCTGGACAAATAGGAGATAACTACCTGAGGGGCAAGTATGTAAAGACATCTTTAAAACCAGTGCCGATTTTATTTAGGGGGGCTTAAGCCCCTAGATTTGATCTCAGCCCCCTTAAAAATTATAATAATGACAAAAAAAATGTAAAAATAAAATTAATTTTAGTGCTTCAAGTTAAAGTTTGCAAACTTGTCTGTTAGTGACAGAGGGCAAACAATTACAGGTTCAAAGAAATTAAAGATTAAATATCCTGTGTCGCTGTCGCCTGTAACCCAGTCAAGGAAAGTTTGGGTTTTTACTGTTTACACCTCATTATCATTTCATTTGATTCTGGTAGTCCATGAAGGGACTTTCATAGTTTTTTCACATGTTCAATATTTTGCATTCATTCTCTGTTATAATAATAAATACATATATTCATTGTTATCCAGTAAAATTACTGGTTTAGCGGGGGGTTAACACTTTTGCAAGGCAAGGTCTGATCCTAGAATCACCCCTGTTTAAAACCATTTAAGTAGTACCACTGAAATGGCTTTGAATGAAACTACAATCTCTTCTTTCACTATGAAGGTGGAAAATATTTGAGGAGAAGTGGATGTCAAGGTTTTTGTTGACGTCGGAGGCGAGGAAGAAACAGGACTACATTTTCAACGTCTTCCATCAGCTGAACCTCAAGGATGCCGTGGGCTACGTGGATGAGGTGAGGGCCAAAGGCCGCATAAGTATATTCAAGTGTGTTTTGTTCAAGTGGACATTAAAGGACCAGACGTGAGATTCGGCGCTGGTCAATGACAGTTGGTAAAGAAAGTTCTCTGGTCTTGATGTGGTAGGGTGAACGTAGAGGCTCTTTGGAGTTTATCCGCAATGAATCTGCATTCATCGACTTCAAGAAGAAGTTTGGTGAAGAATTCTCAGAGGTCCTGCCTGACATCATGGCTGCTGCGTCAGATGATTCTGATACTGTGAGGTGAGCAAACATTTTTACCCGATTCACACCATAACCACAGGAGAAGGTAGTCTGTACATACAAGAACAAACTTTAAGAGCAATACTTTACTGAAAAACTCTGATTCCTTTCATTTCTGTCTATAAATACGAATTTGAAGATTGAAATTCTTCAAATAGAAGATACCAAAGGTGCATTAATAATAATAATAATAATAATAATAATATTACATTTATTTATGGGCGCCTTTCATAGCACTTAAGGACACCTTACAGTTAAAACAAGCAAAATGGAGTTAAAAGGGCAAATATAATTAAATTAAAACAATTTGCAATCTGTCCATTACTTTGATGCAGAGTGGAGTCATGTGGGGTAGCCTTTTGGAATAGGTGGGTTTTGAGGGAGGTTTTAAAGGTGGGTAGAGACTCTATGGTACGGATAGCGGGAGGGACGTCCAAAGGCAAGGAGCAGAATGGCTGAATGCTCTAAACCCCATTGTGGACAGGCAGGTAGAAGGAGTGAAAAGCAGTGAGGAAGAGGAGGATCGCAGTGTTCAGGATGGAGTGTAGGGCTGGAGGAGTTAAGTACTTAGAAGTTAAAAACCAGGGTTAATCTACAATTGTTGTTGATTGATTTTATTTCCGTTATATCTGCTCAGACACCGCCCTCTGGGGACAACAAGCAACCAAACTAGTAGAAACGATCTTGCTCTGACCATCTAGCTCCAATTCTCCACCATATTTTGTATGATAAGCCTAAATTAATGTTGTACTCTGAGTGGGTTAAATACATGAAGTAACTGACAGTATTTCGGTCCTGCTGTAGAAAAGACCCTGTGTCATCAGTGAGCCTGCAAATGCATGAGAAGGCCATGCAGGGTACAAGAGAAACAGAGGACATCGACGCTCATCACCTGCTGCAACAGCATCTGTACAAGGGCAGGAAACAGGTAAGCATTTTCAATAACATCACTATACACTCTACATTCCTAAAATTGTATTGCATTTCCATATTGGCTAATGACTCTCAAAGAATGGTCAAAGTTGATGCATTAGAGGCCAGTATATCCTGATACATTTCCCATCATGCAACACAATAGCTTCATGCAACCTGCCTCCTAAATACCCACTTCTTTCAAACCCTGCACCCCCAGTTTGTCACAATCAGGGTTATTTTGTAACTTTAGAAGCCCCATAGGACATTATGCAATTGTAAAAGTTTCCTATTAAAAACAATGTCTGAAACTTATGACAAACTCTGGATTATTTACAGTCAAGTAACAAGTTCCTGTCTTCTTGTCCTCTTTGTCCTATCAAAAATCTGCTCTCAAATTCTCATACTGACTCTTTAAAAAGATGTTGTCCCTTGTTCTCATTTGTATAGCACTTGCACAGGTACAGCCGGAACCATTTTGATATCAACACAGATGACAATGAGGTGCAGGAGATCTTCCAGAGGACCATGAGAAACCGTTTGGAGTCCTTTAAGTCTGCAAAGATGGGCCTTTCTCCAGCAAAGACTATAACCAAGCACACAAAGAAAGACCAGCAACAGGTCATTTTTATTTACAGTATAGAACAGAGATCCTCAACAAGGGGTCCAGGACCCCAGGGGTCCTTTTAAAAGAAATTAAAATGTCTTTACATAATTCCAACCTATTATTAAGGTAGTCACTAAGGCCTCCACAGATACAGTTAACCCTAAAGATTCACTGTGCCACATATATGTTTAACATTAAACCATGATTTATAAAAGCATATATAATTATTTTAATAGCTTAGTATTTCATGAAAAAAGGTATGTATAAAGACTTAAGGACATCCTAAACATTATTGTAGGTCCAGTTTATTATGCAACTTAATTTTATACAATATGTAGTAGGGGGTCCCTGCTTCGTCTCTTTTTCAGTTAAGGGGTCCTTGTCTTAAAAAACATTGAAGACCCCTTGTAAAGAATACATGGGGTATTATACAATAGCCAAAACGGCTGGGTATTAAACCTCAAAACCTTTTTTGGTATAAATCAAAATGTGGCCATAGCACCAATATAAAAAAATTTCATCCAAAATCTTGCCAGATTTGGTAATATTTTAAAACATGTTTTCTGATCAGATAGTACCGGATTTCTATTACCGGAAATCTAAATTTATCACAATTTTATCATATTTTATTTAGGCAATCCTTTTTAAAAATAAAAAACAAAATTAGAGAAAAAATAGAGAATACAGTTTTTGCAAGAAAGTAAGGTAATAACAAAGTGTTATCATATATTTTGATATTGTACTTAAAATCAGCACTAGAAAAAATAATTGCAAAATAATACCATTGACTGTAAAGTTAATGGACAAAGCATTGGTTCGTCGAAGTGCTGAAAATGCGGACGTGACTTGAACCTGCTTTCTATCTGAATTCCAGCAGAGGGCGACGTGTGGTTGCAAAAGGAGGGGCCGTTTCTGTAGAAGTCTGTGAGAAAGGGACCCACTTCTCACTTGATTTATTACCTCAGTATAGTAACATTTTCAAAATGAGTTTATGGTCTTAATCGCTAGTTTCAAGTCTTCTGCAACACAGAGTAATGTTCATTTTTTTAAATTAGGGTCTCACAGATTTGTAAATCGTCAACAAAGCAGGGCGTGGCTATGATGTGATTGCCAGTGAAAGTATGTAACGTAACGTAGAGTGTGAGGGCTCCTCCCTCACTCCCAGGGTGGCTGCGCCCGTAACGGCAAACTCAACAACTCATAGCAGATCTCCACAAACCAATGGGTTAATTTTACAGTCAATGACAATATCCAGCCCTAAGAGTCAAAACACGTGTACTACGGCTTTGTTTTTCACATTTTGTAACTTGGTTTAAGATGTAATTTACAAATAAAATAACTATTCTACTACCTGCAGGTGCCAAATGGGAAATCCATGGACAGTAAAAACTACTATGCTAATGATGAAGGTTAGTATCAGTGTTTTTAGTTTTAAAAACTATACATAAGCCCTGAATGGTCCAAGTGCTTAATGAAAACCCTTTTTTTCTTCTTCTTCTAGGTTTTGAGGGAGACAGCGCCTCTGGCTTAAAGGCATCAGGTGGTTCATTCCCCTTCAAGTTCAACTACAAAGCAGGAGGTAAAATTAATCAGTGGCAGAAGAGCTACTCAGATCCTTTACTTGAGTAAAAGTACCAATAGAACATTCTAGAAATACTAGTAAAACTCCTTTATTTACAATTATCTTTAGGTACAAAAACATTATCATCGTTCTGGAGTAAAATGTCCCATGACGGTGATGTCAGATTTATTTTTACACCTGACATCATTAGATTGTTAACACTGATGCATCAATGTGTAAGAACTATTTTTACAGTTGTAGCTGTTTGAGGTGGAGTTGGTTTTAATGGTAACACTTTATTTGAAGCAGTTTGTATAAGACTGACATGACACTGTCATAACCATAGCACGACACCTGAACATGGAGGAGTGTTTTTTAAACTTCATGACTCTTGTCATTAGGTATCATTCGGTCAATTATTATTACATTATTACACTTTTAATGCAAAGTTCATGTTGCTTGAGATGTTTGTTGTGACAACTTGTCATTAAGGTAGACGACAATCTCTGCGTTATGACAACTTGACATTAACCTAGACAACATAACCTCGTAAATATGTCATGGCAGGCCTAATTAACTTTAAGAAACTGGGTCATGTCATGGTTATGATAGGGTCATGTCAGTCTTATGCACACCCCTTAAAATAAAGTATTACCTTTTTAACTCCTTTATGTAATGGTATGGTAAGTTTTGTCCAGTGGATCCTAACATAGAGGTCAGGCCCTTCGCAAGGGCCAGATAAGAATAAAAAAAAAAGAAAGTTCCGCTACTTTTCTCTAAACTATGCTGGTTTTGTGAATCATTGAATGTTTTACCTTCTAGGGCCTTAAGCAGTTACTTAAATTAACTTCTTAAAAATCATCTTAAAAGGCATCGATATGTGACAATGGGCTCCAACTAGACAATGTTTTTAGTAAGGCAAAAGCCAAAAAGGTTGGTAACCACTGATTTAATTTAATCTTTAAAATGCATTACATTTAATGTAAAATCCTAATCAGAAAAATAGTAACCAAAAGCTGTCGGAGTAATGTAGTGGAGTATGAAGTACAATATTTGCCTCTGAATTGTAGAATCGTAAAGTAACAAAAATGGAAATATTCAAAAAGTACAAGTACTTGACAATTTAACTTAAGTTTAGAACTTGAGTAAATGTACTTAGTTACTTTCCACTACTAGTTGTTAGTGTCTTTAATGCCCAAATCCTGTGAGCATTAATTCCATTTCTGTCTTACAACCAGCTGGAATTGAGAATCCATCCTTCATGCCAGACCAGGACCCAGTGGGGCCGATGCAGATCCCTCCGTGGCAGACTCAGGACGAGCCCGATGGCACAGTTAGTCCTTCGCAGCGGGCCCAGGTGAGGCTGCCGTGGACACCCACCAACCTGCGCCGCCTGGCTCCTCTACGCATCAGCAATCAGTCCACCGACTCCTTTGCACAGGCCGACACTCCTGCCTCCCCGGAGAAGGACAAGAAGTGGCCACCTCCACCACCACCTCACCTTTAAAAGTAGCAGCATCCCACCCCTTCTTCATCTCCCATTAACCTGGCTGCCTAAAGACAAAGAACATAACCTCAGGCTTTGCACAGTCTACTCTCAAAGTTTTGACTAGGGCAAGAATTGTTTTCCTTGCCATTGCTTAATCTTACTTCTGTGTCTCTAGACAAAACATTCCCAGTCTCACAACCTGTATGCCCTTCTTTTCAGCTTCTGTTTGTTGCTCTAACTTGAGCAAAAGGGAGGCTGCATGTAAAGCCAGACATCCTGTATACGCAGTAGCAAGTTATTTACTAGCATATATTGAACATCATCATTATCTCTCCTCCGGTTCATTCATAGTAACATTGCAAATCAGTCCCTATGAAGTATCTCATCCCTGAATGTTATCCAGAAACATTTTCAAGAAAGTAGATAATTATGTGTTGTGTTGTATATGAAGGTGATACATTTAATTACAGGGATATGAAAATAATTGCAGCTCTATGATCTTAATATAACATTTGTGTGTGTTTTGTCGTATATGTCAAAAAGTACTTGAGGTCAAATATTAAACTTGAAAATAAGACCACTGCAAACATGCCAAATCTATGAAAGACACTATATTTATTCACAAATGAAGTTTGTGTGGACATTTCCACCATCTCAAATCTGTGCACAAGTGAACGGGTATATATATATATATAGATATATATATATACCAATTCACTTGTGCACACTATATATATATATATATATATATACATACATGACTGGCTGGTTTTGAACTGTATGGATTGAATATATGGATTTGGAAATAAAAATTGTTTGTGGAGTCAGTTACTGTGTATTAAGTGAAAGGATTAGTCACGTAATTGATTAGTAGATTGATGACATTCTTTGATTCATTCATTTAAACAAGCTGTTTTTGGCTGTTTTTTTTCTTTTCATATATATGCATTATTATATTATTACTACAGATGAAAATTAGCCTTTTTAGCTTAATCTGATACATTTGCATCAAACTGATGTTAAAGAGCCCCTATTATACTCCTTTTCATTGTCATATTTGTACTTGTGGGGTTAGGGTTAGAGTTCGGGTAAGGTTTACATTCTTAGATGAAAACACATATTTCTCATGCTGCCATTGCTCCTCCACTTGAAACAGTCTGTCTGAGCTCTAGGTCCGCCTTCTCAAAAAGCCCAGTCTACACTGATTGGTCAGCTGCCCCACTTAGGCAGCACCAATGGGCAGCACATTTGAAAAACTGGGCTGGCTTTCTCAATCAATGACATCCCTAATTGAGGAATTTCCAAAAGGAATGTGGGCTGGACGTTTCTGACAGTTGAGAAAAAGTCCTGTCTGTGGGAGAGAAAGCTCCATTTGGAGTGAAATGTGTTTTTGTACTTTATACACCTATTTCAACAAAAAATTATATAACACACTAAAAGACAGAAACAATCTGAAAAGCATAATAGTGTTGTTTTGGAGTTTTGTCTTATTTTGGTAGTCTGTTTTCTGCTTTTGTATTTTGTTCCGTTTCCTGTTTTATTTTGATGGTCTGGTTACCCTCTGTATTTAGTCTTTGTGTTCCCCTTGTCCTGTGTCAGATCATTGTGTTTTGTCTCCAATTTGTAGTCCTGTTAGTTAGTGCTCCTGTGTTTCTATTTTTTAACTTGGACTTTATTTTAGTTTACCTTTTTGTCTGCCTTTTCCAGGACTCCTTTAGTTTTGTATATTTTTATATTTCATTTACTCATCAAACTGTCCTCTGCTTCCGTCTCTGCTTTTTGGGTCCGCCATTCACCAACCTTCCATAACAAATAGGGGCTCTTTAATTAATGTGTGCTGTACCCAATACATAAAAGTAGGGTAATTAGAGAAAGTAAAAAATGTCACCTTCAGCAACTGGAACTTGACTGACTATATCAAACTAACGTATTATTTAGATTATTCAATAATAATAAAATAATTGTTACTTGCAGCACTAATATTGATGCATCACAAGTCAAATTGTGTTAAATGACTCTTTATTATCCACCACACACAAATTTGTCACAATTTTTCACACTTCTGAAATTACTTCCAGAATGAATTTCAATCAATGAAAAAAAATGTTTTAAGTTTTTTAGATATAACAAAGTGATTTCATTATAAATAGTCCATTTCTGATGTTTCCACCTGCTTTGTGACATAGTCTAATATAATCTTTTCATTTCCAGACTCCTTCAGATAAAAATGGGATCCGTCGAGCATTCTTACGGTGAAATCACCTGATGTGATGTTTTTCCAAGCTGTTGATGAAATATATAAATACAATTAATTTCATTTGAACAAGGAGACCACTTAAACGGAGTCAGACAGCATTCACAGAGAACACAAACAGTCCCGTATGATCATAACATGTTTTTTATGAAAATCTACAACACTGCCTATTGTCTGATATGTAGTTTGGAGCAATATTAGTTGCTCAGTGCTCATAAAGATGGGGCATTTGCACATGAATTTGTAGGCATTTGTATTTGGCACTAAATCAGTAATAGGGCCTATTTCAATTCATAACACCTAAACAAGCTGCCAAATGTAAAATGCATTTGCTGGGACCAAATCTTCCTTGACTTCTGATCCAGAAACTGACATATAGGGTGATAATGCATTGCTGCAGGACATGAGAGGCCTGACCTTGTAAGTCATGAGGAATGTCATCTTTTCCATCAAAACATGTGACCGGGCAGGAGAGAAACGGAATGTCTGGCTGGTTACACCTGCAGTCAGCAACTTCAGTCACTACAAACATTTCATTCTGAATCCCAAATTATTTCAAATTAAGGGTAAATACAGATTAATTTAAGTTGTCAACCCACCTGTAATTTTCCACAATGTGCAGGTCGGCCTTCAGGGCGGGAAGGAAGAGCTTTAGCACTTCAGGGTTCGCCAGCAACTCAGGAGGAGTTCCTCCAATCGCAATCAACCACTTGAGAAAATCATCGTCAGATAAATCGCTTCTCTTTGGGGCTTTGATACGCGTCTCTGACTAAAAGACAAAACACAACATATTAATGGTATATTATCAACACCGGTTCTAAACTTTGTACACAGTGGTATATGTAGAAGAAAGCAGATGTTTTGGTCTGTAGACCTACATCAGGTTAGCATTGTATCCTATTCCTTCTGAATTAATATAACTCCTGCACACTGTTCTTTCTTCTCAATTTACAGTTTTTTTTGTTGGTCATATGCATCTGTCATTAAAGACTTTATCGTGTCTAAGAACATTTTTGACAATGTTCCTCTATAGGCTATATTATCAGAGCTATTGAAAGATGACATTGTTAAATTCACTTGCGACCCTGAACAGGATAAATGGTTGGGAAAACCAATGGATTGATGTTGGAATTTAGTGTTGTGTGATAGGTTAAATTTATAATTTTTTTTTCTTAAGGCAGTATTGTTCTGAAGTTAATACAAGTGGACTGATTGATTTACCTCACTAATTTATTTAAAGCTATAGTGTGTAGTTTCTGTCTACCCAAGTGAGAAATGCTAAGTTATGACAACAAAACTGCATGCATTTGCTAGTAACAAAGGAGGACACGGTCCACGGAGGATTAAAAAAACATAATGGACTCTTCAGAAGAGGTAATTATCTTCATTTGAGTTTCTGCGTTCTGAACACACTGAGAAATACAGAGAGAGAGTTTTGTGGAGCTGAACGTCTTAAAAGGCTTTGCATCAACTGATTTGGCAATGGCTTCAATGTGACAGACATTCATTTCAAAATGTTAAGCACTAAAGCTTTAAATCAGGCAAATTTACAGCGTCACAATTCAGGTTTTGTAATTTTAATGAATTTGCACAGCAAATTCTCCTTCTGAACCATAGCAAATTTAAAGACGAAAGTCTTGAAAATACTATTAGATACTGAGTAGGTTAATAACAGGCCATCGTTGTTATAATGCCACTGTCTGCAGTTATAATCAGTTATAATAGGTAAGAATCAGTTACACAGGTGTAACTTGGGGACAAACTTGTCTACAGGCTTTCAAATATAAACTGAAATCAGGACATTAGTACACTTAATCAACAGAGTTGGCAGAGACTTGTTGGATACATATATTGATACTGGTTGGTGCTGTGTGGATATTCCTGGCCAAATACAGTGAAATGTAATAAATAAACTCACATAAGGTGCAGAGGCACCAGATAGGAAGATATGAACAGGTTCAAGGTTGTGCAGTCTCTTCAGAGCATCTGCCACAGCGAAACTGGTGAAGGCACCAAAACTAAAAACAGATACCGATAATTAATAAAGAAGAAGTTGTGGGTGGTGGAATAGAAAACGCAGGGCAGGCTGTCAAGACAGATGTGAATGTTGTGACTTGTGAAGCCTGTATTGTTATCATACCTGTGTCCGAACAGAGCAAACGGCTTCTCTTTCAGCAACGGTAACAGCACACTTATAACCTCGTCCACAACCTGCTGCATGTTCTGAAAGAACGGCTCTTTGGCTCGACTCTCTCTGCCTGGAAGTTTGACAGCAAACACTGAAAGTGACAGACAAAAAAAATATAATCCCATTGTAACGTGTCTTTGTTTTCACAGTACAAGGACATTATTTTTATGTTCAAATTCCTTTTCAGCTTGTATTTTAGATAAAGGACATTTGCAATATTTAAAATGTCTGAAAATAAATTGTGATTTGAAAGCAAACACCAAAAATAAACAGTGCAAAGTGCAGCACTTACAGATGGTGTCTTACCTTCTATGGAGCTGCTGAGGACGTTTGCCCAGCGTGCATAGTGGATGGACCCTCCACCTGCCCAGGGGAAGCAAATCAGCCTGGCCACAGCATCTGGGCTCTTCTTAAAACAGCTGATCACCTTTTCCATTCTAATGTAACACAAGAACAAAGATCCAATAATCACTCAATCCTGTTGACAGGGACTGCAGTTTATGCTCCTAATTCTGTTGAACAAGAGGAAACACATGTGATACTGTTGCTCCATCACCAAAACAATACACCTTGAAGCAAAGTTGATTTAAATAGTTAGGGGTAATTAGAAGACTGTTACTTCAAACTTGTTAATTGCTGGCAGCTCCAGCAACGTCTTCCAGGAAATAGAAAAACAGTGCTAATTCCTTTTGCTGAAAAGTAACATTTCCTGGTTATTTTCTTCTATGGTTTCTCTATGGAGATGTGGTAAAAAGGATATCCATGGATTTTGGAGACATCTACAGTATGGAGTGTGTATGTCTACAATAATATATAGTATACACGATCATGTCATATTTTGTTACCTGGATGGAAAAGTCAGGATAGAAACATAAAACATCTTGAATACAAGTAGTTATTTCAAAACATGACGTAAATAGAAAAAAGTTTCTAGGAAGTGACGTTGTTTTCTACAGTTGGTATTTCCGACGGATTTCCCTCGGTGGTGCAGGTGGAGGGAGCAACAGCTTCGCCAAGTTAGACAAAATTACACAGAGCAATACCGGAAATCTGATGGTCTTCCCTGTGGGAGGGATACTATTGCCGTGTATTTGTAGCATAGACTGTATATTATTAATATTAACGGTCTATGATATGTAGCAATACAAATTATTAACTTCAGTTAAGGTAGCAACATATCAGCATTGTTTTTGAAGTAAAAAATCCTACATTCAAAACTGTACTCAAATAAAGGCCTTTAGAAGCAGGTAATTATCAGGAAACTTACAGAGCCAATCAAAGTCAAAATAATTGTCACACTGGCCCTTCGAGAGAATTGTATATACTTTTGTACATTATATTTATTCTTACGTTGTAAGCAGTATTTTAATGGTGTATTTGGTCAACGTGAGCCAATTTTCACAACTTTGACTAATATAATGAGAAGTTTAATTTATGCAGTGGTTCCCAATCTGAGGGGTCGAGTATACTGAATTAGAAAGCAGAAACAAAAGGTATATTTTACATGGTTTGAATGTTAAATGTGTGTGTGTGTGTGTGTGTGTGTGTGTGTGTGTGTAGAACAATAATAGCTCTAAGACAGATGCTAAAACATCTGCCTTGCAACATTTGTTTTGTTATTCATGCTTTTATTGTGAATGAGCATGCCGGAAGTCTTGGTTTTCTATTCTCGCAAACTTTACATTTGTGAGCTAGAGGGCGGTGTAAGTGCAGATTTCAGACCGGTTACTCGCCGTACCGAGGAGGACGCCGGGGCAGAAAAGCCCACATATCGGTTTGATAAAGAAGAAGAACACCAGATTGTCACGTTAACCAACCGGGAGGACTGATTCAGCCACTGACCGGGTAAATATTCATACCAGTCTCGTGTGTCGAGGTGCTAGTTGTCGTTGGCTAAAGCTAACTGTCGCTGCTAGCTTACCCACCGCTGCTAACGACTATCAGTCAAATGTAATCAACTCCGTGTTCAAACTGTCACAAACATTTCCGACACTGGACATAACGTATTTTTTCTTTCAGATACAACAGAAATAACTTCAAAGGACGAACGTTGGGACATTTTGTTCAACTTTGAGTTGTCAGTTGCGGTAAAGAAGGTCGGGGGAGAAGACTTCCAGTCGAGGGGACCCCCAAGCGGCCCGGTTCCAAATCAGCGACCGCGGAGCAGAGAGTCGCGTAGCCGCGCAGCGGCGTACAGTCGGCGGATCTGTAGTCAAGTTTTACTCTGCACAGGAGAAGTAATCACTGGGTGCCGGGTCATCCGGACAGAGACCTCATGAATGGAAATCGGAACAACAGGTGGGATTCCTCTACTAACCGCCATGCTTAATTTGGTGTTCAGGTGCTGCACATGAGTTATTTGCAGACAGTGTGCAGTGCTAGACACAAATTAGACACCCATGATTGAGCATTTGGGGGCTGCAAGTTGATCTAAGTCGTTAACATGCTAAGTTGTCAGGTTATCATGGGCACTGGTGCAAAAGCAGCTCAGCTTGAAAACGTAATTCAAACTCCCATCATCAGCACTTTAGGCATAACATACTGGTTCGATAGGTCCTCTGCGGTGTTTTACCGGTCATTTTTGCGCCTCGGTATGTGTCTGTGTGCATACTGATGTGTGTATGCGCCAAACCAGTCTCACTGGTTACTTGTATTGTCTACGTCATGTTTTGCCGGCTGTCAAATGCAGGTGGTGATCCCGTCAGGTGTGCGTGAAGCCTGAGAGGTAGGATGACTCACTTTATGTGTGGCTTTCGCACCAGCTGCTGCCATAGCTACCCTAGTTATTAAATAATGTTCTGTTAACCGCTGTCTCTGCTAATTACACATCAATTGAGCATGGTAGGACATAGTCATTTTACTTGCCATTTTACAGGCACAAATTGTGAGTCACAGCATGTATATTATTGATGTTGGGGCCAATGGTGGACATTTTTCACCTAATGAGCAGAACAAAGCTGTAAAGAGAAAGTAACATAGATTTAGAAAAAAAAAAGATACAAGTCAGACTTTGATTAATATTTAGTTTAAACATAACGGATTTATCAGCAGCGCTTGTACTTGTAAAATCTGTGAAACGGGTATTTTTAAAAGTAGGGTCAGCAACTAAGTTATTTTCAGTATCATTTGTCAGTTATGTTTTCAATTATTTTGATTAGTATAATAAATGTTAAAACCAGTAAAACATCCCATCACAATTTCCTAGAACCTAAGGGGATGCCATCAAATAGCTTGTTTCTGACCAAGGGTCCAAACCCCCCAAATATTAACTGGATAATGATAAAAAGAGCAAATCCTCTCATTTGTTATGCTGATGGAACCAGTGAATCTTTGGTAATTCTGGTTGAGTGACTCACAAGAGAAATCGATTATCATAATTGTTGTTGATTAATTTTCTGTTAATTGACTAATCAATAATCGACCAATTGTTTCTGCTCCAATTGAAAATCCTGGACTTTCCTTGTATCCTCCTGATTTCCTCATTGATGCATATGTGTTCGTTTAACTCCCAATGTGGAGCTTTTTCTCTTTAACTGTCACATAGAGGGCAGCTTAATGTTCCTTGATTAGTATGACTTACAGCTGACCCACCAGGGACATTTTTTATGTTTCTTCTACAGGTCAGTCTTCCTCTTGTTGAGGAAAATATATATATATTTATATATATATATATGAAATTATAAATTATAGGACACTGCGTGAGCATGGTGGTAATAGGGTGTTAGAGCAATCTTTAATTTTTGCATAAAACTAAAAAAATATTTAAGCATGGCACAATCGCTTTAGGCAGTTTGATTTTGACGTCACAGGGTCTTATCCAGGCAGAAATAGTAAAAACACCTGGTACCCCTAACCCTGTTAAATAGGTTATACGCAGGAGTTAACCAATATTGCATCACATAATGAAGTAATCAATAAATACAGAAAACTGCAATCGCAATGACATCAACATAAAGTAAATTGTAGTTTTAAAACATATATTTCAAATAGTTTTTGTCACCGGACCTCCACAATGAATGAGACTGATCTGTGTGCACCTGTTTTCCCTCCTCCTGTCAGCATACCTTTAGTTGCCATGGAGAAACTGTAGCAACATGGGTGCCATTGCCATGGGAACCACACAGGGGAGGGAGCGACCTGGGGACATATGAGCAGAAAGTGCAGTCTTTTACTGAATGATACCTCGGCAGGGCAGGTTCAGGGTCAGCCCTTCACACTGACAGGAGTTGGAACTATTTCATATTTTCCACCCACAGCTTCTCTGTCGTATTTACTTCATGGCCACATTCATCACTGCTTTCATCAGCCGTACACTTTTTTTCTCTTATTACAAACAAAGCGCACCTCTTGCTATTTAAACAGCTCGGTGTGCAGACCTTATGTCACATAGTTCATTGTGTGTATGTGTGTGGAGCCTCTGAGTCACATTTATGGAAATTGTGTGGTTGTGTGAATCTTTTTTTTTTTTTTCTTTCACGGAGTACTTTCCAGTTTGGCATTTCTCAAAATTGATGTCAGATTGGTGTCACTTGCCTACTTCTCATCACGTCTGGCAAAGGCCATGTTAGTCAGGAGAAGTCTGTGACCACTGAGCTGGTCTTTATTCCAAATGTCATCTAACTCCGTAACCTTTTTATTCTCTCATTATCAGGTTGATGTGGGAAATACAGTGTTGGCCCGTTTGTTTCAGTTTTGTCAGTTTGACATGAGGCAATTTAATGTCCCTGACCATCTTTAATCTCAGCACCCACTGTCTGCTCTTTCCTCCTTAATAACCACTTCCTTCCTCTCAGAACTTGTTTTGAAAGGGGGGATCATGTTCATGATCATCGGCGCAGGTTCTGTTTAAGCTATTTTGGGACGTTGAATGTTGGGACACAGATGGTCCAGAATTGATATAAATGCTGATTGTAGATAAAGATTGTGTCAGTGAACGCTTGCCTACCTACATCCAACACAAACAGTATAGAGCAACATTAGCGTTAATCTTTAGTCAAAACACTTCACTTTTAAAATATCAAGATAGATATTGTAATATATAAGAATATTCATATTATTTTTACAACAATGTTTTTCATGTATCTAAAAAGCCAAAGAGTGATGTGAACAATTTTACTTATTTATTTTTGGTATCTTTTGTTGCAGGAGACGATGGAGCAGCCGCTGAAGCCCAAGCTTTATTTGCGTTGCCAAGGCGACCTGGCTTTGGCACCCTTGGGAAGCCCATTAAGCTTCTGGCCAACTGCTTCCAAGTGGATATACCCAAGATCGACGTCTACCTGTATGAGGTGGACATCAAGCCTGATAAATGCCCTCGCCGGGTCAACAGGTAACAGAAAAGAGTTGTTCTTTACAAACTGTAGACCAGTTTGGCTGTAAAAGTGATGAGCGGGCGAGCTGATACTTCTTAAAAATACAAATAACAACACTTTGTGTTAATGCCTAAAATGTCTTTTGAGCTACGTTAGCCTAGATTGATACTGTACGTTGAATGTAGTGGTATGTATTTTCCCTGGTGTTTTTTTCAGAGAGGTGGTGGACTCCATGGTTCAGCATTTCAAGGTGACCATCTTTGGTGACTGTCTGCCAGTTTATGATGGGAAGAGAAGCCTCTACACTGCTACCCCACTTCCTGTCGCCACTGGTGGGGTAAGTTTCTACCCTTTGGATTAAAAAAATCACAGTTTAGCTTAAGAATGTCAATTTGACAAGTTTGGGGGACTGGTTGCTCAAGTCAGCTTTTCTTGTCTTCTTATCAATGAGACTCCCTGAAAATAAGCTCACACCTAACAGCCTAATACCAAAAGTTAAAGTAATATTTAGAGGCTTAAAAAAAAAAAAATCAATGACCAGTAAGCTACAAAAAAATCTTGTTTTCCTCTTCAGGTCGATCTGGATGTCACCCTGCCAGGTGACGGTGGGAAGGACCGCCCATTTAAAGTTACGATTAAGTTTGTGTCATTGGTCAGCTGGCACATGCTCCACGAAGTCTTGACGGGACGCGGTGTGGCCGAGCCGGTGAACCTGGAAAAACCCATCAGCACCAACCCTGTTCACGCCGTGGACGTTGTTCTTCGACACCTGCCCTCCATGAAGTAAATTTGTTCACATGACCATCTGCAAATAAGCTAAACGTTTGAGATAATCACTATTTTTTTTTATTTTATTTATTTTTTTGTTAAGATTTAAAGTTTGATGATTATAGAGTGCCAAAGTCACGCCCTTCTACTTGAACGGGGAGAGGCAAATTATTTTTTCATCCTGTTTGAATTGAGCCATGGATTACAAATAGGATGTTTGTCAACTTAAAAGATAATTTTTCAATCGAAGAAAGTCTTGGTTTATTGTTAAACTTTTATAGTTTAAGTAGTTTTTTGAAGTATAAGACTGTGAAAATACGTAATTAGAAAGACTACACACTTCAATGTCGCATAGATGACGTCTCGCTGAAGCTACGATGTCTCTGTGTATCGTACCGGGGATGTAACGTTCCTTAAATGAGCAGAGGATTTTGCTTGTTCTTTTGCTTATCTGCTGAAAACACTTCACTGGATTAACAGGTTAAGATAATTTTACATTTGTTGTGGAACAAAGCTAACTAGCTAGCTAGCTAGCAAGTAAACCATCAAGCTAGGTAACATAAATTGTGTGAGACGAGAGATGTAGTTCAGTAAGAGGTTTCACACAAAACTAAGTGGTACTATGCTAAACCTACGGCTAACTGACACTTTCTTTGGTTGAGAAATTATCTTTCAAATTGAAGAACATCATATTTGTAATCCATGGCTCAATTCAAACAAGATTCAAAAACTAATTTGCCTCTCCCCGTTCACTCCCATTCATATTTTTTCTGAATTAAGGTCCCATGAGGTCAACCGGAAGGGGCGTGACTTCGGCTCTCTATAACTTGACCAAAACACTTCAAGTCATGACCTGTTACAGTTTAGGTGTCAATGACAGGAAGATGAAGCTACACGTTTGATCTAAACGGCACTGAATTAAGCATGAGAGATTTCTTCTGGTCATGAAATATGATCCAAAGATAGTTGTATCCTGGAGCTACTGTATAGCTCTCTTAATTTATTATGCAGTATTTCAACCACAAAGTTGTCACGTATTGTAACAGATGCAATTTGGTGGAAACATGTATATAATACAATACCACAGGTAGATACACATTTTTATTACGTTAGGTGGCCCACTTGGGATTTGAATAGAACATGGACATATGGGTTAAAAGCATCTTTTATGTAATCTACCTCAATTTATGCCATTGGGTAAATACATTAGCCAAAATAGCTTTTAGTAACATGAGCACACCTATAAATCAGGCAGCACCTGAGTTATGCTGCACCCAGTGAACCACACAGGAAATACAACTAATGGGGAGAGTTTTATTTTTGGGCTCTACTAACCTTTGTGTCACCTTTTGTGAACCTCTCTGTCCTCATCAGGTACACGCCTGTTGGGCGATCCTTCTTCTCCTCCCCAGAGGGCTACGACCACCCGCTTGGTGGAGGTAGAGAAGTCTGGTTTGGCTTCCATCAGTCAGTACGGCCAGCCATGTGGAAAATGATGCTCAACATTGATGGTGAGTAAGCACTGTGAAACCTGTTAACAGGGGATAGTTTGACATTTTGGGAAATATGCTTATTCACTTTCTTGCTGAGAGTTGAATGACAAAATCAATGTGCTGTAAACATAAGGCTATAATCAGAATCTGCTTAGCTTAACATAAAGACTGGAAACAGGGGGACAGAGCTAGCCTCACTCTGTCCAAAGGATTCATAATCCATCTACCAGTACCTTTTTAAAATTCAGTAATTAACTCATTAGATAATGTTTTTCTTTAAGTATTAAAAGCAACACTGTGGTTTTACATGGAGTTATGAGCTGGACTGTTATACTAGTCATCAACCACTATGGGCAGAGCCATGCTAGGTTTTCCTACGTTTCCAGTCTTTATGCAAAGAGCAATGTGTGTGCTTTGTGGCTCTAAATAAACCCTCATCCACCTCTAGCTGAGCTATTACCGTAGTGATTTTGTTCTTGTCCCATATCTTTTCAGTGTCAGCCACAGCTTTTTATAAAGCCCAGCCAGTCATCCAGTTCATGTGTGAGGTTCTGGACATTCACAACATTGACGAGCAGCCCCGCCCTCTCACTGACTCCCACAGGGTCAAGTTCACCAAAGAGATCAAAGGTATGTCACCAAGGAAAGGCACCGCATGATGTCACTATGCTGCAGTACGAGGCCTTACCCTGCACGGCTTTGTGTGTTGTTGAAACTACTGTGGCTTTCTGATGTTAGTAGACCATTCATTGTTAGATGCTTTGTATGCTTATTTAATGCATAAAGGTGGTACAGAGGAAAGCTGAACCTTGGTGAAGTAGGCATTTAAGCATAGTTGTTCCACTCTATGTATGTATAAAGGTTGAGTCACTTAAAAGTTGCTGAAGCATATTCCACCATCTTCACAGGTCTTAAAGTGGAAGTGACACACTGTGGAACCATGCGTAGGAAGTACAGAGTCTGCAATGTAACCCGACGACCTGCCAGCCTCCAGACGTACGTTTCTGCATTGCACTCCATTTGTCGTTAACTCCCAATCAAAGCTTAGCTCACATGAACATGAGATTCTTGTTGCCTTTGAATCCACAGATTTCCATTGCAGCTTGAAAGCGGTCAGACAGTTGAACGTACAGTGGCACAATACTTTAGAGAGAAGTACAGCCTGCAGCTGAAGTACCCCCACCTGCCTTGTCTACAAGTGGGCCAGGAACAGAAACACACCTACCTGCCCCTGGAGGTAAGGACTGATGGTGACTGTATGATTCCACTGACAAATGCTAGTAAAATGTTTATTTGAAAGTTAAATCAGTAAAAAAATACCTGTCTGTTTCAGACAGTCAAAGCTCATATCTTCTTTTACTCATAAACCAGGAATATCAAAATACAATTGGTACCATAAATAATGAATCACCTTTTAATATCCAACACACTGCTTGATGATGTTGGGCCTCATAATGTGTAATCTTTAGCCTAGTTCCAGACCCTTCAATTGCAGCCCACATCTCAGATTTGTTTAGATAATTTATGACATACAGAAAAATGTAAACGTTAATAAGTTTACTGCTCCAACCCCAATTGCAGCTGCCGGGTCAACATTAAATGGATAAATTGCACAAGAAATAGACTAACATGAACACAATTAGCGCTCGACCTACCTAACCTAATTTCCCTAACTATCGGTATTGGCATTTATAATGGCCGATTGAATAAAAAAAAAAAAAATGATGAATGAATATTTAAAAAATTAAATAAAAATAGACAGTCAACCATGTTATGAGTGTTGGCGTTGCACAGTTTGTCCACCAGAGGGCGCTCTACAACCTCCCTGTTGGCAAAACTCTGTTTTTTGTTAATGTGTTTTGTTATTGTTCAAAGGACTTTAAGTTTCATATTTTAAGTTTGTATTTTTATACATTTTATTTATCAGAACTTGAATATATTTTGATGTTCTTCTGTTCTGTTGTGATAATAAAACAAATTATTATTTCTGAACTTTAAAAAAAATATATATATCAGAATATCGGATTTTCAAATATATTTAATATATTTGTATCGGTATCGGCCTTAAAAATAAAAAAAAATCGATCGGGCTCTAAACACAATGTCAGGCTGGGTTGAAAGATGGATTATCCTAAACTTCTGTTTTTCTATTTAGGTGTGCAACATTGTACCTGGACAGCGCTGCATCAAAAAGCTAACAGACAACCAGACGTCGACCATGATCAAAGCAACCGCCCGCTCTGCACCAGACAGACAGGAGGAGATCAGCAGGCTGGTGAGTATCCTGTGGACGAGAGATAAAACAGCACAATGCTTGCTCTTTTTGTGCCATTTTCCTGTTAAATAAAAAAAATAATATTTTTTTGCTCTCAGGTGAGGAGTGCAAATTACGAGGCCGACCCGTTTGTCCAGGAGTTTCAGTTCCGTGTGCGAGATGAGATGGCTCAGGTGACGGGTCGCGTCCTGCCGGCCCCCATGCTGCAATATGGCGGCAGGGTGAGCTCTGAACCATTTATGGTACCTTCCCTTTAAATCACGCTTCATATGCTTGTGTGCTGTAATAACAATTTATAGTTTTTTTTTTTTTTTTTGCTCACATTTGATGTGCCTACACTGTAAACCACAATTCTTTCTGTTTGCCTCTCTCACATCTTTTCTCTACTTTTTTTAGAATTTGCTGCTCTTTTATATTCTAATACACATGCATGAGAGACATCAGGTCTCTGTTTTGCATGTCTGCCATAAACATTTTTGTGCAATACAAGCTTAATGCATGAGCCAATCAGAAGCAAGCAAAGACGAAATTTAAAAAAACTATTTTGTCTCTAATGCCATGATCAGCCAATCAATCACTGTCATCCTATCAAATAATCTGTAGGCCTTGGTCTTGAGATCCCACTGGCTGCCTGAATCATTTGAATCTTTAAATCCATGCATTGTCTATGTCCTTTTGTACTGTATGTCTTTGTGTGACTGCCAGTCCCAGCAGATCAACCCTGCACTGTCCTTGCAGAACCGCACGGTGGCCACACCCAGCCATGGGGTGTGGGATATGAGGGGGAAGCAGTTTCACACCGGGGTGGAGATCAAGATGTGGGCCATCGCCTGCTTTGCCACCCAGAGGCAGTGCAGAGAAGAAATCCTTAAGTAAGTTCACAAAAGTAAATGTTATTGCTAGTTTAGTTTAGTTGTAGTGGCAAAACTTAAAGAATGATTAAAGGTACGAATATACACATATTTGTATGTGAAACAAAAAAAGGCTCTGGAAGCTATGAAGAAACCAGTCAAATGTATTTAAATAAATACAAAACAATGTCTTTATTTTAAGGATTAAAGAGCATAACATTAACATAGATTTATTTAGAGTAATTATACTAAGGTATTTCAGTTTCAGAAAATCTTTTTTTTTTTTTCTTAGACTAAAAAATTAAATAAAATTTGAACACAGATCTATGGATGGAAAGTCTGCAATTGTACTTGTCCCGTAAAGAGTAACTAATTACTCTTTACGGGACAAGTACAATTGCAGATTTTCCATCCATAGATTGCAATAAACCTATGTTCTGCTGACAGTTCTATTAAAACAAGTCTTTGTGTATGGTAATTTCTTTTTCTTCATGCTCAGGAGCTTTACTGACCAGCTGCGTAAAATCTCAAAGGATGCTGGGATGCCGATCCAAGGCCAGCCGTGTTTCTGTAAATACGCCCAGGGAGCAGACAGTGTGGAGCCCATGTTCAGACACCTGAAGAACACTTATGCTGGGCTGCAGCTCATCATCGTAATCCTGCCTGGGAAAACACCTGTCTATGGTACAAAAATAACTACTTCTAAAACAACTAACAAAAACAAAAAAATCCAGATGTCAGTCATAGAAAGATTGGTACTAAACCTCTGGCCTCTAGGTTTCTGCTAAAGAGACAAAAAGTAGCCTCACTTCATTCATATTAAGTCTGTGAGGCGTTTAACAACCTACAGTGATGCAGAGTTAAAGGTATATCCAATCTCTCTTACCCACAGCTGAGGTTAAGCGCGCGTGGGGGACACCCTCCTTGGCATGGCCACTCAGTGTGTGCAGGTGAAGAACGTAGTGAAGACGTCTCCCCAGACCCTCTCCAACCTCTGCCTCAAGATCAACGTCAAGCTGGGAGGCATCAACAACATCCTGGTTCCACACCAACGGTAAAATTAACACAGCACGTAGCTTTTCAACGGCTCTGGTTCCCGGGAACTGTTTTTCCCCATTCTGTTTCGTTGACGTTTCAAAAATTGCTTAAATAAAGAGTTTCAAGCCTGAAACCAAGCCAACCAGCTACAAGATGAATCGTGAATATAAAACATTTGATGCGGCGCAAAAAGAATCTTGAAAAAGGCAAAGGTACAAGACTGTGTAGAGAAACTATCATTGACTTAAATGTTAGAAGCTCAATCTAGCCGCTCCCGGTTTCCTGAAATATGGTAAACTTTTCCATGGTAACGGTGAGTTGGACCCATCAAAGACGTCGCTGTTACGCCTAGTAGTAGTGTAGTTTTTTCCATAAGATTGCAAATAAAACATGTTTTTATTAATACGAGATGGATTTCAGATGGACACACAACAACCTCGTAGCTTGTGGTCAGTCTGCCTCGGATGGTATAGACCAGAGATCTTCCTTAGTGGGTACTCAGACTAACTGTAGGAGGGCCACCAAATTATTATAAATTTTTAATTTAATTTTTTTTTTTTTTTTTTTTTACAGAAATGGAAATGTCTTAACATGAATCGAACATATTAGCAAATATATATCAGCCTATTTGTGGAAAAAAACAAATATTGATGATAGGATTACTGGCCTATAGGTAAGGTAATCACTAACATAGCCATCCACAGATCCAGGTAATAAGGATTAACTCTGCCACATGGATTTTTAACATTTTAACATAATTGATAAAATCATGGCAACAAATATTTTAACAGCTTAGTAGTCTATGCACTATAAAGGCTTTGGGTCGCTCTACACATTATTGTAGGCGCAATTTAATATGCAGCTTAATTTTATATAATATGTAATGGGGGTCTCTGCTCCAACTCACTCTCAGTTAAGGGATCCTTGGCTTAACAAAAAAAACATTGAAGAATCCTGGTTAAATCTTGGTTATGGCTGATAATCAAAATCCTTATGGAGAATATTAATTAGAATTTACTTCTGGAACCACACTGTTTAGCGCTATAAAGACCTTCTGGGTTCTTGCTACTGGGGCTTATCAGTCTTTTTCTTATTTATTAGCATTCAAGTATATTTTTAACACCCAGTCACATTAACATTGTTTTGTTTTCTTAGCTTACTCTGTGATCACTTTACCTGTGATCTGTTGGCTGTCTTAAACTGCTGTTGCAACATGACAGATTGATCGTGAAATAATTTTTAGCCTCTTGTTGTCCATCCAGACCCTCTGTGTTCCAGCAGCCAGTCATCTTCCTCGGGGCTGATGTCACTCATCCTCCAGCAGGAGATGGGAAAAAGCCATCTATTGCAGCGGTGAGACTTCACGTTAGATTTTTGGCCAACAATTTTGTATTTTCTCTTCACTCACAACAATAAAATGATAAATAATTTTGGACTTTAAGTAACTATTTTGGTGCTACTGTTCATTGGTTATTTTGACCCTTAGCACTACTGTTAATGCAGTACAAAGATGCGTTTAAAAGCCAGGCGGTAGTCTCCCCCCAACAACAACAGACTCAAACAGCTGATGTATAATTTTAGGGCTTAATTTGAGTGTTTTATATCATGTACCGACTGTGATTTTTGTTGTTTTGTATTACTTACATTCGTTAGTAAAAAGCACAGAGAAATTGTTTCTTCAATGTTCTTAAGTTACAATGCTTTTGCATATAATTGCGTTTCTGATCCATTTGACTGATGTTGTGCCTCTACAGGTGGTGGGCAGCATGGATGCCCACCCCAGCAGGTACTGTGCTACAGTGCGGGTCCAGAGGCCCAGACAGGAGGTCATCCAGGACTTAGCCTCCATGGTGCGAGAGCTCTTGATCCAGTTCTACAAATCGACCCGCTACAAGCCAACCAGGATAATCTTCTACAGGGACGGAGTGTCAGAGGGACAGTTCAGACAAGTATAAAAAAATCTTTTAATGTTTGTTTCCTTTTTATGGAGTGAGCACAGGATCTTAAGTTCTTGACAAGTTGCAGGTTGTCTTAATATTAGCAAAACAATTCTGCAATGTAGTAGTCTAAATCTTACTCTTCAATTTGACTCTGCAGCAACTTCACAAAAACACATTATTTCTAATTTGTTTACTTACCAAGTTGATGTGTGTTTTTCCATGCAGGTGCTGTACTATGAGCTGCTGGCCATCAGGGAGGCCTGCATCAGTTTAGAGAAGGAATACCAGCCGGGAATTACTTACATTGTAGTACAGAAACGCCATCACACGCGGCTCTTCTGTGCAGATCGCAATGAGCGTGTGAGTAACACAAAGAAGTGACAATACAAGTGGTACTCTGAGAGTCTTGTAATTGTAATGGCTGCCTACTCACTTGATTTGGTTAATTGGGGTATAAGGTTATCTACCAACAGGGGAAAAAGGGAGAATAAGGAAGGATTCGGTATCAGGGTCACTGCTAAGGCCTATGAAGGGGATTTTTCAAGCAGTTTGAGCTTCTCTTAAATCAATTCCTGAAATTATCTCGCAGGTTGGACGAAGTGGAAACATTCCTGCCGGCACCACGGTGGACACAGACATCACCCACCCCTACGAGTTTGACTTTTACCTCTGCAGTCACGCTGGAATCCAGGTAGGCTTTGTGGGTCGAACCCAGACTGTCAGGCAAAATCACTGGAAACCCTAAACTCACTGAAAAAAACAACCAATGGTGCATTAACATAAGTATTCCTTCCTATGTTTGCATTACCTTTTACTTCACATACTGAAATTACTGTAGTACACTTGTGGTTTTCAGATTGCAGATTTAAGACCTTTTTCAAGCTATACTGAAAATTTCTTTAACTGTGCTTACTGTATAGTATGCATACTTACACCAATGAGCAAAAGAATTTCAAAGGATATTTTATCTTCCTCAACCACACTTTGGCAGCATTGGTTGGATGAACTTCTTTCCAGCTACCAGGACTCCCCGCTCCACTTGATTTTAGCCGCTCATTGTTTGTCCTCTCTCCATGGAGCTGCTTCCTCTTGGGTGCGATTAATTCGGCTTCCCTCCCTCCAGGGTACGAGCCGGCCTTCCCACTACCACGTTCTGTGGGATGACAACTGTTTCACCGGCGACGAGTTCCAGCTCCTCACTTACCAGCTGTGCCACACCTACGTCCGCTGCACGCGCTCCGTCTCCATCCCAGCACCGGCCTACTACGCCCACCTGGTGGCCTTCCGTGCCCGCTACCACCTGGTTGACAAAGAGCACGACAGGTGGGCAGAAATAATTTACATTTTAAATTAGATTTAATGTCAGATAACGGAAACTAAGCATGTGTGACAATGCAACCAAAATAGCTAGTATAGTACCATCTGCAAAATTTGATACATATGTGTTCAGAACATATAATTGTATAAAGTGTGAAGAGGTGAGCTTGCACAACCCTATGCTACGGAGTTAATCGCTAGGGAAGATGAAATATGTCAAAATGACATAAGAATATGAATCACTTGTATTTACTTTTTGTACCATGAAGTAGCCGTATAATACCTTTTTTTATATAGCAGGAGTTTACTTGATACATTTTTAAGTGGAATTAATTCACTTTTTAGTGCACATTACTTAATGGCAAAAATCTTTTTTTTATGTTACCTACAATGTTTCCCGCTGTCATTTCCTCCTCACAGTGCGGAGGGCAGCCACGTCTCAGGGCAGAGTAATGGCAGGGACCCGCAGGCGATGGCCAAGGCTGTTCAGATCCACCACGACACACTGACAACCATGTATTTCGCCTGAAAGCTCCCCCTACATCCCTCCATCTTTCCTATTCTTTTAGAGTCCAACTTCCATCAGCCGCCTTGTCTCATCGCGCAGAGTGACCCCCCCCCCCTCGTGCTGGTGCAGCTTTGGTCACTAGAGCACTTGTTGATGACAGCTGCAGGTTGCGTAAGGATGTAATAATAAGCCAGAGAGGAGGTACAGCCACATTATGCAATTTGAAACCAGCCAATTGTTTCTGTGCTACTGCCCACGCATCTCTCTCACCTCCTCTGCTGTACTTAAATCACAATGGATTCTCTCTTTTTTTTTTAAGCTTGTAAGCCTCCCAGTTTTGACAGCTTAATTTGCTGTACACCCCTACCCCGCCTATCCCCTCTATGTTAAGAATGGTGGAGCAGCAGGGAATACAATAACTGATGATTTTTTGGTGCATGGATGTAAGCAGAACCAGTGAGGACCCGCCTTGTTCCGTAGCCTCACGTTGAGCCTAATGTTGCTGGTTTATATTGTAGTCGGTTTTACATGTTTGTGAGTTTTCAGCTTGTCTAGATACAATACTGTATGTCTAATTTCTCTGTCAAACTAATGTGTGATTGCCATGGCAACATGTTATTCAAGTATGCACGTAGAAAAGCTCCCCTCAAAACAGCAGGCTGCCTTAGCGGTTACTCTTCTGTCTCCCTTTAAAACCAATGGTTCCTCACAGTCATTCAGCCAGACAGTAAGAAGCATAACTCTGCACTCTGAACACAGACAATGAATGATATCTTAATCTTTATTTTTAGACAAAACCACCTACAGCCATCGATGATGCATTGTGTATCGCTCGAAGCCTTACTGCGAAGCGAGGTGCATAAAGATGACTGTTAGAATACAATGCCATGGGTGCAAAATGGACAGTTTTAAACTTCTCTTACTTAGATCAGTTTGTGTTATACCAAACGTTTAATGTGTTTTTATTCCTCTTGCTATTTATAAGTTGTTTTCTTAAGTTAATTTTCCATTCGGCAGTAGAGCAGACAGTTTATATCTTCTGACGAATACAAACCTTTTGACTTTTCCCAGTTTTTACACGAGAAACTGACCAATTTAGTTGTCAAGAACTCCTTCGGTGCGGTAAGGTGTTAATGCAGAGAAAGCAGGTTCAGTGCTGAATGTTTTCGATGAGTATTCGCGCAGTCAAATTGTTGAGTGAGTTTTGGCAAGTGACAATGACCCTTGGATTCAGGAATGCACGGTATTTGACAAGTTGCTGCAGGCGTGAGGATCAGCTGTGAGGTCTGATGGTGTTTGGAGATAGCTAATGAAGTGCCTGATATCGTTGGAGAGTGAACTGTTGGTTGGATGAAAGGTTTTTAATTGCATGTAGGTTTGGGTGCCTCTGTTAACACATTTAATGAAACGCTTTCAGAATCCCAGAGGCTGAGAGGCTGGACTGTTGATCTCAATGCATGTCACAGGTTTGCGTGCTATTATTAATAGTTTTCTCATGATGAGGAAATAATTACTTGCCTATAGACAAAACAGGCTTTGTTTTCTTGTGATCACAAAATATTCTGTGATCAGAGTTGGAATGCGCTTTTGTGGAAATCATTCAAATGGTTCATCGTTACACAAAAACACAAAGCTTACAATGGTTATTATAATAATAATAATAATAATAATAATAATACGGATAACTGTTTCTCCCATTAGGATGATCTTAAAAAGTTCTTATCAGTAAAGGAAATGAACATCATATTTACCCAAGTTCTAGTTTTCATATGCAACTTTTATTAAATATTCTTAGCATTTAAGTTCTCGACGTTTTCGCTTGTCGCCCACATCTCTGATTTGATCAAATAGACACAATGAAGAGAAACAAAATGGCAGTTTAATTGGGCTAACATGTTTAGATAAAAATGTATAACATTACAAAATATTCTCAAGGTCACAACCTTGTTTTTCTCATCACTAAAGAATTATCACGATAAAATCTTATTACATGATCTAAACACACTTTATGACCATTTTATTATGGTACGCCTGCACAATTGTACTATACCATCCAATACACTTGTTCTGCATTAAGTCTACGTTTATGTTGCCCATAATTATTTAATTAATTAATAAGTTTTTGTTGACGCTGTCTCAGAGGCGTTAGGTAAATTATGTAATTGAATATTGAGGATATAGGTTACGATTGTGTGGAAGAAACACCTTTGGATGTAATGCAGTAAAACCGTCATCACTAACTATGACCTCAATAATAAACATAATTACATTTAATTTACACATTTCGGATGTCAACAAAAACTAAACGATGATAAACTTTGTAAAGATAGATACTTAGAGCTGTTGTCTTATACTATATTGTACATAATTAAGTTGCCACAAAGTTTCAAGTCAAATTTTTTCTGCATTGTTTTTTTTAATGATAATTTGTTATGTCATGATCTCAACAAACAAAGCTTGTTATGTTAAGATCACAGAGAGAAACAAAAATCTAAATAATCCCACTCAGTGCTTCTCTGGCCTTCAGGTGCAGCTGTTTCTTCCAGTCAGTGACTTTCTCCTGATTGGACTCACTGCCAGCCGAAGGCTTCAGATTCAGATTTCAGAGTCACAATTCATCACCTACAGTAGCTTTGTGGAGCTGGGGTTCTCTAGACCTGGTCTCAGTACTTCAACAGTTCTGAGTAGGGCTTCTACTAATGAGTATTTTCACCATCAATTAATACATTTTCTACATACAACTGTCAGAAATGAAATGTTATAATTGCCCACAGCCCAACAAGATGCATCCGATGCCTTGTTATGACCGACAGTCCAAACTCCAAAGATAAACCGATTACTATCACATATATGACAAAGAAAAACATGATTTATCAGAATGTTTGGCATTTTTTTTGCTTGAAAAATGACTGAACAGATTAAGCGATCGAAATGGTTGCAGATTGTTTTTCTGTTCATCAATTTATTGTCTGATCATTGCAGCTCTAGATTTTTTAGCATTCTACTTTGTAGAAAACAGTGTCATTATGCAGTAAGGAATGGATTTTGTGCTACATTTGGACACACTGGTGACTTTTCGATCCTATATAATATATAAAAGGACATCTGCTAGCTAGAATCCAAGATTATGAAGTTTGTCGATATTTTTCATGCCTTTAATGGGTCATTGATGCCAGAATATATTTAGTTTTTCAATGCCCAGCTGTTGAGGGTGGTCTGTCATGGCCTTGCAGTATAGTCAATACAAACGAAGCCTTCAGGTTTCATCACTTGGACCAAACCAATGTGCCTGGTCGGGGGGGTGGAACAGCATCGCACTGATGTGCTCTGTACTGCTAACTGTGCTAGCCACATTTCACCACAACCAAACTTAAGCTGCTATAAGAAAACGCATGTATTTAATAAATCATCAGATACATATAGGCTATATATTATTACAGAGAGATTAAGAGGATAATGGTATTTTACTGCACTTAAAGAGATGCATGTGTTTTATGGTTAAACAGACGGGATTCTTGTTGGAAGTCGCCTAAACATTTTAATTTTAAGAATATCAGAACAGTTTGTCCCCCTTTGTTTGTTTCTTAATGTCAGACATTACCAGCATTTGATTTTACTTGAAAAAAATTAGTTGTGGGCATGTTTAACATTGTTGGCTAGTGTTCTGCTTGTTTTGGAAAGTCTATATGGACCCTTATTCCCCTTTTACCGCCACATACAGTAAATCCACGTCTAGAGCCTGTTTGCAGGGCTTTGTGCCCTACAGTCCTGTACAGCAGATGCCTTTTGTCCTCAAAAAAGATAAGCATTTTTAAGTATGAATTGAGATATTTATATGTAGAGATATTAATGTAATGCATACACCACTTATTTTTTCTAACAAAGTCCTATTTCAAGCAGAAGCTGTATCGAAATATGGCGTTTAATAATCATAGTGGTCTGTGATCATTTTTCCAAATTTGATAATGCAATAGGTTTACTTGTGTGAAAAGCGAAACTGATGTTTGGTGCGTCGACCTGCTTTGTGGAGACTGTTGGGGTTGTTGTGTCACGCAAGTGATCGGTTGAACCTTCAACCCTCCTCTGTGAAGACGACCTGTGAAGACCTCCCTCTGCTGTTATTTTATTATCATCTCAAAAGCTCATCATAGAAGTGAACTTTGAATTTGATCATGTTTAAGACATTTGTCTATTGCTCGTGTTGCAAACTACCTTGCATACTCATTACGGGAGGAGGGTTGAAAGTTCATCCTCGGACCGATTTTGTCCGTTAACAGACTGTGCCTTTCTTGATGGTGCTGAAACAAACCAAGTAAATCAAAGAAATCTTAACTAGCAGAATGGGTGCAGAGGCCTGAGTCTACATTGATAAGTATATATTGATACATGATAATACTGTATTTGTTTTCTGTGTGAGTGTGTGTGTGTGTGTGAATACCTCTGACATATGCCAAGAAACACAAGATATGCAGAACTGATCAGTGTGGAGCTGACAGGACCAAAAGACCTGTGGGGATCAGATTAGTTAACGGGCACTCTCAAGCACAACCTAAAAACTAACATTTCTAAATATAAAAATAAATAGAGGAACACTCATGGCTCTGTAGGTAACGAGTAGCTCAGTTTAGACGTTATGTAGCATTATTTATTTCTCCTTATTTCTACAGGGACATGATGCCTCCCTTTACTGCCTGTAAACACGTATTTTCCTCCATTTTAATGTATGTTTATTCTTGAATGGACAGCAATAATGAAGCAATTGTAAAGTTTCGGTGCAATCACTTTGTCTGGCCTCCCCTTAGTGTATGTATGCATGTCTCTATCTGACCCCCCTTTTTAATTGTTTCTTTTATCTGCTAATGTGAAATTTAGACGTTTACAGACGTGCGATAGTTCTTCGGTTGAGTTGTTACTCCACGAGTGCCCGTTTCCCATGTTAAGGGATTCCCCACAACAATAAATCTCTAAACCTCTGTGGGTGGCTGCATATCATCCTCAAAAAGAAAACAATGTTTTGGGTTTCACAGTATATTAATGTGCTTCTTTTTTGCCAGATTTATTGAATGGTGTCACTTTTAGAAGTAAAACTGTATGTCAAGCCTTTTTTTTTTTTTTTTTTTGTCTTAACACTCATCTGATCCTGGTCCTAAGTTGAGCCTTTTTATTTGGTTGTCATATTTAATTTTTTTGAATAAATACTCTATGTATGAAACTGGTGTTTGTTTTGATATTTTGACATCAGCAAGATGTTTCATCATAAAAAGACAATCACTGATGAACATGTGCATGTTGTCTGCACTGTGTGCACAATCCTAAAATTAATTTAATAATGACGTACATATCTGGTATCGCTGCCTCAAGGTGTTTATACAACTCCACAGCAGGTGGATTCTGGGAAGATCACACATAACATTATGTAACGAACCATCTGGCGTGTCTGGTTAAGTTTTACAAAAGCTGTTCCTAAAATTACTAGCCTACTAATTTACTACATTGCAACGGTTGCAAGTAAAGATGTATCTTCTCCTTCAGATAGCTGCCAAACCAAACTGGTTGAAATAATCATCTTCTTAAAAACGTCCCATACTCTTTCAAATTAAATTCAGGGATTTAAATTGATAGATGTGAATCGATAACATTGACAGTACAGAAATGAACACGGATCAGCCTTCAGTTGGTTATGGTTAAAGGAAATGTTATTCTATGTACATTTATTTTCTTATTGTCAACAAATCCCATCAAAAGACCAAAACGACAATGTCTTAGTCTATCAATACTTTCTAACTCCCCTACCCTGCCTGTGGCACTCTGACTGCTTCACACTGAAGAAGTACTCATAATAAATAATGACAAATACTTTAAATACATTTCTTTAAAAAAGGCTAAATTTCCTTGGGCTGACTGGGCGCTGTAGCGGTAAACATATGCTACTCAAATAGGAGTAAATTGCAAATATGGTGGGGACTATTTTTGTGGGATTGACTAAAATAAACTACAGTGTCCATTCATGGTAATGAAGGATCATATCACTTATTATAATGTTCACTTTAAATGCTTTAAATCACACTAATGGAAGATTTGACTCAAATCTTTAAAAAATGGGAAATAAACATAGATGTACAGCCTTCATAAGTTACTTATAAGAAGTGTGACGAACTTACCTCTGTAGAGCTTGAAAAACCAGGCTCTCCATCACTGTGACTCTGACAGCATGCTTTGCCTCCTGGAATGTGTACTGAAGGTCATATGTGATAACAATTCATTGGAAATACAAAAAAAGTGTACAGATTTTTAGCACTAAATTGAAATTGGCCCTTTACAGAAACCTTCCTCAGAAATATCAGTTACATATCAGATACCTTTCAGGAAATTAATAGGAAACGGTGGGACCAATAAAGAGTTACACAAGAAGCCAATAAGCCCCAAATCAAACATGGAACTGAATGATGCTGACACGGTGCTATTAAAGTTGAATTTGAGCTAAAACAAACACATCAACAGTGCAAACTGTAACTTCTGCAATAACTGCATCCAACAGTCAATGTTTTTCAGCACACTCTTTACGTGCTGGGGAACATGAGTAAATAAGAACTCATTAAACTGTGGGTGGCTATGACTCGGGGGGGGGTAGAAAGGTCGGTGGTTTGATCCCTAGCCACTGGGCTGCATGTTGAGGTGTCTTTGGGTGAGACACTGAACCCAGAATTGAGTGTGTATGAATGTTTATCTGATGAGTAGGTGGCGCCGTGTATGGCATCCTGGAGCCTTGTGTGTGTGAATGGTTCCCATTGAGCACTACGAGCAGTCGTTTAAGACTAGAAAAGCGCTCTATAAATGCAGTCCATACATCAAACTTTTTAGAAATTGTAGGTTTACACACATTAAACTAATAGATACACTCAGTGCACTGCTGAACCAGCAGGCCTGGTTGTACTCAGTGCCGTAAACAACACAACACTAAAGGGATATAATGTTATGTGTACATGCACTCTATATAAGAGTACTGCGTTCATTATTACTGACAGGAAATGGCCACAAGGCGGTTATCAGTTACTTCCTGTTTAAAAGACGTTCTTTATAACTGTTCTTCACTACAACGTCGTGCATTCTCTGTTTACACCCCCGCCTGTCCGTGCTCATAACTTCATATTAGCTCGGCAGTGTACCATCTCCACTTCCTGCTTGTGTAGTACAACATCCCCTGGTTTTATAATTGCTTTATCCTTCGCTCCTGTAAAACACTCATCTTTGTTTAAACACTGTCCTTGTTGCACTGTGAGTCACAGAACAGGATATTTAACTAGGACGCTGTGTGTCCTGATGGGACAGTTTCCTGCTTCATTTATATCCAAAGCTCATGGGCGTGAAACTCTTCTGCTTGTTTTTTTTCATCCCCATCATGCATTTCCATTTAAGTCTTTTCTTTTAAAGATAATTTCAGTGATCGGCAGCATAGAAACACAGCCTGCGTTATGTTACAGTCCTGTAGGTTTAGGTTATGGACACCAGTTGTAATTCCTTTGACTGTGTTTCTGTAAAATCTCTTTTTTTTCTTAAGTTTTCACATCTATAAGCATAAATAAACATGAACATGACTCGTATGCTGATACCACTCACTCAATTTCAGCTGTGAATGTTGCAGCTTTACAGAAACAAAATCAGCAGATAAATAACAGAAAGTCAACATTTGAGTGTTTATTGCGTCCCTTTAAGCTCTGTACAAGGTACCGGCATGCAGCATACTAACTTGTCTGTCAGCAACAGGGATTGGTTCATCTAAAATTTGCCCAAAGCCCCGTTCATTGGTTAGAGTGGAATAACAATTCCCAACCCTTCATTTTGTCCATATTTTTTTGCATGAAATAAACAAACATGGCCTACTGTAAAAAACACATGATAATAATAATTTCTCCAGAACTTTCAAGGAAGAGGGGCTTCTTTGTATTTTTCAGTCTTGGAGGGTCTCTGGTTAGGAGAGTGAGGAGCGCCTCCACACCTCAGGATGTGCAGCTTTGCCATGATGTTCCTGAAGCAGTGATTTAACGTGCTTCTGACAGCAGCTGAGGAGAAGTAGAAGATAAATGGATCCAGGCAGGCGTTCAAGGTGCTGGAGAGCAACGCCATGTCCCTCCACTCCTCACTGTCCTTACGTACATACCCCACCACGTGGGAGGCGTTGTAAGGGGCAAAACAGACAGCGAAGACTATCAGCGTGCCGAGCGCCAGACCAATGGCACGCAACCTCCGGCGCCTGCCGATGTTTGGAAGACGGGACAGGATGTGGATGAAGTTGACGTAGCAGAAGCAACAGATGATGAAGGGGACGCAAAAGAGAACACAGAAGAGCTCCAGGCGGACTGGCAGCAGGATCTTTAGCTCGTCCTCTGAGAAAATCTGGTAGCAGTTGGGTGGAGGTGGAGGCGGTGCAGACTTACTGGTGGTGCTGCCATTGCTGTTGTCAATGTCTGCACCTTTGATCCACTGGGCGTAGGGCATGATGTAGACGATGCTGAGGTTCAGAGAGGTCACCACCCAGAACATGATGCTGGCAAACACAGCGTAGCGAGGTCTGCGACACGCAGAATACCTGAGGGGGAAGGCCACCCCCAGGTAGCGCTCCACACTCACAGCTGTGAGGAGCAGGGTGCTGTTGTAGATGGTGACGTAGAACATAAAGCCAGTGAAGGGACACAGGGAGTAGGGCAGCACCCACGCCATGTTGTCGAAGGCCTCCTTCATCTTAAATGGCAGGAAAGCCAGGAAGATGAGGTCGGAGATGGTGAGGTTGAGGAGGAGGATATCTATCACGACTGCCTTGCAACGCACCTTGCGGCACAAGGTGCAGAATGCCAGGATGTTGGTGGGGACCCCCATCAGGAAGGTGAAGATGTAGACGGAAAGCAACAGGCCACTGCACACCATGGCGACTGCTCACACCAGGGATTCTCAGACTCTCTCAGACACTGGACACAAGAAAACACGAATCATGCAAAGCGTTCGTGCCTGATTTTGCTGAATAGTTAACATTTTAGAGACACACTCCCTCTTTTGAATATCTGACTGAGAATAAAGGTCTAGCCTAATCAAGGGAATGTCTAAGGTTTGGTCTGGTTTTGTCTCTTTGGATGGTGACATCGGTCAAACCAACACTTTGGTCAAGACTGAAATATCTCAACAACTGATGAATGGATTGCCATTCATTTTTTTGTATCAGACATTCATGCTCCCAAGAGGATGAGTCCAATTGAATTTGCCCATCCGACGACTTTTCCTGTGGTGCCACAACGAGGTTAATTTGTGGTTTGGAGTAAGATGTCTCAACACCTATCAGACGGATTGCGATTTCATTTTGTACAGACAGTCATTTCCTATTAGCCTTGGCTGTACTTAATGCTAATAATGAAATGTAAGTATCGTAACACACTTACCTGGCAAATATTTCGCCCATTAAACATGTTAGTATTGTCATTGTGAGCATGTTAGTATGCTTACCACCTCTAGAATCATTTTCTGAAGGAAACCCTGCGTGTCCAGCATACAAGCCTCACAATTACATTTATCTGAAGATTTTCAAAGAGATTATTCAGGAAAACCTACATCAGGTCAGATTCAAGTCCTCCTTAAAGGCAATGAGTCCTTTCTTCTTTGCTTTTGTAGAAAACTAAATTAAATAGTAAAGACAAAAGCTGTTCCTAAAATTACTAGCCTACTAATTTACTACATTGCAACGGTTACAAGTAAAGATGTATCTTCTCCTTCAGATAGCTGCCAAACCAAACTGGTTGAAATAATCATCTTCTTAAAAACGTCCCATACTCTTTCAAATTAAATTCAGGGATTTAAATTGATAGATGCAAATCGATAACATTGGCAGTACAGAAATGAACACGGATCAGCCTTCAGTTGGTTATGGGGTTAAAGGAAATGTTATTCTATGTACATTTATTTTCTTATTGTCAACAAATCCCATCAAAAGACCAAAACGATAATGTCTTAGTCTATCAATACTTTCTAACTCCCCTACCCTGCCTGTGGCACTCTGACTGCTTCACACTGAAGAAGTACATTTACAAAATAATGACAAATACTTTAAATACATTTCTTTAAAAAAAAGGGTAAATTTCCTTGGGCTGACTGGGCGCTGTAGCAGTAAACATATGCTACTCAAATAGGAGTAAATTGCAAATATGGTGGGGACTATTTTTGTGGGATTGACTAAAATAAACTACAGTGTCCATTCATGGTAATGAAGGATCATATCACTTATTATAATGTTCACTTTAAATGCTTTAAATCACACTAATGGAAGATTTGACTTAAATCTTTAAAAATGGGAAATAAACATAGATGTACAGCCTTCATAAGTTACTTATAAGAAGTGTGGCGAACTTACCTCTGTAGAGCTTGAAAAACCAGGCTCTCCATTACTGTGACTCTGACAGCATGCTTTGCCTCCTGGAATCAGACTGTTTGATCACATCACAAGGCTGCTCTTAATATGCATGTCCTACTGAACATATCTGCTATCTTGCCTTCAATAGGGGGAAATTTAATAAGCTCCTGGACACAATCTTTGCTCTCCAAACATCATCTCTCAGCAACCACTTAAACGCTTGCTGTGATGTGGGTGGAAATGTGTCGTCATAACTTTTTTTGTGTGAAAGGCTTTGATGGGGACAAAGGGAAGGGCAGATGCTGCACGATGGGAAGTGTATACTGGCCACCAGAGGGCAGAGAACTCAGACTTACATGTTCCACCCTAATGGTTCCCACTAAGAAAATGCCATTTCTATTGTGTGTTCAAACTTGTAGATACAAAGGACAAGCTACACTTTCCTTTGGTAATTTTATTTACTGATGAGTTAGAAATTAAGTCCTAGAGCCTTCATCTCTTATGAGATTTTATCTTTTTATAAACCCAACAAAAGCACATATTTTATCAACAGGGGTTTTATATTTAAAGTGAAATAAAGGAACTAAAATTAAAAATAAATTTCAAATAATCAAGGAAGCTGTCAGCAGCAGAGCAAGTTGTTCTCTTTCTGTAATTTCATTAATGGTTTTTAAATGTTGTGCAAAACCTTTGTAACTTTATATTTATTTTGCTTATAAAACTTGATTAGATATCGAATGTCCTTTCTATGATAACAGAAACTAATAATCAGAAACGGTCAAAACAAGACACTCAATATATTAACCAGTATTTTACTTCATTTAATAAAACATTCCACTCTGTTATGGTTTTCCAAAACTGACTCTTTTATTTTGGTTTTATTGTCTTTATCCTCCAGCTGATTGTAGTGTGTTGCAGCAAACAGGAAGTTAGTCATATTCATTCATTCAAGTATTTTTTTTTCATTCTTTAAAAACAACAGACAACTTACACAACACATTTGTAAATGTCATACTTTATTTTGAAGGACATTTTTTAAACATTTTAGACAGAAAAGCAAATTAACATGTTCAAAAACCATTTCTTAATTTTCATATTTGTAAAAATGGACTAATTTCAAACATCAAATTGGTAATAAACTTGTATGCCTTCGTGTTTTCATGTCTCATCCCAGCCATTGACTGTAATGTTAACAGTCTGTGGTCTCAGCAGGAAAAGTCCAGGTGTAACTAATAACATTAACGATCTGCTTCACATGGGTTTAATTAGGGTGGGCCGTAATTAGTGACACTGATTGCACCTGTGTTTGAGGAGTTCAACTGTCTGCTGTGGGGAAGGTCTGCTTACAGGACAGGTTGTCTTTTTCGGGTTGGTTGGGTGATTCCCCGGTTAACTGACAGACACCAGATGGAGCCATTTGTCACCAAACTAATTGTCTGAGGTAAAGTGCAGCACTGTTTTCCACTGACTGGTTTAAAACTAGGATTTGTTGAATTTTATTTATTTTTTTAATGTGCAGTTCCAGGTCTGCTAATAGTTCCTTTTCATTGACGGGTTCAGCTATTCCCATTGTGTGGAACACAGGAGAAACTGCATAATGTGTCCCTTTTTACCATCAGCAAAAACACTGAAATGACATGGGATAACATCAATACTCCAAATACAACTTTTGTCATATTTTTCTTTAGAAACATTTAATTAAAAAAAAAAACAATTGAAACCTAATAATGACAGTGTGATGTACACACACAGACCGACACATAAACATTATCTGGATAATGTGCTGGTTCATATGCTGGGAGGTGATAAACTGGATCTGATCCAGATACCAGTGGTGATTGTAGATTTTCTGGAGCTGTTGGAAGGCACAAATGCTCATCGTCTTCTATCAGATTTTCCATTAATGTTTTTCTCCTATTTCTCCTCCTGACTCTCTTTTGTCACCTCGGCCCCCGCCTGGCTCCTCCCGGAGAGTGTATGTGGTGTCCTGACAGTTGCAACACCGTTAGTGCTGTTACACTGATGCCGACACCCCTCAATCTGGCTGAATTGGCTTTGCTGTGCGCAGATTCTTCCTATCACCCCCCTCGACACTGCTGGCGACAGCATTGTCATGACCACAGGCTCCAGGAAAACATTACAGGAGCTTGTCAGCATGGCGAATGTCCTCCAATTAACATTTTCCTTAAACACAAACCCCACAATGTGCGAGGCGTTGTAGGGTGCATAGCACACCACAAACACAGCCAGAGTGGTGAGAGCCACAGTCAGGACTCTTTTCTTCCCCACAGGACGCAAATTTGAGCGCCACACCAGGGTGACGCAACGCAGGGTGCAGAAGGATGTCACAAGAAGAGGCAGAAGAAACAAGGTGATGGCCATTTCCAGGCGTAGAGGCAGCAGAACAGCCAGATGGGAGGCGTTGAATTGGTCATAGCAGGCTAAGGTGTCACCCTTAATAAAGACAAAGTTCCCCCCTCCTTCAACCACCAGGGCAAAGCTGAGGTGAAGGAACACCACGGCCCACAAGGCAGCACTGATGAAGCAAGAGATTCGAGCCCGTCGGTATATCTTGTAGACAATTGGAATGGCAATGCTTAGGTAGCGCCCCACTGTCACGGCAGTGATGAACAGGCAGCTGCCGTACAGCGAGGAGAAGAGGAAAAAGCTGTAGACGGGGCAGATGGATGCTGGCAGCCTCCAGTCCTGAAGCAACGTCTCCAAAGCCTTTACGGGAAGCCAGGCCACGAGCGCCAGGTTGGCCAGGCACAGGTTGAGGGCATAGACCACGTTGGGTGTGGTGCCACGCTTTCGGGCCTTGCGCACATACACAAACAGGACCAGCAGGTTGGCGGGGAGGCCCAGCAGGAAGGTGAAGGTGTAGACAGAGAGGGCGATGTAATCCTTGGTATCCAACTGCATGTCTTCAGTTTAGGACATGGACACTGCTGAGAGGAAGCACTGCCTCCAATTCACCATGACAAGGATGAATCTTCAAACATGTTGACAGGAAAGTCTTGACTAAAACAAGCAAACGGCTTATTAGACGAATAGTTAGGTGCATGGTTGCCCTTGTGTCCTCTCTATTAACCACATCTTTTGATTCTCCATTCGTGGCAGCAATGTTTGTGTCCAAGGTGGTACGGGAGCTGCTGTAGTGCCAGGTTTCTCAAACTCAGCTCTGAAAAGTAGTAAACATCTCTGAGATAGGTGACAGTGAGGAGGAAGGGAAAAAAGGAGGCGGTGGCCACAAAGGTGCTGATGCATGTGGGCAGGATGGGGGCGAGGTGCACACGACATGACAGAGATGCAGATAAGGAGATGCATCCGCTCATGCAGAAGCAGGGGGCATTTAGCAGGCACCAGGCTGCCTTAATTGCCCTCTTGGTGGAGGGCAACAGACAGGTAGCATCTGGGCCCTTAAGTGAAATGATTCAGAATAATTCAGCGTGTCAGGAAGCACATGGACATCCCCTTAAAGCCTAGGTTGTCTAAATGAACTGGAGGGCCAGGCAGTGAAGTCATAAAAATGAGTCTATGCGAGGACAGGATGGGTTGGGCTGTGGGAAACGGTGGACTGGACTGGCATGACGATGTTTCTCACAGTTTTATGGTAGCAATTGAGTTCTTGTTTTCTATCTTTTTTGTGATCAAATTTTGTTTATATTTTATATTCAGAAATTATTAACCGATACAAACAATACACTGAGACATTGGAACGCGGAAGCAATTGATTTATTTAGTGTGTCTATGTGAGAGTGAGTGTAAGAAGTAATAGAGCTGAAAATCAATGTGGCTTGTTGCAGAGGCATTTTTTTTCCTTTTAGTGCAGGATGACCGATAACAAGAAGTGATTTTCCAAGAAAAGAGTGTGTGGGTGTGTGTGCGTTGCACAGGCATTTTTTTACCTTTAGTGCAGGATGATTGATAACAAAGAAGTGCATTTCCAAGAAAATTGTGTCAGTCATCTTAACCTTATTCATTAGCTGAAGTAATTGGCATTCACCTCTCACATTTATTCTCAGTTTGTTTTTCAGGAGGTTGCAGTGGGTGTTTCCAACATGAGGGCCATTTAATCTGTCACAGCTAAGTTGTAAAGCTTTGAAGGACATTGGTATGACTGTCTCAATGATTAATTGTGCTAATATTACAAAAAGACATAAATCCCACAGTGTGCTCTAATGTTCTTATCTTGCCTAATTCTTAACATAGTAGTAAGCTCGAACCAAACCCCTAAACCTGTAATTCTTTTTGGCCACTCAGTGACAGCGGAAACAAAACGTTGACATACCATCTTTTGAGTTGTCATGGCTAACGTGTTTAGCAAACAGTTGCTTTACACATCCAGTAGTAACAGAGAAATATTTTCATTAATTTGGAGTTGTGTTTCTGGCCACCTGATGAATGTAAGTCTAATAATCACTCTCTTTTAGCTCTGTTGTTAGGTCTCCACCAACTCTAAAGGAAATATCTGGCTCTTTACCTGCTAAATTCCCCACTATGTTCCAGCGAGTCTCTAACTGTGCCTGTCAGCTGTTTGGTGCTGAGCAGGTAGTGTACAGTAGGTTTTTAGAGCTATTTTGCTGAAAACAGCTGCCTGCTGCAGCAGAAAAGACACTGTTAGAATGAACCATAACAGTAAAGTTGCGAGCCGGACAGCTACACAATGAGCTGAATCTCACCATAAAGCCCTGTACAGCCGAGAGGGGAGCTGCGGATTCAGGCGATTATTTGTAGGTTCATGCTAACGTCTTTCACATTGTCCCATTGTCATTTGATAAATTGCTATATTACAAATATTGATTATAACTGCTTTAATGCTTCAACTAGTTCAAAATGACAAGACCTAAAAATGTACTATTTTGATAGTGGCTTATAGTTTCAGATTACTTAGGTTTTCAAATTCTCCTGTAACTTTTTTACTATGTAATATGGCACAAATTAATGGATAAATTGACAGTGTTTTAATTAGTACAGTTTTAATTGATTATAGTCGATTGCTGGCATAACTAGATCAAGTCAGCATGCAAACATTAGTCTACAGGCACGCATACTACTGTATTATCCTGTGATTTACTGCAGTAGATCTCCCTCGGCACAAAGCAAACATTTCCTAAAAGCATTTTTCTCCCATCTAAATCCTCATAAAAATGCAGCAACTGACACAAACACATCCATTTGGAGACATAACAGCTTAGGTAGGTGAGTTTTTATTTTTTATTGTCTGAGGGACCATGTTTAGTGCCTGACCATATTTTTTTTATCTAAACCCCTCATACTATATGGGTCATTATCACTGTCTTCATGCTCCAAACAGCATCAGTTGATCAAACAATATGAAAAGACAAAACAAAGCCATTAGATGTAATGGTCAATAAAGGTAATGACCTTACCAGTCAAGAACATGAATTATTGTATGAAATTACTAAAAAAGACAATCTCAAATGCATAAATACATTCAGAATGCCAAAAATTTCCTTTTATGACTTTTTGTCAGGAGGGAACACATATAATCCATAGTTTATATATATAAAAAATATATATTTCCAAAATATAACTCAACACAACTCAAAGCAAACTAACCACATAAAGGTCTAGACAGGTCAGGAGAGGATTACAGTTCCTAAATAAATAGATATAAATTAAATTCAGGAAAGTGTTTTGTTCTTGAGCAGTTATGGGAATTAATTTAAGACACACAAATTGAATGTATCAAGTGTGCACAAATCATTGGCTACAGGGCTAAAAGCATCAAGTCAAAGCTAAAAATGACGAATCAGCTTAATTTTTTTGAGTTATGTTCCTAAAAATTGGATCCAATCATCTTACTGAGCCAGCAGCTGCAGGTTTCTCCTGCCACTGGAGTTTGTTAGTGGAACCAGCAGCACCGGGGTTTTCTCACTGCAGGAAGGTGATGTGAGGCGGGTGCGGGTGTTCATGGTTCGTTGTTCCAGAGACAGGGCTTCCTCTTTTCTGGAAAGATCCTGCAGCATGCGGGAGTGATGCAGCTTCATCTTCTGCAGAGAGTGCCTAAGGGAGCATGGGATGGGAGAGACAAACAAGGGTGAAAACCCTCCGACTAGGACACAACTATTATGTATTGGTTTCCATTTCTGTAGGCCTGCACATTTTATTTAGTATTATTGCTGATTCTTGTTTGTTTAATTTGTTGGTTTTAAAACAGCACCATGTACAGTACGTACTAGAGAGTAAAATGACAGAATGTTATGGTTATAATTTTTGGTGTTTTGATGTTCAATGGGTTTGACTTCCCCATATGTGCAACCTTGCTTGAAAAAAGGTTTTTGCTGATGAACCGGTAAATACAAATATGAAAAGCCTAAAAGCTCTAATTGGTGATCATAAAAAGGAAACTGGGACTCACTGAGCTTCAGAAAACTTCTGTTTCAGAGCCATCATTGTGGCCTCCAGCTGGTGTACTTCATTAACAAGGCCGTGCTGCACCTGCAAACAAACAGGAAGGAAAATATTAAAGGAGCATTACCCCTCACAACCTTACCTGACCTAAACACTACTCTTACTTTCACTCCTACTCCTAATATTATTTGCTCTTTTTTTCTATTTGTTTTTTAAAGGTCCCTTGACATGGTGCTCTTTGGATGCTTTTATATAGACCTTAGTGGTCCCCTAATACCCTATCTGAAGTATCTTTCCCAAAATTCAGCCTTGGTGCAGAATTACAGCCAGTAGAGCCAGTTCCACAATGAGCTTTCCTTAGTATGTGCCATTTCTGAGTCTGTAGCTTTTGAGGACAGCAAGGCAAGGTGGAGGCTGGGGGTGTGGCCTTGACCAACTGCCACTTTGCTCGTTTGAAAGCCATGATGTCTCTCTCTCAGGGGTGGGCCACATTTTCTGGGTGGGCAAAGCAGAGAAAGGGGAGGTAAAATGAAAAGCTCAGATGGGCCGATGTGGAATCTTTCAAGATTCCAGATTGACCATAGGCAGGCTGGGGAAACTCATATTAATGTTAAACTCCATAAAGTGAAACTTTCATGCCATGAACCTTTAAGATTAATTTTGGGCATTTCAGGCCTTTTTTATAGGACAGACTGAGACATGAAAGAAGAGAGAGAGGAGGAATGACATGCAGCAAAAGGCCACAGGTCAGAGTCGAACCCGCAGCCACTGCATCGAGGAGTAAACCTCTGTAAATGGGCTCCTGTTCTACCAGGTGAGATACCCATTTGATCAACTACACTGTGCTTTATTTAAACCTCATCTCTGCAAAGGTCCATGCCAGGTCTGTTGGTTCTGTTTTCCAGTCGAGTGTGAGCCAGTTTCATTGAAGCCGTCTTTGCCTGCAGATCTGCATCCAACCCGTGGATGTCGCTCTCCATTTCTGCCATTTCATTTTCAGTCTACAGGCAGATGTACAGACAGTCAGAAACACGTCAAGATAAACAGTCTCTTACCTACAAGGAACATGGCTGGATTACAACAGCTGCAGCCCCTGCATGCTTAATCTCAAATCCCCAGTCCTACTATTATAATAACTCACATTTCTTATTTGCCACTCCAGCTCATCACGAGCCTGCTCTTCCTGGTGCTTGCGCTTCCGAAGAGCAAACTCTGTGGCGCGGCGCTGAATGTCCAACTCATTCTGCAGCTGAAACAACAGGAAAGAGAACAAATTAATTGCAAATGTGCCACATTTGACACAACAGAAGAAATTAAAGCAGAAACGGTGCACGATATCCCCAGATAGGTAGGAACACCCATAAGGGAAACATGAATTAATTGTTTAACATTGCCTGCATCACTGTCTGTGTTTCATTTAGTCTTGAGCTGAATGATGTTGCAAACTATTATTTTGCCAGGTAGTATTTGCACTTCAAATGTTGTCAAGTGTTATTGCATTATATACACCTGGGCTCTGGTGAGACTCATGTCTTCCCTCCTCATTTGCTGTGACACCCGCATGGCCTCCTGGGCACGAGCCACATTATACTGGCTGAACTGGACCCACTCCTCGGGGGTAGAGGAACTACAACAATGACATTTTAGCTAATGAGACTTGAGTTAACCAGGAAAGTTGGAAAAAGAAAGCATCACCACATCATGCAACCTCATCGCAAAGAATACCCAGATGGTATGCGAGTTGGGTTGGTCTTCAGGGAGATCTGAGGTGACTTTATAGTAAGTGACAGGCAGGACATATCAATGTCCAGGGCGTCCATCTTGTTCTGGAGGTCAGCAGTCAGCTGGTGCCGAGCCTCCTGCAAAACACTGGGAACAAAAACAGAAACTGTTGTCAGAAAAAAAAGGTCCCTCTGCACTTTTTGCATTGCACCATTGCGTCTCTTACCATAGTTGCTCAAAGGCTTTGTCTATGTGCTGCTGCAGAACTTGCTGCACTCTTTCAATAAGCTCCACTTCTTTTTTCAGCTGTTTGTCTACGGGGTCAGTGGCAAGCTCGTACCCTCGCCGTCCGTCCCTAAGCGTCAAGCATTCACTGCCAACCTCCAGGGGAACAGCAGTCGCAGCCAGGGCCTGCTCGGTTTGCTCTTTAGACTGTCCCAACACACATCATGGCTGAGTATGAATATGATTGTTATTTATTAAAGGAACCATTTCACTTTCCCCACTTTCCCTTTACATTTTAAATTGAATATAAGAGTATTAATACTTCCTATAAGGGAAACACAAAATAAATATGAGTCCAACCCTTTGCACTATTATAATTATAAAATGAGACATAATCTCAGTTGTTTTAGAAGTTTTTGGACAAATCACCAGGGTCAGAGCCTCCATCTCTTCATCAACTCTCTGTGCACAGGTTTCTAACGCCTCTTTCCACCGGGCAACATCCCACACCCGGTCACTCAACCTGCGAGAGGTATCGCTTTCATCCCAGGTTGTCTACAGAGAAAAGGTGCAAGAAAATGACTGAGGGGAGGTTAATACAATGTGGATATACAAAGTAATGTGTGGACAATACATGGAGTTATGGAATTTACCTGATCTAGAGTGACACTGACTGTTTAGCTTTCTCACCAACATGAACCTACCTTACAGTTGGTCTCGTTGCGTAATGACCTCCCTTCCTGCCGGATCCCATTAGAAACACCTTGCTCATGTTGTGCTGTGGCAGACAGCTGGTGGTTGTTGTCTTTCCACTCTGACACAATGTGGCGCAGGCCAGGCTTTGCAGGAAGTGCAGACATCCTACTGTTGCATTAACATGCAAACAACCAGACCATTGTATTTGTTGAGTACAGTCGAATGTGCAGGATTTGTTTTGGGAAGTATATTGATACCCAGTTGAATTTCAGAGTAAACACAGGCAGACATGGTACAAGTCCAACAGAGCTACTACATGTAGCACAAAGGGACAGTGAGAGATGATGCAGCAGAATTTGCATTAGTAGGTTAGTCAATATACATTTAACATAGATCTGTTTTCAAATAGTATTACAACTGAGTTTCCAAAATCCTAGTGGGGATCAGTGGAAGTATATTTCCAGGATAATTGCCTGACATCTGGCGCGTAAAATCGGTATGCTGCGGGAAACAACAAACTTTGAGTGCTACACGCTGAAAATGGCAAGTTTTCGAGAAGATTTTGATCGTGCAATAAAGCAGGCCTGCCTAGTTGTTTAAGGGAATAATTGTAAAGATTTAAAAATAGTATGTTTACTGCATTCACGAACTGTTTTAGAGCAAGTTATTCAGCTAATTTATTTAACTCACGTTACTGTGTAACCAGTTAACTTCATTTAACATTTAATATGATGTTTTCTTTTGCACGGTGCAAAAAGGAGTAGGCTATATAAAAGTCTGTTAACATCATATCCTTCGGACAGTCTGACTGCGAAAAAAGTTGATGTAGAAGCTGTATGTACAAAGTGCAGGGAAATTAGGTTGCATTTAGGTAAGCACTATTCTTTAATTATTTCCATTTTTGTGAGATTTTATAGGCTACTATTTTATTACAGTTCTCCCAATTTTAGTGCACTATTTGCTATAGTCGATTTTGCACTTTGGCGATTAAGTTTTTACATATAACTGATTAATGTATGTATTGCTACCTATATAAAGTGACTGAGAGGGGTGTTTGAATGCAGCGTTGCTAGTAGGACACTAACAACATTGTGTGGGAATGGAGGGGAATCTCTTTGAAGCAATTGTGTTGAGCAAATTACTTAAACCAGCAAAACTGTTCCCATAAAACGGCTCATGACTTCCATTGTATTTTTTTTTCCTTGCCGAGGTAAGAAAACCATACATTTTACGATTACTCCAAAACATGAAGCTTCTTATAGCTGTTTCCAAAGCTGAATCTCAAACACTGTGACGACGAGTTTAAAATCTAAATTCAAAGTTTCTTCACATTGCATATATACTCACCCGAATTCTAGAATGTTCAGATAGTCGGTGACGGTGCGTGCTGCTTCTTCTGGCCCGGGTTTCCTATGGCAACAACTCGAGCCGTATCCAGGCAACGAGCCTATACAACGTTCGAATAAAATGGTTAAATAATTAAAGTACTGGGGCAACGTTAAAAACGTCCATCTAGGACGCCCTCGGCCAACAAAGAACGTAAAGACGGTGACGTTAGCCCAAACTCTTATTATTCCAGCTCGAGTGTCATGGTAGGCTACGTTTTTAAACTGGCAAACTGCGATAAACAACACTCGGGTATAAACACTTTTTATTGTAGTATCAGAATTAGTCATGCCAGTGGTTATATTTCCATGCTGTGGTGACTTTCAGTGTAGACAAAAGCTGGTTAGTTACTATCATTGCTCGCTTCCTAACTACTCAGCACATTCTTGACCATGATTTTTTTATGGTCTTCTGTCAGCTGCAAAGCTTCCCAAAGTTTTAAAGAATTAGGGAAGATTGCCTAAAAGCCAACTCAGGTGTCCACTAAAATGCAGCAGGACTATTGGACCAAACAGAGGCTGGTCTCTAACCAGCACATCTCATGACTGAACCTCTATTTAAGTGCATTACACTCTTAACCTATAAGCAGATACAAACCAACCATATTTTAATGCCCGTTATAAATGATCCTCCTATTCTCATTTATCTGTACATTGCACCTAATGGGGACACAAGAGATCTAAACTCTATATGTAAAGACTTCATTGAGTGCACTATCCCCATTACCTGAGCTATGTTGATACCAAGACTCTCCCAACAGGCTTCTATTAAGGCCTTGCACAAAAAAATAAAAACCCCCATGCCTGTGCTATCAAGCTGCTTTGACTTTCAGAGAAGTAAGAGTGGTTTTGTTTTTTAACCGACATTGGATTATGTTTATAAAATGTGTGAGCTCTGCCTGGTGCTTGGAGTGTCAGTGTAAAGAGGCAGACATGGAAAAAGTTTCCTCAAATTGTGCACAGATAAACTATATACACATCATCCACAGACAGTAAAAACTATCCTTAGTAACAGTGATGAGCATAATCAAAATATCTGATTTGCCCATTATGTGTTTGCTGGGGAAAGTAAATTCTAGAGCTATCAGCTTTTCTTTCTTTATACACGTTCCTTAAACACTAATAAATTAAACGTAAATGGAAGCTATCATTCATGTCACATTTAGTAGTTTCAAACAAAGCAAATGTCAACAACAAAAAAAGGAAGTAGGAGGAGAAGTTTGCGGTACAATTAAAAAAAAAAAAAAGGTGAAATTATTAAAAGTAAATTTTTCTGTGGCAGGTTCATAATTTAAAGTAAAAAGAAAGTTTGGTGCAAGCTTGGTGGTGCTGTGCTGAGGTCGTATTCCTTGAAGCATAGGTGAGAAGTTCGGTTAGCTACACAGTTAACGGATTTTAGAGCATTCAGCCTTAAACAGCTGGAGGTGGAGGAGGCCTTTGTAGTCCTTCAGTGTTTTTCTCGAGCCCGGTGTGTGTTTGTGTGGTCCAGTTTAGGATAGAAATTGTCTCTCATTGTTATTCCTTTCAGGGTATTGTTCAGGTGGGTGGGTGGATGGATGCGACATTGTGTTTGTGATGTTTCATGTGTCCAGTCCACAATCACTGTGGTGTTGCATCTCCATTGACTTCTACGCCGTGCTGCTGTAGCTGTGCCCGAAGCAGTGCATTATCATTCTTCAGTTCTTCAATCTAGAAAAAGAAAAGGAAGGTAATTAGACACAATAACAAAAACAGAAAAGGTAGGAGGCTTTGAAGGTACATCACTGGTTAAAACATCAAGGTGCGTCTGTGTGACTGTGACACAGTAGGCACAAGTGGTAATTACAGGATACTGCCACATTGTATTTCCTATATTACCCAAGATTCTTTGAATTATCATTTGTGAAAGAACGTAGCGATGACAAAGATTCATGTTTATTACTCCAATTGTAATTATAACTTGGATGTTGTCGCTATAAGCTGAAAACTAGTAACTCCTATGACTTAGTTTCTATAATGACATTGTTGTTGGCATTATACTTTTAAAAGCAAATGAAAGACCTACCTTTTTAATCTAATTTAATTTTAATTGATCTTTATTTGTTTATCTATTTATGTATTTTAGCCTGTTTGGTGTATGTTGGTATACCAAGTTGGAGTTTTAATGCATTTCTTATCCTGCCTCTGGTTTTGCCTCACTGTAATATGATGAAATTTATGATAGAGTTTCCTCAGTACTTCATTTTATTTTTAGTAAATAATGGTATTATTGAGTGTTTTATTAGTTACAAAGCCACTTATTGCTTTGTGTGGGTCCTGTAAAGCACTTTGTGTTACATTTCATATGTATCAAAAGTGCTACAAAAAAAAAACTGACAGCAAGTAGAAGAGCATCAAAAAAGAGGCATTGAATGACTTACGGTATGACGTATTTTACTCACGTTTTGTGATAAAATAATTTAAATATTTTTGTGTTTCGTATACTAACACGTTGTTCAAAAGTACGACATGACAGATAAAAAGGGCTACCTTGTGTTCACAGGCCCTGCACCTTATACGTTTTGCTTCTATCGCACAAAATAAAAGGCTGCGTGAAAGCAAGGCATGACAGGTTGTTATTGGAAGTTAACCTGTTGTCTAAGCAGCTCGTTGTCCATCTCCACTCGCTCCACCTCTTTGTAACCGTCCTGCAGTCGCTGGTTACTCTGACGCAGCTCTCGGATGTAGTCACAAGCTTTGGACAGGATGCCGCCTTTACTCTGCGAAAAAGAGCCCGTTGAGATGTTAAAAGACCAAATGGGTTCAATATGACTCATTACTTGCTTTATTGCCAATTCTTCCTTTTTACTGTTCAGTTTTTCCCTCCCATTGTGTCACTCTCACAAAACTTTACTCTTAATGTAACGGACGTTAATTAATGTAAAATAGTTGCGCACTATAACTTCAATAGAGTCTCATTTCGACTGAGACTGTGAGTTAGTAGCTGTGGTTAAACTTGCCGTTTCAATATGACTTTCAAAATCCGTTAAGCAAGCATAGAGGTGAAAAGACAGAATGCTTAGAAAATGCCCTAATTCAAGTATGGAAGTGGTCAGGTTTATGAAGTTTATTTAACCCAGCTTGGACATTCACATAATCAATGTGAAGACATGAGAGCAGAGAAAAAGACCACAAATATAAAGCAGACACTTTCAAGCCAAATGTGGACATTTCAGCAGTTTGATCTTTAGACCCAGATGTAATCTTATCAAGAAAGACAGGTAGCCAACTCTCACTATTTAACATGCCTTTGAAAATAGACGGGCTTTTAGAAAACATTGATTTCTGTACCCCACTCACCGCTCCAGTTCTGCTGTCTATGCTACAGTCAGGGATGATTTTTGAAAGGGTTACAATCCAGTTGTTAATCTTGTCTCTTCTTCTTCTTTCCACTGCAAGAAAGAAAATAAACTTTTTTGACTTCAATCATCTCTAACAAAGACAAAAATAGGACACGCATAAAACAAGTGACCACATACCTTCATTGTGCTGTGCTCTCCGCCGCTCATCTCTGGGCGCCCGTGGACCGTCCACCTTCCTGTAAACACAGCAAAACAAACAATTACATTGTAAATAAATTGTCCGATTTTCCATATTAACCAAATATGCAACACCTGAACTAGAATCCAGCTAACAAAAAAAATAATCTTTAATGTCAGATGAATCTGAACCTTCTTTGGCTTTCCTTATAATTTTTGGCTGGTTGACGAGGAGGGCCCAAACGCACCATTAACTTTTCTTAATTAACCACGGGGAAGATGGCGCAGGCACAGCTGAACCTTCAGGTCCTCCGAGGGTCAAATGTTTCTGGGATTCAGCCACTGAATAAGGATGTATAATTTAATTTGCTATTAGCCTTATTTGTGCTAATGGGACTCTGTCCCAGGATCCAGCTAGCCTAAAGCTGCCTGTTAGCTAAACCTGTCAACATATCATTCACAATACAAGGATGCTAATGATTGATTAGTGAGCCACCAAACGTCTGTCTCTACAACACATGATGGGGGCAGGGTGGGGGCGTATGTGAAAGTTCATCTCACCAGTCTGAACTGCCATGCTGCAACATCTCGCTTTCACCAAGGTCTCTGGGGATGGCAGGTAAGTAGGACAGAGTGTGGTTTTCAGATGTTGGATGTTTTAATTGATGGATATTGATTTTTTTTTTTGTATCTTCATTTGTACACACAATGACAAAACTATTCATTCCAGAAAGGGAAGGAAGAAGTAAAGAACATCCGATCCACCGTGAAGGGATACGAAGTCGGCCAAACAGGTGGGGAGAGTTATGGTGATTTGGTAACTTCAGGGATGCAATAGTGTCTTGTTATACTCACGCAGTGTAGGTGTGTGTGCGCGGTGCGATGGTACGAGGAGCTGCCGTCTGTAGCACCTCAGGGGGGCTCATCATCACGTAAAACTGGCCTGGGTTTCAAGAGACAAATGACGAAAAAAAAAGTTCTCCTCAAGTGATGAATGAATTATAAATTTTGGAATTTTTTTTCTTTACCAATCAGGAATGTGATAAGAGTCAAAGGACGTCAGGAAAACGAAATTAATGTAAGCCTAATGATGCACATTCAACATGAGTTTTGGTAATCATCAGAATCCCATCCCTAAATATCTCTATAAATGTTATCGATTCAGCCTAACAAAATCCGTCCCACATTTTGTAAGACAAGGTGCTGTTTTCTCACCTCCTGCCTGTGCTATCGTTGGGTCGGCGGTGGCCTGCACAGACACTGCTGTTCCATCGCTGACGGTGGCGGCAGGGAAATAAGCGAAACGTGTCTCTCCTCCCACAGTCTCCCCCGCCAGGACTGCCCCCGTTACTGAAAGGGTTCTGGATAACAGCCTGGCAAACGGTGGAGTTGGTAAAACAGTAAACAACTCATATATAATATATGGTAAGGCAAAAAAAAATAAGTTCATGTTTACTATTTTATAGTTTTGGTTCTAGGCACAAAGGTGCAATATGAACCAAAGCTGTGGTTTCTGTTATCAAGGGACTCACACTGTGTGTTGATGCTTTTCTTTGTTGCTTTGTCATTTTAGTAATGGATGCGCACACCCATATGAATGCTACAAAAATCACATCTCTACAACTGCTTCAGTCTTACGGTACATTTACTCACCTGTGCCACAGCCTGAGAAGCTCCTGCAAATGCTGCAGCGGAGACGACGCTGACAGCTCCAGTCCCATCAGCTGTTGCTTCTAATTGATCGTCTGTCACCTGAACCACACGGTACGTCACCTGGGGACACAGCAGAGAGGAAAAGTTTACACAAAGGAAGTGATCACTAGGGCTGCACAATTAATCACAATTTCATCGAAATCGCAATATGGAGTACTGCAATATCTAAATCGCGTGGGGGCAAAATCATAGGTGGGGCCCCATTTGTTAAAGGTAAAATATGTGTCAAAACATTCTGAATGAAGTATTGTGGTGCTGCAGAGACGTCCCATCCTACAAATTGTATCCTACAAACTAAAGAACAAACTTTTGTTTTGTACATATCCTCGCAAAAAAAAAAAGATCAGACTATAATCATTTACGATTTTTATTTTTCAATGAAAATTAGAATAATGATACAAAAATGATCATTCCCTCCAATATAGTGAATCATATTGCAATCGCAATATCAGTCAAAATAATTGCAATGAGATAATTGTCTTCATATCGCGCAGCCCTAGTGATCACACTGGGGGTTCTTTGGAAGTTCTGTAGGTTTTCCTCCACAACCTCAAAATGAAACCAGAACTTGTTAATAAAAAGCAGCCGACTTCACAACTTTTGACATTCTTTGGCCCCTCATATAAAATGGAGATGTTAACAAATCTAACCTTTAGATCAAAAAGTGTTTGTTCCGTTTTGCTCAGCTTCTAAGCACAAGCAACTGGTTATCAGGCGTTACCATCGGTCTCATCTGTTTTCCGATGAACTCTTGGGGTTTGTGGTAATTTCTACAGTTCAAATTAGTCACTACGACGTTGCCTGGTGTGAACGTTGTCAAGGGTAATTTACTTGTCATTCTAACATATTTACCAACCGACTTGCAATCAACCCTAACCGCACACTGAACTTCAACCCTTAAAGTGAGTGTTAACCCCTCTGCCAGACAGCAATTGTCCAATCATAGCGAAGCATCTGTAACTTAGCATGGCAAGCATAGAGAGCTTCTCCCAAACCCAAACCTGTTGAAGCGATGTGAATGCTGCTTGTGCAGAAGAGAGGTGTTCTATGCTCACCTGTCCTCCACTGTTCTCTGTGCGGAACTGGTACTGTACATTGTCAGCGAACGCAGCCTGCGGGACGCCGGTGATGGTCACTGCAGTCTGCTCCTCCGTCCCCACCGTCTCTCCTGCAACACACAGGTCAACATGTTTCAAATCTGTGACTGGGCACCAAGGCAGACCTAAAAACACAGATGTGAGTGGATGCATTTGTGCAGTGTATGACTGCACTACAGACATGGACACGTTTTTACAAGAATATTGGTTCAAGATCAAGCCTTAGACTCTTCTGTGTCTCAAAGAATCCAAAACTTAAATGTGCATCACATATTTTGTTTTTTTAGAAAATAAGCAGATGGTTTGTTTAGGATGAGAAGAACCAGGCTCCCACCTTCCTGTAACTGCACCACCTCTTCCGTTTCCTGTTTGTCGTGACTACAGCCAAAAAGAGAAAAACAGGCAGTCAATTATTTATCATAAATGTATATGTGGATCAAGATGTCATAACCAGTTGTGGATTAAGCGCGCCCCCAGGTGGCCACACGAGCAGATGGTGTTAAGACATAAATACAGTGATATACAGAACTGGCGTGCAGGCGTGACACCACTCATGTTTTCTGCAACATCCAGAAGGAAACTTACAATTATTTGATAGTTAAAACTTAAGTCTAAAGGCTTTGATTAACTGCACAATACAAGACACACTTTCCAAATAGCTATAATACTCTTAACACCGCCCTCCTGTTACTTGATTTAAGCATTTTAACTCTTCAAGAGTTGCATCAGGGAGGGTAGGCTCACATAACAGCACCGTGCCATTAGTGTTACCCTGAAAATTAGACACAAGTTGCTGCAGGGCATTTGTCTTTCTTGTCCAAATAAATAAAAGTAATTGTGGTTTTACAGATATGCAAAATGATGCACAGTTCCTGCTGAAAATGACTTTATAAATGCCGAAATGCATCATCCTCGCAAGCTGCACACTGATCCAACCAAAATGAAATAAGGCACTCATATTAAAAGTATCTGGGCCATACAGGTTATTAAGAGAGCATTGGAAGGAGAACAAGCTTTCAGGCCGTGGAGGGAGCCATGGCTGAGCAGGAAGCGGGCAGCAGCCTCTCACCTCGCCGAGCTGTCCAGACTCTGCTCCAGCATATCCATGAAGCTTTTGCGGGTATAAAACGCTGCTATTCAACGACACTGATTTACGGAGATGGAAGCGCTGATCACGGGGACAAACACACGGGTCATGTGAGAAAGACAGTCCAGGACACGTGAGGCACCGACCGGGCAAGAAGCTAAAATGGAGGCCGCTGCTGAGCAGGAGGGAGTCGTCTGCGTCTGTGCGGAAAACAAAACAAAAACCCTCCGGGGTGTTTACGCAGCTTCACGGAGACGGTGGTGCTCCGCTCGTGTGGTTCAGATCGTTAAAGTCTTTCAGATTAAATGCTGGATGCACGGCTGGAAGAATAGTTCCTTTTAAATCGTTGGTTGGAAGTCTTTTTGTCCTTGGCTTTCCTTTTTGTTGCTCCGAGGCGCACAGCACTGTTTATCCGCGCAAAGCTGCGGCGACATGCGGCCGATAAGATACGGAGTGGACTAGTTTGTTCGTTTTAATATGTCATTAAAGTTGTGTTTTTTCCACTGCAAGTGTTGGCCTGGCGTTGTAAGAATCCTGATATAGTAACCCAGCATTCACGCGACTCCTCGAATGCAAATATATTTTGTGGTTAAATGGATTGTCGTGTTTTTTCTCTGTTTATTAGGGCACTAAAACTTGGTTGATATGCCTTTTTGTTTTGGACACAACGGTATATATTTTCCAGGGAATCCTAATAGCCTGTACAGTATTTATCTAACAGCTGACAATCAGCTTCTTAACCGCACTACTTTTTTCAGGCTCTCTTTGCCCAGGTGACCACAGAGATCCAATACGGGTTTTCCCACAAACCACATGACAACAACTGTCCTGTATGCCATAACCCAACGCGCAGCGCACACAACGCTTCTCAAAACCCTGTTTTATGTCGTGTTGGGCAGCTGGTACTTTTTTACTTCGGATTGAGTTAGATAACAGTTAGAGGGGTTCATGTTGTCTTTGTGCAGTCAGTGTCAAACCTCATCAAATTCAGCTGAGGCGATCTGTCTCTGTCTTCAGACACGATGTCCTCAGCGGAACACTACACCGCGAGTAATACAGCCTATAACCACGACTGAGATAAATATAGTTCACTTACTTAACTGGCATTTATAGTTTTGACTGCAATTTCTGTTTTTAACTTACGTTATCTTTAGTTACCTGTATGTGTGCTTATTTTTAGGAGCCAAATCACAATCATTATTTCTGTATGTGTGAGTAAAACCTTTTCATTTATTGATTTGATTACAGTGTTGCAATGTTACACAGCTCTGTTTATACATTTCTTTACTCTAGTAGATCTTTACCTTTTGTATGTACGTTAGGTTTTTATTTCACAATTGTTTTGGCTATGTAAACATTTAAGCCAATAACAGTTTCTTTCAACTGAACAGCTGACTTTTGACTCAGTGTCAGGTTCAATTCTGTGCAATAACCCAGTAACACTGTCTCTATAGCACCTGTTTACTGGTTCCACTTATTATTCCACTTATTTAGTATCTATTCATCATTCTCATTCTCATATCTCACTTATATTTATTATTTACTCATCATTCCCATTGTCATATCTCACTTATTTGTTATTTATTCATCATTCTCATTCCCTATTCCAGAGCTGTTCATACTGTTCATATTGTAATATAATAACAATACTATTTATCCCAACATCCTTTGCACTATGGCCCACTTTTAAATAATTTTTATTGCACTCATGCCTCTATATTGTTTCTGTTTAGAGTATGTATATATTAGTGTGTGTATATATTGTTTGGTTGTTTTGTATGTGTAAGCCCATTGGGAGCAACGAAATTCCAAAGTAAAATTCCTCGTATGTGTCCTCATACCTGGCAAATAAAGCTGATTCTGATTCTAAAGCCCAATTGAGTTGAATTGAGTGAGATTTCCCATGACATGCAGCCACACGGCTGACATCTGCAGCTTGAGTTAACCATTAAACAGAGCATCATCGACAGCCCATCGACACTCACTTTACATTTCAAATAAAACATGTTAACCACATACATTAGATGGAAACAACACAATAGAGTGTGTTTGGCACCACACATAATACCAAACAGACTTAATTACACATTAATCTTGACAGCGGGGCGCCTGGGTAACTCACCTGCACGTGAATACTTAAGTAAACAAGTATTTAATTGAAAATGTGTACTTTACTTTCTGTTGATCAGTGTAATAATAATCCACATTAAAGTTCCAGGAAACAGTATGTTTTACAGGCACTGTAAATCTGAGCAGTCACAGGATGATTTAAAGGATAAGAAAGAAAAAGTAATTGAACGCAATTCTGTTTCTTTCTGACCTTGTGAAATACTGAGTACTTTGATCATTTCCATTCTGCAAAAATCCTCCAAATGGAAATCTGCCTCACATCCACACTGAGGCCTTAACCCTCAAAAACCTTCACAGCAGCAGGGTCTAAAATATTCAATAACACATTTGAACTCTTAATTTGTTTAAAGATATTACCTCTTGATAATATTTATTGTTAATTAGTAATTACACAGCCAAACATCCTTGTAATCATAACATTTTAAAAAGAAAGGAAATGCAATTGGGGTATGCCAGATCATCTGATAGAAATATGTAATAAATACAATATTTTCATTTAAAAGAAATAGCTATTTGACCCCTTAACATCCAGTGTTTATCTTTTATTTCCCATAGCTTCAAAGTTGGAAAATAAATATCATTGCACCATCTGACATTATCAATGAAAAGTTTCATTGAAATACAGTATATGATGTTTACAGTAAACTAAAATTAAAGTTATAAAATATTCAAACCCAACACTATTTTAGGGCTGCACCCATAGAAATAAAATTAATCCTTATTATTATGGCTGCACCATGCCTTCAAATGGAAACATGTATATATGTATTGTGCATCTACACATTTCCCCAAAATGTTGTTTGTAATGATTGGCTCACTATCACGCTGCTTAGATTTAAATTAGTTACAAAATCTTTGCAGAAGAAAACGTGCAATACAGTACTGGGGTCTGCTAGCATGTTTATCTCAAGTCAGTCTCTCCTCCTGTTCTGTATTTAAGGGTTAAAACTATCTGAAATTTCTTATATAACTTGTTCATTTGAACTTATTGGAGTAGTTTGAGCACTGTGGCTTGAGTCAATCACTTTAAATTCCAACTCAACTCTCCGGAAATAGAGCTGCTTGAAATTGTAGGCATCAAGTGACATTTTGCATTTATTTGACTAGAGGGTGACTCATTCATTCAGATTACACACCCAGTACAGTGGGAGAGAGAGAGAAAGAGAGAGAGAGAGAAAAAGCACCTACCAATGTCAAACTTGAGGCCAACCTCTCTCCTCTCCTCCCATCTCATTCTTTCCTACATGGGCACCCACAGATGGATTTGCAGACAGCACAGTAACTGAGTAACTGAACAGACAGAGGAGGGTTAGAGAACTAAGAGAGAAACTGATCACAAAATAATAAAAAAAACTAACAGAGAAGCCTAGAATATCCTCGGAGCAGAGTTGTATCTTCTTCTGACCAACTTTAAAAAGGTAAATTTTCCTGTTGGAGTTGACATCTTTTGTGCAGAGACTTAACTTTGATCTTTGGGTGGAGTCGACAACCCCTCCCATGTCTTTTGATTGATTATACTCTGTCTTTTGTTTGTGTTATGCACTCAAAGAAGTTGGAAGCTTCTGGAAACCGCACACTTTAAAGTGAATTATGTTTTCTTTTAAATTCTAAACTTGTAGCTATGACTATGTTTGACTCATATGGAAGTTCAAAGATCCACAAATGTTCTTAAAAGTAAAAATCCACTTATGGATGTGTTAGACATGCTTTTCATTGTTTACTGGATTTATTTTATTAACAACAGATGTGTATGTAGATTTGTAGACTGAACTGCATGACCAACTTCTTCCATCCTCCAAAGTTGTGTTTTTATCGTATTAAGTATAGGCTATACTATAATGCCAGTATGCCTATGCATGAAAAAATATAATTTCAGAATAACTGAGTTGATAATCGTGTGTTTATGAAAGGATACAAGTGAAATGGCGACACCAAAAAACACTCCCCGAGGTGCCAACACACCACTGTCACCGAACCGTATCACCCGGCTCCAGGAGAAGGATGACCTGTGCAACCTCAACGATCGCCTGGCCGTCTACATTGACAAGGTGCGCTTTCTGGAGACCGAGAACGCCGCCCTGCGTGTGCGCATCACCGAGTCAGAGACCGAGGTCAGCCGGGAGCTGACGGGCCTGAAGGCCGCCTATGAGACCGAGCTGGCCGATGCCCGTCAGACTCTGGACTCGGTGGCCAAAGAGCGAGCACGTCTGCAGCTGGAGCTGGCCAAGCTGCGAGAGGACTACAAGGAGCTAAAAGCAAGGTGGGATTCCTTTAAAGCACCCATATTCATCTATGAGATGTAGTTTCTGCACAGTTAAAGTGAGACTATGTAACTTTTAAAAGATGAAATAACACAATATTCCAGTTGAAATGAAAAGCTGAGTTCATAAGCAAAAAAAAAAAAAAATGCACCTTTACTCAAATCAATAGCCAAAAGTCAAAGAGGGATACAGTACACTCAGGAGTTTTACTGTTGCATCCTCACGTGGTCTGGTATGACCAGTATGGTGGCTAATGTTAGCAAACTTTAGATAGATATCCCTATGTAACTGATATTACTGAGTCAGTTTTCTGTAATTATGACACATATCTACACTACTGTTTAAGCATGTACTATCTTGTCCCATAATTATCACTTGTGGCCAGCTAAAGTGACATAATCTATCTTTATAATCATAATTAGGCTACGTAACCTTCTTGTATTGTACAATGTAACTGTAGAAAGGTTACAGGTAACAAGAGCAGAGTAAAAATGGTGTTGCTTTTCAAAGATTATAAAGGTTTTTAGTCAAAACATATACACCTCTTTTTCACGGATGCATTGCGGCATTGCACGCTTGGGCTTGCCACCAATTTATCTCCACTGACCACCGACAATCAAAGAAAACAGTCTCTACTCTCCTACAAACGCTATGACTGCAGCTGGTTGGACAAATTTTTAAACTGACCAAAACGACGAATGCAACCAGAATGCATTGCGCCGCTGCTCCCATATAAATGAGTGGGAAGCGGGGAAATGACGCTGACAATGGACACGTACTATGACACACGGTTGTCACGGAAGTAAAGGCCGAACTACAACAGAGCTGTTTGGAGCAGTTTGTAAACAGTGTTTTCTCTAGAAGATGGAAAAGTCCCTTTGGGGTGGACTTTGGGCTTTTTCACTTTGTTAACCTATAACATGGACAAAAAAGATATATAACACAACAACGGAAAGGGAAAAATCCAAAAAGCATAATATGAGTAATGTAAAGACTCAACTGAACAAGATATTCTGTTTATCTGATGAGAGGAAACAGCTGCCTCAAGGCTTCTGAAATCCCCATGTTACACAAAATCGTTCTCCATTTGTCCATTAAAGCATGCATGAGAGTTTGTGATTACAGTGGTAATATCGAAAAACATTTCTGCATGTGATCTACAGCGGCAGAACACAGTTACGCGTTAGCTTTTAATAGCTGATGCTTCATTTCCCTGCTGCCAGGGCCACTCCCTAGCTTCAGCATACCCTCCTCATTGCTCACTGCAGCTTGACGTTGGACTTCTACTCCGACTCCTTCCCATGCTGCCACATCCAGAGCTTGATGACTAACTCTTTCCCCAGTTTCTCCTCCTTCACTAAAGTAATCATTATGCACACAATACGTGGCAGTGTGTAGAGGGCTCCACTCTTGCCTCCATTATTTTTCCATAAATATTGAGACGGCCAACGTGTGTTTGGCAAAGCCAAGCCGTTGCCATGGCAGCGCCTCAGCTAAACACCAACGGCTGTGGTCTGTGTCTACCACATACATGGGATTGGACGTAAATAATTGTGGCCTATGAGTCATATGCACCAAGGTCTTTCCCCGTTTCTGTCCGGTCTACATCCTTATTCAAAAATAGCTCATATTTTCTTCATTAGACGTAAAGGAAACTGTTGTAATTCAGTTTCCATTTGGTTTTTAACTTACAAAGCAAAATGGATGTCTCCCCTATTCTATGTACTGGAATATCCTCTGAAAACACATCCAGCAAGATGAAACATCTAAGACTCTTTTTGTCTTTGCAGGAACACCAAAAAGGAGTCCGATTTGGCTGGAGCGTTGCTGAGGCTCAAAGACCTGGAGGCTCTGCTGAACTCCAAAGATGCGTCCTTGACCACGGCTCTGGGAGAGAAGCGTAACCTCGAGGTGGAAAACAGGGACCTGAAGGCGCAGAATGCCAAGGTATACCTAAACCCACGCTCAATTTATAGCTCAGTGGAAACACATCTGGGGTCAATCTTTCTGCAGTTATCCTACAAGCTCACCCCCTCTTGGTTTTTCCCTCATCGTCCTCTGTGTTTTCCACTTTGGGATAATAAATGCCAGCTTATCAAAGATCCAGTTACAATCCTATTTTTTGCCTTTACCACTTGCTATTTACTTTCTAGTTTGGAAAGGGCCTCACTAAGCCCAGGACTTAAAATACAATGTAATATTTAGTATTGATGTGTGTCAGCCTTTCTGTCATGGCTGCTTAAACTCTTAAATTTTGATTAAAGAACAGTCTTCTGACTCTCCTGCCCTCTAACTTTATTTACTGCATATTTCTGCACTCTGCTGCCTGTTTATGTGAATGTTTGTGCTCTGTTTTGTACTAATAATCTGTTCCTGTTGTCTTTTCTTAGCTGGAAACCAGTTTGGCTGATGCCAAGAAGCAACTGCAGGATGAGATGCTGAGGAGGGTGGATGGAGAGAATCGCATCCAGACCCTCAAAGAGGAGCTGGAGTTTTCAAGGAACCTCCACTCTGAGGTTAGACTGAGAAAAGTTCTTATCATGTATTCATCATTTCAAAAAGGAACTTTCACTTCCCCACTTCTTTTGTTCATATATTAGTTTTAAAAAACCCACATAAAAAAAAAGTTTTTGTTTTTGTAATCCTCCAACAGGAACTACGGGAGACAAAGCGGCGTCATGAGTCCCGTATGATTGAGTTGGACAATGGCCACCAGCAGGACTTTGAAAGCAAGTTGTCCGAGGCGCTGATGGACATGCGTAGCCAGCACGAACTGCAGGTCAAAATGTTCAAAGATGAGATTGAGAAGACCTACAATTCCAAGGTAGTAACAATGTATTGTTATAAGCTAAAAAAAAAAAACAACAGAAACTTGTGGGTTACAATGGAAAATAAACATGACAGCAAATAAGAAATATCCAACACATCATAACATAGGAATGCATTAAATGTTTTGGTAGGACAGTTTTGATTTGCCTCAGCCATACAGTTTCACAAAAAGGTTCTAAGCACAAAAAGTCAGACTGCATTGAATGATTTGGTCATTTTCTACCTTGTTGTTTCTCTCTGTCAGCTGGAAAATGCTCGTCAGTCTGCAGACAGGAGCAGCCACCTGGTTGGAGCAGCACATGAGGAGCTCCAGCAGACACGAACCCGCCTGGAGTCCATGTCCTCTCAGCTCAGCCAGCTGCAGAAACAGGTGAACTGAAATGAGCATCACAGTCAGGGTTCTTATCGTGACTTAAGCCTTATGCTTGTTTGCATAATACATTGCATCATGAATTGATCAATGAATTTGACATTTTCCCTTATTTTAAAGAACAATGTAAACCAAAAGATTTACTGAGGTTAAGATATAAAAAAATGAATTCTCTATATAAAGTTCAATAGTTCATTTAAAAGTTTAGTTGTGCTCTTGTTGCACACAATGTAATTTTACATTTTCACATATCAATCAGATTTCCCTGTTTTTTATTTTTTATTTTCTAAGAACAAATAGACACTCCTCACCATCTTTTGGTTGAGCTTAAAAACACAGACACAGTATAACACTCATCATGCGGCCAAAATGTCACTTAGCCCTCATCTTTACCCAAAATTATTTCAATTATTACATTGTATTTGTATTGCATGTGGGCTGTAATTCCTCTGAATGTTTTAAATTTGTCTCATTTTTGGTGTGGAAATAACTGTGATTCTTCTGTCGGATCTAGCTGGCGGCCCGCGAGGCGAAGGTAAGGGACCTGGAGGACGCCCTGTCTCGGGAGCGGGACAACACCCGTCGCCTGCTGGGGGAGAAAGACAGAGAAATGGCAGAGATGAGGCAGCGAATGCAACAGCAGCTGGATGAGTACCAGGAACTTCTGGATGTAAAGCTGGCTCTGGACATGGAGATATGCGCTTACAGGAAGCTGCTGGAAGGGGAGGAGCAGAGGTATGTTGGCCCCTCACAATGAGTGCATTCAATAAGATAAGAGTCTTGCAGTAATTTAATTGTGATTTCCTCATCATGTTTTTGATTTTTGTCCCTGCAGGCTGCGTCTCTCGCCCAGCCCCCCACCCACCAAAATGACAGGAAGTCGTTCCTCTACTTCAGGAGCTCTCTCTCGATCAGTCCACTATAACGCACAGAGCTCTCCTGCCAAGAGGCGCCGACCCAACGACACTGACAGCGAGGCTTCCAGCATTGCAGGTGGAGCTGTGGCCCGCACTCGCATCACCCAGCAGGCCTCAGCCAGCGGACGGGTCACTGTGGACGAGGTGGACCTGGAAGGGAAATATGTCAGACTCAGCAACAAATCAGATGAGGTGAGAAGATAAACAAAATGATGGGATATAATGTAATATAATATAAGCTGAGAAACCCTGTGTGTAGAAACCAATTACTCTTTCTGCTAAAGATGCACACGTTGTGGTTGGTCAATACAAGCATGTTGTCCACAGTTTTCTGACATTTTTATTAGAGGCCAGATTTTACTTGGAGGATTTGACCCTATAAAAAAGAACTGCAATCTTTTTATCCAACCGTCAGGATCAGAACTTGGGGAACTGGCAATTGAAGCGGCAGGTGGGATCTGGGGCTCCTATCATCTTCAAGTTCCCGGTAAAATTCACCTTGAAGGCTGGCCAGAGGGTCACGGTAAGAAACCCCTTTACTTAGCGGAGTCACAAATCAGCACAGCGACAAACACAGTTACAAATACCTCACCCATCTGTACCTTTACCACGGTTGACAGATCTGGGCCTCTGGTGCTGGTGGAACCCACAACCCTCCCTCTGACCTGGTGTGGAAGACTCAGCCCTCTTGGGGCACTGGAGACCTGTTCCAGACCACCCTGATCAGTGCCAATGGAGAGGTATTTTAAATTTACCAGTCAAATGTATAATACTTCAGTTAAGCTTAAAATACTATGATTACATTAAGTTTTGTTATGTCCCCGGTGGTGGTGTCTAGTTTTATGCATTGAGTTTTAAAGTGTCAGAAATAGGCAAACAATGTATTTATTAATTAAAGAATATATAAATAAATACAATCATACTTTGTCCTCCAGGAAATGGCTATGAGGAAGGTCACCCGCACACAGTTTGAAGAAGAAGATGATGACATGGTGAGAGATATTGTATTGATAGCATAGTATGTAATTACACAAAAGTCTACAGGACCAAAAAAACATTTAGCAACATTCACAAGCTGCCTAATTTTCATAATAAATAGAGCTGGTGTACCTTGAACACTAAACATTGCTTTTCAGAATTCCAGAAACATTAAATCTGCTGTTTAACACTTCAAAAACAATCAATCTAAGTGCAGTACCCTACTGCTAAAAAATATTTTTAGCATAATATATTATGCCATTCAATACCACTCCATTAAAAAATAATTATATATAATTATTGGTACATTTTATTATTTATTAATTCACAGATTATTTTCTGTATCAACTAATTCATTACTTTGTCTATGAAATGTGTGAACATAGTGAAAAATTGCCATCACAATGTCCAAAAATACAATTGCCTTAAGAGACATATTCCCATGGCGTATTTTGTAACACCAATGGTCCAAAACCCAAAGATATCATATAAATAAAAAAACTGCAAAGCTATACTTTAAGACGCAACAACCAGGGAATATTTAGCATTTTTGCTTAAAAAATGACTCAAATGAATAATCTATTATTACAATAGTGTTTGATATAATTTTCTGTTGATCAACTAATTGTTTCATCAAGTTTAGCATTTAATTCTGCATCCCTTTTCAATAATCTTTTGGAGCGCTGTCCTATGGGCCTTCAGAGTTATCCCCACAGGATTACAACAACCAAACAATCATGCATGAGATGTATTAGCTGATTTTCAGTGTGTTCATATTAAATGCTCTGATATTAACACTGAATCTGTTTCTTTTCCTCAGCAGGTGGCTCACAGCACCTGTGGGGACACTGAGTACAACCTGCGGAGCCGGACAGTGGTCTGCGGCTCCTGCGGACTTCCTTCAGACAAATCCAGCAACTGCTCCATGACTTCAGCCTCCCGCTCCTTCCGCAGCGGAGGCATCTCTGAGGGTCTACTGCCGCACTCCTATGTGTTCAGCGCCAGCACCCCTCGCAAGGTGGGCACTGCAACACATACAGCTGTTATATGACTTCCTTTTAAAACTTTTTAAATAGTTCAGCTCCTTTTGGAGGCTGAAGCAAGAGTGTTTTTCTGTGTTTACAGATCAAAGTGCCAAATGGATTTTTTTAATTGATGTATATGTGGCGATTGTAACGTTGTCAATCTTTTCTCTTAGACTGGAGCCAGAATGGAGAACTGTCCAATTATGTGATCCACGCTGAAACACTTCAACTCTATTAGTTTTCAGTTATTATTCCTGTAGTTACCAGTAGTTATTCATTTCACTTTATGTACTTTTTAATAATCTTTAAGATAATGTATGCAATAAAACATTATACCACTTTTTTAATGTACATAGGCATGCTTATGAAATACTTTCTTACGGTCATTTTTATTTGTATCAAAGGATGAAAATATCGTAAATACATTTATTTGGAAAAGAACTTGCTTCTAAGTAATCCGACTCCAACCTTGCTACAGGTCTACAGAATATGGTGTATCCTATTTTTGTTGTTGCTCATATCAATAAACATTTTTTCAGAATGTGTCTTGTTCAACAATAATGATGTGATAGCCGTCTAAGTACAGTATAGTTCATATTATATTATAGTAACGGGCAGGCTTTGTAATTGTGTGTTCAATCTATTTCAAAGACCACAAAAAGGGAATTTTTTTATTATTTTAACCGTACTGGAGGCTATATTTGAAACCATTAACATTTAAAACATCAACAGTAAGAAAAATGTTTACTTCAGATTATTGCATCCATATACCAACTTAATTCAAAATAAGAGAAATAAGAGTTGAATATTTTCCATTATTCAGGTGCCTATCACAATAGATAATACGTATAGTGATAAGGTATTATTGTTCTGTGCAGTAATAAAGCACATTTTAAGGTACTTCATGGCAGCTTTCTACTGTTACTCAATTTTCTACATTAATCTTCCAGCTATAGTTAATTTACAGATTAAGATTTTTTTTAAATAATTAATATGATGCTTACATGCTCAACAATAATGAGACTCCAATAATATGAAGGATAATATACCCCTCTAAAGGTGCCATTCTGTGTAATGAGTACCTTTTTTGTTGATACATTTTAATTGCATTTTGCAACGACAAAAAAAATCTTCTGTATTTTTAATCAAGTACTCATTTTTAACTCTACATTGACTATCTTTATAGTGAAGTATTAGTTGGTACAGCACACTCTTCCAGAGGTTGGACTTTTATTTTGAAATTAGAGCATTGTTTAAAATTTTTAAACCCGGAAGTGAAGGACACTATTGAGCAGCTAGCTAGTGCTGTCGCTCGAGTCCTAACTTTTTTTCTCTATATTATTTATCTGGAAGTTGTGTCCCTGTATTGCTTGAAAATGAAAAGGTGCATGTGAAACTGTTTTAAAGAAAGGCTTGCTAACATTTGGTGAGTGTCATTGATAATTTGTTACGAAGTCAAGAAAGGTCAGGCTAGAGCAGAATTTTGGTTAGCAACAACTTGGCCTGTAATTAGACTAAATTCATAGAAGTACAACTTCATCTTTCTGCGTTTTAAGTCTATCGTCCAACTGTTTAATGAACTTTCTTTACTGGCATGTCCATCAATGGCTAACTAACGTTAGCTACCGGTATTTGCTTTTTGCTAAAGTTGCTAATTAGTAAAGCTTATACAGGTGTGTGCAACTGACAACTGATGATGATGAGCCAGGTCTGCGCAGAATCAGTAGGCTCGTTGGAGATGAGATCTGCATCCCTTTTTTTTTTTATTATTATCATCTTTAAATTTTACAAACATGGTAAACAGTTATTGAACAGTTGGCATCAGGAGAATATATAAAAAGATACAAAATAAAAAATAAATAAATAAAAAATCCTTTCCATGCAGTAAATATAGATAAGCTTAAAGATTTTTTTTTATAAATAATAAATAAAAATATAAAAATAAATACAAATAAGTTAGAAAAGTGGATTAAATATAAACATCAAAAACAAAATACAATACAGACAAGGTGAGATGGGCTAAGGCTATATAATTATAATTCCTTAAAAACTTGCAGTAGATCAGCTATATAGATAGTTTTCTTACTATTAATGATTTGGATAGACTCACAAAAATTTCGAAATTCACTTCTGAAGTGAGTAAAAGCTGGTCGCGATTTAGCTGGTTAGATTTGTGTCAGACTTGATCCCGACTTGCTCTGACGTCATGCACACCTGGCGGAGCAAGGCGGCCGCAGTTCTGAGACCAAGGGGCGCAGGTCTGAGACCAAGGGGCGCAGGTCTGAGACCAGGCGGCGCAGTTGCTTTTCACCGACTGCAAGAGCCAGGCGGACCCAGAGCATGCTGGGAAACGCCGGCTTCTCACAGCTGATTTAACACCTGATTGGTTTACAACATGATGACGTTTTATATAAACTTTTTATTGTTTTTGAATCGGAGGGATTTTAATTGCTATTTGTCTGATTTAAAGACTTATTCTGTACAGAACACACGTTGTGTAGCTGATAGTGACGTTTAGAGGTCAGAGAGACTAAATCCGTTCAGATCATGGATCATCTCCAGTGTGTTGTTAATTAAAATCAGCAACAGATTGCATGTAGAACATTATGAGAGCTACTCTGTCGTAATTAAAACAACATATCAGCTGGTGCAATTAGCTTACAGGCTTTGCTTCATGTCATACTTTAGTGTTTTGTTTCCATTCAGTTCAGGGTAGATCTCTGTGGTCTCTTCTGTTCCAGGAGTTTGGATCCATCTGGATGTTGAGTGTGCGGACTCTGTTTGGGATCGGCTTCTTGGTCACTTCAAGGGCCACGTCAGTCCTTGCTCAGACAGGGACATGTCCGCTGTCCGCTGCAGCTAACAACCACAAGAAGGACTGTTTTAGTAGCAGACCAGCATCCACCATGGCCCAGACAATCAAATATCTTGGGTAAAGTGTTATATTTCGTACAAAACTATTTACTGTGCGTGCATGCGCAAACTGTCCAAACTGACCTATAGATGCTCCACAGGCAGGAGGAGGCGCAGCACATTGACGAGGAGCTCTTCACTGAGTACGGCTTCAGTGTGGACCAGCTGATGGAGCTGGCCGGACTCAGCTGTGCCACAGCCATTGCCAAGGTGAGATGTCAGTCAAGGCTTTTATTTTAAAATAAAAATGACTGTGTTAAAAAAGCTGCAACTTTTAATAAGTTAATCAATTACTTGATAGACAAAAACTATTTTGATACTTGAATAATCCTTTCAGATATTTTTTTAGAAAATGTGATGCTTTTCTTTGTCATACATGATAGTGAATATAAGTGAATATCTTTGGGTTTTGGACTGTTGGTCAGACAAAACAAGACATTTGAAGACATTAACTTGGACGGTGGAAAATTATAATGGCCGTTTTTCACCTGTTTCTAACATTTAATGCAAAAATAGAAAAAATAATCACCAGATTAAATGATAATGAAAACAAGTCTTTGTTGTAGCCCACTAAGCAATGTGCTGGTAAGTGGCCAGTTCAAGGCAGGAATCTAGATAATAGATAGATGATAGATAGATTTTTATTGATCCCAAAATGGTAAATTACAGTGTTACAGCAGCAAAATATCAGACACACAGCACATGTACAGAATTAACATGAAATATTAGGATACAATATACATGAAACAATAAATAGGATAGAATTCAAGAACAAATATTTAAATATATACAAGTTGGGAATAAAAATGTACAACTACTTAAAGTAAATTAAGTTGTACTTAGTGCAGTTGTGATGTCTTTGAGTCTTATCTATCTAGCTGTAGAGAAAATCCTCTTTTCCTTGTCAAATGGCAGTGGTGGAGCAGTGCCGTGTAGATGTTGTTCTGTCTGTTTTTTCCTGCAGGCGTATCCACTGACCTCCCTGGTCAAGGCCAGACCTTCTCTGCTGGTGATTTGTGGACCAGGTAACAACGGAGGCGATGGCCTGGTCTGTGCCCGACATCTTAAACTCTTTGTGAGTGTCCTTTGCTTGTGTGGCAGTAAGATACTGTACTCTGCAGCAGCTGTGGAAAACTTCACATGAGTATTTCCTATTTAATGTTTTTTTTTAATATTCTTATTCCATTATTTTTAACAGCTATAGCTAGTTATTTTACTTTGCAGATATTTTTTCATCATGAGCTTCTAAAACATGCGTTCAATGAAAAGAAAGTCCCGTTACGTAACTTTTGTCTGAAATTATGTCCTTGAAATGTAGTTGGAATATTTCAACCTGTTTTCACCAATAATCTGCTTGTGGTTCTAAAATCTACTATTTCTTAATTATAGTGCAGCTATAGTGCCTTAATATTTCTGCTTTCAAGACAGACATGTTTCAAGAACATATTTTCGCACTGTTGCTTGATCTGGAGGAAACTACTAGAACTGTTGGGTCCTTGTAAATTCTGGAGTGTGGTCTAGACCTGCTCTATCTGTAAAGTGTCTCGAGATAACTCTTGTTATGAATTGATACTATAAATAAAATTGAATTGAATTTTAAGTAAGTTGTTTTAACTTAAAACAGATTGATATATTGCACTGAAAAATAATGTTTGGCGGACTCAATTATTCCAGAAATCTCTAGGATCTACACGATTAATGTTTTTAATTAAATTTCCCTAGACTTTATTAGTAGTACTTTTACTTTTGTACTTTTACTCAAGTAAGATTTTGAATGCAGGACTTATACTGGTATTGGAGTATTTTTTACAATGAGATATTACTTCTTTTACTGAAGTAAAGGATCTTAGAGGATGATTCATCCAACCTTGCTGCACAGCACGCTATATTACTGCTCCATTAGTGTATTTGGCTGGATTCTGACTTCAGGCGGGTAAGTAGTGCTAACAGAAGACCATTTAAGGACAATCTTTGCTAAATAAATCCTCAGTGGCCGATTTGAATTAATCTGAAGGCATTCTTTACCATTTTACTTTCATCAAACCAGTCTGTGGAGAGTGGAGATTAACTTTGCTTGAATAAACTTGTGGCTGTTTTCAATTTTCAAACCATGAAGAATGTTTCCTTCCACTTTGTGTGTCCTCTTGCAGGGTTACGAACCTACCATCTTGTACCCGAAGAGGCCAAACAAACCTCTGTTTCAGGGCCTGACCACACAGTGCCAGAAAATGGAGATCCCCTTCCTGACTGAGATGCCTGAGGTTTGGTGTTAATCAATAATGCTGCAGTGTTATCCACAGTGGTGAAGACAATTCTATTGTGTATTGTGTTCATGAGTGTGCATTTTACTTACTTACAAGCTATGAACGTATTGTATTACACATCATTAGGTCTTGCTAAGTGAGGCTGCAGTTTAGAGTAGATGAAGCCTAAATGATCTCTGTGGGGGAATTAGACTCAAAGTTTGATTACAACAGACGTCCCAGTCAATAATATACTCAGTAACTGATGCAGAGTAATTTCTGATAATTTCAAGTTGCAGATCTGAAACTTCTAACAACTGCACCGTGGGTCGGAGAGAAACATATGTTCAATTGCTGTCTGGCACATGTTGCAGAATTAACAATAAAGTTGACTTGACTTTGACTTGTTGAGGGTTTTTACACAATAACTTTGTAAAACATTGATGTTTGTTGGTCTTTTGAGGCAGTATATAAATGAAAAACACTTCATCTGGAAAAAAAATGATTTTTCAGGCTAAGATGATTGACGAGGCTTACAACCTGGTGATTGATGCCATCTTTGGCTTCAGCTTTAAGGGGGCTGTGCGAGAGCCTTTTGGTTCCATCCTAGACGTGCTGAAGAAGACGACTGCCCCCGTAGCCAGCATCGACATCCCCTCAGGTCAGTCCTCGCATGCTCTGCACTTCTCAAGGAGAAGAATCAGGATTTTCACTAAAGAAAAAAATACTTTCTAGTGAATTTGAATCTTTTGAAATGTGCTGCTAACACATTGCTACTCAATACTTTGTTGTTCCACTGCTTTGCTTGCTAAAGATAGAATATAATTGCTATGGCCAGTTTCATGAAGACAAGCCTCATAATGAGGCTGAGAAAAAAAACTGAATTTAAACCTGTTGCAATAATGCATAAAACCATGCTTAGACTTCTTGAAGTAAGATATGAAATGTCCCTTTTTTATCTATCACTTATTTGGTGAGCAGAATCATTCAAAATTGCATTTATCAGATTTTATGTGATTGGTTCCATTCATCTACGTGTGACCAGAATATTTTGAGAATCAATCACTGAAATTGCATGAAATTGTCTGTTTATGCTCCCAAAAGGAAGAATCCTATTGTTTTTTGGTGATCCTTTGACTTTTTCTGGAGCGCCATCATTAGACCAAACCTGTAACCAAAACATCTTGAAAACTAATGACCTGACTGTCACGACTTTTACTGTGCATATTCACTAACAAGAAAAGGAAGCTTGGATTAGATTGTGACACATCGGTTTTTGTTTTTTAAAGGTTGGGATGTGGAGAAGGGCAGTGCAGATGGCCTGCAGCCCGACACACTCATCTCTCTCACTGCTCCCAAGAAGTCTGCCTCCTTGTTCCGAGGACGATACCACTTCCTGGGAGGCCGATTTGTGCCACCGGGCCTAGAGAGGAAGTACCAGCTCAACCTGCCTCAGTACCCTGGCCTGGACTGTGTTTTACAACTGTAGGGGATGTACTGAAGGTTTGATGAGAGGAAGGGTGTTGTCTGTAAAGGAATAGTTCAAAAATTTTGGGAAACAAGAGGATAAGAATATAAATACCACTCCCATGTTTGTGCCATAATTACGAAGCTGGAGTCTGGAGTTAATAGCTTAGACTATTTTAGCATAAAGACTGGAAACAGGTGGGAAACAGCTTGTCTGGCTCTGTCCAAAGTTGTAAGATATTCATACTTAACACTTAACACTTCTAAAGCTCACAAATTAAAACTTACCTTGTTTGTTTCATCCCTACACAAACAGAAATGTAAAAGTGACAAGTTGTAGTTGTACAGGGAATGAAAGCATGCATCAATGTCTCTGTGGAACCATTTCCCCATCTCAACTCCAGCTCTGTACCTAAACCGCTGACATGACAGTGTATCAATCTTCACATCTAATCTTTGGAAATAAATCAAACAAGTACAATATGTTTCCATACATACTATTTATTTTAGATAATTCGATTGGTTGTCATTAAATCCAATAAGATAATATAAAAGAGCTTTATTCACTCTCTGGAAGAGAGTTATTCATGTGAAAGTAAGCTTTAACGTGGTGGTTGCTTTAGCTACATACAAATAAAACAATGGAAGTTGTCTACATTGTTATTTCTGTAACAACAGCCATCCATTTCAAGTCTGACATACTTATTAGGCAAATCATAAGATTTCTCCATCATGTATACTTTTTCAGTTTTTATTAGTACATCTTAAGACTAGCAACTGGAAAGACAGTCTGTCCAGATACATTACATTCTATATTTACACACACACACACACACACAGCGGAAGTTACATTTGCCTCTGCAGTTTCTCAAAGTCACAGTGGGACATTGCAAAGCAGAGACAGGTGTGGTTACACTTTTCAAAACTTTACGCGGACACTGTTTGTTGCAATATAATATTATAGTGAGATTGCCGTGCAGTTAATGTTTGCTTCTGAAACAGACAGGTGTTCTCTGTTGCCAGACTGACTGGCACAAGACCAAAGTATTCATATGCCCTGGTTACAGACTGACAGGCTGAGGTTGTACAGGCAAGGCAAACTTATTTCTATAGCACCTTTAGGCAACAAGGAAATTTAAAGTGCTTTAAATAACGTAATGAAAATAAAACGGTTAAAAAAAAAATAACATACTAATGTGTAAGATATGAATATGTTTTTGAGTAATAAGTTGTAGAGACCAGTTTGGGAGGAGAGATGTCTGAAGAGGTTAGTAATACAGAGAGAGAAGCAATCTGAGTTTGTGGACAACCTTTCACAATGCTCATTTTTCTTTTTGTGTCTTTCAATTGAATTAAAGACTTTCCACTCATATTTCATAATTTTAAAGAAATAAAGAAAGAAATCCTGTACGTTAAAAATACGACAATATGGCTCTTTAATGCATAATGGTTTCTCAAATAAGTGCATAAGCAGAACGTGCTTTTTTGGCGCAGAATACTATATACAGTGCTGGTACCATGCTCTCTTTGTATGTAATATCCATGAGTGATCTTTGTCAGCAAAAAGGTTAAATGGAGGCTTGAGATGAAGAGGAGTTTTACCTCCAAGTTTTCTACATGCAGATTTGGGAAGGATGTCTTTAGTCCAGGGGAGAAGCCTGCAGATAAAGACAACATGTATTAATGGATTCAAAACCACTGTGTTTATAGAAACTTTAGTTACTAAACACTAGAACATCTAAAATATACACTTCATTGTTTAGTTACACTTAACTAAAACTAATGCAGCCAAACAACAAATCTTTAATAAGTCCTCCTTCATGAAGATTATAATGTTCAGTTTGTGTTTGAACTGATTTAGACAGGTGCTGATTCAACTTTATGATCATCTTTGAGGATTTAATTTGTGGTGTTGTTGGCTTGTATTTTGTTAGACTGAGAGATGTTTCTAATAGACAAATTTAAAAAGCTAAACATGAAAACCATCATGACTGTACAATATATTGCAGGGCAGTTGTATTTCACATTTGTATTAGCAAGGTATCTTAAGGCTGGGCATTCCTTTTTTGATACCAGCTCAGATACAAGAGTCGGAAAAATGACATTAACTATAGTAACTTTCGGCAAATATACTTATTTGAAAACTGATCAAATAACTAGACTCAGATTAATCTGAGCGAGTATTCAATGCCAGCTTTTAGACCTTGACCATTGTAATACCCAGTGATACTACATGGACACAGCTTAGTTGGGACCAAACTAACGTATACCCAGCCCTGGATAGAATTCAGTGTACCTGGAAATGATGCAGACATGCACTTTCACCTCGGGATCACAAACCTACCTGTGCTATTCTCCAACCTGCACCCCTGCGCAGTTCTCTTTACTTTCTGAGGCTATTGCTAAATATTCAGCATTTCTAGGAGGAAAAGAGAAAACACAAATGTGAAACCATGTCAAAACTTTTAACTGCAACACAGCAAAATGGGTGAAAAATACAAAAACAAAACATCACAGCTATGGTTGTATGGCGGGTTTTTGACTTACAGGAGGAAGGTTTTGGTTTTTACTAGGGAGGAGGATGACAGGATGGGACGGACAAGACGAAAACATGACAAGTAGACGGAGGGAGCATGGGACAAAGAGACACAAGTGAAAACACACAAATAGGATGGAAATATTGATAATCTTAAACATAAATAGGTTAGAAGACAAGCTAAGTGGAGCAGAGGAATAAGAACCAAGGAGGTAACAAAGTAAAAGTTGAAAAAATAATACAGTGTGACAGCAACAGAGCATGACTACGTACATGGCAATATTTTTAAGGAAATACACACATTTCAAAGCATAATTTATTAGTATTTTATACATATCAGTGAGTTTGGAAGTTAGTTTTTAGAGTGAAGGCCCAGTCCCATCAGAAAGTGTCAGTGAAATTCAGCTGTGTGAAATATTTGCTTCTTGAAGCTTGGTCACATGGCGACTACTTGCAGCAATCACCGACCAAACTGCTTACAAGCTAGCCAGCCTGAAGACATGCTACTGCTTGTAACTTACAATAGCTCATCAAGCTGCATCAATCTGTATTTAATTTGCTTAAGAGTTTTTGAAGAGGTAAAAAAAAGGCTGTCACATAAGCTAGCTGTCAAGAGACATATTTGTACCATTGTTTCCTAACTGTCTGCAAAGCATTCCTTTTTTGTGGAGACAGAGGAAGGTTAAAGAAAAGTGGCGCTATTATGCTAATAAGCTACAATAGCTTGTTCTGTTCTATGAAAGAAGGAGAAGCAGAAGCAAGCACTGTAATCCTTTAATAAAACAGAAAACCAAGTCACCAAAACTGGAGGTTTTTACATTTATGAGCATATGTGCATATTGGTCATGTACGTACTGTATGTAATAAATACTTACGCTGCTTCTCTTAATGCTTCTTCCCCAGCTGCTGATATTTTCCTGTAGCAGTATATCATCTCTATGAGGAGCCAGACCTGAAGGCCAATGATGGACACGTACATCATGACCTCGGACACGATGGAAGCCGTTCCTCTGGTTGCTGCACACACGTAAGCCAAGAAATCAGACAATAACCAAAGAGGCAACCGGACAATGCAAAAATTCTGGAATTCAGGATAAATCCAATTTACAAATGAAAGGATTTCTTTCAGCAAGAGGGAGACTGAAGAGAGTACGCAGCTGCAGCTGACATCTTATACAGTGGGTACGGAAAGTATTCAGACCCCTTTAAATTTTTCACTCTTTGTTTCATTGCAGCCTTTTTCCAAAAATCAAAAAAGTTCATTTTATTTCTCAGTAATGTACACTCAGCAACCCATCTTGACAGAAAAAAACAGAAATTTAGAAATTTTTGCATATTTATTAAAAAACAAAAACTGAAATATCACATGGTCATAAGTATTCAGACCCTTTGTTCAGTATTTAGTAGAAGCACCCTTTTGATCTAATACAGCCATGAGTCGTTTTGGGAAAGATGCAACAAGTTTCTCACATCTGGATTTGGGTATCCTCTGCCATTCCTCCTTGCAGATCCTCTCCAGTTCTGTCAGGTTGGATGGTAAACGTTGGTGGACAGTCATTTTCAGGTCTCTCCAGAGATGCTCAATTGGGTTTAAGTCAGGGCTCTGGCTGGGCCATTCAAGAACAGCCACAGAGTTGTTGTGAAGCCACTCCTTCGTTATTTTAGCGGTGTGCTTAGGGTCATTGTCTTGTTGGAAGGTAAACCTTCGGCCCAGTCTGAGGTCCAGAGCACTCTGGAAAAGGTTTTCGCCCAGGATATCCCCTTGGCCGCATTCATCTTTCCCTCGATTGCAACCAGTCGTCCTGTCCCTGCAGCTGAAAAACACCCCCACAGCATGATGCTGCCACCACCATGCTTCACTGTTGAGACTGTATTGGACAGGTGATGAGCAGTGCCTGGTTTTCTCCACACATACCGCTTAGAATTAAGGCCAAAAAGTTCTATCTTGGTCTCATCAGACCAGAGGATTTTATTTATCACCATCTTGGAGTCCTTCAGGTGTTTTTTAGCAAACTCCATGCGGGCTTTCATGTGTCTTGCACTGAGGAGAGGCTTCCTTCGGGCCACTCTGCCATAAAGCCCCGACTGGTGGATTGCTGCAGTGATGGTTGACTTACTACAACTTTCTCCCATCTCCCGACTGCATCTCTGGAGCTTAGCCACAGTGACCATTGGGTTCTTCTTTGCCTCTCTCACCAAGGCTCTTCTCCCCCGATAGCTCAGTTTGGCCGGACGGCCAGCTCTAGGAAGGGTTCTGGTCGTCCCAAACGTCTTCCATTTGAGGATTATGGAGGCCACTGTGCTCTTAGGAACCTTAAGTGCAGCAGAAATTTTTTTGTAACCTTGACCAGATCTGTGCCTTGCCACAATTCTGTCTCTGAGCTCTTCAGGCAGTTCCTTTGACCTCATGATTGTCATTTGCTCTGACATGCACTGTGAGCTGTAAGGTCTTATATAGACAGGTGTGTGGCTTTCCTAATCAAGTCCAATCAGTATAATCAAACACAGCTGGACTCCAATGAAGGTGTAGAACCATCTCAAGGATGATCAGAAGAAATAGACAGCACCTGAGTTACATATGAGGGTCACGGCAAAGGGTCTGAATACATATGACCATGTGATATTTCAGTTTTTGTTTTTTAATAAATATGCAAAAATTTCTAAATTTCTGTTTTTTTCTGTCAAGATGGGTTGCTGAGTGTACATTACTGAGAAATAAAATGAACATTTTTGATTTTTGGAAAAAGGCTGCAATGAAACAAAGAGTGAAAAATGTAAAGGGTTCTGAATACTTTCCGTACCCACTGTACATGTTAAGAACGTTGTCTGGTCAAAAATGTAACCACCTGCATTATATTCTTCCTGATTTCTCGTTGTTCAGGCGTTCCCTCTAGTATTTTGTACAGGCTACCTGTGTTTTAATCCATAATGCATAACATTCATAACATGCATTTCTATCTCAACCTCTATATCCACTATTTCAAAATTACTGCTACTAAGTGAGGCTGTATCCTCACTATTGATGTCAGTCAAAGTGGACAATAAAACCCTCTGCCAATTTGTTGTTCTCCAACACTTCTCCCCATAAGTGCAGGAACCTTGATAATGGAGAAACATACATTTAAGTTCTGTCTGTACGCTACTTCTTAAGCATTATTTTAGTCATGCACATAACCTAAACCTTTGCTTCACTTCCCTTACATTGGCTTTTATGTTAAAATCACATGATATGCATCAAATTAAAATAAGCCATTACATTATTGTTTCAACATAAATGTAGATCTTATCTTCTTGCCATATGCATAGTTAAAGAAGAATGTACATCTATTTTAGAGCATATGCTGACGGTTAGTTTTTCATAGGTAAACTGTACATAATATAAACAAGAAGCTGAATGAGCAAGGTGTCCATCCCTGTCAATAGTGAGGGATGATTCCTGCTCAAGGTGCATGGGAGGGACATATGGGAGGGACACCCACAGTGTACGTATTCCTTTAAACTTTAATGCAGAATGCCCTTATTTAAATGTGATTAAGATGGACTGAAATTAGATGGATCTTACCACCTCACAAGGCAGTTTTCAAACCTTTTAAATATCATTTTGCTCTGCCACAATGCACTTTTATTTTTTAATATTTTAATATTCAATTTGGCCATTTATTAAATGCTTTTTTCCAGATTTGTGTATGTAATGTAACTTCTTTAACTTTTCCAAGGCATGTTCTTAAATCCTGCTCCTTGGGATTCAGTCGGTGCTAATGTTTCATCGTACCTTTAGCCACCACAGTAAGTTGGACCACTTTGCTGATAACTCTGCTGTTTTCATAGTTTTCGTAGAAGAGGATTCGGTTGAAAAAGCAGCGGTAGGTGCCTGTGTCGTTGAAGGTGACGTTGAGCAGGTATATGGATCCATCCTGGATGTCCTGGCTCCTCTTAGTTCCGTTCCAATCCAAACGGTCCATAAAGTTGTCGTTTTCAATGATGGGGCCTTCCTCGTTGTAGGTGTAGATCTGGTGAACAGAGACATCAAGGTTAATCAAAATTTAGATGTGATAGAAAAAAACGTGTATATATTTACACATCCATCACAAAAATCCAGATGATTCTTAAACGTGTTGCTATTTTGTTGAAAAGGGTCTATATATTTTTTTCTCTCAAAAAGGTTAAAGTCAAAACTCTTCACACGTATATTTTCATTTGGATTTCCTGAACCATATATGCAGCTACATTATCATAGCAAACACTCCAGTGGAAAACAGGATCCAACACAAGGTCAACACAGCCATGTGTCATCTCTGGAGCTTTAATGACCCCTGGTGTAAAATATCACAAACGCTTGCATCTTAACCTCAGGATGACACTGGGCGCTATGATGTGATCGAGGGCGTATGTATGTGTGTGTGCATGAGAGAGAGAGAGAGAAAGAGAAAGAGAGAGAGAGAGAGAGAGAGAGAGAGAGAGAGAGAGACAGCGCTTGGGTATGGGTTTTAGGAAACTGAGAAATAAATATCTTGTGTTTTGAGGAATGTGTGCTAGGACAAGTGTGATACACATTCCTAGTCCCTGTACTCTCCACACTGTGCTGTGTCAGTTATATTAGCGACTGTTCATTTTTTATTTAAGGGGCTTTGGGGTCTTAAGTCAAATAAGACTTGACCCTCCTTTCACCAGATAGACATTTTTCTATAATCCTCCAAAATGATTGGGAAAAAGGCATGACCCCTTCACATCAATGTATTAATGTACTGATTTGCACTTGGCAAAGATGTACTGATAACCATTAGCAATTATGCTAATGAATACAATTATTTTATTTCAGCAGATGTATTGGTTACAACCATAGACAGTTAAAGAAGCAGTTTTGTGGTTATATGTGCAGGCGAGATTTTTTCAGTTTGAGAAATAGAAATCCCGCGGTCTTTGGCTGACTAAACAGGGAGAGACCCATCTGCTAGTGATGAGGGGCCAAGACTGAGAGAGTTACATGGAGCTACATGGACAAATATGCACCAACAAGCCACTCTGAAATTTAGCTTGTTTTCATGAATACAAAAGTTAGATGACCCTCACCCTTAGACTAAAAAAGTTGGATGACCATCCCCTCAACAAACAATAAAAAGACATGACCCTCCCCTATTTTCCTCCGGTCCATTCCATAAATACCGAACGGTCCCTTATGTGCAGTGCTGGCATCAGACATTATTTAGCAATGACTTGCACTCACATGGACGAAGTCTGCTTCTCCTTTCGCCCTGAAGTACCAGTCGACGGTGGCAGTAGCCTCCACCTCCCTTCTCATCTTGCAGGAGATGCAGCCCAGTTTGAAGCCCATGCCCGCCACTGCCTCTGTGTCTGAGTCCACCTCTGCACACGCTCCCCGACACTCGGACATTGCTACAAAACGAGACAAGCACTAGGTTAACATGATGTGGCAACAAATTATGAAGGCTACAGAAAATCAGGTCAACTCACCAAATATGCAGCACAGAAGAAAAAGGATCCGTAGGCTTAATACTTCCATGTCATCGGATGTTAGAATAAATGGTTTTATATGAAGAGGAGCCTCAAAAAGTTGGTTACTAACTCTAACAACAACAGTCCTAAACAGACTTGTTGAAACTTTAAATGACCGTCATGTCGCACATTAAACTGACCTCCAACTTGGTAATAAATGAACGGATATTTGCAGAGGTTTCTATGATTATGATGTTTTAACAATCCTCAAGATAGCAAGTTTCCTATTAGTGGCCGAATTGCTACTGATTATGCCTATTGCTGCTTTTTGACAGTATTTTCAACTGATGCAATCTAGTGGTGGGTTTTCTGCTTAAATATCAAGCAGCACATGGAACAATCCAGATATCTGGTGGATCACAGTGTTCCCCATCAACACCCTGAGGTGTCTAGGTTTCCTGAGGTCTAATGTGAGATGCACAGAGTAATCATAAGGTCTGGAGCCACATGCCCTGCTCTATTAGGTTTGCAAATTACAGGATGCACAAAGATTATGATAAATGTGTTTTTATTATGTGCATCACGCAAGCTACAGATTTAATGTTTACAATAGGCCTACACTTAGAAAGTGCTACCGTTTACAGGCTACACGCTACCAATAGCCTATTAAATGCAGACCAATCTGGTCTAATAATTATCCTTGACTGGATCACTTTAATCAAAGCCTACTGTCTCTTCTCCTCGAGTCGTCTCCTCGGTAGAAAAAAATACTGTCTTCTCCTGCAATGACAGTTGAATTGGAAATACTTCTAATTTCACCTATCTAATGACTCCGCACTCGTAGAAAAGATGCTCCGCTCCTGCAAATAAAACTGCGTCAGTGCATCGTAGAGCCAGCCCACCAAAAATAAGATAAAATACGTCCTGTGCCAGTTAACGGAGGTTTTTTCCTATGCCACAGCGGCACCTCCGTCGCTCGGATCAGAGGATGCTGCAGGTGCACTGCGGTAAAAACGGCCGCGCGTGTTTGACTGAGCAGAGCCAGTGTGTGACGACTATTTTAAGCTTCTGCCCCGCTGCTTTTAAACTGGTCCTAGCTTAGCTTCGTCTGGAGACCACTGTATGGGCCTCACCTAGCGTTTATAGCACAAAAATTGAGCGATAAGGGATTTAGTTGTGGTGCTCTTGAGCTCTTTTTTAATTTAACTGTCTATGGTGAGCTCCAGTGCGGCGGGGCGGGGTCACGTAACGCTGAATTGATTAGTCTAACTTTCAATAACTGTCCATATAGTTGTGGGCTCATCCTTTTAAATATAATTAGATAATCTTGCAGCTAAAGCCGCTGTGTATTGTGGCCAGTGTGATGCTATTTCACAACAAGTCAACTTTGACACCAAACACCCACTCACGTCGTGTAGGAGTGCTGATGCTGTTTTGTTGTCAACCAGCTAGCATCAGCTACGCCTACGGGCAAGCTGCTGGTAGCATTTACGAGCTAGCTTCTTTTTCTCTTTTTTCACAAACAAGTGATGGTATTTTGTATGGTATTTATATTCGTAGAATTCACGAATAATAATAATGTGCTGCAAATAGCCAGCGACGGTCCCTGTAAAAGTCAAAAGCTCGACATACCGACATATCAAAGGTAAAGTAACTAGCGTTAAATGCTAACACGCTAAAGCAGACCTTCACCAGGCTTCATGTTAATAATCGTGTTTTTAAGACAACCCTTTATGTGACGGGCTATGTTAACTAAGTTAGTTAGTACAGTAACAGCTATCTAAATCAGGTGGAAGTTTTATTAATGTTTTTCGACTGTTTCAGTACTTCCTTTATGTTTATTTTATGCCACACCAAGGCAAACTCCTTGTTTTAGTGAAAACCTATTTGGAAATTAAATCTGATTCTGATAACATGTTTGTCAGCCAGGAGCAGCTAAACATGCATTGTGAAGTGCAAAATATTTCTGTCTACAGGCCTTCCTTATCTCAATTTCTTTATGATGTTCTAACTATCCTCATGCTAGCAAGTTTCCCATTGATAAAATATGATGCTTGAGATTATTGCTGCATTAAGCTAAACGTGGCAGTGATCATCAGGTAGATGCTCCCTTACTTCACATTCAAATCACTAATTAATACAGTTTAGGACACACATCTTTATGGACACCTACTGTACTTTAATTGAATGCTAGAGCTAAAACAATCAATCGATTATATGAAGCTACTGTATAACTGAGTTGACTGACTAAAATTACAGTTTGAGGCAGAAAATATCAGGTAGGTGACCACTTTGCACTTTGTCATGTTTTAATCTTCTCTATAGTTTTGTGTGACTGACCATGTATCCGACTTGCAGTGCTTCAGCTGCTCAAGCTGGTTTAAGTGTCCAGGTGTGTTTCCCCGGTGCCCGTGCGGCTGTTTTGGATAATCTGAACCACCAGCGGGAAGAGGGCAGGCTGTGTGACCTCTCCATCCAGGTGCAAAGATAAGTGTTCAGGGCCCACCGCTGTGTGCTCGCTGCATCCTCACCTTACTTTCATGACCAGGTAAGTCAGGGTGCATCAGTGTGCAACATATTGTCTGTACAGATTCAATTATTTATAATAAATTATTGTTTTCACTCACCCCATATTTCTGTTCAGATGCCCAAAACACATAAGTTCAGGGCAACCTCTAGCTCACCCAGTAGAGTGTGCGCCCATGCAGGCTGAGGCCTTGGCAACGGCCCAGGTTCAATTTTGACCCATGGCCCTTTGCTGCATATTGTCCCTCCTCTCTCTCCCCTTTCCTGTCTTCAAGCTATCATGTTGATTAAAGGCCATAAGAAGCCACCAAAATCTTTAAAACAAAAAACCCATATAAGGCCAAAAGTACAGTATGTCTTTTTTCCTCTCTCTTGAAAGGTGTTACTGAAGAATGTTTCAACTGTTTGCCATCATTAGACCAAACCTGTAACCAAAACATCTTGAAAACTAATGACCTGACTGTCACGACTTTTACTGTGCATATTCACTAACAAGAAAAGGAAGCTTGGATTAGATTGTGACACATCGGTTTTTGTTTTTTTAAAGGTTGGGATGTGGAGAAGGGCAGTGCAGATGGCCTGCAGCCCGACACGCTCATCTCTCTCACTGCTCCCAAGAAGTCTGCCTCCTTGTTCCGAGGACGATACCACTTCCTGGGAGGCCGATTAGATTATTTTAGCATAAAGACTGGAAACAGGTGGGGAAACAGCTCGTCTGGCTCTGTCCAAAGTTGTAAGATATTCAGGCTTAACACTTCTAAAGCTCACAAATTAAAACGTACCTTGTTTGTTTCATCCATACACAAACAGAAATGTAAAAGTGACAAGTTGTAGTTGTACAGGGAATGAAAGCATGCATCAATGTCTCTGTGGAACCATTTCCCCATCTCAACTCCAGCTCTGTACCTAAACCGCTGACATGACAGTGTATCAATCTTCACATCTAATCTTTGGAAATAAATCAAACAAGTACAATATGTTTCCATACATACTATTTATTTTAGATAATTTGATTGGTTGTCATTAAATTCAATAAGATGATATAAAAGAGCTTTATTCACTCCCTGGAAGAGAGTTTTTTCATGTGAAAGAACAAAGCTTTAACGTGGTGGTTGCTTTAGCTACATAGAAATAAAACAATGGAAGTTGTCTACATTGTTATTTCTGTAACAACAGCCATCCATTTCAAGTCTGACATACTTATTAGGCAAATCAAAAGATTTCTCCATTATCACGTATACATTTAAAGTTTTTATTAGTACATCTTAAGACTTGAACACTGGAATGTACAATAGCAACTGGAAAGACAGCCAGGTACATTACATTCTATTTAAAAAAATTGTGTGTCACATGATACAGTACATCAGGTGGTGATGAGTCAGTAAAAAGCTTTCTTTTAAAATGAGCCTTGTCTAAGTCCATCAGACACCCATAGTACCACATACATGTTATATCAATCAATTAACCAGACTTTATGTATATAGCACTTTTCATACATAAAAATGTGGCACATTGAGAGGGTTAATAAGGTAAAAGCAAATGAGATAAATAACTATGACTAGACCGTAAAGTGCTTTATAAACAAAAGCACTTAGGACCTTTAAATCAATTCTGAAACGCGTGGAAAACCAGTGCAGAGACTTTTAAAAAGTGTAATGTGTGCTCTCTTTCTGGTCTTCGTCAACACCAATGCAGCTGACTTTTGTAAAAATTGTGGAAAATTCTTTTCTTTGGAAGACCAGAAAGTAAGACATTACAGTAGTCTATCCTACAGGTAATGAAAGCATGCATCAATGTTTCTGTGTAAATGAATGTGTTACTACATATATACGTAAAGATACAAATACTTTACGTGAAAAATATGACAATGTTTCTCTTTAATGCATAATGGTTTGCCAAATAAGTGTGGAAGCAGAACATGCTTTTTCGTCACAGAATACTATATACAGTGCTGGTACCATGCTCCCTTTGTGTGTAATATCCATGTGTGATATTTCTTCCAGGAAAAAGGTCAAATGGAGGCTTGATCTGAAAAGTTTTACCCAGCGAGGGATTTGCCATCTGGAATTTGGGCAGATGCCAGAAGGGCCGCCCTCTATTAGGGCTGTTGGAACGAATTGCGAAAGTCAGATATAATTCATATATTTTTAAAAAATCAATTCAGAAATTACTATTCAAATAAATATATGTTACAGAGTACACAATAAAATATCTTCCAATAATAACTAACTTGTCTTCGGTTGTTTAAAAAAAGTTATTTTATGCAGGCAGCCACAAACTTTTTCATGTTTTGGTTGAGCTGTTTTAAGTACTGTGGTTTAACGTCGAGCTTTTGTATTTGTGCTGAATGGGCCTTTAGTGGAGCTCATCATGTCGCATTGTTATCGGCATATGTCACTGACTGTATTCTATTGTGTCTGCATTCTATTCAGTTTTTATGTTGTTTCTTTTGCTTTATCTGTCAACGTTTGAGTAGGGTTGGTGTGATTTGAAATAGGGCCGGTGTGTTGCAAATGCCAGGGCCATTTTTTGATCCTAGTCCGTCACTTTTTTTACCCCCAAGTGATCTAAATTCAGGTTAGAGGGTGGAAGGATGTTTTTAGTCCAGGGGAGAAGCCTGCAGATAAAGACAACATGTATTAATGGATTCAAAACCACTGTGTTTATAGAAAATTTAGTTAATAAATAAACACTAGAACATCTAATATATACACTTCATTGTTTAGTTACACTTAACTAAAACTAATGCAGCCAAACAACAAATCTTTAATAAGTCCTCCTTCATGAAGATTATAATGTTCAGTTTGTGTTTGAACTGATTTAGACAGGTGTTGATTCAACTTTATGATCATCTTTGAGGATGTAGGCAGTTTATGGTGTTGTTGGCTTGTATTTTGTCATACTGAGAGATATTTCTAATAGGCAAATTTAGAAATTAAATTTAAACTAAAAGCTAAACATTAAAAAAAACATCATGACTGTACAATATATTGCAGGGCAGTTGTATTTCACATTTGTATTAGCAAGGTATCTTAAGGCTGGGCATTCCTTTTTTGATACCAGCTCAGATACACTCTTGTATCTGAGCTGGTATCTCTAGGGCCTGACACTTTATTTTCCATATCTTTCAGAAGTATACCAGAAAACACTTTCTTTATTTAACAAAAGAAGCCATTCTCAAATGTTAACTGTTGTTTTAACACAAAAAGCTGCATGATAACTTTGCCTAAAAATATTTATAATTTTTGTATTTAACTTTTAATCTAACCAGTTAGTCTCAGAAAATATGTTATCTTTTACAGGAGCCACCTGGTCAAAATGGGAGGATAGTAGTTAGAGGAATACTTTGACTTTTTGGAAAAATGACATAAACTACAGTAACTCTCGGCAAATATACTTATTTGAAAACTGATCAAATAACTAGACTCAGATTAATCTGAGCGAGTATTCAATGCCAGCTTTTAGACCTTGACCGTTGTAATACCCAGTGATACTACATGGACACAGCTTAGTTGGGACCAAACTAACGTATACCCAGCCCTGGATAGAATTCAGTGTACCTGGAAATGATGCAGACATGCACTTTCACCTCGGGATCACAAACCTACCTGTGCTATTCTCCAACCTGCACCCCTGCGCAGTTCTCTTTACTTTCTGAGGCTATTGCTAAATATTCAGCATTTCTAGGAGGAAAAGAGAAAACACAAATGTGAAACCATGTCAAAACTTTTAACTGCAACACAGCAAAATGGGTGAAAAATACAAAAACAAAACATCACAGCTATGGTTGTATGGCGGGTTTTTGACTTACAGGAGGGAGGTTTTGGTTTTTACTAGGGAGGAGGATGACAGGATGGGACGGACAAGACGAAAACATGACAAGTAGACGGAGGGAGCATGGGACAAAGAGACACAAGTGAAAACACACAAATAGGATGGAAATATTGATAATCTTAAACATAAATAGGTTAGAAGACAAGCTAAGTGGAGCAGAGGAATAAGAACCAAGACAGGAGGTAACAAAGTAAAAGTTGAAAAAATAATACAGTGTGACAGCAACAGAGCATGACTACGTACATGGCAATATTTTTAAGGAAATACACACTTTTCAAAGCATAATTTATTAGTATTTTATACATTGAGTTTGGAAGTTTTTAGAGTGAAGGCCCAGTCCCATCAGAAAGTGTCAGTGAAATTCAGCTGTGTGAAATATTTGCTTCTTGAAGCTTGGTCACATAGCGACTACTTGCAGCAATCACCGACCAAACTGCTTACAAGCTAGCCAGCCTGAAGACATGCTACTACTAGTCATTTACAATAGCTCATAAAGATTCTGTTTTTTATTTTCTGTTATAATTTTGTTGTGTATTATATTCACTTAAGAGTTTTTGATGAGGTAAAAATGCACTCCATGTCAATTAACTTGCTAACTGTCAGATAAGCTAGCTCTCAGTTAACTTACTCGCTGAAAGGACAAAAATTCACAATTTTATTCAAGAGACATATTTGTTTACCGATGTTTCAGAACTGTCCGCAAACCATTCCTCTTTTGTGAAAACAGCGGAAGGTTGAAGAAAAGTGGAGCTATTGTGCTAATATGCTACAATAGCTTCTTTGAGTTTGGACTCTCTGGCTCTCCGTTAGCTCAAACATCGGCGCTGTTAAGACTGCTTGCTATTATAACGCAAATTTGCATGTCAAAGTTCATAAAGTTAATATTTTATTAAAATTTTGCACAAATTTACTTTGTTGCTGTAAGTGTCTAGAGATCACTGTGATTACATTGGCTTTAATTTTGCCACAAAATGTCAGTGTTTTAAATGCTTGTGTAACCGGGTCTTACTCCAGTTGTGTGTTGTGTCAAGCTTTATTAGAGCCAGACTTATACAGTATATCAGTATCGGCGTACATGCTGGCCAATATAAGTAACCAAAAATTGCAGAATGGAAATGGCAAAAATATGTTTGAGGTCATTTAGAAACGGTGCTTCCATTAAATTGTCTTAACTGACCCACTCAGTACATATCTTAGCCACAATTCTTCATTAACCAAATTCAAGGAATCATCAAAGAGAATGCTTATGTTATGTATTAAAGATATATTGTTACTGGATTTTTTTAAACCAAATCTCTATGTAGATATTTGCCTCAAAAATCCACCACTTTGTTTGGGCTCTACAACACACATACTTGTATATGTTTTTTATGTTACTGGGGGAAAAAAACCTTGTATCACCATAGTGTCTGCTTAAAATTCAACAACTGAGAAACGCAGCAGTTTACAGAGTTACAAGGTTTTTACATAGTGTGAGCATACAGTATGTGCATGTTGGCCATGTAATAAAATACTTACGCTGCTTCTCTTAATGCTTCTTCCCCAGCTGCTGATATTTTCTTGTAGCAGTATATCATCTCTATGAGGAGCCAGACCTGAAGGCCAATGATGGACACGTACATCATGACCTCGGACGCGATGGAAGCTGTTCCTCTGGTTGCTGCACACACGTAAGCCAAGAAATCAGACAATAACCAAAGAGGCAACCGGACAATGCAAAAATTCAGAATAAATCCAATCTACAATTGAAAGGATTTCTTTCAGCAAGAATGAGACTGAAGAGAGTACGCAGCTGACATCTTTAAACTTTAATGCAGAATGCCCTTGTTTAAATGGGATTAAGACGGATTAAAATTAGTTTGCTTTTACCACCTCAGGACAAACCTTTTAAATAGCATTTTGCTCTGCCACAATGCACTTTTAATTTTAATGTATTTTAATATTAAATTTGGCCATCCATTAAGGATTTTTACAGATTTTTGTATGTAAAGTCACTTCTTTAACTTTTCCAAGGCATTTTCTGAAATTCTGCTCCTCAGTCGGTGCTAATGTCAAAAAATAGTTGTAGAGCACTGCAGTTAATTTCATCGTACCTTTAGCCACCACAGTAAGATGGACCACTTTGCTGATAACAGTGCTGTACTCATAGTTAGCGTAGAAGAGGATTCGGTTGAAAAAGCAGCGGTAGGTGCCCGTGTCGTTGAAGGTGACGTTGAGCAGGTATATGGATCCATCCTGGATGTCCTGGCTCCTCTTACTTCCGTTCCAATCCAAACGGTCCATAAAGTTGTCGTTTTCAATGATGGAGCCTTCCTCGTTGTAGGTGTAGATCTGGTGAGACATCAAGGTTAATCAAAATTCAAATGTGACAGAAAACTTGTATATTTGCATATCCATCACAAAAATTTAGATTATTCTCAAACGTGTTGCTATTTTGTTGGAAAGGGTCTACTTTTTTAAACTCCCTCCAATAATCAGAACTGGCCAGTGCAACCCCCTCCCCCATCCTAATAATAATTTACATAATTAAAGACATTTTCATCATAATTTGATACAGAAAAGGCACAAACTGATGCAGAAAATTTTACCAGAATGCTGACAATTAAGTGTTTGATATGCTTAAAATTTCTTTTTTTTGTAAATTTTGTTGCACCCTGTATGCTCCACACTGTGCTGTGTCAGTTATATTATGTGCTGGCATCAGACTAAGACATTATTTAGCAATGATTTCCACTCACATGAACAAAGTCTGCTTCTCCTTTCGCCCTGAAGTACCATTCGACGGTAGCAGTAGCCTCCACCTCACTTCTCCTCTTGCAGGAGATGCAGCCCAGTTTGAAGCCCATGCCCGCCACTGCCTCTGTGTCTGAGTCCACCTCTGCACACGCTCCCCGACACTCGGACATTGCTACAAAACGAGACAAACACTATGGGTTAACATGATGTGGCAACAAATTATGAAGGCTACAGAAAATCAGGTCAACTCACCAAATACGCAGCACAGAAGAAAAAGGATCCGTAGGCTTAATACTTCCATGTCACCGGATGTTAGAATAAATGGTTTTATATGAAGAGGAGCCTCAAAAAGTTGGTTACTAACTCTAACAGCAACACCCTCGTATACGAGCTCCAACTGACTGTTGATGGAACTTTAAATGATGCACATTAAACTAACCTCCAACTTTGTAATATTTGCAAAGGTTTTCTTTTATATTTGTTTTTTAAGAAGACAGGTTTATATTTGTTTTTGACTGTTGCAGTACTTTGCTTTATTGTTAATTTCCTTTCATTACGTTTGTATGCACAAAACTAATTCTGTGTGAGTGAAAACTTACTTGGCAACAAATCTTATTCTGATATCAGATATACACTGTTTTCACAATGTTTGCTGCTTTTTGACAGTATTTTCAACTGATGCAATCTAGTGGTGGGTTTTCTGCTTAATTATCAAGCAGCACATGGAACAATCCAGATATCTGGTGGATCACAGTGTTCCCCATCAACACCCTGAGATTTGATTATCTTTTTTTCCTGAGGTCTAATGTGAGATGCACAGATTAATCATAAGGTCTGGAGCCACATGCCCTGCTCTATTAGGTTTGCAATTACAGGGTGCACAAAGATTATGATAAATTAGTTTATATTATGTGCATCACGCAAGCTACAGATTGAATGTTTACAATAGGCCTACACTTACATGCCAGCACATATAATTAATTAGCATGCTCTTTGATAAGAAAGTGCTACATTTTACAGGCAACGCTACTAATATTAAATGCAGACCAATCTAATGGGCTAATTATCGGATCACTGAAAACAAAGCCTACTGTCCTGAAATAGAGGCCTCCTCTCCTCGATGCGTATCCTCGGAAAAAAAATACTGTCTTCTCCTGCGATGACAGCTGAATGTGGAAATACTTCTAATTTCACCTATCTAATGACTCCGCACTCGTAGAAAAGATGCTCCGCTCCTGCAAATAAAACTGCGTCAGTGCATCGTAGAGCCAGCCCACCAAAAATAAGATAAAATACGTCCTGTGCCAGTTAACGGAGGTTTTTTCCTATGCCACAGCGGCACCTCCGTCGCTCGGATCAGAGGATGCTGCAGATGCACTGCGGTAAAAACGGCCGCGCGTGTTTGACTGAGCAGAGCCAGTGTGTCAAAGCTTCTGCCCCGCTGCTTTTAAACTGGTCCCAGCTTAGCTTCGTCTGGGTACCATTGTATGGGCCTCACGTAGCGTTTATAGCACAAATAATGAGCGACATGGTAGCTGTAATTAGGGTGAACTGGCCCTTTAAGTGAGCTCCAGTGCGGCGGGGCGGGGCGGGGTCATGATGGCATCTTTTTGTCAACAGAAGATAGTCACGTAACGCTGAATTGATTAGTCTTTAACTTTCAATAACTCCCCATATAGTTGTGGGTTCCTCTTTTATAATACAATTAGATAATCTTGCAGCTAAAGCCGCTGTGTATTGTGGCCAGTGTGATGGTATTTCATAACAAGTCAACTTTGACACCAAACACCCACTCACGTCGTGTAGGAGTGCTGATGCTGTTTTGTTGTCAACCAGCTAGCATCAGCTACGCCTACGGGCAAGCTGCTGGTAGCATTTACGAGCTAGCTTCTTTTTCGCTTTTTTCACAAACAAGTAATGGTATTTTGTATGGTATTTATATTCGTGGAATTCACGAATAATAATTATGTGCTGCAAATAGCCAGCGACGGTCCCTGTAAGAGTCAAAAGCTCGACATACCGACATATCAAAGGTAAAGTAACTAGCGTTAAATGCTAACACGCTAAAGCAGACCTTCACCAGGCTTCATGTTATTAATCGTGTTTTTAAGGCAACCCTTTATGTGACGGGCTATATTAACTAAGTTGGTGCTAGCTAAACGTGGTGATACTCATCAGGTGGAAGCTTTATTTATTGATGTTATTGACTGTTGCAATACTTTGCTTTATTGTTTATTTCGTTTATTATGTTTATTGTATTCACCAAACACCAAGGCAAATTCCTTGTTAGTGAAAATGTATTTGGCAATAAATCTAATTCTGATTCTGACAATTTATGTAGCTATGTGTCAGCCAGTATAGCAGGCAAACAGGACCCTCAAGGCAGACATTCAAGGAGTTGAATACAGTCAAATACAGTCTCTGGGCTCCTTAGCTATTTACCCATCAAAATGCACATCCCAAAATACATACCATTGTTAACCTTTGAGTGGGATATTCAGCTAGAGTGCATGTTAAATCTGGTTTTCACAAGTAACTTGTTGTTGTGTACGTTTGTTGGTTGTCACTTTGAAAGTGAAACATTGCTGTCCTTGTTGGCCTAAGCAAGGGTCTTGAACAATGAGGATCTCAAACTGCAACTAAAATAGTTAGCCGTTATAGTTTGGCACAGACTTCTGTTCATTTATCCATGTAAATCAAGTGTTTAAGAGTCATACCAAGAATGAACACATGCCATGTAATGTCATTGAGTTTCCTTATCTCAACTTTATGGTGTTATAACAGTTGTCAAGTTAGCAAGTTTCCTATTGATAGAATGTGATGCTTGAGATTATTAATGCATTAGCTAGCTTAACGTGGCAGTGATAATCAGGTGGATGCTCCCTTACTTCACATTCTTATCACTAATCAATACAGTTTGGGACACACAACTGGTTATCATTTAACTAATATCTTTATTGACACCTACTTTAATCTCATGCTAGAGCTGACACATCAATTATATAAAGCTACTGTTTTGAGTCAACTGACAGAAAAATATCAGATTGGTGACCACTTTTTCATGTTTTAATCTTCTCTATAGTTTTTTGTGACCGACCATGGATCCGACTTGCAGTGCTTCGGCTGCTCAAGCTGGTTTAAGTGTCCAGGTGTGTTTCCCCGGTGCCCGTGCGGCTGTTTTGGATAATCTGAACCGCCAGCGGGAAGAGGGCAGGCTGTGTGACCTCTCCATCCAGGTGCAAAGACAAGTGTTCAGGGCCCACCGCTGTGTGCTCGCTGCATCCTCACCTTACTTTCATGACCAGGTAAGTCAGGGTGCATCAGTGTGCAACATATTGTCTGTACAGATTCATTTATTTATATAATTTAAAAGTTATTGTTGTTTTCACTCACTCCATATGTGTCTTTGTCTTTGTTGTCTTTGTTCCTCTCTCTCCTTATAGGTGTTACTGAAGAATGTTACAACTGTTTCCTTACCCTCAGTTATGGACCCAGTGGCCTTTGAGAGTGTCCTAAGTTCTGCCTACACAGGCCAGCTAAGCATTGTGCTTGATGACATTGTTAACTATGTCACTGTGGCCAGTTTCCTCCAGATGTGGCATATCGTGGACAAATGCACTGAGATCCTGAAGAGGCCTCGGCCCCCAACAGAGGTCAGCCCTGGAGAGACCGCTGCAGCTCACCCTGGCACTGCATCTCGCCAGCAGTCCCCAAGCAGCACAGACTGCTTATATCTGGAAAGGGAGGAAAGAAGGAAGGAGAGAAAGCCTGATGTCTTGCCTCCCTTAGCTACATGGAGACGTCCACAGCAGTTTCCTAGATGGGGACGGCCACGGCCTTCATCAGCCCAGCACTTAGCTGACTCTCAACTGGACACCCTACCTTGCTATACAGAGAGTGATTACACCAACTGGGAGGAGGCATGGGTATCAAGCCATGCCAAAACGAGCCACTTTGCTCATGATGGACCTGGCCACAATAGCCGGTACCATGGGGGGGTCCCTTGTGGTGAAGCATTAAAGCAGAAAGTCAGGTTTCAACAGCGAGGAACACCACAGAGCGTTGTTAGACGGCTTGATAAGAACAGAGAGAGCGGGGACATTGATGAGACACAAGAGAAGAGGAAGAAGGAGAAGAGAGAGATTGAGGCAGATGAGGGAGTCGGAGAAGCAGTCGTGGAGAAGAAGGGAGGCTTTGCACAAATGGGACAATGCGGTAAGACACAAAAGACTTATTTTACTTTAAACACACATAGTATAGCTCTGTCAAACAAAAGGGTGTGAATTCTTTTTTATATATTATTTTTATCCAAAGTTCAATTACTGGTCATGTACAGGTTTTTGCAGAGGGATAGTTGAATACAGGGACAACAGAGGGAATTTTAATGTCTTCATGTATTTCCCATAGGGCTGCACGATATTGTGATTTTACAATTGCGACATGATTCACCATATTAGAGGGAATGATCATTTTGTATCATTATTCTCCTTTTCATTGAAAAAATATTAAACTTTTAAAAATGACTGATTAAAGTGTTTTAAGATTTTAAGATTTTTTTTCTTTAGCCTGTAGGACACAATTTATAGGCTGGGACGTCCTTGCAGCACCACAATACTTAATTCAGAAGGGTTTGACACATTTTGCTTCTAACAAATATTGTGCCGAGTTGTTCAAAACCTTTAAGAAACAAAAACATGTTATCTATTGAACCATTTTTCTTTTTATATAATAAAATAAGCCAACTTTCTCAAATGTTAGTGTTTTTTCCTCATTCACAAACACAAGGTTTGCTTAAATAAATCGATTAAAATTAGAAATAAGTAAACCAAAAGATTTTCAAATCCAAGCACCATTCAGTCCCTTCTAGGTCGGTACCACCAAAAAAGTATTGAGATTAGATACACAGCCTTATAGTGTGGCTGTTTGTCCACGCTGTCCACACATTACTTCTCCTTCTTCTGTCCATAGATTTGATTTGATTTTGTTTTACATTTCTCCAGCAGACTTCAACCCAATTTCAAATGAGAATGTAGGACAAGTCACGGGCAAGGCGGGTGTGGAGGAGACAAAGGAAAAAGTGCAAAGAAATTTGGTAGGAAGAGATCCTTCCTCAGACCTGCCTAGTGATCATGCTTGCCAAACAGGTGAAGCAGTTCCGGGCCCTTCCTGTCCGGTCTCGGACCGACTGCAGTGGCAGACGAGTCCCTGGTCTCAACAAGAGCAGAGGCCGCAGGAAGTAGAGGGTGGCAGCTGCAGTAAAGACGAGGATGAAGACGATAAGGAGGAGGATGTGGACTTTGAATGTTTCACAGAAGGGATGTTTAGTAGAGACACGTATGATGAGATTGAAGATGGCACAGGACAAGTTTCCCAGAGGCCTTTAGTGCCTGTGTCTCCTGACTTCACCACGACAGGCTCGGAGGTGAACTGGCCCTCCACCAGCGTGGGACAGGGTAGCTCATTGACTCCCACCTCAAGTCGCCAATTGTCTCCATCCTCTGCTGCATTTCCGCCACCCTCTTCACCCCCAACGCCATCTTCGTCCTCCTCAGTGTCTCTCGCTGGCGCCCCCCTACACAGGCAAAGTCCACTTCTGCCACTGCGGAAAAGCCTACACCCTGAAGAGTATGCGTGACCGGCACGTGAAGATGCAGCACCTCAATCTACGGCCCTTCGGTTGTCCCGTTTGCACAAAGTCCTTCAAGATGAAGCACCACCTAACCAAGCACCTCAAGACTCATGGAGGGCTGCGGCCCTATGAGTGTGGCATGTGTGGGAAAAAAGTCATTTGGAGAGACAGCTTCCTCAGGCATCAGGCTCGATGTGAGAGACTTGCCTCCAGCGCCTCAGCTAACGGCAACAACGCAAGCACAGCTGCAGCGGATATGGATGACAGCTACAGTTATGGATTTGAAGACGGGGGTGCGTTTCTTGCAACAGGAGGACAAGTGAAAGTCGAAGAGGTGGACTTTCACGGGGAGATGGAGGACGGGATGCGTGGCCTGTTGGGCAGTGTGTCTGGGATTGTGGATGAGCTAAGAACTCAGTCACAAAACTTGGACGCCGGTAGTCATGTTTTTAAAGAGGAGGCGAGTGAGAGCTTTTGTGAAAATTAAACATCATTATTAAAGTGTATATAAATAAACACATGCAAGAAGGACAATGGTGACTTCAAAAGTCTGCGGACACAAATCATTGAAGGCTTCTTTGAGCTGCCGCTTTTGTTTTCATCCTTTTTATGTGCATTATTTTCATGTCATGGATATTAAAAAAAGAAGAAGAAAAAAGGAACAGTCGTGCTTCATTCAAGTGATCCTTTTTAATGTGTGCAGTGCCAGGTAGCCTCAGTTCTTGTTTAGTGATGCTGTAAACTGTATTTGAATGTACTTCTTGAGCCAGATTTAAGTTCAATGCATTTTGCACATAAATTATTTGCCATCGATCTGCATAAAAAAATAAATACAAGGGTATAAAAAAATGTTTTCTATGCCATATTGATGTCTCTTCCTACTATGTAAAGGGAAGAAACCTTGGTATATATGGTAATAAAACCAGTTGTTGACATTTTTTCTACACTGTGGCTTATTTCACAACAGTTCCTTTGCAACACAACGGTGGAGCACCAGAGGTCTCTCTTGCTCAGCACTGCAGCATCCCTTTGCTGTGATTGACTTGTGGAAAAGATTTTCACTGTGCTTGAAGAAAACATCTTCCTTTTAATTGTTAAAAAAAGACCCAGAGACTCTGAAAGGCAACAAGCCAATGAATGGGACTGTCATTTAATGGATTCCGGTGCATTCAGGGGGGAGATTTCCATTTCTTTGACAAACATGATGTGGCAATCAAAGAACAACTGTTCAAAGAGGAACAAAAGTATAACATACTGTACAGCACTGTATATACACAGCCGAGTAAATTACAACACAGTATAGAGAAGTATGTTGATACTTTTTCTCGCTATTCTCTAAGTACAGTGATGTGGGTTAATTGAATGCTTACATCACATTGGGTTGAGCATTTGAGCTTTATGTTTTTTATATTTTTGAGATTTTAATACATTTGCAGGGATATTTTCTCATACAGACATCTGCATGGCCAGCATCAGTATAAAGACAAACCATAGTGAAAGGTTTAGGGTATATTAAGCCTTTTGTGTGATCGCTAAAATACGTCATACAGGAAAATTGCCTTTGTGTGATGCAGATTTTAGGTCACTTAGCCAATTATCGCGGAAACATTGCATGCAGGAGAGATGGAGCTCTTTGCTAATTGTGGTCTTAGGGGCAGTTGTCAGTGAAAAGTTATATCTCAGCATTATTTATAATGATGTGAAAAATTGTTTTTCCCAGCTCTGAGTATTATTCTTGTTCAGTTCACTGTAGCACAAAATGTACAGCTACACATAATTGGGATCTTGTGTTCGGTAGTCTGTAGAACACTTTGATATTAAGATTACTGTCTGAGATAGATGTTTGGCCTCCAGAGGATGTTTCCGGAGTGTGTGGGAGTCTTCAGTTATGGATTATGGGTTGAGTTTGGGGTTAATGGAATACTCAGCAAACCTTGAATATGACTAAGACATAATGTTGCAATCTCTGCTATTACCATGGTTACAAACATCCTAGGTACAAATACATCAGTGTAACTTGGGTCAGAAAATGTACATATCAAATGCTTAATTTCCTGTTTTCTGGTGACTTTTTCTGCAATAATTTGTGACTTTTCTTCATCAAATTATTGTGCAAATGTTCATTCATGTAAAAGAAATTATTATTAGATATTTGTGGTGGGTTGCACTGGCCAGTTTTAATTATTGGGGTTTTAAATTACACCTATGGTCAAATGTGAGGCTGTAATACCTGCACAAAAGATGAGAAGGAAAGACAAGAGGCTCTTTGATTATTTCCTGTAATATTAAAAGAAAAGTTTCACATTTTGGGGAGTATGCTTGTTTGCTATCTTGTCAAGAGAAGCTTGAAGTCTGTGCAACATAATGGATCTGCATGGAGCCAGTAGTTGGTTAGCCTAGCTTAGCATAGTCTCACTTTGCCAGACCTTCCTCCACAGCACTGCTAAGGAAGATCTGGCTAGTCCACACAGCATACCGGGACGGGAGAGAAAAACATTCTCTGGTTTATTGGTATTTCTTTAAATCAATCTCAATCGTCATGTGCAGCAATAAGCGCTACACAAAGCCCCGGTGACGCTGGAAAATAGTCTCGGGAAGGAACTAGTTTTGGTGAAACATGTACGTTCAAGTTGTTGTAGTTGTGCAACAGAAAACTCAGATTGGACAGAAAGTCTAGCTAGCTATCTGGATTTACCCTGCAGAGATCTGAGGAGCAGCTAACCGTAGTCCTCATTAGTCTACCAGAGTTTAGAATTCCAACACAAATCCAGTCGAAAAAAAGGACAAGTGGCCGAATTTCCAGTGGCAACGGGGAAATTCCCGGAAGTGGAAAATGACGGCCAAATGACTTTCTTGTCTTTACACTTTGGTTTTAGTTCAGCTTAAAAGAATTTTAAGATGATGGTAGACAGATTTTTCCCGTTTTGCCAGTCTTTCTGCTAATCAAAGCTATCTCTCTCCTGGCTCGATCTACATAATGTAAGAGGGATATTTTTTCTTCAACTCTCAGCAAAATCCCTTCATGTGACCACATGTTCTGTGTGTTGTCCTGTGCATTGTTATTATTATTATCATTGTGTTTTGTGTTTTTTGTATTGTATTCTTCTTTTCTCCTTCTCATGCTGTATCAGATGCTGGTAACTTTAATTTCCTTGCGGGAGTCTTCCCAAAGGGATTAATATGTCTAAGTCTAAGTCTAAGCAAGAAAGTGAATAAGCACATTATCTAAAATGTTGAACTATTTCTTTACTGTTGGCTACAAAAATCCCTAAAAAGGGAAACAAATTATGTAATAAAGAAAACAAATTGCCAGAATTCTCAGATTTTAAAACATTTAATAACTGAGAGAAGACATAACATGTTTATTTCCAGTTAGGCTAAACATTAAAAACATACTTTTACATTAAGAGGAAAAAAACTCTCCTGTAGCACCACCACATCTGCAAAAAACACATTATATTTCTTTTGACTTTTCCATTAAAGTGAACAAACAAACAGAGCACGTACAAATGGAAGAGGCAATGCAATTTATTATGAACAAAATTAAATCCTCAAATAATGCGTCAGAACACTTCAACATACTGTCCTTTAGTACTCCTCCAACCATCTTGGTGCTTCCTCCTTAAACCTTTGAGCCACTTACTATCTGACCATCAGATAAAACAAACTGCTGTCTGTCATCTTCTAAATTAAACACAAATAACATTCAAAGTTAAAAGATGCAAACAGATATCTCACAATTAATTAAATCAAATGCAAAAGCTACTATATAGAGAACAGACCATTTGTTTTTAGGAAATTCTTTAGTTATGTAACAGTGCATTTGAAAAGGGCATTTTATTTTCCAATAAACTTGAATGTAATCATACTGTACATGCTTATTAATTACATTGAACCATAATGAAACACAAACAGTATGATAAAGCAATATTAGAGTCCATCATATACTGTAGGTTTCCAGATGTGTTTTCAAATGCTTTGCAACATACGTTTCACTCAACAACAGCCACAAACAGGACCACTCTTTGTCTAGATTTTTACGTTGGTGTGTGAGTCGTGTTTCTAAGAAGCAGCGACATACATAAAGCCTCACTCGTGTACAAAATGCAGATGACAGGAGACAAATAGAAAAACAAGCATCTGCCATGAACAAACCTCAGACAGCACACGCTAGCACCATAAGATACTCAAATAGGAGAGTTTTTACAGTAAGATAAAACCAAAAGCATGACCAAACCTCTTATAAACAGCTGGACAAGATATCCGTACAAGTAAGATTTAAAAAAGAAGAACAAAACAAAAGAGGCACAGTGACTAGCTACATCCCTGGAGAGTGGTTTCGTACTCTGTCAATGTCACTGTCTAACATACAGGAGGATGGTGTTAGTGGGTTAACATTTCTTGAGGTTGTGAGTCCACCGCTTGCATATCTGTTTCCCCTCCTTTGTCTTGTCCCATCGGCGTTGTATCATTGGTGTGGTCCACGGCGAAGAGCTCAGAAGATGGTGCTCCAGCGTTTAGGGGGTGGACGGGACTTGGTTTCTCCCTGGAGAGATCATGGAGAGAAGAAGAAGGAAGATGATAAGGTGGCTGAGAAAAATAACATGTATTTTCTGTCCCCAGAGATGGCTTCTAAGAGCATTCTGGGGTAATATATTGATGAAACATGTGATTGTCCAATACTTCACATTAATTGGGATTCAAGGAGATCATCCACACTGAAAATAAACCCTCAGAAGAGTCGAGGTAGATGGCAGTTGCAGTAAAAAATAATGAACGAATATGTTTGTGAGAAATTTAATATCTAAGTTTACATGTTGAGTCACTGTAAAAATGAAAATGTTGCTCTTAAGCTCGTTAGATTATTATGAAGACAGGCTGCTCTGAAAGCGTGTTGATGAAAGAAGATGAATGAAACTGAAATAATTATGAATCATTATACTGTATTGATTTATTACTCACTGATCTCTGCTGAGAGCATCACTGTTGCATTCGGGCAAACACAGACAGGAAACAGTGTTTATGAAGCCCAGTTTTACAGATAGAGAGAAGAAATGTTGAGAAAAACAATGAGGCAAGCATGCAGTAAGCTCACCAGGCTGAAGATCCTGGACAGTGTGCTTTGGTCTCTGCGTCTTCTGACCGGCGACTTTGTGCTCTCAGCACGCGGTGACGAGGCCTAGAAAAAGACGCTCTATAAGCACAGATGGAGACCTGAAAAACCGGGACCTGAAAGCACGTTTGCTGCTCTGTAACTGTATAACCTCTAACCAGACGTTTAATTAATTTTACATTGATGTCCTTTTTGTTTTTATAAGATGAGACACATTTTACCTCAGAGCATCAGAGTAGATGCTCCACTACTTCCTAAAAATGCCAAAAACAATTATTTTAGAGGGCACAGGCATTGCTTTTGGACAAAAAACCCCACATATCCACAAATAATAAGTCTTTCAAAAATTAAGAAAAGACGGCAAACTTCCTTATAAGTGGCTAAACGTTTGCACTTTTTGCACATAAGCTATATCTCTTTGTTTACCATCCTATCCTTTCATTGCATTGGGGTCAACCTTTTGGTATTTGGATCTAAGTTTTCATTGGGTTTTTAATGCGCTTTGCTACAAGCTGAATTTCCCTTGTGGACAATAAAGGTGGTCTGATTTGAGGTTTTTCTAAACATATAACTTTTAGAAATTATACACAAGTTTAGGTCAACATCCAAGGTCATAAAATAATTTCAATAATTTCACTTGTAAGCTGAGGGGAAAACAACAAACTGCAGGTAAGTGGTTTCTCTGCATCATCAGCAGTGTGATGCGGAAGAAACAGTTGTGTCTGTGCTTCACTCTGTTATGTGAGAGAGTAACATGTCCAAGACAGGGGTAAAACATGAAAATGGGACACAACCAGACTCAGGAGCAACCTTCAAGCAAAAGAAAATGGATGACAAGGGGAAGATAAGGTCAGCGTTGACATGACTGACACAAAGGACACAAGACAGTAATCACCGCCAAATAACAAATAGGAATCGGCTGTCCAGGGTCGCCTGACAGAAGAGAAGACACAAAGAAAGTGGGAAGCCAAAACAGATGGATCGTTGAGTCATCTCTGGCATAGAGGGGATGGAGGTGTTACAGAGAACAAGAGGTATGGAAGAGGAAGAGGAGGAGGAGGAGGAAGGGGATGCAGGCCAAGAGGTCCTAAGAGAAAATGTTTACCGGTTGTGGTTCATAAACAGTTGAGCAGTTTCAAAGTCATCCAGAAGCAGCGAGTCGCTCTGGATTGAAGCAAAAAAGAATTTATTTTAAATGAATAATAACGATGAATTTAGCAAAAAGCCAATATGTGTTGGTATGTCAGAAATCAATCTTTTCAAATGATCAATCAGTGAATAAAAGTCATTTTCTGTGGCACACGTCAAGCGTGAGCTTTGCCTTTCAGCCACTGCATGTAGATGCTGGTGAATCAGCCTCGCTCAGGGATAAAAGATATTTCTCTTCAAGGAGAAAAGGAGTGAAACACACAAAGGAGAGAGAGACAGGGCGAGTATGGTGGTTAGGTAACAGGTGCGCTGCAGACAGAAGACACATTGGACAGATTTAAATGGTATCATCACAAGCACGCACATGCACACACACTCACACGCACACGCACACGTACACGTACACGTACACGTACACGTACACACACACACAGAACGGTGCAGTCAGCAGTGGGGCTTTTGTTTAAATCGAGAAGGGAAGTTTGTGTGACGTACCAAGCCCAAGACGTCCCTCCACTGGACATGAAAAAGAAACAGACAGTGACACGAAGGAATGATGAGATACAGTGAGGGTGTGGTGGCACCTGCATCCACCTCAACACATATGAGAATCATCCAGTTAAAGATATTAAATGGCAGCAATATGGTGGTGATTTCCACTGGTGATCACTAATATAGGTAAATATGTCAAGTTTGTCGCCATAAAATGGAGCATGAGTGGTTGCATATAAGTACACCATAAAACCGTCCCCTTTTGGTGGGCAGAAAAGGTTAAAGGTCCAGACGTACAGGTTGGCATCTACTCATTTAAATATGCTTTTACTTCCTAAAAGTTCGGCCTACAGACATTCATGGTCCCCGGAGGATGAAGCCTACTGACACTGGTGATGTGCTGACTTTTCATATAGTGTCACCAACAGGGCGAAGTGTTCAATTATTCAATGAAATGTAACCACAAACAAGATGAATTAACATTACCATTAAAGTTCATGTTCCCTACCAGATGAATCCAAATTTATTTTATTTCCTTGGAATTTTCCTTTAGCCCCATCATCTGGTCAAATTCCATCCAATCAGTCTTGGCTATACTTGCTGATAGTGTTAGACTAGTGCTCAGTGCTAACTAGCAAATGTAGCATTTTAACACACAAAACTAGACGCTAAACAGGCCTTATACATGCTAAACACCAGCATGTTAGCATTGTCATTGTGTACTTGTTAGCATGCTAACATTGACCACTAGTGTGGCTGCGGAGTCTTGGAATTTGACTATAGCATCTTTTAAAACATTTTGATGGAATACAGATTTTGTTTTGTTAAAAAAGCTGGCAATGCCGTTGTATTAGTGCAGTTTGTCTGAAGTGTCTCTGGGTCACATGATCCACTGGGGGACGGGGAGTGAGGCTAGGGACATGCGTTGCTGTCTGACACAGCATCCTATGTGATACTACCACTGCGTGGTGCCACCGTTATAAAATCCCACACATAAAGCTTTAAAAGTATCCAAACAAAATAAAAAGCTTAAATCAAAATGTCTTAAAAAAAAGATGCAGCTGTTGAATTTGACATTGGGAAATATAATGGAAAACATTTACTACAGATAAGGAAGTCTAACAGTTGATCAGAAGTAAATTATCAGTGCATCTCTGCAGCTGTACATCTCTGGAGTGATCAACAAAACAGATATGGTAACAAAAGAAATAATGAGACTCACCCTGGATTTAGGACGAGGAGAGGAAACCTGAGAGAGCAACAACAACAAAATGGTTGATTGCACATGGAACTAGAACAAGAAACACTGTTTGGAAATAAGCAAACGATGGATCGGATTGAAACTTTACCCAATTCCTGTGTTTTTTTAATCAGTACTTATAAAAGGAGTCAGGCAGCCTTGTAATCAAACTGAGGGAGCTGACAAAAACAGTTTAGCGTTGAAACACTGTTGCACTAGTGATGTCATGTTTTAAATTGGAGAAAAATTGGTTTGTTCTGTGTTCTGGATAAGGCAACTCACAGCAGTCTTAAATAAAGCTCAGGATGTTAACATGACAAAACAAACACTTGATGTACTCGGCTAAAGCTATTTAATGTATGATATGATGTATACAATACGAAACTTACAATGCTCCTGAAGAAATGCACAACAGCATTTTCTTTGGTCCGGCGGCGAGCGGAGGACTGGGGGGAGGTGGCCAGGTGACCCCGGAACGAGCCCTGTGAGGATCAGCAGAGGTCCAGTAACTGTGTGTGTTTACATGGCAGATGGTATAAGCCTACCATATTGAGTAATGCTACTGTGAAACTTTTAGGCACAATGTAACTCAACAGCATGATAATGTATTTTTAATCACTATTTGGTTGATGATTAATTAATTGATGGTTATTAATGATTGATAAATCTTACATTGCCAGACCTATATCTACAGCCAACCCAGTGCTGTGTCAGCACCTGAGTATGGTCTGGCTACACGGCCTTTATACTCTGGGATAGAAACAATGGCTTGTTTGTGTTTCTTTAAACCATTCACTGCCGTCCTAGGCGGCGCTAAGGCCCGATAGAGAGAGAGATAGCGCAAGGGGAGGGACATCCGGAGCGTAGGAGACACGCCAGATGTCAGGTTTATTATCCCATCAATGTACAGTACATCCGACTAATGATGAAGTAGCTTTGAAGCATGAGTTTGAAAAGACATCAGTTCTTTTCTGAAAATTGTTCCCAGCTGCGCCATACCTCCAAAGATTATCATAATTACAGTATTTTTAAGGTCCTCCTGGGCATCAAGTCTCACAATCAAAGGCCTATAACCATGTGTGATGATGGGTAATCTGCAGATCTAATCAATTAGAGGCAAATAAAATACTAAAGGAAACAGCATGTATGGTTTACAGTGCGGGAGTGAAGGATGGTGTAGTTGACTACAAGAGATTTATCAGAGATTTATCAGGTGTAGCAGGCTCAATCTCACACATGTGACTGTCTCTGTAGAGTCTGACAAAAAAACACACGTCTGTTCATCCTAATGAATGTGTGTTTCAATGTACACAACGTAGCATAAGCCTGAAAAGATCCTTTTAATATGTACAGAACCCCATCATCATAGCTTTCTTTTGGCACTGTGTTATATTACAAGTGCAGGACAGAAAGTCCATGACATAAAAGGCACATGATCTAAGCACCAACAGTAAAAATGCCTACAAATGTACAAAAATCCACAAAACCTGCTGATGTTAAATGAAAAAGTGAATAAATGAGAGCAGCTCTGACTCCTGAGGACTCCACTTAGAAAGTTTTTTTTTCTGAGGTTTTCTGTCTGCAGCTCAGGGCCCACACTACTAAACTAAATGTACCTGCACCGTGGTGGTGGTGCATCTAATGTAGACTTAACATAGGCATTATTATGTGGGTATAAACATTATTTCTTTAACTTAATGTACCGTTTAAATTTAAACACAATTTGGAGGAGTCAAAATAACCCACAGGCCAAAGGATACATGGAGCAAAACTAACCTATCTACTGGAAGAAGTCAAAATGTACAAACAGATAAAAGAGTTTTTTTAAACAATTACACCAACTTCAACATTTTGCACCCAGTCAACCATCCAATAATTCTTTTTTTATAATTCTAAGGAATTGTTTTTAGATCAACATGTATGAGAGATAAAGATAACACTAAAGGAAAAGCTTGGTTGGCAAAAAGAAATAAAGCTTCTAACCAAAAAAAAAGGTTTTGAGAATAAATTTTCTTTTTTCAATGACATTAAATGATGTACCATCTTGTTTCTCACAAAATATAGGGCAGGCCATAGTGGAATTTTACCTCAGTATTCAAACGCAGGCCCTAAGTAAGAGAATCAACGATCCTTATATGAATAAAGGAGTTTCTAGTTGGGGCAATGAGCCATCGGGGCTCAGCATCCTCTAAGCAGCTGCCATCAAAAAAACACAAACTGAGAAATTTCTCTTTTTAAAACTAGTAGTCCTCTACTAGTAGCTGCATTTATGATTATTATTATTATTATATAAAAGGTTTCTGGAAAGCTATGGAGACAAGTTGAAGAAGTTTAGATATGCTGTTCACTGAAAACCTTAAATCTCCAGATTTGGGGATTTTGCTTTTGTTTGTGTGTGTTTCTTCATGGATTAAAACACATTCTCTCACATCTTAAACTTATAGCTCACAGGACAGTGACAAAGATGATGACAGATGATCAGGTAATTCATTATGTGGAGGAACTGAAATTCTTGGTCCTTTATTTAGGCCCCACTGCCTAAGTCAACCACTAACAAATGTTTCCAAATTCAACAAATCACTAAAAACAAATACAATACAGCACAGTGTTGTAGTACAATGAGGAAAGGGAATCAAATTTTTTTTAGGTTAAAGTTTTAAGAGGCATGGAGCAGTGAAGTTCAGCTGGAGAAAACCCCCCTGAACTATCCCTTTAGATGCAGATGCGTGGATGCTCACCTTGCTCCTTTTCTTTTTGTCTCCCCCAAAGAACTTAGTGATCTGATCCATGAGACCAGGGTTCTTCTTTTTCCTCCCGAGCCCAAAGGTGCTCTGCCCTGAGGTGCTTGCCGTAGCCATGCTAGTACAGTAGTTGCTGATGTTGGGTGGGGTTGACCTCTTTCTATCTACTCAGTAGTCCTCTTCCAAGCCAGTCCACAGAACCAACACTGGGCTCTGCTGCTCCTTGGGGATGGTTTGGTGCTCTTCTGACGCACAGGGGCCGTCTTTGAAGGTGTCGTCCCCTCAATGAGGAGGGTCAGGTGGGGGGGGCTGCAGCGACAATGAGGTCCATGTCTCTGGCTCGACTCCAAGCATTCTTTGGAGCTTCAGTGGCTGTGTCAGTCACTGCCGCCCTCTGCATGGGGCCGGCCATTGTTCCTCTCCCCATCTGCTTCACCCCGGCCGCAGCGACAACAAGGGTTATCTCTGAGTCTGCACTCACACCCTGATGCAAAGCTGCCCGCAGCACTGTGAGGCCATTGTTGAATTGGCCTTGTATATCCTCTCAATGGATTGTGTTTAAATTGGATGTACAGTCACCCAGATTAACAATTGGAGATGCTCCGAAGACAAGAAAAGTGTGTTGTGTGACAACCTGTGAACACGAGCCAAATATCTACATCTGCACTGTAATAAAATAAACTCGTGGTGACTTTGCATGTTCGTATTTCCTTTATTTTTGTGTTCTCACATAGTTTATGACAAATGGAGCTTCAAAGGTTGTATTTCTGATTTAAAAAGATTAAGATTTAAGCATACGTTATGTTGTACTGTACTGTACAGGCTGTAATGGCTATTAAGGGTCAACATCATGGTTATGTCCAAAACTATTTTAAAGAGCAAAATAAAGATTGTTTGTCAACTGACGTTTTGAGGATCAAACGAATAAACTGTCATGCTTAACATTTAAGATAACATGAGCAAAAGTCTAAAAAGTGCTCAGAGTACAGCACTGCAGGGATGATGTTATGTGTAGGCCAACCTGGGATTAGAATTTTGTTTTGGGATTATTGCTGAAAAAAAGCTGTTTGGCAAGCTAATGTTTATGATATTTACACGTTTTGTTCAGCAAGATATTCTTCACAAATGAACACCACTTTTAAGAGTTTTGAAGCGTAAATCAAATCGGCAGAAGTAAAAAGCCAACATTAGGCTAGCAAACTCCACCACGGTCGCATGACTTTAACGTCACCAATACTAAGCATCCAACTGATTTGGCTTGTGCAGCGGGATGACGCTTGACAACTTGTGTAGTCTCATTCAGACACTTTTTGCCTTTTTTTTAAAGCTTTAGAATTCACGAGTGGGATATTTACTAGTCTCGCTTTGCCAGACCTTCCTCCAAAGCTCTCTGAAGGAGGGTCTGGCTGCTTCACATAGCATCCGGGAATGAGAGGAAAACATGCTCTGGTTTAATGGCATTTCTTTAAACCAATCAGAATTGTCATGAGCGGTGCTAAACTAAAAACTCAGATTGGACAGACAGTCTAGATAGTTTTCTCAATTTACCCTGCAGAGATCTGAGGAGCAGTCAACCATAGTCCTCAGAAATCCACTGAATTTAAAATTCATTCATTGGGAATCAAGGCTGTGAGAAGTAGCTGGGATTACCTGGACCACACCCCCTCCACAGCTCAATACTGGCCACAGGATATATGATGTGCATGTTAAAGATGGATGTGAAACAGGTGCAGAGGAAAAGGAGGACAAAGAAAAGAATCACAGGTGTGACCAGCTGGAGGACAGTTTTGTTTTTAGTAGCATATTTTGTATGGTGGGCAGAAGTAACCAGATTTATTTTAAATAAAGTATAAAACAATCATCCTGAGGAACTTTTTAACAGTGGAAACATTTTTTTGGCTGGTAAAAAAGGACCTCACACAACCATATGACACCTGTGTTTACCATAGACCTTATTTAAGGCTTCAAACCAAAATCAATTAACACAGAGACAAGGGAAAGGGAAATGTTAGCTCATTTCTGGGTTCTAGGACTCATTCCTGTAGCACTCTATAATGAAAGGTTTAAACATCTGCAGCTCAGCAAACGTCCTGTGTGTGGGGTTAAATGCTTCAAAAAAGTGAGTAAGAAGACCTTGAGTGGAGATTGGTTTTTCCACACCGCTGTTTCCAATGTAAGAAATGCCAAGCTCAATATTTATTCCTTTTGTCATTGTCAGTGTTATATATGTGGGATTTCAAATATCATTAAGTGTTTGGTTGTGTGGAACTTTAGTGTACCACATTTCAACACTACAAGGAGTCCTAGATGTGTTTCATCCGCAGTGGCAGCAGCAATCTGCAAACAAAGCATGATCTGTTGCAGGGTAAGTTGTGTTGGAAAACACCCATGCAGTATCAGAATATTAAAATTTTAGAAGAGATGACTTGTTGTTATAGCTGTTTCTTATTTCAAGTCAGAAAGCAGCAAAAGATGAATCTGTTTTCACATCGCAGAACATATGACAAACCAAAGCCTTTTGAGATCATTTCAGATTGGAGATACAGCTGCATCATTTCAGAAATTAGTTATGTCCTGCTATCCTACGAAATTAAACTAAAACCTTTTGAAGCTTTGAGTGTTTCAGCAAAACAGTCATGGGAATATTGGACTCAAATACAATCAGGAAATATGTTAACCCCCAAAATACTAAGTCAATAAATGCCTTTGGCATCATTCCTATATAAAACTGTGGAAACTGGATCTGGAGATAAAAAGTAAGATAATAAAGTAAGTGACTTCCATACACACTGTAAGCATACTGTACATGTAAAACAATGTATTCATGTATTTTTTTTTCTCTCCCAAGCTGACAAGTGACAGCACCAAAATAAAAGATTAAGAAGCATTGTAGCGTTGCCCTGTGTGATGACTGTATAGACCACTATATAGGCCAAGTTATTGGTCCAGTGACGTGGTACTAAAATTGAGCACGTTATGAAACCAAAGTTAGCTATCAATACCTAATAATAAAAACAAACAAACAGGCCAACATATTGAGTAACAGTATCCTTTTTATTGGAGAAGGATAAGAAAATGAAATCACCCATTGGAAATAATTATGTATTGGTCTCTGACCAGTCTGCCATTAATATCATCTGGGAATAGTTGTATTGTCCCACTCAATCTCCGGTACCAGTGCAACAATTTCTAACCATCTAAAAAACTGCAATAGTATTTATATCAAACGTGACAGCAATAGTGGCAAGCAATGCATGTTAAAAAAAATAGAACAGATCACATTCAAAAGACAACGGATTAACTGTTAAACACATTTATTTCTGGTTAGAACGACAACTGATTTAACACAAGGCTCCAGGGTTAATGTTAGCCTGGCTGCTCTGGAGCAGGTTAACTGCAAAGATCACGTCTCCATAGTTACTTGGATGGGTTTATTTCAACATGCTTTTGTGCAACCAAGTCAAGGCTAGATTCATCCAGGATAACTTTAATATCCTTATCCTGGTTTTGTGCAATAGGTAAATATAATACAGACACTAATACAAAATTATATATTTCTGTTGACAGCCACATGAGCCTCAAATAAAGGGCTTTCAACAAAGATTTAGACACGATTTTAGAGAAAATCTAAATCCTTGTCAAAATGGAGAAAGTCAAGGCTTTTATTTGAGCTCAGCTGCTGAGGAATCCTGAATACGGAAGTGGGTGAAAATTTTATCTGAACATGAGCGGCCATATCATTGAAGTCTATGGAGGCTACATAGCTGCATAGCTTCCTGTATAAACACAGTAAAATGGGGATATTCAGAGGGAGACATGTTTGTCCACTCTGCCTTGTACACAGTGCTCCATCTGTTTGTCCTGCAGGGCCGAGCCTCAGCGCAGCACCCACGGGCCTGACAAGAGGTAGGGTACAGGAATGCAGAGAGTGGGCTGACCACACTGCTTGTGCCCTGGTGTCCAGAAGAGTCTTGGATTTGTTCCTGGGGCTGGAAGTTTGAGGCTGAGTGCAGGGGAAACAATAGCGGCCATTGAGAGCTGTGGGACACAAACACGGGAGATATCCTTGAACCCAGGCAGGAATGCCCATCTAGACCAAAGACGCCCACTCAGCGAAGCAGCTGAATATCTATCTGCTTCTGGAGAGAGGGAGAAAGAGAGCCTTTCTCTGTCCTTTCTCTGTCCTATCTCATGTGCAGAAACTCAAATGTTTTGGCTTTTACAGTAATTACTTAAAACATTATGACTTTTGAAGCCTGTGTGAATAATTTTGATGCTGTCACAGTACTGTACAGCGAGCTGAAAGCTGCCGTTATACAACAGGATTTTTTCATTCGCCGACGTTTTTATGAAAGCTGTAAAGCCTCGACGTCTGTAGATAGACTGTATTTACATAACTTGATGAAGTATCAAATTGCTTTGTTCTGCTTATTTTTTCTCAAATCCAGCAGAGATGATAACTGCTCAAGGTTAAATAAGAACAACTGATTCTATCTGTAGTCAAGAGCCAATAATTAGCTTTGAGAGTGACATGTATTTGTGCTGTGTGTCTTTGTCACCCTGGATGACCTCTTCATGCTGCAGTCCCTGCTGCCTATAGCGTAGATGACAACATAGCTATGATGCTCAGCAGCTGATGTAACCATTGAGTGGATGCTCGGGCCAGGAAAAGTCTCTACACTTTCTCCTCTTGATGAAACATGTATTTGTGTCTTACTAACCATGACCTTAAAAGCCAACAAAACTTTCTGAGTCATTTTGCGTTGCATTGTCTCTGAAAATTCCCGTTGTTTTGAACTAATAGGATCAGCCGTAAGATCTGAATGGTTTATTTTCCCACAGTGCATCCTCACAGCGTTCCTTTTGGCCAGTAAACAACTCAATGCAAATGTCTTGGTGGTTGAAAGCCAACGATTCCATCAACATTTGGCAAGAGCCGCCGCCAGGGCTCGAGCATAATGCTATCATTTGTTTAGCATCTAAACAATATCATGCCCTCTTGTTTCAAATGGAGGCCCAGAAGATATTTTTGAGCCACTGTTTCTGTAAATATAGGATTAATGCAAACAGGAGAATCTTTCTGATTTTACAGTAAATATATGTTGCATTTTTCCATTTCTATCTTCACCTTGAGTTTCACTACACTATTATATATTTGAAAGAAAAACATGACACCCTACAAATGAATGTGATTTCAGCCATTTTTGGTTAATATGGGCATCATGGTCTGTCATCTTTGGCAGGCATCAGAGAATGATCACAACCTTCTGTATAATATATGTCATTCATTCATTTATGCTTTTCACTTTATTTGAACATAACAAGTTTGAACTAAATAATCTAATGATATGACCATAATTCTTTAAACAAATTTATGACAAGCCCGTCATGTGCAGCAAACTATTCCTATAAAAATGTGTGTAATTGACTAATGAAATATGTAATTTTTTACTTTACAGTCATGTACTCTTTCTTTCTTTCTCTTTACTCATTCTTCTGCCTCACATTTGGTTATGTTAAGGTGGACACAGACGTTTCCATTGAAAGGTGCTACATACATGAAGTTCATTCATTTAGAACAAGTGACTTCAGATGCCATGTTTGACAATAGCATGTTCCCAGCACAAACCGATATTTCACTTCAGTACTTAATGAACCGCCATGTTGCCTCCTGCAGTATGTTGCATGCATGGAATATGGAAGTGGCTATGTGCGACTGAATAAACAAATTTAATCTGCAACTTGCTTCAGTGGAAGAGCGCAGAGACCAGGGTCGGCTTCAGCTCCCAGTGTGAGTGTGTGGTGACACTGAGCACACATGTTCAACACATTTATCTGTAGTTTTAAAAGAAATGTCCTCTGGCTCCAGACACCATCTGATAACAGACCTGTTTGTCTTTGCACTTGAGACACTTGAGGAATATGACTCACATTGTAAAGACATGATTGTTGGGGCAAACCTCCCTCACTCCCTCTACTGCTGGTGTGAGGAACTGCGATGTGCATGAACGTGCAGGAGAACAAAATATAACCACCTATGACATATTAACAGCCTGCAATAAACACTTATTTTATTCCCAGAGACAGTGTTAGAAAACTGTGAATTCAATCTAATGGTAATCAACACTTCTCTGAACAAGCACACACGCACACTCACACGCAGAGTATTTTTACAGAGCAGTATTGCTACTTCTTCCACAGGACTGCAATCCAGGATTCATATTCAAAATTTGAGCCAAAAGGAAACATAAAACTAAGCTTTCTGTCTTTTCTAAACAATAAAATTATACACTATATACATTTTGATAAACCAATCATTGTTGTCTTGACTTTAGCATTCCAGATCTGCAGTATACCATGATATCTGAGGGTATATATGTTTTGTTTAGCACAAAAGAGGACCTGTCTGGTATTGTGTACATTTCAGAAATAAATTCAATGGGAAAAATAACCAGTAAATAACATTTTCAGTTGTCATACACTGAAGAACACACTTAAAGTGACATTATGATCCTCAATTTTATCTCCCAGACACACAAACACACACTATAATCTAAAGTCATGCTGTTTTTACATCTGACCAAAACAAAACAGAAGAGAACAGAACACTGGATTAAATCACCCAAATGTCAATCTGCAGCTCCCAGCTATTTAGCAAGAAAGGTGAGTCTATTTCAAATGATTGGGGTAAATGGATGAGCTGTAGCTGTGGTCTCCTCTCATCCCTCAGTGTCATGGTAACAACAGGTCTGAGTCTAAAGGGCTAACTACCTGAGAGGAAGAACAGCAGGGTCCAAAGCAGCTTATCTTCTTAAGTCTCTAACAAGGTTGGGAAAGAAGATCACATAGAGGTGGAGGGAAGGTGCTGCAGGGACACTGCTTTTGTGGTATGATAGCATGAGATTACTATGTATTACAGCTCGTTTATTAAGACGTCGTTCTTTATGACTTCTTTTCTTCTCTTCTTAATTTGTCAATTGCAACACACCCTCTGTCTCAATAAGCATAAAGAAAAACACAGACACAGAGGAAGTAGCGATACATTTACAATTGGGACAAACCAAATGACAATGCTAACGAAATAAAGTAGCATGGCTGGAGTAGCTGGTGTTTTCCTTCATTTGATTTGGGAATGTTTTATAGTTTCTTCTCTTTGGAAAACAGTAATCAATAGTTTTGGAAAATGGTTGCATTATCAGCTGCCAGAATCTCCCCAGATGTGTTTATTAGGAGATTAGCTGCCAGAATCTCCCCAGATGTGTTTATTAGGAGATTAGTCTCGAGCACAGGCGTGGATGGACAACTGAACGGGCACCGGCCCAAAGTGTCTGGGCTCCCCCTGGCCTTCACCTGCAAAATTTCACTCGAAAAGACACATGCAGTACCGGCCACAAAGAGATGCAACGTTAACACAAAGAAACAGAAAGACCACAAAGAGATGCAAAGAAACGGCAAAGAGACGCAACACGACTATGAAGAGTGTAACAACTACAAACAGATGCAAAATAACAAATGGCAAAAGCATCACAAGTCTGTGTCTTGCTCTAATGTAGAAAAGATGGTGGAGCCCTTTGCACGTCTGTACCCAGGGGCCCATAGTCTCTTAATCCATGCATAACCATGGAGTATACCTAAAGAATCGTTTGGACTGGCATTAGCAGGCTTTATTGGCACTTCAATAATGGTGGTCCACCATTGGAAGCGTCAGACATGCCTCATTTGAAAAATGCATTTCATTCCTAATTGCAAGGACTGGGCACAGTTGTGTTCTGTTTGTTCTGTTATCAGTTCTTCACTGAACTATTATAAGATTTTTGTCTTCTGTTGCATTATGTCTTTATGTACTGTATTGGAAAAGTTAATAAAAAACACTTGATAAAGAAAATAAAAGAAAGTACAAATGTATATATCATTCAGTAAATAGTAGGTGTAACAGGTTGAAAAGACTTTTGCAACACAAAAAAAAAATTCATTCTTCAGACATTCTTAGACAGTAAAACTTGTATATTAAAAGGCTTTCTTTGGTCTGGTTTTGACCGTGTACGATCTTCACAACCGCAGAAATAATAAAGATTTCGGATACAATGCACCAGAAATAAATGTTATTCCCTCAAATAAGACTAAGGAGTCTAAGGACTCTTTAAGAACACCTTCACTATACAAATCTACAGAGAGGAGGGATGTCATTCTCAAGTGGACAGATGAGCTGACACTGGTTTAGGGTTATGAGCTGATGAGTGCTGATCATGTTTACTACATCTATCTTCTTAACAGCTTTGTCACAATTGCAGGAATAAGTGATATATGTCTTGGGAAATTGGAGGCTGTCTTAAAGCTTCAGTGGGCCTTTCTCCTACCCAGCAGAAAGATGGATAGCATCTCGGCATGGCATCTCGGTCAATAGAATAAAGAGTCACCATGGAAACTTCAGGCTGCTTCAGGACATGAACCAATTACAACACAACTGCCCTGCTCCCCAATGTACAATAAGCCTGTGATATAATGACTGCTATTCATTTTCTGAAAGGCTAAGATCCAAACCATCACCACCATCTTCATCAATATCATTACCATCCTCACCTTCATAAGAGTATAGTTTAACATGTTGAATTTACCTGATCAACACCAGCAAATTAGGACAAGTGGACCCCAAGATAACATCAGCCTCTGCTCTCAGGTTACATAGCATGTGTATCACCTCTGTTGTCATTTCCAGATGGTTATCCCATGGGTAGATCTCTCAACACTTGGTCCGCCTGAGACTCAAATGCTTGCATAAATGATCATACAACCGTTCCCAGACCTTCTGAGATACAGAGTTTAGCTATGCTAGTGGCATGGCTCTAGGGATGGTAATGTTGGTCTGTCGGTCAAGGGGTCTAAAATATCTCAACAACTATTGGATGGATCATGAAATTTGTATTAACATTCCATGTCTTGTTACAGAACAACTCAATATCCTGACTTTTAAGTCCAAAAATGGGTAAACAATGCTGCATCATGCATGTTGCTTAATGAAATTGACCCTTAATAAAATTGGTTGTGCAAAACCAATACTGCAATGTTCTGAAAATCTAGATCAAACTGGAATAGTATTTGAAATAAATAGTTATACATAGATAAGCATTTATACATGTATTAATATATATGTGTACTAAGTAAATCTTGTATGAAACAGTGAAGTTGATGAATTACTGATGCAGTCAGTGAGACCTGATAAAGTTGTGGTCAAAGCCCACCAGGATAAATATTTATGCTACACAGTATTTGTCTCGGAAAATGTCCAAATCCATTCATTATATTAGACCGAAGTGCACTCTTTAATGAAACAAAACAAAAAGCTTCTTTAATGTTGGCAGTCACATTCATCATACAGTTCATCATAATTAAATATACAATGCCACACTTTTGATATCATGTGTTTTCTTAGTGCAAAACAATTATGAATAATGTGAATTTGTTTAGCTGGGGGGATGGAATGGGGGTGGACTCTCTCATTGGCATATGTGGGTATCTTATATGCATGTAATAATTGTAATATGATGAGTTTGTATTTCTACAAATATTGCAAATTGCATATTTAGGCTACCTTATATGAATCTCGGACACATCATGTTAAAGTAACACTGAATGCTTGGTGAACTATGTTGTTAATGGTTTAAACAGTGTATAGTGTAACTGTTTATTCCCATTTCACTGGCTGCAGGTCACTGAAAACAGTGGAAAGGTATTGGTTGGCTGTTTTGCGCACAACATGGTGACGTTGCTTAGGAACAGCCTGCAAATGCATGAGCTCCATCCAACCTTTACTCAAGAGAAAATCCAACACGAGCTTCACGTGGAGGATATGCATGTTTTAGATCAACATGTAACTTTTCTTGAATAGTGTAAAAAGATGGAGCTACAGTTGGAAAACCAAAGCCAGCCTTTCAACAGCAACACCGTGAGGCTGCCAGGTAAACCTGTACTGGGGATGGGTGTAGATAACTTTATTTCTCTTCTGATATTTGGACTTGTTTTCATCCTCGGGGTGCTTGGGAACACCTTGGTGATCACGGTGCTGGCACGCAGTAAACCGGGACAACCGAGGAGCACAACTAACATCTTCATCCTCAACCTGAGCGTGGCGGACCTATCCTACCTCCTCTTCTGCGTCCCCTTCCAGTCCACCATCTACATGCTGCCCACGTGGGTGCTGGGAGCTTTTATCTGCAAGTTCATCCACTATTTCTTCACCGTGTCCATGCTGGTCAGCATTTTCACTCTGTCGGCGATGTCCGTGGACCGTTACGTGGCCATCGTCCACGCCAGGAAGTCCTCCTCGATCCGGGTGGTGAGTCACGCCATGTTCGGAGTAGTGCTGATCTGGATCCTGTCTCTGGCCATGGCAGCTCCCGTTGCGCACTACCAGGTCATCGTGGTGAGGGAGGACAACGACACCTTCTGCTGGGAGGTTTGGCCAGGTCACCAGAGGAAAGTCTACGTGATGTGCACTTTTGTTTTTGGATACCTCCTGCCTCTCACTCTGATATCCGTCTGTTACGCAAAGGTGGGTGAGCGTGAATCAGAGTGAGTGAATGTGTATTAATCTAGGGTGGTAATGACAGATTTTTGACAGTTCACAACTAATTTAGATTCTTGCGAAGTAAAACATAATGTTAAATTGTGGCTTTTATTCCCATAAAGCCATTTCTAGTAAATATGTTGACTTTTCAGCCAGAGTCGTTTGAAATTGACAAATGATCACTGAAACTTGCTTGCAGCTGGAGTGTATAATGCATATGTAATGATATGCAAAAGTGTATTAACTCTTGTAGCTGGTGCTACACTGATTGGTTTAATTTAAGATCTTTTTAAAATAGAAACAACATGTTTACAGCCTTTATCTTTATCACACTTTCATTATTGCAGGTTTTAAACCATCTGCACAAAAAGCTGAAGAATGTGTCCAAAAAAATCAGAGCTCTCCAAAAAGAAGGTTGGTGGTTATTTCTGTCTCTTTATGTTCAACATGTTTTACAATAATGGGGAAATGCTTCTCTTATTTCTCCTTGTATGACTGATGGTTCAATGATGGATCAGGTCTGTGCTGTAGTGGTGCTTAAAAAAGCAAGTGTCCAAAATTCGCTTTGAAAAAAAAAAGACTGCACACTGTAGACTTGCATCTAGATCTGAAACGATTAATTGATTAGCTTGATCGTAAAAATCAGTCTGCAACTATTTCGATAATCAAACATCGTTTCATTTTTCAAGCAAAAATGCCATACATTTACTGGTTCTGGCTTCTCAAATGTGAGGATTTTCTACTTTTCTTCCTCATATACTGTATATGATAATAAATTAAATATTAGAAATATCATTAGGTTTTGGAAAGCTGGATGGACAAAACGTGACGTGAAGATGTTATTTGATTTTGATAAACTGGGTTGGGCAGTTGTTAATTCTTTCTGACATTTCATAGACTAGATGATAATTGAGAACATAATTGTCAGATAAATAATAAAATAAAATGTTACTTGCATACATTTAGCACTACGTCGCTGGAAATATAAGTAAAGATGCCTTGTGGGGAAGTGACCTTGTGTGTAAAGTCTAGTTGGTAATGAAATTCATTCAGTAGAAATGCATGTTTTGTCATCTTGTATTTCAGTATCTGGGCTATCCATAAAATACCTGTCTGTTATTATTTTACTTTACCTTATGTTTGTCATCGTTATCTCCTGCACTCCTCCTGCACAGACGGTCTAGTTATCAGATACATTTGACAACAGTTACCAACCATTATCTCCCCAGACTGCCCAGACAGTCCTGGTGGTGGTCATCGTCTTCTGCCTGTCTTGGTTGCCTCACCACATCGTTCACCTGTGGGTGGAGTTTGGCTCTTTCCCCCTGAACCAGGCCTCCTTCCTGTTCAGGATGGTGGCTCACTGCTTGGCCTACAGCAACTCCTCCGTCAACCCCATTATCTACGCTTTCCTGTCGGAGAACTTCAGGAACTCCTACAAGCAGGTTTTCTGGTGCCGGCTGCCCAGCAAGTGTCCCGTGAAAGACACCAGGGAGCTCCGCAGCAGGATGGAGACGGCACCGTCCACTAACATCAGTATGACTTACAAAGGTCATGACTCTCAGATCAGCAAAATGCTCTGATGTCGCCCCTGGTGTTGAGAGCATCTTCTGTTTTCTGAATGATGATCCTGGATATTTAAATATTATTAATAAATCCAATACATATTGGTATTTGAGATGGAAAAACCCCACATTACTGATATATTATATCTTTCTGTTTAACATACTGTTAACACGGAGCTCTATCAAACTCAGTAACATTACTCATGTGTCACCACATTTTAAACACATACACACATACAAATGATCTCATTGGATATTCCTTAATGGTTTTCATTAGTCTTTTGTCCAATTTTCTCTAATATATTTTCCACAGTCAAACATGCAGATGCATCCTTAAAACCTACTGTACATGTTGGATTTTCCCCATTTCTGCTAATGGGAACTTCTGATTTAGTACTCTTAAACTTAACGTCACTGTAAAATGTTTTCATATTTTTGTCTTTTATTATAAGCAAACAAATGCATTCAAGTCAACCCACATAAACATGTGTACAATATTTTTTTGTGAGTGTATACATTATACAATGAGATTTAGGAATAATAATAATAATAATAACAGCACAGCTGTAATCCGTGACACGCTACATCTTGTTTGGATGTAATCAGTTTTACTTTGATCTGTACAGTTTACATATTGTTTCCTGTTTGTCACTAAGGCTGAATTAGATTAAGATGACTTTTGCAAACAGGTACTGCTGCGTGTTCCTCTCCACCCCCTGCAGCCAGTATGCATACAGTATCTTACAGCAGCCCAGCCTTTCACACTGCCTCAGAAAAGAAAGAAAAGGGATTTGCATTTGAGAAGCAGGGTTTTATGCAAAGCATGAGAGGATTTCATGTATGGAAATGAGATTTACTGTAAAGAAACAGAGCCCACTTAGAGTGTTTAGTGTTTCTTAAATGCAGGTACACTACTACATTGGTAGTCAGGTTACTTAAAACATATGAGCTTTAATTTTAATACCCTGTATTGCATAAGATACCCTGCTGTTACTCAAAGCCAAAATGCTCAAAATGACTTGTAAAAACTGTTCTTCTTACTGCGGAGAAGCTGTCAGGTCTTATAAATATGACGGAACAACATCTTTTTGGGATTTTGGGTGTGTGTTGTTTTCTTGTTTTTATGTGTGTTTTCTTTTCAATACATCTAAATAAAGATATGAGTTTTAACATTATACAGAACATAAATTGATCAGATTTTTTTCTGGTTTCAGCTGCTTTACCTCCACTAACAATTCCCGTTGAATAACTACCTTCTTTTATCACACCTTAGGGCTTAAAAAACATGAACAGTTAGTACGCAGCCAATAACCTCATTTCGATATAAGATGAAATTCACCTTCTGCTCGCTCAGCTTCGATGGATACCTCTAGTACTGTGTAAGTGCAATCAACACTATTGAAACATTCTTGGAGTACTTAATGGTGATCATTAGGGAGAAATTATACATGACAGCTATTATAACCAGGCCTTACATTTAACAATTAGATTTAATGTGATTGAAAAGGCAGATGTTGCAAATTCAAAATGTCCCGTGGTTTGCTGTCTATTCACCTGTCTGTCTGAACATCTGTTTCTCTGTTCACCTGTCTGTCTGTACACCTGTCTTTCTGAACACCTGTATATCTGTACACCTGTCTGTCTGTACACCTGTCTATCAGTACACCTGTATATCTGTATAACCTGGTATAGTTAAGGTTTGCATCTACCTTAATCAATCAATCACTGATTTAATGGACCACTCGGCCAGCAGGCTAAGTGACCGAAATCCAATACGCCCAAGATGCTGTTAACAGGTGCATGCCCGCCGGTAAAATGATAACATGCTAACATGCGCATGGTGGAACTTTAACCTGGTGTGAGGATCGGACTGGTTATACTGGGACAGAGAGTCTCAGTCTACTCGTTATATTTTGCATTGAGAATTTAGGAGGAGAGAAGTTGAACCGAGACTCAAAGATTGATGTTCAGACAGGTAAGTTCAGCAACAAACTAGATAAGGGCGTCTCAAAGTGTTTGTTTCTGTGTGTGTGTGTGTGTGTGTATGTATGTGTGTGTGTGTGTGGCTTCAGCAGCTCTGAGTTGTTGCTTTGGTGATGTTTAATTCTGCTGTTGACTCTGTAAGAAGTGTCATGTTGTTTAGCCCTAATTAATGTGGCACAGTAATGCTTGTTGCATCCGCCGTGGTGTCACCAGCATCTTTATTTATTTATTGATTGTGTAGTTGTCTAGTTTTGTCTTTTTTTTGGTTATTAATTTTAGTGAGGCTGCACTGAGGAAAATTAGTGTATATTTCTAACTGATAATCAGTTGTGTGCATAGACATGGAACGTATCGTTGCCATGGACACCAGGGGTCTTTGGTGCACAGTATACTGACATAATCAGTGGTGGAAGAAGTAACCTTTATTAAAGTACTAATACCATACTGTAATACTCTGTGACAAGTAAAAGCCGTGCATCTAAGATGTTAGTAAAAGTATGTAAGTATCATCAGAAAAATGTACTTAAAGTATTAAAAGTAAATTTTAGAAACTGGACACAATCAAAACGTTCAAGTTTTCAATAGACTGTTACTGTTGTCTTACTAATCATTTCAGCTGGACTTGTAGGCTGTTATATTGTTGGGTATTTTAATTTATAATAAAACATCATATTTTAAAATGTAAAAAGTACAATATTTCTCTTTGGCATGTAAAAAATAGACTCCGGTAAAGTAAAAGTACCTCAAATTTGTACTTAACTACAGTACTTGATTAAATGTACTTAGTTACGTTCCACCACTGCATGTAATGTACTATATAAGCACCTTTCATTTTGACTGAGGCCTACTTTTTCTTAGTACATCTTAACACAAGTAGACTACTTTTACATGAGTAAAAAGTATTTATAGTAACACCTTTACTTCAGTATGAGATCCCTTTTCCATGTCTACTGCTGCTGGGGTCTTTAATCCAAAGGTGGAGGACTTAATCTATATGTTTATCAGGGTCATGTGAAGACACAAAGACATTTGATATTTGACTTTGCTCATTACTGGCAATAACCTCAATTAATCAGCAGATGGCAGGCTTGTACAAGTATTTAGTCCTGAGTGTCTTCTCTTTTCTCTCTTATATTTTCACGTTTTTGGGGAATGCTTGTATGTTTTATGTAAATCTTTATATCAGATATTATATAAAATATTGTGTTTGTTTAATAAACTCTTTGTAATTTAGTTTCTGGGGCTCTAAGCTTTTAATAAAACATAAACTGAAGCTTGTTCTTCCAGAAATAATATCCCAGTTACTTCTTGTGTGATTTTGGTGGATCGGTGGGTTTCCTGTCTGTGTCTTCTAACTCAACCAGGATTTCTCCCCCTTCTGGTGGGAAATTAATTACAATAATTAAATTGTAGATCTTCTATGCTAATCAATACCACAGCCTGTGTTAAAAAAAAATAAAAAAAAATAAAAGGCCATTAATATTGCTCTATGCATGCTATTTTAGATGGCTACATTTAGCTTAGGTTTGCCTTTGATATTGGTCTGTAATGATCATTTCTGAACAGTGTGTATTGCTGTGCTTGTTGTTACACACACACACACACACACACACACACACACACACACACACACACACACACACACACACACACACACACACACACACACACACACACAGAAACACAAGCCTATTCTTTACATAAACCATCTAATCTGCACCCCTGGACTCTGCATCTCCTTTCTCCCACCCTCTCACCTGAACATTGAAATAGTGTCCTGACTCGACACCCTGAAGCCGTTGTTGCCATACGTATTAAACCATATTTACACATTCTTTCACACAGCCTGATAACCTCTCCCATTCCTCATTTCGCTCTGTGGCAGCTGAGGTCTCTATCCCTCCCCTGAGACTCTCAACCTGCCTATTCAAAGTGTCATAAATAATACGGGCTAATTAGATATGAATTGATTGTGTTTAGGTGGCTGCTGTTTTCATCCATCAATCTAATGATGCTTAACAATAGATTACCACCCAATAATTCCCCATGGAGCCACAGTGAGTGTGCTATTCAGCCTTGTTTGGTATGCTGGGGGGTGTCATAAATCTGCTGAATGATATTACTGCAGTCCATTCTTTCAGTGCTGGGGGTGGTGTTATTAATACAGTGGAGATTATGAATCATCATTGGACTTCACTCGAGGGTTTTCTGAGTAACTTGTTATTGTTTTTTTGTGTGGTGTACTTGATGTTTTTTGTGTGTTTTTGCTCCACTCCAGCTATGATTTGTTTTAGATATTTGGATTTCCGTCATTAAAGTTTAGGTATGACATAAATGTCAGCACTGTTATATAAGGGTGTATTTCTTTTAGCCTTTTCTTCATAATTAGTTCTACTGAAATTACAGCGTCACAGGCACATTGATACAAGGAAGCTGAGGCAGAATAGCCCAGTGGGTAAAGTGATGAGCAATTGGTTTGTACTAGTTTAATTGGTAATGTATCTGGCAATATGCATCAACCAACAGCCAAAAGGACTCTGTTGACTCTACTGCATTAGCTCTTAATCCTGAGGATCCTTGAGTCAAACCTACTTGAAGAAATTAGTTACATAATCATTTCTGTGCTTGTATGTTTATATTCCATTCTGTTAAATTATTCTATTTTTAATTAATAAATATAATCATATTATGACACAATTAACCTAGGAGGAGCAGTAGATTATTGTTGCAAAATCAGCAAAAAAGCTGTACACATTAAACAGAGGTTGAGAAGAGTTATCAGGGGCTTGGCAGATTAATCTGGCCAGGCAATACGGTCACATATTGTACAGTATTTGTTGGCCTACTTATAAATCTTAACTATCATGTTGGAACTGTATACCTCATTATAGAATTTAGTGTCCGGTAAATTATTTATCTTCTTATTTTAGTGCTCATGCATAAAACGTTTTTTTAAAACATTTTTGTTGAGCTTTAAAAGTCAAGATTTGCAGCTCTATTGTCATGGACACAGATATGAAGCTGCACTTTACATGAAGAAAAACCTTAGTCCATGAGAATTGTAGCTACTGGATGCACACATTAATATACATTTTTACTTAGATATGAGCAATATACTATGTAGTTTGATGTGAGTTGCATTACTGTACTTCATGATGGTTTTCCAGCAATATCTCCTCCCCTTTCATTGTTTCTAATAGGATGTTTGTGAGTAGGCTACATAAATCAAAGGCTTCTGTTATTTAATAGTTTGTCAGTGCCATGGCTTAATATTTAAATGAGAGAGAGAGAGAGAGAGAGAGAGAGAGAGAGAGAGATAGAGATGGATCGGAACACAACGCTGTGTCACCACGTTGGAGGATGTCCCCCTCTAATCAACAGGGCTGGGACACAAAACCATGGATGTATTATAGTCTTATGACCCCCCCGCTCTCTCTCTCTCTCTCTCTCTCTCTCTCTCTCTCTCTCTCTCTCCCCTTGTCCGTATGCTTCATCCACAGATGGACAACTCTGGCTCAAATAAAAACGGGCGGCCATCCAATTTTAACGACCTCGTCCACATGGTTATAATCATTTAAATCTTGAGCCTTTACATTAAATAACAGAATTAGATAACAGGAGCCTTTATGTATTTATGTAGCCCACTCTGAAACAACGCCTTTTTTTCGGACAAGAAGTCACGTCCTGAGATCGATAATGTTGTCAGACACTTTTAGCAACAATCTGAGCCTGTAAGTACCAAAAACATTATTTTTTTTTGGACAAAAAGCAAGGCTGCACAATTGCCCCATTAGGTTACATTGCTGCTTGGTTCGTGCCGGCTAGTCATTGCGATCTCGCTCAATACTGAATCAAATTTAAAGGTATTTGGTCACATCAGTCACTTGACACCTTTTAGACAAAAATGCATGGGGAAATGGGCTCCAGGTTGAAAAAAGCAGTAGTTACCCTTTAAATACTGTACTTGAATTGGACCTTTCTCCTTATATTTCTAATTCTTAGTAGATATTTCTTTGAGTAAAAACTTCTGGTGAGAACACAGGCTTTCAGATAGAAATATCGTGGCTCACGTTGTGACAGAGGACCTGAGGTTTGATCTCTATCCACCTGCCTTGGACTCCTCAGTTTTCTGAGTATGCTGCGGCTCTCTGGGCTGACGACAACCCAACAGCAGGTCTAGCTGTCACCCTCTCTGATTAATGGCCCTGCTGAAACATGTCCAGCCACATTAGAGCCCCATGTATCTCCCAGAGTCCACACAGGCCTGGCTCTTTGTTCTGATGGGAAATGGTGTCAGCCGCTCACTGCTGCTCGCCCAGAAACAGATAAAGATTTACTGTCATCAGAGGCCAGATTAAAGCGCACAAACGCAGACATTGATTTCTGAGAGGGAGAGAGAGGGAGGAGGAGAAAAAAAACCCGACACATTTTGGGTAGGAAACTCATTCCAGGGCCAGCGGAGATATGATCAGCTTATTTGGGAGGTGGATAATATGGAGCCCTTTCCTAGAATGAACTTTGAAAGAAGTAAATTGTAAATATTGATTTCTGAAATGAACTGTCAATCTCACTTGGCGAGATTATTCCTATCATCTTGTCGAGAGGGGGCCAATGATTCAAAACGTTGGACAAAGGGGGGGGACGTGCTGGGTTTCTGTTAGGGAGCTCTCAAAAGAGCTTTATTCACTAAGTAATGGTTGTTCAATTTCATCAGATAACCGCTGTAGATCTCATCGGCACTGAAAAATGAAATCAAGTGTGGCTTCACGTCCAGATCGCTTCTCTTGTCCACACTGAGATCACTTGAGAGGAGCTGCAGCAGGAAGCCAGTCCACTTCATTACTGGTCCCCATGGGTGGGAACAAAGACCTCTTTCCTGTCTCACCCAGAGGTCATGTCTGAGAGACCAGTTTGATGGGGTGCTGAAAGCTTAAAGGGCTGGTTCAGCCAAATCACATTAAACTTAACCTTATAATTGTATCATGCAGATTTTTTTGTTTTTTTGCCCAGGTTTGGAGATTTCTTTCTCCAATCCAATAAATTAGAGCTATATGGACTTTTTGTGGTGTTCAAAGCAAAGTCAACAAAATTGTGAACTGGAAGAACCTGAAGAAATAGTCCCACACAATAGTCCTGTTGTTTGACCTCACTTAGTTTTTAACGCTTATGAGAGAAGCCAAAGGCAATTTGACACAATGTGGACAAAAATAAACTAATAAACTAAGTAAAAACTGACAGTGTCTTTTCCGGACGATCCAAGGGAACCGGACTTTTGTTTTATGAACTATATTCAAATTTACTTCATCAGTGCTTTAACTACCACAAATATTACTCCATCCACCTCCATTTTGGACTGGAGGCAGCAAACTCCATAAAACTCTGTATGGCTTAAACTTTAAACTGAAAGAGATGCCGTCTGTCTCTTGTTGTTGAAATTAGACTTTCATTAAATCTATACTAAACACTCAATAATCGTTTCTGCATTATCTGATCTTTTAGATAACAGGACCCTTCTTTTAACTTCTTTTCATTGTCCCTGTATTTTCTTTTATTTCTTTTATTCTTTTATTTTTCTGGCTTTTAATAAAGTTATTTTGATCAGAATTATCCAACAATGAGTAGGAAGTTAAATATAAAAAATACATCTTTCTTATTCTCATTTCTGTGCTTTTTGCATGCAAACTGCCACTAGGTGGCGGTGCACTTCTATGCAAATCATCTTCAATTTCCCTTTGCCATCTGTGTGTGCACTGACTGTTTGAAGAGATCAATCAGTGAGCATTTAGACAACCTCTGTGCACCCATTGCTGTTTGTTGTCTCTTCCTCTCTTCTCCTTCTCTTCCCTGTCAACGCCGAGTTCACACAGCCCCCGTTCAACTACACTGAGAGCCCAGTGAGTTTAAGCAAAACTAATGATGCTCGTTTTGCGCAGCACACTACAGCAGTCATTGTTGACCATTTCCATCATTTATCAGTGTTTTGTTCAGGATGTGTGGACCGTGCTCAAAAGTTTGGGTTTTGGAGAAGCAAAGAAAGTAATGTCATCTGGTTTCGTACCACGTATACATACAGGTTAGATACTTGGATGTGGACTAATCACTCTGATCACTTTTCTTCATTAAATGTAATTGATTTAATGCATAGTGCCCTCTGACACTCATTTTGACAAATGAGTGTCAGAGGCCAGAGGCTTTCAGCAGCTGTGTGTTCCTATCAAAACCAACTGTAAAATGCAAGGACAACGCCTGCAGCACTTAGTGTCCTTTAATTGCCATTTACATAGTAGGCTAATCATTATTTTTTTTATGTCCCCTATTATCCACTATCCCCACTGTGTGCTGCCTCTCTCTGTCTCTCTGGGCTAAAACAATAAGCTGTTTGTCAGAAGTGATGCTCTGGTGGTCGGCTCACTGATGGAGGACATGATTTTTGCTGAAAAGACAACAGACTTTTTTAGAGTGACACACGGAGTCAGCAGCGAGTGTTTGGAAAGTTGTATTTTTTTTATCTCAAAGAAGGTGAACAATTCATTTTCTTTGTTATGCATTATGCATGTCAGTTTTATTAAAGTCATATAAATCCCCACAGAAACACTTTCACACTCTCACTCATTTCCCCCTGTGATTTATTTTCCTACATTGGGGATATTTAGGTTGATTTTATTATAATTAAATAACATATGTTGTCCCACTATTTCCAACAGGCTATGTTGACTACCACCTAAACCCATATAGGGCCTTAATAAACATTGATATTGATTATTTAATGCTTCATCTTAATCAAATAATGAGCCAGAATGTAGTGAAACATTCTTGTAAACATGAGTTCCCAGTAACATCTTCAAATTGCTTGTTTCGTCCAAATATATTCAGTTTATAAGGATATAAAACAAAAAAATGCACACTTAAATCTAAAGAAAAAAGTGAGCTTACCAGCTCACTCGAGGCTACATTAGCGGCTACATCACGATTCTCTGGCCAAACTGTTATGTGTGCAAGTTGCATTCTGGGTAATATAGGCGCCAGGTTTTGCCATGGAAGAAGAATGCATAGAATCTGCTGTATCACTCTTTATTCTTTTTTTAATTCTTCAACTGTCCATCCTGAGTGATGATAAATGTGCAGCTCGCTCTTTTAATTGTAAAAACCTATTTCCAACTCCAATATGTTTGGGCAGAGGGGGGTAATTTCTCTGCTTGTGCTACATCTTTTCATCAACAATATTGAGACATTATTATCCTGTTCACATTATATAACAATACCCTTGTGATTTGTTTGTCAATGAAAGCAGAAAACTTGTTAACATGCACAGTACACACAAGATTTCATACAGCATAATCAATTTAATTCAGTATTCTTGGACTTTCCATATCACTGTTTTTTTCTTGAACAGCATGTTGTTTTATTGGATTATTGTTATTGATGCATTTAAATGTTGTGCTCAGTTTAGTAAAATAACTTTCGGGTAGTTTAATGTATGACAAACTATATTTTATGTCTTGTATTTAAAACCTTACTCTACAAAGTAACTACACGTAGTACCCGTAGCTTTCAGATAAATGTAGCAGAATACAAAATACATAGTATTTAACTTTTAAATATTATAGTAGTAGTAGTAGTAGTACTATAAGGCTGCATTAAACAGAAATACTCAAGTAAAGTACCTCAAAATTGAACACGAGCAGTTAAGTAAATGCACATAGTTGTTTTCTATCACTAGTTAAACTAAGTAGATTTTCTGTTTGTCTGGTCTGAGTTTGTATTTGGACTTTCCGAGCTGTTTGATTCTCATTTAAACTTTGACGAGTGCTTGCTGTGCCAGACCTGACCCTGGTTTATCTGCCTTTCCACGCATCACAGAGTAATAATGACAAATCAGGGTGATGTTTACTAATGATTAGTAGAGATTGTTTCAGTTCACTTGTAAAAGCCATGTTTAAGAGCTATATTTATTGTTCCATTTGCACATTTTGTGAGTGTGTTTGAGAGAGGACTAATCATTATTAATTAGGGTCATTGTTCTAGTGTGTGTGTTTGCGTGCGTGCGTGTGTGCACGGTGGGTGTATGCACAGTGTGTGTGTGCACAGTGGGTGTGTGCACGGTGTGGGTGTGTGCACGGTGTGTGTGTGGCCCTGAAGCCATACTCAGCAAGCTGTGACAAAGGTCCATTACCTTGTCTGATCACAACGGCCTGTGATCTATTAGCATCATCTAAAAGCTACATTAGAATGAAGTGGAGACACTCATAAACAGAGCGCTCTGATCAGGCCTTTTAATGGGTTCACTGGTTTTACATGGAACCTCTCTGGCTTATTCCCCCTGGTTTGTAGGTTAATGCATTTTCAAGTACCCACCAGACAACACTCAATTGACAATGAGGCGTATACGTCAGCTATTCAATCCCAAGTGAGTGAGGATCCACCAGTGAATTCAGATGGGAAGTGAATAGCAGCTTTTGTTGTGGTATTGAGTTATTAATTATCTATCTGCTGATGTGCAACCCTAATTAGTTGCTGAAAATGTATATATGAATACCTCTCTGTGAATACGGACAGCATACCACTTTCACATTTATATGCTTTAAATCATCTGTAGTTCCCAACCTTTTCAGCTTGTGACATAAAGCTGCAATGTGTGGCTCTTTTATCTCATTACAAAAGATCTTTATCTTTAACATTATTCTGTTGAGTTTTTTTTGTGAGGGGAAAAGAATTTGACAATCAAGGGGAAAACATGTGCAGGCTGCTGTAGTATACAAGGTATTCATTCATTGGTGGTTAGCAATTAGGATTGACCAATTATTGGGCCATTTTGGCAGTTTATTATCTGATTATCTGTGTCTGCGTTTTATTTTCCTGAAAACCGATGAATTAAAAACTGTGCTACTTTGGCTCGTCTACAGCTCTGTCTGTCCCTCTGCTTTGGTTTCACACACCACTGTGTCTGACTTTTTTTTGTTGAGTTTTTATAACATTCCAAAATCTTAATTTTGACTTAAAGATTTTCATTTTTACTGTAAATGCACATTGGTTCCAAATATGAGTTATTGCTTTCATTACCTATACGTCTATTTTAAAACAACCGCTCAGAGTCACCAAAGTCAGAGATTTTGTATTAGTCTATACATTGTTTGTTAGGAAAATCTGTTACATAGTATACCGGTAACTTTTTACACTAAGTTACACAAAAAAAGGGTAGTTATGGTTTATGAAACAGTAACGAATGCTAAGTTACCCTTTTCCTGAAGGGTAAATACCCTTTTTAAGAAGGGTAACGAATGATTAGTTACCCTTTTACAAAAGGATAGTTACCCTTTTCAGAAGGGTAGCAAATGGTTAGGTACATTTTTTCAAAAGGGTAGTTTAGTTTGTAAAAGGGTAACTAATCATTTGCTATTCTTTTAAAAACAGTAACTACCCTTTTTTGTGTACCTTACTGTAAAAAGTTACCAGTATACATTTCAGTAAAGTACCTCAAAATACTGAAGTGCTTGGGAAGATGTACTAAGTCACTTAGTAACTTCTGTTTTAAAAAATAAAACGTCATTCTGCTGCAGTAAAATGATATGTCTACCTATTTGTACCCTTTTCTGTGTCTCTTACAGACTTTTGTTGTCTTTGAACTGTATTCTTCTGTTATATTTGAGCTGCTATCTTTGGCCAGGTTTTCCTTAAATAAAGATATTGAGATATTCAATATCTGTTTAGAAAAAAAGGTGTACTAAAATGAATAAATCATTTTCACCTACTTCAAAGGTTTTATCGTGTCATTTGAGGAGCTTTAGACCTGAATGTAAATGAGGCGGACTAATGCATGAGGTCACAGAGACATAAAAGAAATGTTATTAAGAGGGAACAACGCTGAAATCAATAGCGTGAACTTGAAACACGAAGGAATACATTTGCAACAGTGCCATAATTAGTGTACAGAGCTCATATCTGCAGCGTGGAATCCCTTAATTATATTTTGCAGGATTTCTGAGATCTTTTCAAAACTATAATGGTCGGATGAGTCTTCAGAAGAGAGATGAGATGAGTTCAGTTGTGTGGTGTATAAACGCTTGTGTTTTTGATATGCAGAGAGGGAGCATTGAGGCCTGTTCATGTTATAAGGCTCACAGCAGCAGCCTTATTGTGTGGAAAATTATCATAACCTCCTGCTACCTTTAGAGTCCTGCAAGATCAGGCTTTGAGCAGTCACTAAGAGCTTCACTTTACAGGAAATGCAAATGGTTGTGTCTCCAAATTGGATTCTCATAAAAAAAAAATGGAGGCAAACGGAAGAAGTGTCAAAAACAAAACCTGGCTAAAACCTAGACACGATAAACAAATAAAAGATGACAGTCTGCGGTGATAAAAATAACAGCTCTGGCAATATCAACAGACATTTTCAAAGTGTAAAAGCTGAGGAGTTTATGTATTACTGCGTGTTCTCCATTAAGGCCTGTCTCTGTGGAGGAGAGGCCAGCGAGCGGCTGGCGTATTGTGCTGATTGATATATTACACTGAGCCATATGGACACTGTGTTAATCCAATGAGGCAGACATCTGTGTGATGATTTATGATTTTGTTGTGATTTGTAAGCTGCGGGTTGCATCAATGACATCATCAGCATTACTCAACCCTTTGCCTGTAATGCCAACACATTTCCTAATTGATGAAGAAAGACGACCTGCAGAGTGCAAATATCACAGGAGACGAGACAAAAAATACTGTACAGGAATCTTTCTTTACTGGGGTTGTTTTATTATTTATGCTTCATTCATTCAGTAAAAACGAGTTGTACACAGAAATACATCATCTCAAATAATCCCAGTTTCTTGACAAAGTGCAGTTACTGTAATACTGTTTAATACTTGAGAGATCCAGTTATTCAGAATTAGTTAGTTAATCATGTTTAGCATATCACAGCCAGTCAGTTAAGAGAGAAAGGAAACAAAAAAGGAAATGACTACAAATGGAAGAACAGAAAGGATTGGAAGAAATGGTAGTAAAGGAAAGGAGAAGGAAGGAAAAAAGGAGAGGAAAGCAAAGAACAGACATGATGGGGGAATATAAAAGGAAATGAAAGCTATATGTGTGGTCAGCTACAAGAGAAAGGAAATGGAACAACAGAACAGATAGGAAAACATGGCAGGAGAAGATAGGAAAGAAACATAAGAAAATATAGGAGGAAATAAGAGAAAGGGAGATGCAAGGAAAGGGACAAAAAGAAAGAAAGGAGGGATCACATACATATCCACTGACCCTGAAAAATGATGCACTGATTAACAGCTCTCCAGATTTGTCGTGAACGCCTCCTCACGCCACGCTTTCAACCTGTTTCTTTATTTACCTGGTCAGCTGACATGATGGATGGTGCCTGAGCTCAAACCTTCTATACAGCTGTCTAATTGAACAATGAACAGATTTAAAATTAGAATTTAGTTTTCTATTTTGCCATTAATCTGGTTGTTACGACATGGTCGGGTCAAATGGAGGTGTCGGCGACAAACAGCGAGAACTGATTTAAAGTGACATTCAACCTAAAAGATTCCCTTTGTCTCCTTAGTGCACTCTTTAAAATTATTATCTCACATTTTCAAAGGAATAGAAAATTGCCATCCTGGTCTATGAACACATTGATTCCAACTATTTTATATTATAATTTTTTACATCTGGTGCTCTACACACCTGCAGTCAGGTAGTTTCTTTTCCTGAAGTCCTCCGTTGTACAGGAAGCGTTGGCATGCAACCGTGTAGTTAACATAGCTGAAAAGAACAAGAAACAGAACCAAGTTAATAATTGCATTTACATCTGCTACTGTAATTGCACAATGTATTTTATGTACAGTACCTTTTTAGAGTGTTTATTAAAGTCACTTTATTTAACGCTTACGTCATGTGTTTTGGGGATTTTTCTTGAAACCTTTTTAAGTTTTAATAGTCTGATATCTCTTCTATCCAATATGATAACATTTGACTAATCAACTTCGCTGCTGAGCTCCGGGTGTGCTGTGGAAAATCTGGGTGAGGAACATGACTAATAAGCTGATCAGAAGTGGCAAACAAATCCACAGTTTAAACTCATTTGAGCATCGCAAATATCTGATACAAAGGATAGAAGATTTCTCAGATCAATTTGTTTGTCCTACTGTGCTTTGGTTTATTTAAAAAAAAAAGAAAACTATGTAAAAATAAGGATGCACAAAAATGACATTTCCCTAGTTGTGCACCTTACTAGAGTAGAGTATACAAATTGTAAGTGCATGATAATCAAAAACCTATTATCTTAAACTGTACCGTTTATAGTTATACTAGTTATACTTTGTTCATGAACTTTTTTTGTTCTTTCCAGTAATCCTTTAAATACTATTTGATCTCTGTCCTCTCAATGTTTCTCTTTTTTAAAGCTTTTCCTCAAAGTAACACAGCAACATGTTTTATTAAATCAAATATTATTGCAAATAATTTAACTTTCACCTATATCACCAGTACTTACCAGTAAGGACATTTTACTGCCAGCTGATATTCTACTAACACAGCTACTATCTGTTTTCAAGGACCCTGTCAGACATGACATAATAAGAAAAGAATTTACTGTACATTTGAGATGATCCTGAAGTAAACTGAGATGAAAGGCAGTTATGTAATCACCACATACCAGCATTAAACCTGCCAACATTCAGACACTCTTGGCTGTCTCATCACCACCAGAGGCAGCAGAAGAAAACTCTGGGTTAGCTTGCACCACACAAGAGAAACAAACACCATCTAACTGAACGTTTTAAGGGATTGTGCTGAGTGTGGTGATCATTTGCAGTCATAAAAACAGACAAATTGATGTTTGTGTGTTAAAAGAAAGGATGTATGTCACTTCATAATCAACAATAGGAGCCTCTCCATGGGGCTTACTGATTTTCAGGCAAACCTACGAATGGAAAAAACAACAACTAATCTCTCTAGTATCCTTTTCAGTCTTTATAAGTAACAGATCAGACATACGACAAGAGCAGCAGCAGCAGCATCTCCCACTGACGGCTCAGAGTTTCCCTGGAGGGAAATCCTCTTTGTCTGGGCGGTCCGAGCCAGCCGTGGCTTTCAGCAGCATATCCCAACAGAAGGTGAGGTCAACTATGAGCAAACTCTGCACAATAGGATCTGGAGCTGGATTTGATGTTTCACAAAGCAGTGGTCATATTCTTTGAAGATTTTGCCTCTCCCCCCCCCCGTCAAGTCTGAGAGAGTTAATTAAACATTGGGCAGCTTGGGGTCAAGCCTCGGCTCAATGTGAAAAAGAAAAGGATTCTGGTTTATCATCCCGTCATCTTGACTGGATGTTGCATGAATTATTTGTCATTATGAATTAAAAGCAAAATCATCAACATAATATATTTGTGATATTAGTGTTTGAACCAGTTATTTTTACTTTACCACTTACACGTCGACTGCTTTCAACTCTTACTGTTCAACTGAAATTTTAACTACGTTCATCTCATCAACTCCTTTCAATGCTTATACTTCGTCTGACACTTCAAACCCTTTCAGGTTTTCACGTTTGATCATCAAATACATACAAGACTTGATTCAACTGCTTTCAGTATTTAAACTTCAACTTTAGCTGACGTTGTCTTTGAGTTTTTAACACTAGAACTCACACTCAGGACTTCCATTTCAACTGACACTTCCAGCTCAATGGATCACCTACACTTACAGTGTTTAAACCAAACCTAAAGTGAGCAAAGTCAATGTGAAGACCTGTATAGACAGGAATTTGCAGTAGGTGATGTAAATAACTCTCTGAGATTTTCAAGCTTAGCCCTGATCGAGCCAAACTCCATTCAGAAAACAAGCATTTTAAAAGACCTGACAATGCATGAATTCTGACTTTATACAAATCTGCATCATGATGTAGTTATTTTGGCATACTTTTGATCCATTTATTACAATTAAAGCACAGCATAATCTGTACCTCAAGTAGTGCTGGAAGCTGCAGTCATCCAGATGTACTTCCTGGAGAAGGTAGTGGAATTCACTGTGTGCTTCCGGATGATGTTATGAATCCAGACCACTTCTACTGCTCTTATACTTACTAATTTCAGAACTTCCACTTCAATCGCCCACTTCCAGCTCAATGTATCACCTACACTTCATCTGACATTTCAACTCATTTCAGTGCTTGATCTTCAGCCAGGGGCGCTTCTAGGATCGGACCTTTAAGGGGGCTCACACCCTAATGAGAATGTGACACAGATACACTGCCTTGCAAAAGTATTAAGGCTTTTGAACCTGTAAAATGTTAGTCCGCTGTCACTAACAGACAAGTTTGTAAACTCTAAAATTGATTTAAGCCCCCCTTAAAAGGTCTTAAATCGCTAATGTCTTCAGCTGAATCGATACCTTTGGCACTTTCATTTTAACTAATACTTTAATCAACACTTATACTTAGATTGACACTCTGAAACTTATTTTATTGCTAGCATTTAAACCAACTTCTTTCAGCACTTCCATTATAAATCCTAATTCAACTTTTGTTAATATGTGTAATTTGACCAATTTTGCAAAATGTCAGCACTGTTTTAAAAATACTTATTCTTTTCTCTTGTTCTAATGTAAAAACCTAAATAAATAATGGTAAATGTTTAAGTGTTATTTTTCATTTCCCTCTTGAGTGAGTTTGGCAGGGCATTCGCAGAAGCTGAGCTTTTGGCTGCCCTTCCATGTCTTCTGTTGTTGTTTTCTGGAGGCCTCAATGGGATGGGTAGTTTGTGAAATGACAGGACATGCCAACAAATTGCATCACTTCTGGCTCAGCGGCCAAGGACAATGCCATGCCATATGCCAATCGGGGGGGTCATGGGTAGAGGGATGAATGGGTCTCATTTCCATGTGCTCCCTTCGAAGCCTGACACCCCACCACCCCCCCCACCCCCCCCTTCACAAAAAAACCGCCCGACTCCAAACTCTCTCTCTTACAACTACGTGCACACACTCACACCCAGAAAGTCCTGTCTGGAGGCTGCCTTGGCCAGTGGTGTGACACAGACATACGAGCTGACACATCAGCCATTAGCCAAAACAAAACATCCAGAGATTCATTTCAACACACGGGCGGGCCTCATTGTCTCTGCTGATCTTTCTGTTCCTGCAGTCGGCAGAGTCATTAGAGCGACACGTACAGTACACGCTATCACTTTCCCACGGATGAGCTTCTGCTACTCAACGTCTCAACAAGAGACACACGTTTATGATCGTCTTCTGAAAACTTTGTATCTACTTTTTCATTTTGTTTTTAATCTATTTTATACTTTCTATTTTCCTCCTTTTTATCTTTTGTATCTATTCTGACCATATATTCTATTTTTTATCTACACTCTACTTTGTATAGTTCTGTATCTACTTTGTCTATTTTGTATATTCTGTTTGTATGTACTGTATGTATTGCAGTTTGAATGTGTTTTCTACTTTTATTGATTTTGTCTGATTTTGTTTATCTATTTTGTAACTATTTGCTATTTCCACTGTCTACTTTGTATCAATTTTAGTTTCTATATCCTCTTTATCAACTCTATACTTAGGTTCTACTGTGCTTACTTTTTATTTTTATGTACTTTTTATGAGCTCTCCACATCTACTTTGAAATATAATATATTGAAGTTGATTCATACATTTTTCCTGTGGGATAAGTGACAATGTAATGTGATTTTTTTATTTTTACTAATCAAAATAATAAATTGTTTTTCAAATATCTAAAATGGTCATCATTACTCCCACAAAACGATTGCAGTGAACATTTGAAATACGACTTTTAGAGGTATTTTCTTTTAAATCTACAATTGTCATGAAATATTTGATATTGAATTATTATTATTGTTCCACTGTTAAATTACACTTGTTCTGCAGTAGGACAAAATCACATTTTGGAAAGTTCAGTCTTAACTGTGTCTCTTTTCTGTGTTTTTGGGATCACAGATTTAAATAGTGTGCTGTGATTTGACCAGGGAGTGAGGAGCAGTGATTTAGGAGCTGTTTTTTCGTTGACACAATACAAATGAGGATGGCACTAGAAGGTCAAGCAGCCTGCGCCACGCCATAATTGTGCTAATTGGGACAATATGTGCGTGATAAATCCCCACGGCCTGGCATAGGCTCCTCTAATTGCTTTTACTTTGTTTTAAAAAGTATCATTACATTCCACACTTTTAGTTCAAAGTGAACATGTTCATAGTTTAAAGAGTTTTGTTGCTGACCGAATGTTTTTAGCGAGCATATGTTCTGGGCTAATGCTGCGAAGAGAGGGAGGGAGGGAGGAACTGAAAGGGTTTTAACCTTCTACGTGGGGGAAGTTGTGCGGTTAATACTCCAGCCACCTCTTCACTGGGCTGGTGCCAAGTGTTCCTCCAGCCTTGGCTCTATAAGGGGAGGGTGGGGGGGGGGAGACCCCACAGATGCTTTCTCTCGGTCCCCTCTACCTTGCAGCCAGATGCCAAGAGGATAAACTCTGTAGCTTCAGGACCACAACATCAAGGTTGTGTCCAAAACTGGAGCCTGTGATATTAGTCATGGAGAGGGCGTGATGTATGATGCCAGTTTGTGTTCTGGCTCAGCAACATCTGAAATCACAAGACAATACAACATGAAACAAAAACAAAAGAATAGAATAATAAAATAATATAGTGTGAGGTAAATAACGACAGAGAAGATGGAGAGAGCGCCAACGTGACTGACTAAACTTTTACTTAAAGCAACACTAGAGAACTTTTTGTAACTTAGAAAAATGTTTCCAAAATTGTTTCAGTGGTTCATCAACTCGTAACAAGGTGAACGGCATTTGTGCATTCGCTTTGCAGCCCACTATCGGATGTAACCGCAATCGGGTAGCGGACATGTAGTTTGAATCAGACATAATGGGACAATTCCACTTTTAAGCTGTAGGGGGATAGAAGCAGGACAAGTTCCCTAGAGTTGCTTAAAATAGAAGAATGAATAGAGAGCCAAAGGCATGCCCCTTCCGGTGGACCTTACAGGACCTTAATTTGGAAAAAATACAAACAGGAGTGAATGGGGAGATGCAAATTATTTTTTGATCCCGTTTATATTGAGCCATGGATAAATAAATAATGGCAACACCATTATTTGTGGTAGCACTTAGTTTGTGGTACCACTTAGTTTTGTGTGAAACCTCTCAGTGAACTACATCTCTTGTTTCACACAGTTTATGTCGCCTAGCTTGATACTCAACTTGCTAGCTAGCTAGCTAGCTAGACTACACAAGCTAAACTCGCATTATAATCAAACAGGATGGCGTTAGCATGCTAGTTTACCAAATGTAGCTAGCCTATAAAGTAGTTAATGGAGTTGAGTTTTGAGGGCTTTTGGTTATTACAGAAAAACTAAAATTATACTGACACATTCAAAAATGTTTGTCATAAGCTAACCATCAAGTGAGCAACATCCAAAACCTATAAAAAAAACAACAACACAAATATGTTGGCATGTTGATGTTAAGCTATTGTAGCTTGCATGGTTATTAATGAGGTTAGGTTTATGTAGAGTGGATGCTATTTAAAATGTGGCCACAACTTCAAATATACAATTAGGCTACTTTTACAAAGTCAAATACATCAATAAAACACCTGCACACTGACTCTTGAACGACAAATGTACTGTATTTATGCTATTAAACAAAAGCTGATATACTTTGGTGACAGGTGTGGTTGCAGTCCACCTGTCAGACTATTACATGGATTATGGCTGTAACAAGTATTTATAAACAATGGGATTTGACGCAGAGCGCCTTGAATCAAAACGTCTATTCAAAGGAATTTGTGGTTTGGAGTTCGTGTTCAGGTATTACGCTTCTCATCAATGCTGTTTTCCAACAGCAACTTGCACCTGCATGTGATGTGCATATAATTATGCTCCTTCATACAAATGCAACCAACAGAACTCAGTTAAGAAAGGAATTGGAGGCTTCCAACTTGGCTAATTAGTTGTTTACAGAAGTCTGCTCAGAAAGTTGTTGAAAAATGTCTTTTGTTTAAAACAGCCAATACAGGATATTGAGTACAGAGAACGTACTATCATCCTTACGCTAAAGCCTGGCTGGTTGAACTGTTTTTTCTTTTTAATGTCAATTATATCTGAACTGTCATTTACTTTTAGCTCCGTCTGTCTCGGTGTAAAATTGACATAAAAGAATGAACAGTCATCAGAAAAGCTGTCTCCGGAGGAATAGCACACTGCACACAAATGTGGGAACATGTATAATTCATATGTATACATGCAGATTTATTCTATCAATCTTACATAATCTTTTTCTCTCTTGTTTTAGTTTTTTTTTATAGATAAGTATGGGAGGGGCAGGGGGGAGCCCTGTGGATGATTAGCTTCTTTTTGTCTTTTTGTTTTTTTTTCTCTGCTTTATTTTCCATGAGAAGATTAAATATTTCTGCTTGAGAAAATCTTTTTAAACGGCCACTGACTGCTGTCCTGGCCCCCTCTGTCACTGCCTGAGCACACGGGGTCCCCCTCCAAAAAACCCACAGTTCTCCCCCGTTTTGTCATTCCAAAATGTGGTGAAAAAATGTAATCTTCTAACAAAGAATAGAAAAGGGTGGCTATAGAGGAATTTTTTTCTGCAAGTGGCCTCTTTATTAGGTGGGGGATGGGTGGCGGAGGGCTCCTTCACAGTATCCACACACAACAGGGTTCCAATCTGTCAAATAATTAGCCAGTGTGGGAGGACAAAGGTTTTTATTTGCCCGAATTTCATACATCACTGCTTGAATACATCATCACTGTATTGTGACGGGTCATGGGAACTTCAGCTTAGAGACACAGAGACGGAGACAGAGACACAGAGAGGTCTAGGAAACTGAATGAGAAATTTATAAATGACGTTGCTATGATGATAATGTAGACAAACAACAAGAGTTTGTCTTACGTTAATTTTGAAATGTTTGCCAAAAATACTTGAAAAAAGCATCTGATATGAGGTGATTGACTGATTCAAATCTAAACTCACTGAAAAAACGCCTCTTTTCAAAGAGCTTCCTGTTTAGAATTGCCAGTCACACTTTGCCAAAGGCTAAGATTATGTCTTAAAATGCTTGTTTTCTCCGATCAACAGTCCAATACCCAAAGATATTCAGTTTTCACTGATGAAAACAGAGAAAAGCAGCACATCCTTACATTTCAATAGATGAAAGCAAAGAATCTGTGACATTTTTGCTTAAAAACATGACTGAAATGAGATAATCATGCCATTATGTAATATTGTGCAATAATAAATTATTATAAAACTTGGCAATTAGTATTCTGACAGCTCATCGATTAATCAACTAATCATTTCAGCTTGAACTGGCTTTTGTTGCATGTTGATATTTATTGATCTCAATGAAGAGTTTTAAGGGTGCCTGGAACTCACCTTTTAGAGCGTGCACCCATATGTAGAGGTGTATTCCTCAACGCAGTGGCCGTGGGTTCGACTCCAACCTGCAGCCCTTTCCTGCATGTCTTTCCACCTCTCTTTCCCCCTTCATGTCCACAGCTGTCAATTAAAGGCCTAACATGCCCAAAATAAAAAATAAAGACTGTTTTAAATAAACCAACACCTACAAATACATACGCTCAACATATGAGAATTTATGACATTTGTTTCATAAATTAAAAATAAATAAATTAAAACTTGATTTACTAATCATTTCAGCTGTACACAATGTAAGACAAGTCAAATGACAATTGAAATTGACCACTAACAACGAAAAGTCACATTCTGCTTGTGGTGATGACTGAGAAAATAATACATGTTTTATATGGGGGGAGGGGGGGTAAAAGGCCTGTACACTGACACAAATACAAGAAGAGGCCCTTCAAATGGAAACTATACATTTCTTGTACTCTATATCTGTAATTTCTTGACACTGTAAAGAAATATTGGCAAGCCTCTGAGTATTATTATTGTTATTAGTCAATTATAGTCATGAAGTAAATAAAGTGACTAAAAGCCAAAAACAAATAATCATCTGGTTGATAAGTCAACCTTCTGTTGCACTGGCAAACATGACTAATTAAAGCTATATTCATCTCATTAATAGCAGAGATCAAGTTTTAAAAAGTCTATAAGGAGCTGAGCACTGCTTCATCCTCCAGCATGTGTGTTTGTGTCTGTCAAAATAAGCTCTGTTCATTGGATATTTACACAAGCGAGTTGGGGGATTGAACTGCAATTGGCCCTCGGTGAAACTCTTCTTCTGTGATCTTTGAAATCAAAAGAGAAAAGGTATCAGGAACTTGATATTGTCTGCCTTTTAAAAAGTAGCGGCTCTTTTCACCTTTGAGTTCCTGTATGAGGGGAATAGACCTTTGTGTGGTCATTGTTTGGTATGATTGCACCGGTCCATCACACGCTTCTCTGAAGGATTAGATTGATCCACTGACTGAAGACGAAGTCCTGGTGTCTGTACTGTATCGAGCAACGGGGGGTTGTGATCCTCAAGCTGTTTTTGTCCTTTTCTTTTACGGGGAACTGAAATGAATTACTGGGAACTATTCATAGGCGTAATTTACGGGGGGGGGGTCCCAATAATCAACCCACCCCCCGCTCCAAATATCTTTTCATACTTATAAAACATGATGGTTGGCTTTCTCAATTCAATGTAAGCAAAGATAAACATTTTTTTAGCACAGTGGCTAGTGGTTAGCACTTTTGCCTCACAGCAAGAAGGTTCTGGGTTTGAATCCAGGTTGTTCCCGGGTCTTTCTGTGTGGCGTTTGCATGTTCTTCCCGTGTTTGCGTGGGTTTCCTCCGGGTGCTCTGATTTCTGCCTACCATAAAGACATGCAGGCTTGGAAACTAGGACTACAGTTGACGCTAACACTGGCGCATTTACAGAAATGTTGACTAATGGGCATTTTCCTAATTAAATAAAAAAACAACTTAATCTATCCCCATGAGGAATTCTAGGTAACAACGACAAAACTGTCGGCGCATCCACATGATACTTGGCACATCCTCCCCCCACCACTACACACACACACACACACACACACACACACACACACACACAGTTGCTAGTAGTCAAGGAGGACTAAAAAAAATATGATCTACTCTTCAGAAGATCTAATTTTCTTCACTTAAATTTCTGTGTCACCGGACATTTTCTGAACATGGCCATACTGAGAAATACAAAGAGAGTTGTGTGAGCAGAGAGGGAGTGAGAGCATGGGTGAACAGGTATTCATAATAATTTCCTTTACATATATAAAAACATTTGCACCATGAGTTGATGCTGAAAAGGCACAAATTGTTGCAGAAAAATTCAGCAGAATGCAAGCAATGAAGGGTTTGATGCTCAACATCTCCTGGGGGAGGACCCCCAGCCACCTGATTATAATTTGTCCCCCACTGGGTTGAAACAATGACCTTGCTACATAGGTTGAGATCTCAAACCCCCCAATGTTGAACCCAAAATTACGCCCTTGCAACTAATAATCGTAATGTATTTGGGGGTTGTGATGTGGGTTCCTGCAGCTGTCAGGGGAATCCTTTGTTAGCAGAAGGTAAGGTGCAAGGGTGAATAAAGTTGTCAGTGTCCAAAGAAGTCAAGGCCTGAGAATTTATAAAATGAAATACTGAACAAAAATAGTCTTAGTTCTTCTATTATTGATGCCAGAATTGATGCTAGAAAAGATGAAAGTATTCTGAAAATCTACCATTTCTTACCATTATAAGGTTACCATGAAGTTGTATTTTCATCAACATTGCCATCATTCCGTCTGGTTGAGATCTTGGCTCAGTGCTTTTTTAGGTTAAGGTGTCAGATGCTAGTTTTACATCAAAACAGACCCGGTTAAGGCACAGAGCTTCTGCAATTTTTGTGGATATTAGACCTACACACACACTTTTAACACACCATGTAAAGCTTATTGTTTACAGTATAACTTCCCCTGGAATCACAACACTGTAGATTGCTCCCTTCTATTTGATTTTAATTAGATTTTTTGTTGTTGTACTACATTCAAAAAAGTGTAGAGCCCCTTTTGATACATCTGCACCTGACAAACCTTTTGTACTTTTTTGTGTGTAATAAATTAAAATTTTCTTTGTGTGTTTTGCAAAAATGAAAGGCGGAAAAGCCCAAAAAATAAGAATAAAAAAAGAATTTCCCAATAACCAACTCTTTCACATGATTCTACAGGTTGCAATAATTTTCTCAATTTTTAAATGTCTATTTATTGTGTGATGTTTTTGTTTCTCTTTAAAGCACATGATATTTTTGTGTATGTTGCTTTCAGTGTACAGATGACGACGTGGTGACTCCTGGAGTGACTTCAGTGATTGAAGTTTTCATCCTTAACTTATTTGACATCATGAATAATAGTAGTGATGCACAGATGTGAGTTACGATAACATTAATCTGGCTTTTTTCTTGTCTTTATTTACTGTTCTTAAAAAATAATGAACAGAATCAAGCCTGGAAAGAGGACGATGCCACCATAAAATCAGAAATTTAAATACACTCCTAATTGTCATGTATGACTGAGTGACATTCTCAAATCACGTCTTGGACTGAATGTTTTACTTTCTCCCTTGTCTTTTTTTTCTCTCTCTCTCTCTCTCTCTCTCTCTCTCAGACTGATTTATACACACAACATGTTGCACAATGGGAGCCTTGTTTGCTAAATGGGATAGCCTTAATGGAGACTTATATTTCCAGGATTATATCTGTATTCAGTTGCAAATGATTTAGAGGGGGAGGGGGGTTGTTTCAATACTCTTCCTCTGTCTATGAATAATAGTATCATTTGAATTAAGTGGACACCTGGTGCAGTGGGTAAGGCTCTGAGGCGCGCTGTTGACCCGCTACCACTGCCAACTTCCCTCTTTCCCAGCCTGTCCTTATCCGTCCCTCCAAGCCTCCAATTTCATTCTCCCTCTACAAAATGCCACACACTTGTAACTTTAGTCTCCCTTCGGCAAAAACTTGCTCTCTCCTGAAAGGCGAAAAAAAAACTTTAAGAGAGAAGGGCGAGAGGGGGAGGGAGGGAGAGAAATTCTTATCAATCTCCTCTTAGATTTGGGCAAAGTCATTTGAAAGCGCAGTGTAATGTTTCAGGGAAAACTTCCAATTAAATACTGTAAAAAGATAAAATAACAGTATCCTGGACCTGTCCGCTGCTGGAATTAAAGCCCCCTTTTGTTGATTTATTGTACATTAGCCGCTGAGCCATGCAAGGAAGGGGACATTTCAGAAGGGATTCTATTTGTATGCATCCTGCGTCTACTCCACACACAATCAGGCCTGTATTGCGTTTTGCAAATTTATACCAGGATGTAGGTTTAGAGTGTTCTAGCCCACTCCCCGTGAAAGAAAAAGAAAGTTTTTCAAGTAAGTGTCTGCTTTCATGAGCACAAGTGATTGAGGCTCACAAACAAAGCTTGGTTTCTAAACTCACAGATGTACAGCCCCGCCGTAGCTTTGTCCTCTGCCCCTGAGAAGCATTCATAGATTTCTATTAGAGCACAACATTGGATTGTTTGGAAATACTTTAAGAGTGGACATCCAATAATAACCCAAAGCTTTCCCAGGAAGGAACGAAAGAAGTCTTTTCTGCCCAGATATCAGATAAAAAGGAATAGACTGCTTTTAAATGTCCTTTTCAATTGTCCAACATGATTTCGCTTTTGTTAAACGTCCTGAGAAACTAATGAGATTTTGAGCTCTTTCAATCAAATGACAGCAATAATATTTGGCCCTTTCAACTTTGAATGAGATTCTGGGAAGCATGACAAGATAATGTGTTGATTTCAGATTTCCTAGTTTGCTATTTAGACATTCGCAGAGTATTTGCCATAGCGGTAGTAAGTACATTCACTCAAGTGCTGTTCTTAAGTACAATTGTGAGGTACTTTTTCTTCTCCTTTATAGATAGATAGATATATACTATCTACTCCACTACATTTCAGAGGCAAATATTGTACTTTTTACTCCACTACATTTGTCTGACATTGCCAGTTACTTTTCATGTTGAGATTTTATATTAAAAAAAACATAATGATAATCCTAAATTCCCAACCTGTTTAGCTTATGACTTTTTACAAAAAAAATCAGTGCGCCCCGTATGATGTTTCAATGTTGATTAGTTTTTAGCAACAGTTCCACCAAAGAGACATTTCACTTCTAAACATCTTAAATGCTTTCATTCAATTCAACAGTTTGAGGGCCAGAAAGTGATTATGATCCAAAATATGAAAAGAAAATATTACAGAAGTCCAAAAAATGAATTCATATTTGTGTCAAAGAACTTAGTTTTCTGTTGTTTTATATTCTAATATGCTAATCTCATGGGGGAAAAAAAAGTTGGACACTGGACTAAAATAGCCAACTGTATATAAAGTAGTTAAACGTAGCTCCACCTCGCCCAGCTACAACAATAACATGCTGCATGTATGTCGATGCATCAGTATCTGCCATTATTCTGCACAACAAGTCCTATTACTTTTGATACTTTGGAACATTTTACTGATAATATTTCTGTACTTTTACTGAAGTAGAATTTTGAATGATGGACTTTTACTTGAAATGTTTCTGAACACATGAACGTGTTGGTACTTTTACTAAAGTAAACAATCTGAGTACTTCTACTTCTACCATCACTGGACATTTAAAAAAAACATCCAAATAGCATATAGTTTTCAATTCTGCAGAAAATTTGCACATAATCATGCACATTTCAATGTGATTGTCTGAAATTTGTGGCTATAAAGGTCATTTTTACTGTATTTTTATTTTTATTTTATTTTTTAAATACAAATGATATGCTTTCTGACAACAGATGACTCTTTAACTTCAAGAAAGTTCCAATGTCAGTCTTTGTACAGACAGCGCAGAGAGCACACACACACACACACACACACACACACACACACTCAGGAAGAAAGAGAGAAGGACGGTCATGTTAGAGTTAGATGACAGAGGAACAATTATCTCTCTAATTCTCTTGTCGATACAGTTATGTCTTATGTGGTCGATGGACATGTTGTTATCCCTGATCGATACTGAGACACTTCATAACACATCTGAGCGTGATAGAAGCTGATATCCTCCACGACACCTCTTGATCCCCATTTAGCTATGATTGCCGGCGTTGGTTTGAATCTGTTTGGCTGGTTATGGATTAGCTACTTTGGCCCAGAAGTGGCTGTAGTTGATGATGTGATTAAATCAATGATCATCTCTCCGAAGGCTCTTTGATTCGTTCTCGTTTGGCTGCGCAGTGAAGCAGAGCCGACTGTCTCAGCAGCAGTGTGAAAAATTACACCGGTTGCACTTCAAAGGCCACATTTCAATGTCTTAATATTTTAAAAAAAGGCTGAAAAAATGTATTAAATTTACAATACATCATGTAAAAGGTAGGGGTAGGTGTTGGTAATGTAATTAAACATTGAGGATTTGACTTGACCTTGTGTGTGATTGCAATAGTTCAAGGTCCATCTGCTCGCTTTTCAGGGCTTTCAGCTGCTTGTCACGGTCTTCATCAGGGAAAGGGTGTTTTTTAAAGATTTTTAGGGATTTTAATGGATTTTTGAGATTCTTAAATTTTTATTTAGAATGTTTCTTAATGGGAGATCTTTGGTCTTTGAATGGCTTGATTGATGACTTTTAGTGTATAGTTTAAGATTTTTAGTAATAATTTTCAGGATTTTTTCTTATTTTTTTAGACTTTAAGATTAGTAGGGAGGAATTTTACAGATTCACTTTTAAAATTAAATTTTTTAAACAAATTTCTCCCCAACATGAACTCTCTTATCTCTAATCCTCCATTGACAATTAGTGCTGCAACTCTGCCTCAGTTGTGTCTAGACTACAGGAAATGCAAAATTGCATTTGTTTACAGCCTCACGGAGCTCAAAGCGTTTGGTGGTTTAAATGTGCAGCAGCCAGCGAGGATGGCAGAGAGCTGGAGAGGCTGCAGCGAGCAGGCCGGATATGAGAGAGGGTTTGTCTGCAGGCAGCCAGTGAGGCTCAGCCCAGGATGTGCTGTAAAACTGTTGTAAAGCAGATTGGACACTTTTTACTGTCTGCATTGCATGCATTTGTTTTTCTCTGCCCCCCCTTCCCTTCCCCCTCCTGCCCCCCTCCCCTCCTCTCTTTGAATGGACTGTTTGACGCACACACTGCCATTTTGTGGCGCAGTCTGCTGTGTCGTGGAGAACAAGAGTGTGAGGCAGGTAGAAACAGAAATGTTATTGGGTTTAAATGAGGCCACTGTTTGTGAGAAAATCTGTCTTTTTTTTCTTTCTTTTTCTCTCCTTTTCATTTCTCTATAAACACCAGCCCAGTCAAAAAGTGTCAACGAGCCTTGGCAGTATCATGATATTTGCCAGTTCCTATACTCCTCAGACATAATACAAACACAGGCCTGATGACAGGTCTTGTCAGCTGTCTGTCTGTCTGTCTGTCCAGCTATTGATTATCCTTCAGCAGGAGGTCATAAATGACCCATGATCATCTGGCTGAAAAACATATTTCCAACATCTGACCTGTCACTAGAGGTTAATCAAATAAACCATGCCGGCCCTATGGAGCATGACTTTGCAATTATCCGTAACTTGCTCCTCCTGTGCTGCCTTTTATTGCATCATTAGTACGTGGGAAGCTGCAGTGACAGCTGAGGGGGGATGGCAACTCTAAAAAAAAAAACAATTATATATAAATAAGCACTGCTTGGTGTATTTAGTTGCCTTGACTTACAGGGGCAACATGAAAATCTGATCTTTTTAAAAGAGAACTTGAACATCTCAAAGCTATAACAGAGGAAAACCAAAATAAAGCCAACAAATGACAAAGTCAGACATCTCTCTTAACTCCAATCTTGACAGTGACTTTGCTGCCAAGATATTTATTTACAAGGAGACAGACAAATGCGTTACCTTAGCATTTGCTGTGATGGATGAGGATGCTGTCACATTTAGGACAGTGTCAATAAGAGATGTTAATATCAGAGAAAGGAGGGCGGGAGGGGTTGGAGGGATGGAGTGCAGCTGTCATGATGTTTATGTCTGCCACCTTTGGTGCCACCTCCTTCAGTCTGTTTGATGGAATAAAGGAGGCTAACAAGAACTTCAGAAGAACACGCTGAACTCTTTGAAACAAAGGCATCATTTAAATGCTTCACAATATCCAATGTATAGTAGGAACATATTGCCCAGATTTACATACATTCTATTCAGTGTCTTGTCATCCAACGTAGTGGACCTGCTTAGAATCATGAATGTGTGTAATTTGTATGTGGAAACTTCTACTTTCTGCTAAAAGTGTACACTGTTATCAATCCAAACATGGACGATTAACACGTCTACATTTATATTCTCCCTGTTTCATTAGCATGTTGCTAACAGGTTTCACAGAACTGGATATCCTGAAGACTCCAGAAATGGTCAGTTAATTGGTAACTGTGGCTCTTAAACTTTGGAAAATAAGGATTGTTCCTAATGTCACCTTTTGCCAGCAAATACTGCTCCAATAGTAAGTCGGCTGAAGACCAGCAGAGGCTGAAACGTAGCTGTTAAAACCACTGAGATTGTTTCAAGTTGAGAAACCTTCCTGCTAAATCCACTCCCATGTACAACAACGTCCAAAACACTTTGTAACATCCATGAAGGCTGTCTGCCGTGGCTACAACCACGAGAGTAAAATAGAAAACAATCTTACCTACAACTTGAAAATTCTTATCCTGGTATTTTGGGGGTGAAAAACAATAATAACGTAGCTTCTTGCAGCAGGCCCGAGCCAGAATGTGAGAGAGCAGCAGCAGTCAAACTGTATCCATGGGAATGTGTGCCATCTTGCATGATAAATATCCGTGATTTGCTCCAGGCTTCAGACTGTTACTCACAGGAAGTCACTGTTTGAGTGGGTTTACACAGATGGAGACCATTCTTAGTCAACATTCACATAAAAATCAGTCTGGGCCCTTTTTTAATTTTTGTTATTTTTTTTGCCTCCTTTTCATTGCGTGTAGACAGTGGCGGAGCTTTGCTGTTTTACTGGGTGGGAGACGACACCTTTATTTGTTTGAGGGCTTTAACTTCACATTCACAAGGAGCTGCAACTTCACACAGACATGCGTAAGCTCGACCTCATCATTCATGTTTTCACACAAGGCAAAACAGATTTGTATCCCATCTGGGAGTTACAGTTCTTTACTATTGTGTAGGCCTGTAACAATTATTATATAATTGTCTAATTGTCAATGTTTTTTTGTTTTTTTTTACATAATTGTGGTTTCTAAGTTTAATCCCAATTAATTGCTAACATTAAGATCTTAAAGTGTATGACTGGTCATTGTTGATTGTGTTAAGATATGCCAAATTGTAAAAATAATAGTGATTTTTGGGGGGATATATTTTTATTATTATTTACATTTTTAGTTGATGGCACTTGACATGTTCATAGCAACAAAAACGACAAGGGGGGGGGATACAGTAAGAAAAATGTTTTTGTGTACTTGTGTTATAACATTATCTGGGTCACATAAAAGTGACATAACCATAAGATGAATCGTTGAATTCATTCAAAGTAAATTTGACTGAAAGAGACAATTATATTGTTAATAGCAATTATTTCTAAGACAATTAATTGTACAGCAAAATTGGGAATTGTTACAGCTCACTATCAACACTACAACACAATCGTGTCGACAACTGCTTTCACTTTCTTCAGTTTGATGCTTCCAGCTCTGATGATGTGGCAGGGCAGAACGTAGGCTGTGGTTTCCAGCAGTTATTGGTCTTCTGGTCTACGTTAAGAGGAGTTTCTCCCGCTGTACTATAGGACGAGGCTTCTGTTTCCTGCTGAGAGACATGCTGGACCTAAAACATCTTCACATATGTTGCTTTAACGTATTAAAGAGGCCTGCAGGGCTCCTCTTAGTTAATGCTGTGTGTGCCACTGGTGGAAGAAGTATTACAACATGATACGATTAATGGCAAGTTCACATCCTGCATTCAAAATGTTGCTAATATAGCTACTCCAGCATTATCGGCAAAGCATTGGTTTTAATTGTGAAGAATGGCCTTAACATGTTGCAGCTGGTAGAAGTGGGGCTTATTTGAACCATATTTTATGCTGTTTTAATTATCTATAGCCTAATAATGCATCATTATGCTATTAGTTGATATTATGATTGTATTTAAAGTGTTTATCTGCAAAGTAACTCGTAACTTTGAGTGTTATTTAAATAAAAAGTACAGTCGAAAGTAAATGTCGAAAGTTACAGAAAATGGAAATGCTTTATAATAAAATTATTTTTAGGAATGTTTTTAGAATTGTATTTAAAGTTTTTGTAATGATTTTTAAGATACTCTTGGGATTTTTTAAAGAAGAATTTTAAATAGGCTTTTGTCTCAAATGTAAACATATTAAATTCTTGGCTTCTGTGACCAGTAAGTTTGATCCCATAAAATCAACATATATATATTCAGTTTTCTTTACATTTTTCACACCAGTGGACTTCATAAAAAAAGGTATCCCTGATATTCTCTACAGTTTACACATGGTAGCACTTAAACCAAATATTTATTATTTCAATTCATTTTAAAACTTTTTACATCAGAATTGTACTTAGAGCATTTTAGTCAATGCATGCAAGTTAGTCTAACACCAATGATTGTTACAAGAAGTCACATTTAGGTAGAGAAACATAAAAAAGGTGTTGGTGGATTCAACTTCTACCTTGAATCTAAAACCATTCCGGGGAAAGCTCTGCATGTTTCCCAGATAAAGTGATTGCCAAGCAGATTATTTTGAGTTGATATGAAAATGCTGTTTCTGTTGAAACAAAGGGCTACCTGTGGGTAGTCTTCTTTGTTAGTCAGCTCTGAAAAGACTTCTTACTTTCACTTTGATCCGGAAACATCTTTTCTTATTCAAAACCTGTTAAATTGTTTCTGTGATAAGAAAGAGACATCATGCTGGTACATTCAAGACTCTTCTCTTTGTTTTAAGAAATCTATTGACTGAAAAGTTTCTCTTCATTTGAAATTTTACATTCTCAGCTGAGATACTTCCAGTGCAAAATCTGCTTAAAAAAACAAGATTTTCTGTCACAACAGGCTCTGGTTTATTTCATTTAAAGGAAGTGACTACATTGTATTGTAGTTTTCCTACCAGCCTCAGTTGTTAGTTGCTCAAAGGTTGTAATTATCTACTGTTTTATTGCAACCATTGTTGTAATTGGCACAGAAGCTTGTGAGAAGGAATCATTTCCTTTTTTCCTGATATTTGCAGCTTTTTTCACCGTTAGGTTTGTTGTCGTGTAAGCATGCACGTCAGCAAAGTCCCAAACACATCATTATGAAGTTTTTATGATGAAAAACAGCAGCTGAGGTGTTGTTTTAATCTGCGTCCTTGTTTCTCCCATGCTGCTCTAAACGGAGAGATTATTTCAACACCTTCACAAGTTTCCTCAAACAACAAAAAGTTCCCAGAAGGAAATATTCTCTTTCTTCTTGCCTGTGCTCCAACATATATTTACACCGATGTGCTATAACCAAACACTTTGAGAAACATATTTAATTTTTGTCCATTTCTTTCTTCCTCAGCCAATTTCCTGCCTTTTTGATCCCAGTCCGCTGGTACCATCAGCTTCCTCATTTACAGCTTGAAGGCAATCCTGACACCCGGGACGTCATGTGAAACCATGAAGGACAGGAGGAAATAAGTCTGAGAAGAGCAGCAATCTTCAGAAAGTTCTCCATTCACTCTCACTCCCGTAGTTCTCTGTCCTCTTATCCAGCCTTGAAGATAAAGAAGAAGAAAAAAATCAATACAGAAACACAGTGTTAGATAAAAGCAGCGAGGGGGAGAGAACCAAGTTGGGTGTAGTAAATTAAAGCGATCAGAAATTTCCCGGCCACTCAGCCTTCAGTCTACATAACCTAACAGCCCTGTCTTGCTGCTGTCTATCACTCTCCACTCTCTGTTCAATCCCTCTTTGTTCACTTTTGATTTATTTTTAGTCTATTCCCAGTTTGCTTTGTGTTTTGGGATGGAGGACCTGTTCCCATTCAGCTGCAATAACTGCTGAGTGAAGGTTTTGGATATTGCAAGGGAGCCTGTCTGAGCTTCCATATAAGCTTTGACAATTGCTGGTCCCTCTGGAGGGACGTGAGGATGGACTGGCGGGATCAGTCTCTTGTTTTTAGCCGGACTCGCGGCGTACCTCGAGTGATAGCAGTGTCAGACCACTTTGGTCCAGTCTTAAATATTTCAACATCTATTGGATGGATTGCCAAAAATAATTGTACACACATTCATGATCCCCAGAAGATGAATCACAATGACTTTGCTGATCCTTTGAACTTTCCTCTAGAACCCCAAGCAGGTTGAGATCTTTGTACATTTTTGTGCCTCTATGGGGTTGACATCTGTGATTTTGAGTGAAATGTCTCGACTACTAAATTATTAAGTGGATTGCCATGAAATTTAGTACACACGTTTATGTTTCCTTCCTGATGAACTGAAACTTTGTTGATCCCCTAACGTTTTCTTTAGCACCGTCATCCGGTAAAATCTTCAATATGTCCAATACTTTAGTTTATGACCAAATTCCTGCAAAAAAATGACATTCACATCAGCATTGGCTGTACTTTGTGTTCACAAATAAACAGCTAATGTTAGCATGCACATCAGCATTGTAATGTACCTCAGTTACTCCTAAATATTTACTGAATTTAGCAATATTTCCAAACAGAAAATAAATTGAAACATTACATTACTTCCATGTAACAAATCTAAAGTATTACAGATCGGAGATGGTGTCTAAAATTCCCATAGTAACACATTTTGAGTATCTTTTTGGTATCATCATATACAATCCATTTAATTGAATTATAAAAATAAAGGAAGACATTAATTACTGAAATAATCATACCTTAACATCAGCATGTTATTATTGCCATTGTGAGCATGTTATTATGCTACTAGCATGTAGCTCAAAGCACCGCTGTGACTAAGTAGAGCCTCACAGAGCTGCTAATCACTGTCAACCTGTTTTACCTGCTTCTTGTACAAATATAAGTCCACCTGTATCGCCTCTGTCTCTCAGCCTCTCAGGTACCAGATCACATTGACATCTGATGAGCTGTAGTAGATATCAGGGCCACCATGTGATGTTCTGCAGAACGTATTTCAAAAGCGGTTGAGGTCATATTTCACGGTTTCAGGGCTGAGGCGCCGTCATGAATTAATTAGAATCCAAATACCCAGTATTGATTGTGTTATCAGGCTAGTGCAGCTTGGACCCGGTGTATTGATCCGGCCTGTGATTTATGATCATTTTCATGAAAAATCCTTTTGTGTGATTATATGAGGAAACAGAGCCTGAGTGAGTGTAATTCTTTTAGATCTATTCTGCAGCCCGGTGCCAGGGGTGGAGGGCTAAACAGACCCTGAAGCCTCCCAGAGGAGAGATATTTTCAACTAAAAAAATTGTTATGATCCAGCTGGTTTTATAGAAAACTAAATCAAATGAAGTAGCAGGCTTGACAGACTTATAATGGCTGCAGTCTGTGGCTTTCAACCTTTCCTCTGCTTACTGTTCAATACTTCTAATCATATGATTTTACTAAATTCCCCAAATGTACATTAGAGGGTTAGTTCACATAATTCTAAAAAAGAAGAGCTTATTTTCTTACTAGTGATTGGTGGCCTGAATTACATCCGATCAAAAAAAAAAATCTTTTATCTGCACATGGCAAGTATGGTCTGGTTAATTAAAGGGATAGCTCAGATGTTTTGAAGTGAGGTAACTGATCCGACCCCACTACAGAAAATCCAAACTATCCTCTTAAGTATAGGGAATGACTGTGGTTACATTTCTAAAAACAAAAAAAGCAACCATTACCTGTCAGATTGATGGGACACAAACTCTGGTTGCCCACATGAAAGTGAGATGTCCCACATGCCCATCCAGCACTCTGACAACCACACCCATACATTCTGCTTTGTTAAAGGGCCCACCTGCTTTGGCACTGGCACCCAAACTGTGTGCTGCAGATCCGTCCAATATGAACATCATTTAGTGACTTAGTTGGCTCAAAGCAACAACAAAAAATGAAATTTGAAGAGGTTTCCAAAACAATTACAGCCTTGGTTGTTTTTTCAAATGTGTAAAACAACTTGTGTTTTCCCTGACAAGATTGTGGTTGTGCAAATAATGGCTGTTTGGAAGGCACTTACAAACATGTCGTCCTATCAATAGAGATGCCAAGTTAGAAAACAGCTTATATGCGTTGTACTTGAAGACAATGGCATATGCCAGTTTTATCGTTTAAGTCTCAGGACTTGCTAGTTGTTGGTTAGTTGTGATAAGTAACCTCATATGGACTGTCCCCTTTTATGCTTCCTTAAGTTTCTTTTGGATTTGTACAAATCATTTTATTCCACACTGTGTGATAATCTCATGTATATTCTGTTTTAGCCATATTAAATATTGTCTTTGTCTTTGGGACACTAAAATGTAGAATAAGGTTCTGCACAGCATGAATTTATCGTGACCCGCTGGCAGGTCATTGAGGTTAAGGAGGAAAAAATGTCTAAAATCTTGGCCTAAACTTCTATATGTATATATGTGATGCAGATTATGACAAAACTTCTTCCCCTGGAGTCCTGTCATGTCTTTTAGCCTGACATATCTCTTCAGAGCTTTGCATTTTTCTTGTAGCTGATCGCTGTCTGTCTCAGCAGCCATTAGCTTGTCATATCTCCATCTGAGGCCTCATGCTCCGCACAGCCGCTCTCACATTTCTCAGCTGGCAGCGGCTAACAGGACACTGCTCTATCTGCTCCTGCACTCAGCTGCGTGCAAATCATAGACGTTTAAAGTATTCTTCATATGGACTTCCACTGCTTGCAGGGAATCATCTCAATTCTGCAGACTCAATTTCCACTTTTATATGGACAAGTACGTCATTATTGGTGACAATCCCTCAAGCTTGTACACACTGAGTGAAGCTTAAAAGGAATTAATGAACAAAGTAAAGAAATGTCTAACATAATTAAGTCTGTAAATTGACCGTTAAAGTGTGTTTGATGTTGCTTTAAAAACCTGTGACAAAGTCCACATTTTCATTTTTAATGGAAATCAGGTGTGGAAATAGTTTTCAAAGATAATGATTATAGCTACATCAACTCATATTTTACCATTTTGGCCCCCTGCTTCATTATATCAGATCCCAATATTGGGATGTAGTTTAAAGAAAATAGTCAACTTTAATTTAAACAAGTTACAATACAATTAACACATAATACCTGATGTAGGATTCATGAGCTCAGGATTTGTTAACTCCTGGCCTCAAAACTAACTGGACACTTTGACACGTCTCTGGCACATGTTGACAAAAATGAAACATGTTAAGCTTCACAGTGGTAGTATTTGTTGTATGGCTGTTTGTTTATGTTATTGTGTACAACTCCTGTATGTCTTTATTTCTTACTAAATGTCTATTTGGTGTAATTGCATCTATCCATTTACTTTCTGTAGCACTTTGATAAGTTTGAAAAGTTTATATTTAGAGTTATCTATTCTTGAATATAATTTATGGATTTGCCTTGTTCAGATGCATTTCTTCTGCTTATCATACTAAATCACATGTGTCAAACTCAAGGCCCGCGGGTCAAAGCCAGCCCCTTGCAAATTTTGATCCGGCTTCAATTTAGCCTAAATTGTGAACTGGCCCGCCTAGACGTGCACCATGTCGACCAAACTGTAAGAGAAAAGACTATGAGGCATGCAGTTATACAGCAAAGATACTTGATTAAAAGCATGTCAATAAACTATATCTGACCCTTGATTGTGATTGAGTGATTCTTTTTTTTTCAGTGTGGTCCTTAGTGAAGTTGAATTTGACAGCTCTGTACTAAATAATACAAACTGATACATGTGTTCCTCTAACAGATGCACACAATAATTCAATTCAAGTGGTGCTTCAGGTCATGAGTGGTGTCTGCGCTAGTGTAGGCCAGGTTAGAATCTGGAAGAGATCATGGTCAAGTAGTTACTAGCTTGATTTTGTGTGCCGACGCTGGTTACAAAGAATCAATATCGAATCAAGGAGGGTTGAGTTTCCAGATAAGCCCTCTTGGCCACTCTAGCTATTCATCATAAGTCTGTAGAAACCTGATAGGTCAGAAGAAATTATATTCCAGGCGGAGTGGGGCCTCCTTATCTCTCCATAGCAGGGGAATGGGAGACATGCCGATCAATACCAGGCTGTTGTGTAGTGCTTGCAATTATCAACAGCTGATTCTGTCCTCCCCCAGCTGCATCTTTTAATACCACATAATTACAAGTTTTGGGACAATGCCTGGTGAAAAGGGATTACAGCCTTGGTGAAGTATGCTTCATTCCTCTCTCTACTTTGAAATAGCTACAGTCTGTGGAAGAGGAGGATCAAACAATAACATCAAAACACATTCTATATTATTCACTTTAAACTCTGATATTTGGCTTCAATTGAAGCTTATGATCTGTAGTTTGTGATTAAATGTCAACCAATCACCAAGACCATTTCAAGAACTACAAAAATGAAAGTCTAGTAGGCCTCATTTTTCCCCTTCAACACCCTCATTAAACTCCACTACACATATTACAAACTGAGCTCGTTGGCTTACTCTCCACACATCCCTGATCATCACTCAAAGGAAGAGTAGCTGCTTTTCCAACTTAAAGACATTTTTCAGTCTGTTATGGCGCCAAATTGTGGGAGGTCATAACAAATAATCAAGGCTCCAACACCTCCTGTGGTATCCTGGCAGCAGCCTATCGCAGCCGGCTGGAGGGCATCTAATGATGGACCGGAGGCGGAGGCAACAAGGAGAGCGCCGGTGCCTCGAATAAACCAGGGAGTCTCACTTCCGAGAGCCACCAGTTTGTGATTGGACCTATAACTGTTACCTGAGCGAGATTTTTACGCACGTTTTAAATCCGCCTGCGAGGTTTTCGCCTGCAACGCAATAATTACTTCATTTAACGCGTCGAATCTGGATTTTACGCAGTTTTTGGAGACTCAGTATACTGTCCTCCTGTGGAAGGATAACTGCCCCTGCTAGTGTTGCTCTGCTGTCTTAAGTGTGTGAGGCGACAGATTCAACCGGGGACATATCCATCCATCCGGGAAGGCAACTCAAACTGGAGCGTCTCATTTTGACAAACACTCATCCAAGAGCTCAGAAAAAAAACAAGTCAATCTTAAACCTAAACGGACACCGAGATGCAGCATTTGGCCACAAAGTTAAACCCAAGACTGTTCCACAACGCATGAGTCCTTCATAGGAGTTTATGTCGGACTAAAACACGTCGGAGCTGCTTGGAGTTGTGCGTAAAAGCAGCCGCACACCGGACAGGAAGTGAACTAATTATTATTAAAACCCATCCCTCATTTCCATATCTAGCCTGAGTTGGCTGGACAGCAGCCAATCACTCACCGAAGGGCAGCAAAGAGTCGTAACGGCATTATCCTTCCTCCATCACAATTACACTGACATGCGCAATCTGCACACGGGCATCAACACCAGCCACCGTTCGCTTATTTCACCGACCCCCGCTCCCTCTGAAGGATCCCATTCGCTGCTTGTAGATGAGTCGGCGAAAGGCAGCAGCGAGTCGCAAAGAAAGATCAACATGTCCCGCCGCAAACAAGCCAAACCGCAGCCCATCAGGTCGGATGAAGACGCGACAGAGAGCGGACTCCTCTGCACAAATGGTAAGTGTCCAGGAGGCTTTAAACCACTTTTACTGGGTGGACTTCAGCTGCTGCTGTACACAGGAACAACTATCGTTTTGGAACAGTTTCATTTAAGGTTGTTTTTTTTTAGCATTAAAGAACATGTTTAACTATAAAATGACTAAATTGACAATTATTGTAGCTCTACATATTTCTAAAAAAGTGAACAAATTTAGCAAATGAAACTGATCTAAGTTGGGTTACTTCCTGCTTCTGCCTGAGTCTTAATATATAAATAAATAGGCTTTTCTGTATTTTACATTTTAACATTAGTTTTTAGACTTCCAGTTTTGAAATCTGCCAAATGAAACCTCGTTAGTATTTAAAAAGTCTCAAAAAGTTTAATTTTGATTCATATTTAATGTTTTTATTAAAAAAGATGGAAGATCTCATGAATAAAACTTTATTTTATTTTTCCTTCATGTTTAACAGTTTTAGGGACATACTGTAGAAACGAGACCTGTTGTGATACAGAATAAACTCATGGAAATAGATAGAGATAAGAGATATGTTAAAAGAGTTATTTCTGAAGATTATGTTTGAGGTTATTCTGGGTTTTGGCTTGAGGCCTTCCTGTTAACTATTACAACTTTTACATTTTAACATTTACATTATAAACCAGGAGAAGATATGTTACTGCTCAATTAACAACCTATATTTTCAGTATAAATATTTTTTCATAAATAATATGAAAAACTAAACCAATTAAATGGATATCAGGCATAGAGTATTTCTTAATATTAACGTTTTCAATTATTACTAAATGAACCGCCTTGTACAAATTATTTGTAACTAGATCTCAGTTCTTAATCATATTGTCAGCCTATGTTATGGCACACCACAAGCCTATAACATCATTTCTAATATTTTAATATTTAACTAAACAATTACATTCTGTCCTCATGTACGTGCAGGAAAGCCTGGATGTTAATTGAACATTTTAATCAACGCCAACAGCTGAACACTTACTCACATAAGCAAGAGTATTATTTTAACCATAAATTAATCTTTAAACTATTGGATATGTGTTTTATGTTTGTGTTATCCAACAACTGATTGAATTGTGAATAGAATTTGGCCTACATTCTCTAAATCTGGAGCAAACTCTGAAAAAATGGGTTTACATCCTACCTGGCTTTAACTGACAATTCATAAATCTAAATTAATCTAATGTAATATGATTCATGTGTATTTATTTATATCAATATCGGCCTTGTTTATCATTTATGGCACAATTCTGAAAGGCAAAAGACTTGCGAAAGACCAAACTAATTCCAGACATTAATTCAAATCATCATCACAGTTCTTGTACCATGTTTGTCATGTTTGATTTATTTATTTATTTTGTGGCTGTGGAAGGTTTCGAGTGTGGAAGAGGCCCTCCTCACTCAGGCCCTCCCACAGCCCTGCAGCCATGCGGGGGCTCAGCCACTCGGAGATGGGCTTTGATTGAGCCTGCTGACTTAACCTTTGTCAGCCTCACCCTGCGAGGGGCAAGTGCTCCATGTCTGGATCATAATACAATTAGTAACTCTGAACCATTGACCTCTTCAGCCCAGAGGTCACACAGAGAGGCATCAACGCCGGGCCGAGAGTTTGCTTTTCAGCAGCAGCTTCATGATTTTTTTTTCTCTCTACTCTCATCGCCAAACCACACAGCAAGAAACAAGACATAAATCTGTTCTCTGCTCCTAACATTGAGCGAGGGTGACATTTTAAAAAGACATTTCTATCAGTGTTATTATATTTGGAAATACATTCTGAGCTTTAAATCAAAAGTGATCTTTTCTTTGTTTTTTTTGGAAGTAAATCTTACAATGGACAGACAAAATCCTGAGCTAAAACAGTGTTTTTGCTCCTGTGTTTGCTGAATCGCCTTGGTGATCTTCAGACCACCCACATGGTGAGCCAGCGACTCTGATTATTTACCTCTGACGAGTTTGACTTTCAAATAGATTTTACCCACTCAGCTGTGATCGTCTTTTTCTACACTGAAATAAAAAGATTTAAAATCAATTTCTTATGATCTCAGATGTGAGACAGTTGGCAGCTAAAGTCTGTAACATATTAACAAACTTATTATGCATTAATACAGATATAGCACTGTGTGTTTGCATTAGGATTGGTTGAGTGTACTTAATTGTAAGAACACCAGACGTCCCAGTCTGTGTTTAGCTTGAGCACTCTGGGACTCATTCTTTCAGGTGGTGAAACAGTGATAACTGAAGTGTATTGACTACAGGTGGACACACGCACACGCACACACACACACTACGTACACGGCAGAACAAACGCACACATTCATGTTAAATTAGCACAAGTACAATTATATTGTCCACATTTACTGTGCTTAAAAACAAAGGTGCAGCACATATGTCGGACACACACACACACACACACACACACACACAATCTCAACACATACACTGATTTTATGATTATGTGGCAGAAAAAAATATTTTTCATAAAATAAGGAATTTTAAATAAAACATGTTTACAAAAAAAAGGAATAAAAAAATCTAAACCTCATAATATCCATATTTCTATTTTTGGTACTTTTTAAAATTGGTGTGCCTGAGTGTATGTAACATTAATTTACTATTTCCTCAAATCCTTCCATCTGGTATTGCTGTCTGTTTCTTAATGGAGCAAAGCCTGAACAGATGCAATAGTGAAGTGTAAAATCTTAAATATCACTGTCAAACAGAAGGAAAGGGAATTTTATTGAAATGTGTTAGATGTGTAATGTCTTTTATACAGATTTTATTTTTTACAGATATAACCAAATGTAATGATTACATTTGGTAATGCTCGGGATAAATATAATGTATAATATATATGAAGTGATTTTCTGCTTAAAAACACACCTCATCACAGGGAAGTGTTTAACAGTTAAATTAGTGATTGTCAGGTTTTCTAATCAGTTAACTACAAAGTTTTTGCTCAAAATGTGCAATGTTTGTGCATCAAGATGAGACACGCTACTGAAATGTACGAATGAAAAAAAATCAATACGTTGTATGGAATTTCATTATCTGTTTGAATGCACACCGAGAGGTCAACTTTATTGAACTTTATGGATTTTTTTTTTGTTTTTTTTTGTTGGAAGATTAACATCTGAAAATTAAGGGTGTGAGTTTAAAACCTTTTATTCTCGGCCTGTTGAATTAAAGAAAGGAGAAGTATACAACTGGTGTAAACATAGTTGGAATGTTGGCTTCCCTATAATTCTGTTTCAAACAGAGTAAAACAGCTGTAAAATAGCTGGCTATTGTAAAATAGCTGGCTATCATTTGCAGTTAAAACTTGGATTCACATTCAGTTTAATCTTTAGTAGCTTCATTATTAAAAACATGTATTATCTGCAATGCATGAAAATGTTTTTTTTTTTTTACATCAAATGATCTGTTTTTAGATTGTGTTTTGATTCATTTTATAAAAAACTAAAATCAAAAACTCCTTGCAATTCAGCATGACATGTCTGTTATCTTTGGACACTTTGAGATGTCTTGTGGAATTTCAAGTTCAGTGGGTTTGAACAATGCTTGTCCACACAACATGAGTTTGGAAAGATGGACTCGCTGCTCTGTGTGTGGGGATTAATTGCAATGTGATATAGGAAAATGTGTCCCTCTGGTAAAATAGGACGATAAATGATCAATTATGCATTCTTAATCTGTCTTTATTTCATGCTTTCAGGCACCGTGGAGGGCATAGAGAGAGAGGAGACCAGTGGAGGCTGCCACAGCAGTGAGGAAACACACATCTGTGAAAAATGCTGTGCTGAGTTCTTCTCCTGGACTCAACTGAGTGAACATCAGAAAGTCTGCACTGAGGATCCCTTGGTGCTGATCGTAAAGGACAACAACGGGAGGCTGGTTCCTGAGGAATCTCCTATGGGACCCTCTCCCGTTCCTAGCATGGCATCCAGTGACTTGTCTGCAGCCGAGTCCACAGGCGCTGGCTTTGAGCTGGGGGAGACGCTGGTGAATGACAAGGACAGTCTAGATAATTTAGAGTTAAGCATGGAGCGTGATGAAGCCATGGAGCTTGAGCATCGGCCACAGGACAAATACACCACAACTTCCAGCCCTCAGCCTCCAGATTCAACTGAGTCCACTTCCCTCCAGAAGTCAGCTACTGGCAGCTACGGCATGCCGAGTACAAACGTGACACTTGAGATCCTTCACAGCACCAGGGTGGCTGTCGCTCAGTTCTCCCAGGGGATCAACAGTGGTACTGGAGGGAAGGCAGCTTCAGCAGCCATCCCGGTGATCCTGGAGCACCTACTGGCTCTGCAGCAACAACAGGTCCACCAGCTGCAGCTTATTGAGCAGATCTGCAGCCAGGTAGCCATTATGAACAGACAACCAACACAGGCAGCGCTAAGCCCAGTCTCCAGATCTCTGTCTCTGGCACCTAACCCTTTCCCTTCTCAAGGCATCATAACTCCTCCCATCCTGCCACTGTCAGGAACAATACCCTCAACCATCAACGGACATGCTGCTGTTTCTTTGTCTTCTGTGCTTGACAAGTCACAAAGTCTTTCCTCACAAACTGCATACGGGCAGTCCACCTTTAGAGACATAACATGTACCTCAGCATCCTCAGAAAATTCAACACCATCTCTCTCTAGCTGCAGCAGCAGCAGCATCTCCACGTTACTGCCTCCTTACACAGGCTCGCTCACCAGCAGCATCAGCTGCGTTCAGACTCTAAGCTCCTCCAGCCCGCTCCCCCTGGGGCAGAGCAGCCTCCTCAGCTCACCCTCCAGCCTGTCATTTCTACCTCAGAGCCCCCCCAGCAGTGTAATTTTCCCCAATCCCTTGGCTAGCATCGCTGCTACAGCTAATGCACTTGACCCTCTCGCAGCCCTGATGAAGCACAGGAAAGGGAAACTGCCTAACATGCCCTTGTTTGAAACGAAGCCCAGCCCAGAAGAGCCCTTCTTCAAGCATAAATGCAGGTTCTGTGCCAAAGTGTTTGGCAGCGACAGCGCTCTGCAGATCCACCTGCGCTCCCATACAGGAGAGCGACCCTTCAAATGCAACATCTGCGGCAATCGCTTTTCCACGAAAGGAAACTTAAAGGTCCACTTTCAGAGGCATAAAGACAAGTATCCTCACGTTCAGATGAACCCATACCCAGTGCCAGAATATCTTGATAATGTGCCAACGACTTCTGGGATTCCCTATGGAATGTCCATTCCCCCAGAGAAACCTGTCTCCTCATGGCTGGATAGCAAACCTGTTGTAGCATCTCTGCCAGCCACTATGGGTCTTTCCCCCACTATTACCAGTATCGGAGGCTCAAATGACCCTGTAAGTGTAACACCATCTGCTAAATCTCCCTTCCTGCCAGCTCCTGGTGAATGTGTATCTTTGTCACCTAACCACAGAGGCGGTGAGGCTCATTTTGCTTCTGTTTCAGAGTCTCCACAGTCTAACCGTGAGACAGAAGCGGCCAATGTACTGGAAACAGAGGGGGTCCCCCTGCCCCAAAACTGTTCCCAGAGATTGAGAGCCAACCCAGTAGTTGAAGCAACCAGCACCCTGGTCCCTTCTGTGGCCACCACACCTCAACCTGTCACCTCAGCGTCCCCTGTCTCCAGCTCTCCACCTCTCTCGTTCAACTCAGAAGAAACTAAATTCCCAACCGATGGCTTCCTGGACTCTATGCAAACATCTGAAACCTCAAAGCTTCAGCAGCTGGTGGAGAACATTGACAAAAAGATTACAGACCCCAACCAGTGTGTCCTCTGTCAACGCGTCCTCAGCTGTCAAAGTGCGCTAAAGATGCACTACCGCATTCACACCGGGGAGAGGCCCTTTAAATGTAAAGTGTGTGGCAGGGCTTTCACCACCAAAGGCAACCTAAAGACACACATTGGTGTTCACAGAGAAAATCCTCCTGTTCAGGTGCTACACTCATGTCCCATTTGCCAGAAGAAGTTCACCAACGCTGTTGTCCTTCAGCAGCATATCCGTATGCACATGGTCGGGCAGATTCAAGACTCCACCCTGGTGGATGGGCTGCAGGAGATGGACAGCAATATCTCATTTAACAACAGGAACCTTGACAGCCTCAGCAGCAATGACAATGACCTCATTGATGATATTTCAATGGAGGATGAAGAGGAAGAAGATGAGGTAGAAAATATTGAGGAAGTTGTTAATCCATCCAAACCCTTGATCTCTGATTATTCTCTGCCTAAGTCCTCCTCCATTGTTTCAAGTATAGCTGCACTGGAGAACCAAATGAGGATGATTGACTCTACTTTAAGCCTAAACCACTCCTTTGGTATAAAATCTTTAACAAATGGTTTTAATGACAGCAGCCAACTCAATGTTAAATGCTCTTTATCGGGGAAAAGGCTGGAGAATTGCAGCCTAAACAGCCCAAGTGTGTCGGAATCCTCCTGTTCACCAAGCGTATCGGTGTCTCCAATTCAAAGCAACTCAGAAGGCATGACGATCAAATCACCTGCAGTGAACAACAACAGGCCAGAATCCCAAGAGCCTTTGGCAGCCTCAGTGAAGAGAGAGCAATCTGAGTCTCCTACCTCTGCATCAGCAGCTATAGTGGCCCATGAGCTGAGAGGGATACAGGCCAGCAAGCTATGTGTGAAAGAGGAGACTCCTTATAGTATGTCATTCCAACTGAGCAGAGAAAGAGGTACATTTATGTTAAAATTAAAATTGTGTTAGTTAAGTTAAATTGTGGTTCAAATATTTTACTTTTTAGGATGTCTTAGTGTTTAATTTTAAGAGAGGAAAACTTTACCTCTGCACTTGTATTTCAGCTGCAGGTCAAAGCATCCCCAGCCTGGATACCAGCACATTATCAGGCCTGATAAAAACCGAGGTGAATGGTCACAGTCAACCAAACAACAACCTGTCTGAAGTGCAGCACCCACCATTTAGCGTCCACATCCCCCCGACTTATGCATCAGTTGGCAGCCCAGGAATGTCCTCCCTGCTTGGCCCTGCTCCTCATCGTCGAACACCGAAGCAGCACAACTGCAACGTCTGCGGGAAGAACTTCTCGTCAGCCAGTGCCCTACAGATCCATGAGCGCACACACACCGGAGAGAAACCGTTTGTCTGCTCCATCTGCGGCAGAGCTTTCACTACAAAAGGCAATCTGAAGGTAGATAAAGGATGTTTTTCTCCATCTGGAGTCAAGCTGATACATAGCTCTGTTGATATATTTAGCGGTACATTACTGCTTTTTGTGAAATATTAGAGGAACAGCTAAAATTAACAAAGTAATTTACAAATATTTTACTCAATGAATAGTCTTCTTATTCATTAATCCATTAATCAATGAATTGTTTTGTTTATGAAATATCAGAAAATAACAAATGCGCATCACAATTTCCCAAAGCCCAAAGTGACATTTTAAAATAGCATTTTTTTGTTGAATCCTCAGTTCATAACCTAAAGATATGTCATGTAGGCCAAAGAAAAGTAGAATATCTTCACATTTGAGAAACTGGAACCAGCAAATATTTGGTCGTTTTTCTTGGAAAAGCCCTCAAACAATTAATTTTCTGTTGATCTTCTAAGTGATGAATAAAATAATCAACCTTTAAAAACATATACTAGTGGAACTATCATATTGACAGATCTTGTAAACACAGATGCTCATGAAATGTCTTTCCAAGTCAACATGAAGTATATACATCCTGTTTTTAATAAGCCAATTAATATATACTGTGTATAGATAGATATATAGAAAGGGGGAGTATGGATTAGTACAGATTATGCAAATTGATATTTACTAAGTCAACGCGTGCTTGACATATTTGCATTTTGAAATAAAAGTATTCACCAAATTTCATATCTTATCTGTCATTTTTAGGTTCATATGGGAACTCACATGTGGAACAACGCACCAGCCAGGAGAGGTCGGCGGCTGTCAGTAGACAATCCCATGGCTCTGCTGAGTGGAGAGGCCGCAAAGTTTGGAGAGATGTTTCAGAAGGACCTGGCAGCTCGAGCGATGAATGTAGACCCTGGATTTTGGAACCGTTATGCGACAGCTATCGCCAACAGCCTGGCAACGAAGAACAACGAGATCTCAGTGATTCAGAACAGAGGCATCTCTCAGCTGCACCCTCTGACTGCAGGCATCGACAGAGTGAGCTCCGCAGGAAGTCCGATAACCAGTCTAACCAAGACAGGCATGGACCTGAGAAATAATAGGCATTTTTCCATGCTGATTGATGACAGCAAAGAAATTGGAATCAATTGAAAACAAGATGAATGGAGACTTAATACTTATGCAATCTATTATGGACATTAAAATATTTGTAAAATGTCTTTTTTTGTTCTTATGTATTACTGTGTATATATATATATATATATAGACTTAAAAAAGAACTTTTTATCAATTGACAGAGAATAGTAGGGTATTCACATTTTGCTATTTTTCTTTGCTGTCATTTGTGAATGTTGTTTTTCTCTATACATTAAATAAGTTGTTTAACTTGTACCTGAGAATTCCTACGGTGCTTAGACATATGGTTTCTCTGAAGAATGGAACATATGTTCAAATCAATAATGCAAAGAGTCTGTTATCTCTTCCGGACAGCTGCCCAATGCTGCTAGCTGGAGCAAAGCACAAAATATGCTCAGAAATACCCACAGTTACCAGTTGTCAATGTTATGGTGAGAAGTTGTCATTCTTAAACAACAGTTAGACCCGAATAAACACTAGAACAAAGATTCTGTATGTGCATTCACTACCTCAATCTGTTTAAACAATGAAAAGAGTGGACCTGTCTTGATGTTATTTCACACACACACACACACACTAGAAATGACATTCTGTCAACATATACTGAGCTCTTTCTTTTTATCTAGCTTCTCAATAACTACTTTTCCAAACTTTACCTCTCTTTTGACTTTATACTTAATGTAAGCATATAAGTAAAAACAAAAATCTGGAAACAATTTCTGGAAAACTTAAATAGGAGGGGTCAAGCATGTAGGCCTACATACATGCTCTCAAACAAAATGCATCTTGTTTATCTCTTTTATGCTGTTTTTGTAGGCTTGCAGCAAAACTTCCCTCCTCAAGCTGCAATTTATCTCAAACCACTAGTTAATAGTAGGCTACAAATAATAAGATACTTTCTTAGTTTTCAAAATTAGTGTTTTTTCCCCCCTCATAAATAGTCTTTTTCTAAACTTTATCCTATAAACAGTTCAACATCTTGATCCTCTACACTGTGAGAGGATAAATACACTACAAAGTCTACTTAATCATTTATCGGGAGCACATCAGAAGTGTAGATTGTTGAGATTTCCTTTTTAATGGCTGTTTGGTTTACACACCAATTAAAACATTTATTTTCTGGAATAGTAACCATATTATCTGGTGCTTAAATGGAAAATAAACAAAGTAAGACAAAGTGGTCAGTTTACACCTAATGATAAGAGTGGTGGGTTTACCTTTTTTAAACATGGGGGGGAAAAAACAATTTAAAGGTTATTTATTTATTTATTTAATTTTTCATTCGCATCTGCATTTGCAGACTTTCGGAAAGCGGACATTCCCAATCCCTGTTGCATTATATCAGGCCCGCTTTGGGTAAGAAAACATCTTTGTTTTTTGGCATAGTTTTAGAAATCCTTTGAGCTACAGTGACAGAATAACTGAGAAACAATGGGAAATACGCCCTTTGCCATTTAACCTTACGCACCACTGTATCATCATTTCGTCTTATCGTTAGTGTCATAGTTACGACGTTTCTGCACAGTAAGTGAATGCAGCATAAATCCTAAACGGTTTTTAAACGTGACGTCAGTATTTACTGACCATAGGTACTGCCCAGCCAAGATGGCTGACAGCATCCCATTAAATCCGATACGGAAGAACTCGAAGAGAATCCCGTATTACAATTCATCCAGACTTTCAAGGTATGAAGTGGCGAGATAGGCTATTTCTTCGGTTCCTTATTAAAGACCAGCCGTTTGTCTAAAGTGTTTAAGCCGCCTCGCTTGCTGCTAGGTGCGTGTTTGTGTTCGCTTCGTGGCTGTTAGCCTGTGTTGCTAGCTCTGTTGCTGACAGCTCTTTCGCATTTTGTTTCTTTGACAGCTGCTTGGTTTGCTCACACCACCATCCATGAAGTAAAAAAAAACAAACTAGTCCAATACCACAAACTCCATAACCTCTTAGTGTGCGTTTTAGTGAGTGAAAGAAAGATATATGTTGACCACTGCACTGCTCAGCCTTCCCCTTGCATTTAAAGTCATGTGATAGCATCTGTGTTAACGAAGTTCTCCACATGTTATTAAAGTGTTGTTGCATACTGTAATCATCATTCACCAGCTTATTCATTTTTCAGACCGGACGAAGAAGAGCTAATAAAGCCATCAGGGTCAGGAATGGACAGGAAGTGAACTAGTCGCATGGCCAGGTACCTTTTAGACCAAGGTTGTTACTAATTGTTTACTAAGTATAAGTGAATGTGTTTAATTGGTATCTATTGGCTTGGACACAAGCTGTTCTTCTTGAGTTGTGATGATGTTTATCTACCTCACATTTAAACTTAGATTGTAGACGCACATGACACGTCTGGCTTTCTGAATTCCTTTCTCTTGCTCTCAGTAATAAGATTCATGTGACAGTTTAGTTGGCCATGTGAAGAACCTTTACTGCTGGGTCAGCTACCGTGCACTGGTGCTGAAGCTGGTTAAGTCACACTAATAAAGCTTTTCCACTGACAAGGGAAGCAATTGTTGGCAACAATGCTTTCGCTGCAGTCGTTTCCACTAGATATAGAGTTGAATTATTATGTAATCAGATGTGGGAGTTGAATAGCGAGACACAATATGTCTATTAACATTCCTCAAGACCTTAAGGTGTGAAAAGAAAAAAACACAAAACAGTGAGGAGGTTGGTGGTCGCTGAGGTCAGAGCCTCACGAGTTGATTTGCAGGTTTTGAACCAAATCCAACCATATTTTGCACTACCTAGTCTCACATCACCAGACGCGCTACAGAGAAGGGTCTGACTAGTCCACACAGCAATCTGGGATAGGAGTGCCTCTGCGAAATAGCCTCGGGAAGGAACTTGTTTTGGAACTTATGTACATTCAAAGGTTGTTTTAGTTGTGCAACAGAAAACTCCGATTGGACACACAGTCTAGCTAGCTGTCTGGATTTACCCTGCAGAGATCTGAGGAGCAGTTAACCATAGTCCTCAAAAATCAACCAGAGTTTAATATTCATTACCAACTAACTCAGTGGCACCTGAACAATTTCAAAAGTGGAAGGTTGTTGATGTAGACCATGCACTACCTAAAACCACCTTTTATGTATTATGTGTAATCCCTTAAGTCTACAGGCCCTGTCTTTTAAAAAATCAAATGTTCCACTTATTGTGGAGACTCATATTTAGATCTTTGTTTTTCTTTGCAAACCTTTCAGTTAACCTTTGACCTATCTTGATGCCTATCTTTCCCTCTTCTTTCTGATTGCCATGGAATACCTTTGATTTATGTGGTGACAACATTAATCTTCTCTCAAAGTCATGTACTTAGTGAGTTCTTCACCGGCAGAAATAAGCATTGAGTCAGTTTTGCTAGTTGAGGGTCATTATATTCATGGTGAATATTGAGCGGATTAAGATTCAGTTTAGGACCAGTTTCTAATATTATATAATATATAATATATAATATTCTACTATTGCTGGGCTGTCACATGGTTTGAACCGTTAGGTTACTGTTAGGTTACTCTGTAAAATTGGACCAGCAAAGATCACAAGACCTTCAGTACCACCTTATACCCAGGTGTTCAATGAGTTTATTTGGTTTAGTGAAAGTTGTTACCGTTAGTTGCTTAGCATTGTGTTTTAATAAAATTTGTGCATGTGGTGTATTGTATGATTTTATGAATGTGCAGTACCAGTCAAAACTTTGGACACACTTTTCCATTCAAGTGAATGAGAAAGTGTATATGTATGTTGTGTTAGAATACCTAAACTGTCGTCGGTCCAATATAAGTACAGTGAAATAATCAGACTGATTGTCATTTCATTTCACCGCGTGATCCATGATCATGGTTTGAATTGCTTTAAAAGTAGGAGATGTGGGCAGAGATTCAGAGGACAGGAACCAACTTTGTATGAATTGAAATTGCCATGAGAAAACATATTATTATAGTTGTACAGCAGGGATCTGTGTTTTATGTAGCACTACAGATCAAAGTAATTTATACCATGTGTAAAATTCATTAGTGTTTGGTTAGACTGGAGTGAATTTTCAGGCTAAATTTTCAGGCTATCTCACTACACATGATGTAGTGAGATATTTGAATATAGTAAAGAAAAGTAAGAACTGGGAATCTACAAACCATCCAGTTCTTGTCTGAGTAATATTGGTTACTTTGGGTGTTTTTCACTGTCCACAGTGGATTACATGGTGCAAGGAGAGATAACAAGTTGTTTTAGGTCTGAAAGTCCTCTTAATTACTTGGGTATCATTATATCTCTGGTTCCTAAATTAAAGTTGCAGGAACTTCTCAGCTGAAACAAATGTAGGGCTTCACCAGCTTCTGCATGTTTTGCCTCTGGAGGGCCATATTACTGAGAACTAGTGTGGATGGGTGATCTTAAGCTCACAATCCTGCAGTTTTTGTATGTACAAGACACATATTCATATACAAAGAGTGACCTTTTAGCTTGTTTATATTCCAGAGTTTTCCAAATTTAAATTTTGTTTTGGGCAGACTACCCAAATAGATCTGCCTCTACTATATCTTCTGTATGTATAACAATTCCCCAATAGCCTATGATTTTATTTCTGTATGCTGATTTTTTTTCCTTCATTCAAGTGGTTGAATGAAAAATCATCATGACTGCATATACTGTACAGTATATGTCTTTTTTGGATTTGTTGTTATCTCCATTTACCTCAAGTGAATATTCACATCATAAATGTACAAGGCTGGAGCAGTGTCTGTAATTGCACCTTAACACAAAATGTTATCATTCCTCTTAAAATAATGGAGCGTCCTTCTGATACAATCTGTCGCAATTTCATGTTTGGTTTCTTTATATTTGACTGTGCTCTGTCCTCACAGATACTCTCTAGAAGATGAGCCCTCTAACCTGGATGAGATGCCTCTGATGATGTCGGAAGAAGGCTTTGAGAATGATGAGAGTGATTACCAGACGCTGCCCCGGGCCCGAGTCAATCAGAGACAGAGAGGCCTCGGCTGGTTCCTCCTAGGAGGGTGGAAAGTCCTCTGTGGCAGGTATTTCTACACCATTGCATTATTGTTGTTTATATGGTTTTATTACGACATAATGAGTTATGTTGGTCATCTGTGCATGATGACTCAAAGAAATAATGCCCTGATTACACTCTAGTCTCATGTAGCTGGACTGTTTTCTCTTAGTTGGTTCCTTCTGCTTGGGAGAAAAGTTGCTAAAAACAATTTCCAAAGAAAAACACTATCATATTCCTAAGAAAGTTTCTGCTTTTTGCTACATGTTTGTAGCTTCTACCACATACTACTGTCCTGGAGTGTTTTGATAATAAATGTTAATATAATATTCTTACTATTATTACACTTTTTGTATAAGATTTATATTTTACAGCTTTTATATAGCAGATCTCAAAACATAAAGGCCAAATTGTGGAATTGCTAATCATTGTCCAAGAATGGGTGTGAGGTAGGTATTTTTTCCAAGAACAATACGGAGATGTTTACTGTTTTCAAACCTAAATAAATTCCCCTGTTGCACTGCAAAGTCATGTTATGTTCCGTCTGCAGAAAAGAGTTCTTGTACTCCCATTTGGGCCGTTAACCCACTCTGAAAGCTGTTTTGTCATTCTGTAAATGTATGTGTAGTGTATAGTGTCGGTAAGTATGCTCATGACGATCAGTTTGGATTTCAAACGCACCGGTAGTTGTGCATGAAGTGCAAAGAGAGGATAAGGGCATGTTTTTGGTCGAGTTCCCTCGATGCGCACCATCGGTCCAAAAAGATTTTCAGGTCAAACAGAACGGTGCGGTTTATCCAGCTAATGATTAATTTGACAGGTTTTGCCCTCTAAAGATGCTCCATTAGAGAGGAGTGTTTGTTTATGCCAGAAAAATAATGTGTAACATTTTTAAACTAATGTTTGTGCAGGACTTCAGTGCCCAAAAAGGAACATTTACTGACGTAGGAGTTTCATAGTTTCCTGTGCCGTTTGGTTGTTAGTGGTGCATCTCCAGTTGAAGCTGCATATTGATCCCCCCCCTCCCCATCCCCCCACTAATGAACAAATCGGATTTTTCACAGCTGACCAGTTTGATGCTTTCCAGTAATTTTATGTGTGCTTAGTGTGGGATTATAAAACACAAATAATTCACACTGAATAAGCCCTGACTGTTCAAATGGCATATTATTTGAATAGCATTCATTTGCTCAAATAATCGCTCTTATGAAACTGGACTCGGAGTGCACAGAGACAGAGAACATCAAGGCCAATACAAACAAGACTTTTTACCAAAGTTGATTTATTTAGTTTTATGTTTTGCCAACTTGCTTAAAAAGTGGAAAAGCCAAGTCGATCAGCATGACGGTATACACTGACACTCTCCCCACTTCCCCCCCCCCCAGGTGCCAGGTTAGGTCATGCTCACATCTAGCTGCTCTCATTGTAATTTACCCCCACACTACACCCTGTTTGCATTTAATATCAGATATGCTAGATAAGCCCCAATGTAGTCATTAGCAGGTTGATAGAAAGTCAAATACTTAATAAAAAAAGTAAATGGCAATCTACAATTCATCCCTTCTCTCTAATCTCTTCCTAGAACTTTGCTATTATTACAATAATAACATTGGTACATACTGTAGGAAAGGGCTCGTCTTTGCATGTCGGAAAGATTCAACATGAAGTAAAACTAACAAGGACAAATATGAATCATATTCTGCCATGCAGTACTGTCTGTCTGCACACATATGGCATGTCTGGTTCTTTAAGGTTTACTTGATATTCAGCTCAAAATGTGCCTGACTCCCACAGCATTAACAGGCAAATTCCCTCCTGGAGAGATACTAACCTTTCCAGCTAATTACATTTTCTGTACACAAAGGACTTCTTTATAAAATTGTGTCAAACGAAGCCTTGAAGATCTAATTAACACTAACACCCAAAAAAAACACTAATGAAAAAGTCTAGGGTGTGTTTATGGAAAAAAAAAACTTTCTTAACTTCTATTGACTCAGGCTGATATGGTAGATAATAAATTCTCTTTTCTGGTTTTTGGCTTTTCTCCTCATTTTTATCTACTATCCAGAAGCCAGAAGTATATCCTAAGCTGTCATTCTTGTTAGAAGACTTGAATTGTGGGGAAGAGTCTGTAAAAGAAATAAAAAGATTAAAAAACATATTAACATTTGGTCATAAAATCAATCTACTTTAAGAAAACAAACAAAAAAAACTCAATTGATAAAGATTGGATTTAGCTGTATCTTTCTTTTTTAAATCATAATTTCAACTAAACATGTATTTTATTGTTTTAGGTCTCTAAGTTGTGCAGTGTGCTTCTTTTTCTCTACTTTATTTTTGCATCGTTATCGGTTTTTGCCAACATAAATTACTTGGTGAAGTAAGTTTCTTGGAGTATAGGACACAAACTTAGCTGTACGATTTAAAGCTGAAACAGTTCAATAAAGAGAGATATTGATCTGTACGAAGCAAAGCAAACTGGCATTTCCCTGTTAGTTTCTTAACTGTTAGGATTAGCTGCTTTTCTTTGTCTTATGTGATCGTTAATTAAATCTCTTTGGGTTTTGGACAGTTTGTCGAACAAAACATCCAATTTTAGGACATCACCTGGGTTTCAGGAAAATTGTGATGGGCATTTTTCAGACCAAATAATGAATCCATTGATCAAGAAAGTAATTGGCCAATATATTGCTAATGGATTGATTGTTAGTTGCAGCCCAATACATTTAGTAGCATGTGGTTGGTGTAATGTGTTTACACTGGATCTTATTGACGTCTTCCCCTCTCAGCTGCTGCGACTGCCTGGCTCATATTTGTCGAAGGAAGAAGGAGCTGAAGGCCAGGACAGTGTGGCTTGGCTCCCCGGAGAAATGTGAAGAGAAGTTCCCAAAAAATGCCATCAAAAACCAGAAGTACAACATCTTCACATTTGTGCCTGGGGTGAGTTTGAATTCAGAGAACAACAAAGATCTACGGCCTGTAAATTCACATTTTATGCTCTGATCTTTGTTCCAAACACAGACGTTGCAGCTTTTTTGAGTCAATGTTTCCACTGTTAACTTTTTATTGTCTGCACAGTGGCAATTCCTCCTTCCAGTTGAAATATGTTGGCTCTATTTGCAGAGTAACAGTATGTAAAGCACAGTAGCACACACTGGGTGTAATTGTTAACTGTTCTGTCATTAAGTTAAGGGTTTACACTGTAGGGGACATTAGAGATCCATCAGACTTACTTATTAAAAACCAAATGGTTCCATGATTAAGAGGACCACCTTTGGCCCAGGCCATAAAATGTCAACTGTCTGTTAGAGACGCAGATATTCTCATCGATGGTGGCCAAAACAGCTCTGTTTTTCTCCCTCCACGTTGAATTATTAAATACACACAAATTGAGTTTAGCAGTGTGCATTTTCCCCTAAAGGTCAGAGGGTTCATTAACTGTCAAGCATCGTCCATCGATCCCATTGTCTCGGATAATCTGTGACGAGACGCAAGACTCTCATTATTGCAAACATTATTCAGATTTTGACCTTAAATGAATTAGAATACTAAAGGATCCCTGTTGATAGATAACCCATTAGCAAAGAGCCCTTAGTAAGTCCCAGGTGGTATTTTCATACATGTGATTTAAGAAAATTGGCCTTTTTTCAGTCCCGTTTGTCCTTTGCTGTGTGTTTTGTTCTGCCAAGCGTAGGCACCAACCGATATTGTACCAGGTTACCACGTGAAATCAGTAACCTGAATGCCATTTGAAACAGAAGTTGTCAAAGTGTCAAGAGTTTCCATTAGGTTAATGTAAAGCTAACAGCATTAGCATGTATCTTGTTACACCTTGGAACATGTACAGTCACCCATCCTGTCTCCTTTGTTGTTGCTGCATCCTCTTTGTCTTCTTTGGCAGCTGTCGTCGTCTTTGACTCACCTTGATGACATGTTCAATCACCTCGCTGAACCCTTGTCTTCTGCTCCCCTCTCAGGTTCTCTACCAGCAGTTCAAGTTCTTCCTCAATCTCTACTTTCTGGTGGTGGCCTGTTCCCAGTTTGTGCCATCACTGAAAATCGGATATTTGTACACGTACTGGGCACCTCTGGTAAATGCTGTTTTAGTTTTCACTCTTTAATTGAGTTGCATTAGAATATATTTTGCTCTCTCAAAGCATGTCTGCCCTGGATTATGCCAAATGTTGCTTGTATGTATTTGTAACTGTTATTGTTTATACAAAACAGTCTTTATTGTGATTTAATAAATGTCAAAATGCAAAAAAGCCAGTTAGAGCTGAAATGATTAGCTGCTTAATAGGTTAGTTGGTTAGGTTATCATAAAAAGTCATATTTTAATCACAAATGACAAGCCTTTTTTGATTCCATATTTTCAAATTTGCTGTTACTGTTAATCAGGCAAAGCATATAATTTGAAAACCTCACCTTTGGTTCAGAGAGATTGCGTAATGTGCTATTTTACTATTTCTTGACACTTCATAGTCAAAACAACTAATTTCCACTAATAACAAAGACAAATCTGCAGATTAATCGATTATTAAAATAATCATTAGTTACAGACCTGAAGCCAAATGGATCACCTACATATTTACACACTTAGCACTTTTTAGCCATCTTTTTATACAGTGAGTTTGTGTTTTTATTACCTCATTTGACAAAAACCTCTGTTTTCAAAGACCGTTTCCATTTAGCGTCTCTTAAGTTGTTTTTATGAGTTAATAAAGTAAGACATGAACCTTTTCTGTGTGTAAAAGTCTGCTTCATATGTTATATTAATGGATCCTGGTATTAATGAAGCTTTATAAATGATCATGATGTGTTTTTCTTTTTTGTGTTGCTCAGGGTTTTGTGTTAGCCGTTACAGTGGTGCGAGAGGCTGTGGACGAGGTGCGACGGTACCAACGGGACAAAGAGATGAACTCTCAACTCTACAGCAAGCTCACAGTGCGAGGTTAGTGAGGCAACTGAAAGAAATCTATCCACACTCTTCCTCACGCCTGTGGCTGTTTGCTGCTGACATTATGATAACGGATATTCCAGCGTATAGTCAAGCTATCCCCATGCAATTAAGAGACGGCTCTCCACTGGATCTACACTTGTAACAGAAGTCATTCTTCTTGCTGTAATGGCATTGATTTTTTTTTTTCTTCTCTGTTTCTCAAGACGGTATGATCTAAGAGCTGTCCCTTTGTTGAATGTGTGGTAAAATCCCCCTGTGTAGTATCTGTGACCATGGCTGAGGATGTAGCTCTCGCTATGTGCTCGTGTGCATGTTCCCAGTTACGTGTGCTTGTGAGCACAGAAGAAGAGGGGTCGTGGCGGATATTGAGGCAATATAATTGAGAGTGACCCAATGTGCCATTGTTTTTGTCTATGCACCCGACCAGAGATGAAAACAGAGGGGTATTACATTCTCATGCTGGAGGTAATCTATCTGTTAGAAGGTGAAAGAGAAGCGCAATCGCAAAAAGTGGGTTGTGGTTTTAACAGTCAGCATCATTTTCAAGGGCCAGAAATCAATATCTTCATTTTATTTCATAGCTATTTTAAAGTTCCCAGCATATCTTAAAAATGAAGTCTTAATTTGAATGTGACGTTGCCTTAAGGCCTGTTCACACCGGGACGAATTTCGCGCGCGATATTCGCCGACGTTTTAACGCGTCGTGACTAAACAAAGGGCGTCAATGAGAGTGTGCACACCGACGCGAAAAACGCCACGCGTAAAGCGTCATTTTTTAAAAACGCCTCGGGTTCGTTTTTTTTTGGTTTGACGCGCCGCGTCAAAAACTATCCGACCAATGAAATCGGCCCTTTTGCTCACGTGTCTTGTGCTTCTGAAGTTACACTAAAACACAACTTGGGGCGCTCAAGCACAAAACGGTCTTACCGAGCACACAAACGAAGAAGACATACGCCACCGTCATCACTGCCACAAGACGAGGAAGAGGCAAAGCACGATGTCCAAAATAAATGTTGAGCTGCTGGTCTCGTTGGTTTCGGGAACATAAAGAGCTATACCTGATTTAGAAGAAATGTTCTAAATACTTGCTCTCTTCTTCTCTGCTCTTCTTCTGAGTTGCAAGCGAGTATCAGAAGCGCAAAGTTGCGCAGCGCCACCCTATGTACGGGAGTATTTCTGTTTACATTAAGCGCCATCTAGTGACAGATAATGAATTTGCATGTTCATTCGGCTCATTGTCAGCGAAAATCGCTTGGGTGTGAACACAAAAAACGCGTCGAGAAACGCTGACGAATAACGCCCGCCGATATTCGTCCCGATGTGTACGGGCCAGGGTTGCGGTCTGTTGTCTTGTCCCATTTTTCTTCATTACACTTTTTCCTCAGGCAAAATTCAAGTGAAGAGTTCAGACATACAAGTTGGGGATCTGATCATTGTTGATAAGGTATGTCTTTAGTTATTCCTGTAGATATCTTTGCATGCACTGATTTTGGAAGGCTCAATTTTGGGCGGTTTTCTACGACAAATGTTTTCTTTGTCTCTCAAATACTTATTCATGTGTGAATTGCTGTTTCTTTTCCTCCAGTTTAAGTTTATGATAAAATAGAGGCAGCTACAATGTATTAATTAGGAAGTAAGCAATTTTTGTTTCATATATGACCTATTATAGGCGAGGACCAAAAATATTTTTTTGTGCCATGTTTGAGCTGTAGTTTAAGTTGTGTTTCAGCCACGTGCTAAACAAGCACAATTTCAGGAACTAGAAGATGTTACCTTTTAAATGAGGTCACACATTTGGGCCTTACAGGTCTTCTGTTATGAACTTTTCCATTTGCTTATCCCAAATAGACATTCATTTGGCTGTTAAAATGTTAACTTTGAAGGCCCCATAACATGGTGCTTTTTGGATGCTTTTATATAGACCTTAGTGGTCCCCTAATACTGTATCTGAAGTCTCGTTCCCGAAATTAAGCCTTGGTGCAGAATTACAGCCACTAGAGCCAGTCCTACAATGAGCTTTCCTTAGTATGTGCCATTTCTGTATGTATAGCTATTGGGGGGGGGGTGGCTTTGACCAACTGCCACTTTGCACGTTTGAAAGCCGTGATGTCTCTCTTTCATGGGTGGACTAAATTCTCTGGGCGGGCAAAGTAGAGAAAGGGGAGGTAACCTTTCCCCTTATAACCTCAAAAGGAGCAAGATTCCAGATCAGCCCATTTGAGCTTTCTTGTTCTCAAAGGCAGAGCAGGATAACCAGGGCTCGGTTTACACCTATCACCATTTCTTGCCACTGGGGGACCGTAGGGGACCATAGGCTTAAAAACCTCATAAAGTGAAATTTTCATGCCATGGGACCTTTAACATCTGTCTGCATTACTGGTAAAAAACCAAATGACAGTGTGATGTGACTACCCTACCCCATTCTAATGTGAGTTACTCTGCACAAAAACAGTTAATGGGTGTAATACAGGTTTGGGTTAATTCAAAGAGTATTTGCCTCTTAAAAGTTTTCAGCATAATTTTTTTCTAGTCCTGGATCTAATCAGATATTTCATGCACCACTACACATTCTCCCCACCTCCAAAAGATTGAAAACGGGATTTTGAATAGCTTACCAGAAACTCTTAAGTACATAATGGTAAGTAACTTAACTTGATTTGAAGGCACAGTGTTAGTCAGAGTTTTGCTTCACTGTTAAACCGAGAATGCATGTTGATACTATAAAACTCCTACTCACCTGTTAAGCATGCAATCTTTGGTTTCAGCTCAGCCAAAATGGAAAGCAGCTGCTGCTCGAAAGTTAGATTTCCATTACTGTGTCTTAGGCAGACACTTAAAAAACGGTTTCTCCTTCACCCTCAGGTCAAGGTATTGACCCTGTTTAATTATTCAGGAAGATTCAAAGGGCTTTTGCCACAGCGCTCAGTAACACACCGCCATTTTCACTTCTGCTTTTTCTCTTTCTTTTTTGTAGAACCAAAGGATTCCTGCAGACATGATATTCCTGAGAACGTCAGAGAAAAATGGTGAGCTGGCAAAGTGTTAGTGTAACTTTATCAATGTGAAGGAGAACAGTGCTCAAAAGTTGTAATCAGCATCAGCAAAACTCCTCCTGGATTAATAAAGGTCCTAAAATGGAGAAACAGTAATAAATCATTGCAATGGATGGAATAGTGATGCAAACAATAAAATGCCTTTCTGTTGAACCTTGTGTGCCCTGTGGCACTTTAACGAACTGCGTCAAGATCATTTGGGTGAGAAATGTGACTTTTCCCCACACTTCCAGTCCTTTGACATCATCTCCTAGGCAGCCTGTGATTCATATGATTTATGTCACAATCTTCTAGTGACTGATGATGCAAATTCCAATTAATCAATGAGCTGCGTCAGATGCTAGCTCTTTTCTAAGGGGCATCGGGAGGAAATGTTCTGAGGACATCATTTCCATCAATCTTTGATGTGCCAATATGCTTGGCAGGGAGTTGTTGATGTCTTTATGACTCTGACACACACACACACACACACACACACACCACACACCCACCCACCCCTTTATCTTTCACATATACAGCCTCGTATACTTTGTCTTTCACATAGTTGTACACACACATCTCAGTGATATGTGAGGAGCTGAAGTGCCATTGCAGCAGAAGGAAAGCATGAATCATCCTCCTTGTGTTAATGTTGTCCATCATAGTTAACCCTCCAGGGATGGTTTATAGCCGCCCTTTACCCTCTCTGTCACATAGTTCCTCTCATCCATCAGTTTCATATGTAATATTACCTCGGATCAATACAGGTCATGACTGCTCAACGTTTGTCAGACCTTGCGGTGTCCACACCAGCCACACATGCTCTGCGTCATCCGTCAGGCTGTAATGTACCGTCCTGTTGGCGATTATACAGTATTCAGACCCTTTAAATTTTTCACTCTTTGTTTCATTGCAGCCTTTTTCCAAAAATCAAAAAGTTCATTTTATTTCTCAGTAATGTACACTCAGCAACCCATCTTGACAGAAAAAAACAGAAATTAAGAAATTTTTGCATATTTATTAAAAAACAAAAACTGAAATATCACATGGTCATAAGTATTCAGACCCTTTGTTCAGTATTTAGTAGAAGCACCCTTTTGATCTAATACAGCCATGAGTCGTTTTGGGAAAGATGCAACAAGTTTCTCACATCTGGATTTGGGTATCCTCTGCCATTCCTCCTTGCAGATCCTCTCCAGTTCTGTCAGGTTGGATGGTAAACGTTGGTGGACAGTCATTTTCAGGTCTCTCCAGAGATGCTCAATTGGGTTTAAGTCAGGGCTCTGGCTGGGCCATTCAAGAACAGCCACAGAGTTGTTGTGAAGCCATCCGTTATTTTCGGTGTTAGGGTCATTGTCTTGTTGGAAGGTAAACCTTCGGCCCAGTCTGAGGTCAGCACTCTGGAAAAGGGTCAGGATATCCCTGTACTTGGCCGCATTCATCTTTCCTCGATTGCAACCAGTCGTCCTGTCCCTGCAGCTGAAAAACACCCCCACAGCATGATGCTGCCACCACCATGCTTCACTGTTGAGACTGTATTGGACAGGTGATGAGCAGTGCCTGGTTTTCTCCACACATACCGCTTAGAATTAAGGCCAAAAAGTTCTATCTTGGTCTCATCAGACCAGAGGATTTTATTTATCACCATCTTGGAGTCCTTCAGGTGTTTTTTAGCAAACTCCATGCGGGCTTTCATGTGTCTTGCACTGAGGAGAGGCTTCCTTCGGGCCATTCTGCCATAAAGCCCGACTGGTGGATTGCTGCAGTGATGGTTGACTTACTACAACTTTCTCCCATCTCCCGACTGCATCTCTGGAGCTTAGCCACAGTGACCATTGGGTTCTTCTTTGCCTCTCTCACCAAGGCTCTTCTCCCCGATAGCTCAGTTTGGCCGGACGGCCAGCTCTAGGAAGGGTTCTGGACTCCCAAACGTCTTCCATTTGAGGATTATGGAGGCCACTGTGCTCTTAGGAACCTTAAGTGCAGCAGAAATTTTTTTGTAACCTTGACCAGATCTGTGCCTTGCCAAATTCTGTCTCTGAGCTCTTCAGGCAGTTCCTTTGACCTCATGATTGTCATTTGCTCTGACATGTTGAGCTGTAAGGTCTTATATAGACAGGGTGTGGCTTTCCTAATCAAGTCCAATCAGTATAATCAAACACAGCTGGACCCAATGAAGGTGTAGAACCATCTCAAGGATGATCAGAAGAAATAGACAGCACCTGAGTTTTGAGGGTCACGGCAAAGGGTCTGAATACATATGACCATGTGAATTTCAGTTTTTGTTTTTTAATAAATATGCAAAAATTTCTAAATTTCTGTTTTTTTCTGTCAAGATGGGTTGCTGAGTGTACATTACTGAGAAACAAAATGAACTTTTTTTGATTTTTGGAAAAAGGCTGCAATGAAACAAAGAGTGAAAAATTTAAAGGGGTCTGAATACTTTCCGTACCCACTGTATGTTAGTTTATTACCGTAACCTCATTTTACAAGCTAAATATGTCTTAACGCTTCAATATACAATGACTCACAAAGATGTGTGATGTATATGCTTTATTTAACCGTGTGAACACAAAACTCACACCAGTTTTATTAAAAGCGTCTCATGTTTGTTGGCTGACTGGTGTTTAAACTTTTAGAACCTCCCAGGGTTTCCAGAAATGCTAAGATTTTGTGCTGAATTTTATTGAACTATGTACTAAATTATCAATTTTCTGAGGGAAATTGTGATACAGACTAGGTAACATTTAAAAGATAAAAACAGTGTTTGGTCTGGTGTGACCAGTTGCTAATATTGGAAAACTTTAGACAGATAGGGCTGTGTAATTAACATTACCGAGTCAGTTTACCGACTTCTATCCACTTTGTATACTGTTAGGCTTCAATTTAGTATATATGCTAATTCTGTAAATGTAATTTGTGGCCAAGGTTGTCGTTAACCATGGAACAGACACAACGCAACAGTCTTTACAGCTTTTCTGTCCCTTTTTTTCAGGTGGATGTTTCATCAGAACTGATCAGCTGGATGGAGAAACCGACTGGAAACTGAAGGTTGCTGTTGGCTGCACTCAACGACTACCAGCAGTGGGGGTATGGATACATTACGATGTTGTGACTCTCTGGTAACAGACAAAGGGATTGTGAATGAGTGTTCTGTTATCTCTAAAAGCATTGCTCATCAAATGAAGTTGCCTGACTGTGATGGAAACCTAATCACTGATGACAGACAGGGGTACAGTCTGAACCTGGCAGCAGCTTCCTTTAACTGGAGGCGATACACAACACTTCAGATTTAAGTAGAGTCAATGTTTTTTTTTGTTGCCACTTAGTGTGATCAGAGAATTAAAGTTTCAGCAAGTCATTTGATGATTGAGCTTTGGCATCCATATTGGGTTTCAAGACACCTGAAGATTGCAAGAGTTGACTTCACTTTAGCCTCTATGCAACCTTTTTATCCCTCAATTTTGGATTATTTAATCTGAGTATTTGATAATATCTCCCAAACTCACCTGTAGTCAGAAGTCAAGACAGATCAGTTTCATGCTCTTTTGTGATTGTTCTCAGGCAGAAATAAGAGCTTAATTTCTCTAAAATTAACTAAAAAGTTAACACCTTTTGACCCTTTTTCCACCAAAATGAACGCGTATATGCAGGCTTTTTTAACGCAGGAAAACTCGCTAAAATTAGGTCATAGACCCCTTCCCCATTGCCACTAGACGCGTATGCCTTTCCGTTTTATTTTTTAATTTGTGTGTCATGTTAGAGCCACAAACGTGCCGGAAAACAGGGATAGTACCAACACAACACACCAGGAACAGTAGAAAGCAGCATGGAGGCCAGTGCAAATGTTAAGGTGGTAACCGTTTTATTTATATCTGTTACCTATTCGGTCTTCCTTTCAAACTCAATGCCAACTAATTTGGACGCTTCTTGGACAGAGACAGACGGAATTTGTCACTGAGACTTCAAAGAGTTGCATAAGTTATAGACGGAGGTGACAAACATAGGTGACATAGCATCGTGCCGTGCAAAAATAAGCGTGTCCACCCCGGGTGGCATGATTCCCCCACTGCCAATAGAAGCTGGAGCCGATAAATACTTGTGCCTACTGCAGAATCATTGTTTCTGGGAAAGAATGCCAATTGTAACCTTTTCCTCTAAAAACAAAAGCCAGATTTATGTGTTTTTGCCCAGTGGGAAATGGGTTATCCTCAGGGGATTATTAGTGAAAGTCTGCTGTTCCTGAATACTTAAGGATGAGCTCTTGCTGTATGTACTGGATAGTAATAGTTCTTCAAAATTTCCATAAAGTTAGGTAATTCTAAGAACAAGTAAATTATATCATTTATGTCTTTTAAGTTAAAAAAAAAAAAACCAACAACTTGAGAGTACTGACTACATTCAGACTTATGTGTCTGCTCTAAATCGCAGAGTAAGTCCAGTTTGTTCAGCAGCCGCATTGATCTCTCTGACTGCATCAAGATGTCACAGAGTCTCTGAGCCCATTTCTGTAAAATGCTGGAGCAACACTACTCTCCATTGGGGGTTCAGTAAAATAATCTTCCCTGCTCCTCTTTAACCGCTCTGCCCATGTTCTCACCAGGAGAACACTATCTGAGCATGACTGAGCGTTGCCTGGCCGCTGCAGAGGCTGCCTGTCTGAATAATTTAATATTTACAATCAATTTTGTTCCACTTGGGGCAAAAAAAGGCCATTTTTACAGGCCGAGGCTGCAGTCTTCCTTGATGGGATGACTCAGAGAAACAGATGATTTAAAAAAAAAAATGATGGTTCCGTTTTTTATAATTGTCTCTCTTTCTTCTTTTTATATATCTAAACTGTTTGTGTGTGTCTGTGTCTCTGTGTGTGTGTGTGTGTGTGTTTGTTAGTTTGTTTGTTTGTAATAAGCTGAAAACATTAGCTGCATGGTTTCTGGAAGAGTTCTGGTTTAGCAGCAACGAAGGAGTCCAGCTTTTCTTTTGGCGTGGCTTGTTATTTTTATTTATATACAGTATGTATACAAGCAGTTTAGATAAAAAAACGGAACCATTATTTTTTTAATCATCTGTAATCATCTTGATTTTAGTTAACACTCATCTAAAACGATTCTAAAAGATTGCTGCGTTAACATATAGCCTGCAAACATGTAAATGTTTGTCTTTAGAAGACAAATATGGTAAAATAATCACTAACTGTGGTAAGTAATTAATTAAATAAGACCGTGTCTGAGTTTCCTATTCTCCTTGTTTCAGGATCTCTTCTCTATCAGCGCCTATGTCTACGCCCAGAAGCCTCAGCTGGACATCCACAGTTTCGAGGGGAACTTCACAAGGGTACAGTAACTTGCTGACATTTTTATAACCTGTTAAACACATGCAGAGCTTTTCTATAGAAACTGGATTGACATGAAGATGTATATCACTGCAATGTGTTGACAAGCGGCGACAATGAGATCTTGTGTGTCCATCCAGGCCTGTTGTTATCTCCATCAGGCATACCTCTTACATCACAGGCAGGTTCTCGCAGCTCCAGCTCCATCCATCCCGTTCTGCTTGTTGCTCAAAGATTTTCTTTTTTCTTTTTTTTTTTTCCTTCTTTTTTTTATTAATAGCAGATTAGCGCAGCCCCCACAGAGAGGAGAGCTCCAGTACAAAGAGAGGCTTTGTGGGCCGTCTTCACTCTTGGCCACACACCAGGCTTAGTGAGCGAGCACTTCCTCCACTCATTCATCCTCCGCGGCCTTCCTTTGCATAGCGTGTGCTTTTAGTCTGAGCAGGATGGGAAAAAAAATGGGTTCCCACAGATCCGCAGCAAATGAACTTACCTATTTATGAGGGTTCCTTTTTTTTTTTTTTTTCTTCCGTGAGACGGACATGGTGGCTTTGTTTCTGGAGTCTTTATTGAGACCTCTGCAGTTATGAACAACATAGTATGATACCAATGTCAAAGCGGTCACGCATTCTGCAACCTGACATTTATTTTTCATGCACCTCTTCCCATGTTTGAGTGGATTGACAGGATGTGGGTGCTTAGGTATCATAATTATCATATCAGGCTGGCAATTTGAGCCGAAACTGGAGCCTTGACTTTGCGCTCCTGACTCAAGCCATTTTCAGCTTTCCTCTTTAGTTAAGAGAGGGGTAAAACCGGGGGGGGAGGGTGAAACAAGAGGCTCTCCAGGGGCTTATTTATCACTGAAATCTCATCTACGTGCACTCTCCATACTGTTTTTAAAAGGAGCCTCTATCGCCATGCCAAATCTAGTGAAAGTATTGATAAAGGCACCACTGTATTGCTACAGTCTGCACAACCGTGTCAGGTGCTTGTGAAAATTAATGGCACAGCAGAGCCCGGCCATTCTGGTCCGGCTGTACTGAGCTTGTTTTTCTCAATTCTATAATTCTAGATTTTTTTTGTTTGCAGGGAAATTTTTTCTGTGAGAAATTTCAGCAAAACCACAATTGGTCCACAATTGGCTAATTGAAGAAATACATTTACAATGTTTAGATATTTCTTTCAGGCAGGTATCTATCCTCTGCCACTCACTTTATTTGATTTTCTTTCCTGTAAGATTCAATAAATGATCTTTTAAGAGTTCAAAACTATACCAACATATTTACAAATATGTATTTGTAAATATGTTGGTCTAGTCCGGAAACTAATAGAACCTATAATAATAGAAAAAAACCTGTATTATTAATGTTTTAACTACATATATCTGGGTGTCCTACTGAAGCATTTTTCTTTGGAATTCATGTTTTGTGCCGTGGGGTATTGAGGTACAAAATCTGGCATTTCTTGTTAACCGTTTCTACAATGCCCATAATTCATTGGCTTTAGTGTTAGTTAGAGAGTTGGTAGGACAAGCAATGTCCACACAGTCTCAATCTAAACATAAGAGAGATACCTAGCTGCCCTGATATACTCTATGGCACTATACTGCCATACTTTAGTCATACAAGCTCAAACAACTATACACAAATTGCAAAGTAATGTTTTTCCTTTTTTTATTTCTTCTGTAGGAAGACACAGATCCCCAGATCCACGAGAGTCTGAGTATTGAAAACACTCTGTGGGCCAGCACAGTCGTTGCATCTGGTAAATAAATGACAACTCTTATTTTTTCTATTATCTTGAAATGAGATATAGGATTTTTGCAGGGGAGGTCTGTAGAATGTGTTTATTTAATGTGTGGTCTGTTGCCCATTGAATCTGTTTGTCAGGAAGTCATTTTAAAACCTTAGACTAGATTAAAGTACTGTAACTCTGCATCAAAAGGTATGTTTCATCTACCTGCTTTCATGAGCAATCTTAATTTATTCATTAAAAAACCTGGAAGTGCAAAAAAATGTATCAAATGATTATGTACTTTTATGTTTTATGAAAATGTTGATAACACTTTGACTTCGTGGTACCCTATTCTGCTTCTTCACATGTACACAGAGCATTCATGTCAATCTGAGACTCACCGTTACATGCAACCACCCCACCCAAAAAAAAAAAGACCAATACAAAGAATAGGGGTGTATGTAACCTTCACAATTCTGGTTCAAGCCCAGACAGGGGCCCTAGTTGAATTTCACCCCTCCCCACCCCTCCACCACCCACCCACCACAGTGGCAAACGGCAGCGTAAACGTAGATCAAAAGAGGCATTTTTCTATTCCCATATATGTAGTTGATGGCTTAAAACTTGCGCAGCATTTTAATAGAAAAATACCCATCCTGCTCATCATTGTGCTTGTACTCAAGTTTTGTTGCACAAAGATTCATGGCCTTAAACCTCGAAGGCGTTTGGTTTAAAACGGCTATGTGCTTTTGAAGAACTCTGAGAATACCCATAAGTTGAGATAATTCTCCCTTGTTGCAACTTAACGATTCCCCGCAGAAAAGGTTGTGTCAGTTGAGAGTGTTTGTGACGCTCTCAGCAATGGCCACATCATTGATTTGCGGTGTTGCTCTCCCCTCTGGCCTGACCTTGACCAGAAAAAACAAACACACATACACACACTTGCACAAAAAGCCTGACTTAGACCACTTACATCATCTCTGCTTGGGAATGTCATTGTCCCTCCCAAGCATCTCCTTGACAGACACTTCATCGCCTTTACAGTGGCATTCTGGGCACTTGAACTGGCCCGGAACACCATGTATTCACTCTCTTAAAGGCCGCAGTCCAGCTGTGACAAGAGAATTAGTTGTTTGCATATTTAAATTGAAGCCCCTCTACATGCTGTGCCACAAACCCATTTGTCACATTGCTCAATATTTCTGAAGCTAGAAGTCAACGAGACTAATTCATCACCTTTTACTTAGGTCCTGTAACCACTGGCGTCTTTCCTCTTCTTCTCTTCGCCTGCTCTTAACTTTCCTCCTTTTGCTTTCTGCCCATTTTTAACTTTCTGCCCATTTTTATAGTTTGGGGATTTCTGGTGCTAGGTTTATTATTGCCTTTGTTCTCCCATTAAGCTCATTTAATATTAATGACTCATTAATCCTTTGTAATAAGGCCACCGTAATGAATTGGCAAATAAAGATGGCAGTGTATTGATCAGGTTTTATGAGCTCCCATAGGGTGGCTGAAGGCCGTGAGAGTCTAAGCATATTAAACTCCTGTCTGTTGGCTTGAGTGGCAAAGAGACAAAACTGCCTCAGCTCAGCCTTATTGTGTTTCCTCTCATGCAGTTCATCTTACTTGACCAAGGTGTGTGTGTGTGTGTGTGTGTGGAGAGACATGGTGGGGGTTCAGTTAATGAGTAGCATTACTTTCCTTGTCTCTCTCCTTGGCAGGCACGGTGATAGGGGTGGTGATCTACACAGGCAAAGAGACCAGAAGCGTACTGAACACGTCCTATGCCAAGAACAAGGTGACTACTTTTTAAGGTTTTTTTTGTTTTTTAAGTTCTGTAATTTTTTGGGGGGGGTTTGGTTGCAGATGCTTTAAATGCAAGGTGGTTGTTGTACTTTAATAACAAACTATGTGATTAGGAGGATAATATGTTATGATGATATACTATAATTACTGATTAATGTGCAGATTAAATTCTTCTTTTTTTTCATTTGTATATAAAATCCAAAAACAACAATAATTTACTAAATACCAAGAGGACATCTGACTGTTATATATCACACAATACAAAGAAAAACAGCAAATTGTCACAGTTTGGAAGCTGGAACTCTAATATTTGTGATATATGCTTAGAAAAAAGCATTTGATTACCAAAACAGTTGCCAAAAATGTTTCTGTCAATAGGCTAATAGTTAAATCAAATTGCTGACAGCACTATCACTAACCTTTTTTTTCTGCATGGATTTGCACTGATTTGGGGAAAATAATAAATAAGATTTTTTTTTCATTCTGAGAAATTTAGATTCTTTTCATGCATTTCCCAAAGGATTGACAAAAATGATTAAAGGCTTGTCCCTGTCAGTTGATGCCAACAGGGAAAGCTGAAGAGGGTGAAACACCTCACACAAAGTAACATCTGTTCCAAGTTCCCCTCATGCCACCGTTTTTCCCCCCTGCCTCTAATCACTAATCAATCACTATGGCGAGGTGGTTTTTTAACCTTGACTTTCTAGATAAAGTTGGACCTGTCAATGCAAAAGGTCAGCATCGGTTGCTAATTACCCAAAGGGGAAATTAACTAACCAAGGATTTAAATGACATTTTCAGCAGAAAGTTAATCCCACAGAATCCTCATTGAGTGTTTTGTCCCCAGATTGTGGAGATTAATGAAAATCTGATTCTAAACATATGATTCTACCTGGAAGATAGTTAGTCTAAATAGACACAGGTCAACTGATAGAGGCGGGCATCTGCTGGATCTCAGAGGCAGTGTTTTGGTTATGAGGCATCCACCATGCAGCAACTTTTACACACAAAGTTATCCCCTACAACATTCTGCATCACTTAAGCTCTCTGTGGCACAACATAGCCCCTTTCTACGGCAGCACGATTTTGACACCAGTGTCTTTTATTAAGAACGCTGATGTGGCCGGTCGAACGGCGGGGGCCACTGTTTTGTGTAAGCTCGACAGTTGAGAGGAATTCAATATTTCAAGGAGATGATGTCAGAAGTGCCAATATGGAGACTGGAGATTGGGGGAGAAAGTCAATACAGTGTGGCTAAAGTCGCAAGAACGTTTTGGCCTCATATAATCTGTTGTGACACCGGCCAGGACAATGCTTGCACTTGATCAATCTGACAGGACGTCAGACATAGATTGACGCTTTGTCTCTGTATTGTTACTTGGTACAATGTCATTTGACAAGAGGCTGCTCTTCAATAAAGATCGTTTGTTTGAAGTACATATCTAAGACCCAATACTCTGCCCTCTTCACATGTCTCTCAAACTGTGTAGAAAATAAATAAAGCAAATTAAGTTGTTTACCAAGATCTCAAGAACCAATTTCAGTTCCTTTTCTTGACTTTCTTGATTTGCTGGTGTCTCAAGCACTAAACAATATACTACTTGCTGAAGTCCTGATATTGTTTGCTTTTTCAATGAATATTCATGTCCCAGGGCGGCAATTCTTCATCAAATTTCACACATGCTAAAATTCAAGCCACACAGGCATATCGAATCATTCCTTTTACTTTTAATGACTTGGAGATGAATAGAGTAAAATATGCACTTTTTTAATTCATTGATAGCATCTTTAGGCTGAGGTAATTGAGTCAGTTTCCCCCCTTGACTGAATGAATAATGACTTCATCTGATCCTCGGCAAGGCTTGGAAAATTTAGACTAACCATTGTTCAAGCAGAAGGGTATCCTTTGCTTTTCAGGCATGCACTCTGCTCTCTGTCTTAATTTTTCTTCATTTTAATCCACCAAAACCCCCTATTTTTCTCAATAGCTCAATCGTGAACCATGTAGTGAGGCTGTGGGGTGGTGTTATACCCACCCACCGGCTCACTCCCCATCCCCTTTCCTTCTTTGCACTCTGCTACTGGGAGTTTAACAGCAACTGATAAATCAGTCACACTGGTCTCCCAGCTCTCCCAGTCCTCAGGGGAATGGGCTCGGTGGGGGTTGAGGCAGTGGAGGAATTTTGTTGCTTTTTATATGTGCTTGCCCCCTCCCCTTCTTTCAGAGCAGTTCCTTTATTTGAGGGAGGAGAGATGTTATGTTCTGCGTTTTTTTGTAAGCGTGGTGCGTCAGAAGAAAGCCTTCTGTGTACAGGGCTTTGCTGTGAGCACTGCCAGAAAGGGGAAGGGCAGTTCTTTATTTGACATCGTTTTCCCACATGCTCCATTGGCTGGGAGACACACTTGAAAAATAAAAGACACCTCTGACCCCTTTTTTTGTCTTTTTTTTTCCAGAAAGCCATCTCAATATGGGAACTTTATCTATTTTTGAGGCCTTTTGACCTTCTGTTGCATTCAAGGACAATAGTTCAGCATGACAATAATGCAGCTTGTAGTTTACCACAAAATAGTGCACCCAATAAACCTATTTATGTCGTACACATGGTTTGCATGATAAAAGCCTGCAGCTAAGAATGTCTTTCATTGGCTTTGTTTTTTCTCCCTGTGTAGCATATTGTAAGGCTTTGGGAGCAGATGGGAAACTTACAAAGAGTCTACTCTAGTATAAGCTGTCACAAAAGGAATCAAATGTTTACTCCAAATCTCCAGTCTGGACTTAAGTTTACATATTGTGTGATTCCCATTGAAGGAAAACATCACTCTCCTCAAGCTTTGGTCTAAAGGAACAAACCTAATAAGCACAATATTATCTTTATAATTAATGCCATGCTAACCTGCCTGGAGGAAATGAGTAGGACATTAATGATGTAATATCTACTGTTTTGACCTCTGACCTCTTGTCCCCATAGGTTGGCTTACTGGACCTAGAGCTGAACCGCCTCACCAAAGCCCTGTTTCTGGCCCAGGTGGTTCTGTCCGTTGTCATGGTAGCGCTGCAGGAGTTTGTGGGTCCTTGGTTAAGCAACCTATGCCGATTTGTTGTGCTTTTCTCTTACATTATCCCAATCAGGTACTTTGTGAGTCTCTTTATTCTTTGAAATGTCATTGTTGTTTGTTATTTTGTGACCACAGCTGAATAAATATGGCTATACTGTGATGCGTTGTTTTCCAAGCACAACGTTTGGTCTCAAAATTGAATAAAATGAATGCATAAATTAGAAAATCTTCCATCCGTGCTTTGAAATCATAGCCCCGCATCTGCTTCTCTTTCAGAAGACATTTTTTAGAACGTACCAGATCTTTAAATGAGGTATTTCATTGTTATTTTGTTCCTTTGATAGATTACAGATTTGTTTTCCCCATGTGTAGTTTGCGTGTAAACCTGGACATGGGGAAGTCAGCCTACGGCTGGATGATCATGAAAGACGAAAACATCCCCGGCACTGTTGTGAGAACCAGCACCATCCCCGAAGAACTGGGCAGGCTAGTCTATCTGCTGACAGACAAGACAGGTAAGGTGACACACTGGAGAAAGATTAGGTTTACAGTAGGTGTTTAGTACTTATGTTAAATCAAAATTATACTTCAGTTCAAGCGGGCAACGAGCTGTGCACGTTCTGATAACAGAATGATGGTGGCATCATCATCATCATCATCATACCATGAAGGATCTGTCACAGGGTGAAATAATTTAGTGTCTATACTGTACGTTTTTTTTTTTGTTTTTTTTTTTTGTTCAACAATACTAATAACTAAAAAAAAAAACGCATTGCCCAATTTTACACTACAGATGACACTATTCAAAAAGTGTAGCACACATTCAATCCTTCATCATGGCTGTTAGCAAACATGCACAGGATGTTACTCTGCGCCAGACATGAATGCATATCAGGTATTCTGTGGAATTCACTTTCTTATTTCACTCACAGTTCACTCTCTTTCTGAAACAAAATAATGTAATATATATTACAACACAAAATAGAACAGGCACTCGCTCAGGAAAATACAAAGACCTGATATGTTGGTACATCATAAATTCAGATTGAAATAAAGCCACTTAATTTGCGTTTAATAATAATCTTAAAATCTAGTCTAAGACATTTCAACATTGTAAATTAAAGAAAGGAGCTTAGTTTAAACAAATCTTCTGAATTAATGTCAAATGCCTGGTCTTTATTTATGCCAGACAGTGTGCCAGAGTGATAAACTACTGCTGTGGTCCTAACATGCTTCTCTGTCTTACCCTGCTGATCTAGGTAGGAATAGATTAGCTGTAGAGCCTATTTATCCAGGTTGATAGGTAAAGCACATGAAAAGAAGACCAACCAATCAATCCAATAGAATTGGTTAACCCCGTGACTGTAATGTTTTCAGAAGTAAGATGCCCTCTAATCAGCTTTATCGGCACACATTCTGGCAACCAACATCCATTAAACAAGGCCATCACCTAATTTTCCAAATTATTTCTTACTTTTAGTGTTTGAATATTCACTCAGTCTTTTTGTATGCAGTGTTGTGTCTTGTCTGTTAGTCAGAGAGGGCATGCAGGCCATACTGGTAATGAGGTTAGGTCAATGAGAAGGCAGTCACACAACCCTGCAGGTCCTATTATGCGTTGTAGGCCGTCCTCTGGGGACAAATGCTCTCTCTCTCCTCTCTCCCCCTGTGTGTGTGTGTGTGTGTGTGTGTGTGTGTGTGTGTGTGTGTGTGTGTGTGTGTGTGTGTGTGTGTGTGTGTGTGTGTGTGTGTGTGTGTGTGTGTGTGTGTGTGTGTGTGTGTGTGTGTGTGTGTGTGTGTGTGTGTGTGTGTGTGTGTGTGTGTGTGTGTGTGTGTGTGTGTGTGTGTGTGTGTGTGTGTGTGTGTGTGTGTGTGTGTGTGTGTGTGTGCACATTGTGAGGAAGTTGAGTATCTTTGAATATATTTCATTTTCGCTTTAGTATGAAGTAGTGGCTGTGTGAATAAAACATCTTTGATGTATTTTTACCCCCGATAGTGTTAAACAGCTGACGTTTCTTATATGAATACTTATTCACAATTATTCCACATTCTGTTCTGTGTTTTCAGAACAGAAGAACTTAACATCTTACTTTCATTTAATTTAATGTATAGTCAGTATGTCATTGAAAGACACATTTGGTCAACTTTTGATTAGAGACACAGAGATGTTTGAATCAGCCAGAGCAATATATTGGCCGATATTAGCTCATTGCCGATATTTCACGTATTTGACGATAAGTAACAAGAAACTGCAGCACAGAAATGCCAACCTAGCCTTCCGTTAATTGGGAAACAATGTCTATATTATATAGTTTGTATACTTTTGATGCTTCTGACAATAACACAAATAAGGGCAAATTGTTTGTGAAAAAAGTAATAAATGAATAGTGTAAAGGTGATGTCATTTTTTTATGATTTGTTCGTTTGAAACTGTCTAAACCGGTGTTCTGAACCGCAGGCACTCTGACACAGAACGAAATGGTCTTCAAGCGGCTACACCTGGGAACAGTATCCTACGGCACTGACACCATGGATGAGATCCAGAACCACATAGTCAAGTCATATGCACAGGTAAGATTTAGTACTTTCCAGTGGGGGTGCAACTAGTCTCGCTTTGCCAGACCTTCCTCCACAGCGGTGCGGAGGAGAGTCTGGCTAGTCCACACAGCATTTTGTGATATGAGAAAAACTGCTTTGGTTTATTGGCATTTTTTTAAACCAATCACAATCTTCATGGGCGGCGCTAAGCGCTGAACGGAGCCCTGGTGGCGCTGCTAAATAGCCTCAGGAAGGAACTTGTTTTGGTGGAGCGTGTACGTTCAAAAGTTATTTTAGTCATGCAACAGATAGTCTAGCTAGCTGTCTCAATTTACCATGCAGAGATCTGAGGAGCAGTTAACCATAGTCCTCATACATCCACTGGATTTTAAAATTCCAATGCAAAGAAAGCGTAAGGTACTGGACATCTGGCCTAAAAGAAGGACACAAGGTGGAATTTCCTGTGGGAACGGGGCAATGTCAGAAGTGGAAGGTCGTGGATTGATTATTTTCATTCGAATAATCTGTAAAAAAAATCTGTTAAGATCCTGACCATAAACACTAGCATCATCCAGAAAGTTTCAGTGTAGATTTTTAGTGCTAATTTGGGAGTGGCTCAACTTCTGCCTTTTTGTTCCCTTTAGCAATTCAAAGTTTTTAATTCCCATGAAGTATTCAGAGATGATCTATATGATCCAGTAGGTAACACTGGACACAACCAACCAACCACATAAAAGCAAATCTTGTCATTTAGAATATTAAAATTTGTTTCCAGTAAGGGAGAGGATACATTGACATACAAACATGTTCACTCGTGTTTTTCCTGCTTATTCCCGTCTCTCCCTGTAGATCGTTGTAATCCGTTTTTATATTAAGCTAAGGTTAAATGTTTCCAGGAAAGAAGCCCATATTGTTCATTCATCACGCAGTGTCCCTGAGCGACTCCACATACTGTAAGTGAGTGTTTTCCTCACTGGGTGGCTCAGATCTGGCTGCAGTCTTGACAGAATGATATTGTTTGTTCTCAGCCAGATCCAAACAGCTGGTCGACACTGAAACCATCTGCCCCCCCCCCCCCCCCCCCCCCACCCCCAGCCTTATGTGTAATCTCAGCTAATGAAAAATAACTAGTCTTTTTAGAGCTGCACAGCTGAAGCAGTGCAGCATAGCAATGTCTCTGCCCAGCTGATGTCTCAGTTTCTTTACTGTCACAGTGACATAATTACATGAATCTATTATTGTTTTGAACATGTTTCCATCCAGGTTGAGGCAGAAACAACAGTTGTTATTTTTATTTTCTCCACAAATCGATTTACTGTTTCTTCTATAAATCATTAAAAAACAAATTTGAGAAATACCCATCATCATTTTTTATTTTCTATCACGTTATTTCCTGTCATTTTTATATGACAAAGAAGAGCAGCAACTCCTTACATTTGAGATGCTGGAACCACCAAATATTCTGCATTTTTACTTAAAAAGTAAAAGAAGTAATTAATAGTTGCAGATAAATCAAGACTAATCCATTAAGTGTTTCAACTCTAAGATGAGGGCCTCTTTAATTATCTATCAACTTCCTAGGTTACATTAGAATATTAGAATTGCAATGTTTGTGATAATGGTATAACCAAATACAAACTTCTTTTAATTATATATAACATGCAAAAGATTGAGTAAAGAAGTTTTTCTTTAAATGATAAAACATTAGCTGCTCTTTTGGTGTGTGTACACTTTTAGAGTGTTGTTGGACTTGTTGATTGGCTTACACAGACTGGTGTCTAATAACTCTGCTGTGCATTCAGTAACATCCTCTACATGTAGCTCAGACACTAAACATACAGTAACAGATGATCTCTCCATCGATCTTTCAGTCACTCTTGACAAATGTTGTCATCTCAGTGTTTCCTTTAGGATTTTTTTTTTTAGCAGTGGGAGACGCTCTGTCCGAACAACGACTACATTGTGCGTCTGCCCTATTTCTGATACCGTGGCGGCAGAAATTTTGCCATGGCTGGCCGCCACTACAAAATCAACATAGAGGAAACACTGCATCTTGTGTCCCTACTGTACTCCCCATGGCCCTTCCTTCCCTGCCTGGCAGAATTGAAGGTTAATAATAAGCCAAAATCAAATGCTTCAGTAGAGCACATCGCCCCTCCGTTGAAGGCAGCTGGAACAGTGGGCTGTCTGCCCGCTCGCTAGTTACCACCCTGTTAAACTGATGGCTGATGTCAAAACAGCGGAACACATGAAAGGTCCTCAAATCAGATATGACACGATAAAGGCACCACTTCCACTCACTGTGTCATTTAGCTTGAAAAGGGATGTCAGAGTGAATTAGCTGCAAGTGTAAGATTTGTTCTTGTTGCCTAAAATACGCAGGGATCCAACATTTTGGAAGTGAATGCAATGTTGTAACGTTTTAAAGTAAAATGTCTTTGTCTAAGATTTTGTAATATATTTCATAAGCATGTTTTTCAAGATAATCATATTTAATAGTCAGACAGCTTATATCATTGAGTTTAGTTTGTTGTAGTTTTGCTGTATCATTAAAATGAACGCTTAAATTTAATTTGGTACACGCAAATATTGTTACATAACCCTTATGATATGATTAAGACATTTTTGAACAGCTCACACATGTCATGAATGTGACTGAAATGGCATGATTTGAAGTCACAGATAATGTATTGACTCCATGGCTGACATTATTCAATGTGATGTCAGGTGACATCCCAGCCCTCCAATGGCAGCACCAGTGGCACCACTCCGTCGCGGAAGACCCAGACGTCGGGCCCGAAAGTCCGCAAGAGTGTGAGCAGTCGCATCCACGAGGCTGTGAAGGCCATCGCATTGTGCCACAATGTCACGCCCGTGTATGAGTCGCATGCCATCGTAAATGGAGAGACGGAGTCTGCTGAAGCCGACCAGGACTACAGTGATGACAACCGCACCTACCAGGCCTCTAGCCCTGATGAGGTAAATATGAGATACAGTTAACAGTTCAGATGCCTGAATAGAAAACTGAAGCCAAAAAAAAAAAAACGGCGATGTTGGGTTTACATGACAGTTTAGTTTTGTTTGTGGGTGTTGTGGATGTTATTAGCACAAACATCATTTTCTTGGACTTTGCCAATCATTTAAATATAGTATTTTTTTAAATGTATATCTGTAATGCTATTTTAAAGAGACACACCATAAAACAACTAAAACCCATATGGAGGTTACACCTTTTACAAGTTAAATGGTGACAAATGGTTTTGCTCTCTAAGGCCCCTTTTACACTTGTCATTGAAAGTGTCTCATATCTGGATTAAATCAATCAATTAAACACGTGTGCCCTTCTGACAAGAATAAACATGGCACATGGGGGATTATCAGGAACAAAGCCTGTGTACCCCTTTCCACAGTTTCCTCTCTGTCTTAATGTTTTATTAGTGATCCTAAATAACCCTGGTTTGTCATAATGGTCTCTTCATGAACAGGGAGTTAAAGGTCATGAACTCTTACATAGAGGTTAAGCTATTTAATCGTCTGTATTTTCTTCCTGAGAAATTACTGTTCCAAGTGAAGGAAGAATGCTGCACAAAAATGATCCCCAAAGGCATCCCTTTAGCTTCTGTTTCCCAGGCAGTTTCTCCGGGTAACCTAAGAGTTTGAGCTTTTATGGCTGAAGGTGCTATGGCCCTTTCTAATTGTACTAAAGAATGTATCAATAGATATTAATTCTAAAGACGGGGAAGGAATTTTGATCAGGAAAATCTACAGTCAGTATTTGTTCAAAGAGTGTTTAATGCATATTGAAGATTAGTTAATCTTCCCATACACACCCATTTCAAGACGGTTGGCATGTTTATCACCCTTCACATGTAAAGTTTTGTGAAGCCTTTGTGAGACTTGCATACATGTCAAACCCCTAGTCTAGAAGTCTAGCAATCAAAATGAAGATAAAAAGGTGGCAAACGATAAATCTCAGTTTTTCCTATTTTGCCTGTCTGTCCCCTACCTCTGAGTTGATGTATTTATTTATTTATATCCCTCCCTGCCCACTCTGCTCTATCTCCCCTCATTCCATTGTCTCTCACTGCTTGGGTTGATCAATATTTAATTTTCTCCCAGAGACGATGAGAGGTGGAGGTCTGTGATTGTTGATGGAGCTCTCCCTTCCCCTTCCCCTTCTACTATATTCTTTGTTCTTTCTCTGTCTTTTAATTTCCATCTCTCTCTCACTCCTTGTCTCCTCACTCTCATTGACTTCAGCATCAGATCTTGGCCACGGCTCCTCTGTTAGTGATAGTTTGTTTGGCCCTGGTTCTCTGCTCAGTCTCTCTAATGTAATGAGCCATTATTAAGGAGATGAAGTGGGCCGCCCGCCGAGGTCAGAACAGGGGTCATCTGACCTGCTGCTCAGCCATGCTGTGAACAGAGTCCTCCTGTAACCTTTGACCCTTGTGACATCAGACATGTAGCATCTGACTGTAGCCTTTAATGAGGAATTGGGTGCTTTATCATTTCCTATTGGATGTAACTGGCAGTTTTTAGCGAGTTTACGAGTGTATGCGAGGCATATATACCATAAGGGAAGAAGACGGTATCTTAAATATGCAAATAAAGTATAATTTCTTCAGGCTTTGCGGTTACTAAGTGGTTGCCAGGCTAGCAGCCAGACATCAACTAATGATTGTTGCCATGTTTAAATCATTTATATTTAAAGTTACAATCTCATAGAGCTCCGTTTTGTTCGCTGTTTTGGCACCTATGGCGATAAGCGGTAATTGCCGAAGGGTTTTTGGATCTCACTTTCCAGAGACACAAACGGTGTTGCCTGTGTGACGTCAGTTAGTTGGCAGATGGCAACTGGACCATTTACTCGCAACGTTAGTAATGACAATACTCTGCTTCACACAGGAGTGAGTTAAAGAGCGTGCCTGTTTCTCTGGTGGACCAACCACTGCTGGGTGGTTGAAAGCATGTCGCTATCTGTATGATGCGTGTGATTTTCTTTTTCTTTTTTCCGGTAATGTCGCCCACAGACTATTATTATTATTGTCATTTGGCAATAGTGACTTTACAGATATTTATTTATATTAAAATATGGTTAACAATATTAGCTGTCTCTCTGACTATCTGTTGTCTCGCTCTCTAATAAGTACCTTTGTTTATTTCACTGATGAAAGCACTGTATATTGTTTATATATGTTTGTTTTTTAAAGTATTTTACCTTCTGCACTGAAGTTCCTACTTTACTGTTTATAATTTAAGTTTTTGTTAGGGTTATGTACATGAGATATGTCCTAAACCCAGAGTGTTAAACTATCCAAAGGTGAATTCAGTTCTCAAGTGTGCACCTTTTTGTATTGCCAGCAGGATAATTTAACAGTTAAGGGCCCATTTTCATCATGACATGCTTGAGCTGCTGCTGATTTTAAAGGCAGTGCTGCCATTGTGATTTACATGATCACTAGTACATGCTTTATATAGTTTCTGTAGAGCTGATAAAGTAGATTGAAGGACTAGGTTTAGGATCCTCAGCACATGGTGTGTTTGTGTGTTGTGTGTATCCTGGTGTGTGTAGCTGCATACACACCAGGATAATGACACACAGATGTGTGTTAAGTAAATATAGGCAGCTCCTTTTTACAGAGCTCAAAGGGGGAGCAGGAGAAATGATGGGGTATTAACAGGAAGTTCCAATTTGTAGGTCAGAGTATAATAACAACCTTTGAGTGAGCAAATTGAAAATGAACCCATTGAGAATTGAGTCGTGTGCAGCTGAAAGCTCACTCGGGGGCCACAGTTCCTGCTGAGGCGAGAAAGAGGAAAGAGAAACAGAAAAACACTTATCTGGAGCTGAATGAGAAGAGCTCAGCAGCTCTGGAGATACCGTAACTCTCTCATGCCTTGTCTTTCATCTGCAAGTGAAAATAGATTTGTGGGCAACATTTGTTTGGGATTCTCTTTTCTACATTAAGTAATTTACCTGTTTTGTATTTGGTAAAGAGTAATCATTTAAATTATAAAAAAAAGATGCTTTTCCACTTGTTATTCACAAATGTACAGTATTTGTTTACAAAAAATAGTCAAAGGAGACATGCCTTTGAAGATTCACTAGGACATCCTCCTCTTCATTTCTGTTAAATTGTAAAACTGGAGAAATTCCTCACCCTGCTATATTTTATTTAAGTTGCAGCATAGATGTAAATGTGTTGAGGTAAAAATGTCAAATTCTGGGGTCTCCTACACTTCGGTGAGCAGTTTGTTTTTCATGTTCTCCTCAGGTGGAGCTGGTGCGGTGGACGGAGAGCGTCGGCCTGACCCTGGTGAACAGAGACCTAAACTCTCTGCAGCTGAAGACTCCTTCTGGACAGGTTCTCTCCTTCCACATCCTGCAGATCTTTCCCTTCACCTCCGAGAGCAAAAGGATGGGCATCATCGTCAGGGTGTGGAACTTGTGTATAACAATAAGATGTGTGGATGCTCCTTCCTGTGTGGTGTTTTTCTTGTTCAATCATGTCTTTTTGTGTCAGTCCTTTCATACATTAAATGTACCGGACTTAGCATTTGGTTCAGATTTGTATTTATTTTGGTGTCAAACCCATTGTCACCTTAATGTTTTGAGGTCTTTTGAACCTGGCTGTTGAGGTTAACATGCTGCGTGATGATTGGTGTAGAGATACGTTTTTCTGCACTTAGGAAATGTATTAATTGTCATCTGTAATTTTATGCAGGAGGAGTCGACAGGAGACATCACTTTTTACATGAAGGGTGCTGATGTTGCCATGGCAAGCATCGTCCAGTATAACGACTGGCTGGAAGAAGAGGTAAAAGCTGTGCAACATATCCATATCTATACCTCATAATGCAGTGCAGTATAGACATAATGGGAAAGACAGGAAAACTTCTGTTTATCTGGACTTGTGTTCAGATAGGAACACTATTCTCCCACAATGCAATGCACAAGGATAATTAGGAGTTTCTGGTAGAATAGAAAATCAGTTCCAGAAACACCTCAGAAAACCAATATCTTGTGAAGTTTCAAAAAATAAATAAATAAAAATAAATTTGTTCTTTGTGTTGGACCCAGCAGCCAGCGTGTCCGTCCTCAGCCATATCTTATCTAACAGTGTCTTTTAGCAAAACCATAAATCTTTATATGCTCACTTAAAATGAGCCCCTCTGGATGAGAAAATAGGCAAAATGACAAACATGTAAACATTTATGAAATGGATAAGTATAGGCAACATATAAACACATACATTGTCACACATAGTGACACTGTTGTAGTCCAGTACCCTCTTGTAATCAGGACATTAATCCAGAGACACATCGGGGCCAATTCTACACCAGTTTGGTGGTCGAAGGTCTTGTGTGCATATGTTCATAATTATATTGGCATTATTGAGTCATTTAGCACTGGGGGCGGCGTTTGATTTAATTAGTGACCTACATAAAGTTGAAGTAATTACAGTATGTCATATTCTTGAACAATGGCGCTAATGATGTCCTGTTGGCTGTAATATCCCACTGTCAAATCCGCCGGCGCTACGGTTACTCTGCCTGTCAATAACCAATCAACAGGACTGATTCGCCCCATTGGTGTTTCATATCAAAAATGAACTGCCTTCCATCCCTTTGCTTTGCTGTGTCCTCTGAATTTTACTAGAGGCTATGTTATTCACTATTGATTTCTTTGGTGTTGGTAACAATATGCAGCTATTGACAGTGCTGTACATGGTTTACTTATACAGCAGCCGCTCTAATAGGACAGATGATCTGCCCTATGTTAGATTTATATTCATCATGGAGAAAATGTATAAACATCAACATTTATTTTAAATAACCTATATCTTCAAAAAAATACAGCTTCAGAAAAATACTTGACATTGAACATCCCCCTGAAAATATAAGAAAAAAACTGTGTATAACTCTGTTTTACTACCATTATCCTCTCCTTTGTGTTAGTGTGGGAACATGGCCAGAGAAGGCCTGAGGACGCTGGTGGTGGCCAAGAAGTCTCTGTCTGAGGAGCAGTATCAGGACTTTGAGGTATGGATGGACACTACTGGATATACTGTCCATGTTGTCACTGAATCATGTTTTCTTGAAATGGAAATATAGGTTAGTGTTATACAGTATCACCATAATAGCAACGTGGGACTGTTTCCTCCTAGATTGTGGTTTCCCAAATATTATGATCATAGTTTAGTGTTTTTTGTGTTTTCAGTTGCCTGGTCTGTTATGCCCTTTTATCCCACAATTCCCCATTTTGTCTCCCCTATGATTTTATGTGATATCTTTTTTAGTCTCCTTTTATTCCATTTTTATTGGGTCATTTTACTGTTCTTTTTTATTTGTATCAGTTATTGCTATTGATCTCTATTCTATATATAATATGCTTATTTTGTCTTCTCATTACCTTGTTTTGTTTATTTTGGCCTCACTGTTTAGCTGTCTTTTATTTTACTAACCTCTTTTGCCTTGCTTGTCTGTCAAAGCACTTTGTAAAATGTGTTTTTAAAGGTGGATTAATATTACTACTATTATTATTATTATTATTATTATTATTATTATCCATTATTATTATTATCCACTATCCGCTTTGTGCAGAGCCGCTACAACCAGGCAAAGCTGAGTATCCATGACCGAGGCCTGAAGGTTGCAGCAGTGGTGGAGAGCTTAGAGAGGGAGATGGAGCTTCTGTGTCTGACCGGTGTAGAAGACCAACTACAAGCAGACGTCCGGCCCACACTAGAGCTGCTCAGGAACGCTGGCATCAAGGTTAGCAAGGGAATGAAACTCCTGCCAGGTGGACGCTGGTAAATTCTGTATATTCTTTTAAAAGGAGGCAAAGGCTCATCTTCTATTGCCAATTATGTGTATTTATTCATCCGTAAAACCTGACAGTATTAAAGACAATTGACACTGAATTACACTCAATTGTAGTGCCTTTTAATGCCACGTCTTCAGTCCACTCGCATATTGATCTTGTTTTCTGCTCAGATCTGGATGCTGACGGGAGACAAGCTAGAGACAGCTACATGCATCGCCAAAAGCTCCCACTTGGTCTCCAGAAACCAAGACATCCATGTATTCAAACCGGTATGCTGTTTGTCTTTCCTGATGCTTTTATGTAATCATAATGCGCCTATGTGAAGAGAGATTACAGTTCCTTAATTGTGTTGTGTGGCTCTCGAGCAGGTCTTAAGCAGAGGAGAGGCCCATCTGGAGCTCAACGCCTTCAGAAGGAAGCATGACTGTGCTCTGGTCATCTCTGGAGACTCCTTAGAGGTACTACAACACAGCGCAGCACACAGTGACATTTCCTTGCACAGCAGATGATGCTGAGGATGCAGCCAAACAGGCGATGAGAGAATAAAAAGTACTTCTCTGCCAAAACTCATACTTTGGAGTTCAACCAAGGCCTTGAGGATTTGGAGAGGAAATCAAATCACCAAAATATATTAGTCCTTTTTTTATGAGGTAGAATAATTGGAAAACAACTAAGCTTTAGTTTTACATTTTGTTGGAAGAGCCAACATCTGTGTTTTCATTTGTATGGACTGCAAGTCAAACTGTTAATATATTGAAAGAATTCATGTAAATATATCTGGAACTTTTAGCATCCAGTAAACCGTGTTTTGTATGACCATCCTGTTGTGTTGCAGGTGTGCTTGCGGTATTACGAGCATGAGTTTGTTGAGCTGGCATGTCAGTGTCCAGCGGTGGTCTGCTGTCGCTGCTCCCCGACCCAGAAGGCCCAGATCGTCACGCTCCTCCAGCAGCACACCGCCAACAGAACCTGTGCCATAGGTATGAGCCGGGACGGTTGTTGTCCACACACGGACTGGGAAATTCTGTCAGGGGGGTGGGGAAATGTCTCCACTCAGTCCCTTTTTGTTAAATACACTGTTTGATAGAAAATAAATTGGGTTTCAGAACTGTCTATTTACTGAACAACCATATCCCAGTTGTGATGGATAACTAACTGCACGGATGTTAAGCAAGGTGCTAAGAGCATCCAGGCTCAGAGTAGATGTATGCTACTGTAACACTGCTGTAGTACTGTTACTGTAACACACACAGAACCAGAGCACGTATATATATATATATATATATATATATATATATATATATATATATATATATATATATATATATATATATATATATATATATATATATATATATACTTTTATCCACAAGATGGCAGTCAAAGCTCAGACACATTATACTGCCACTTTACTTTTTTTAAACTGTTATTTCTCATTTTGCATATATTTACTACTTTCCTGTTTACTTTCAGTTTATTAATGTGTAATACTGTCTGCACCAATTTATATTACTTTATTTTATGTTTATATCTTAGCCCTACATCATTCCTTGCTTTATTTTATGTTTTTGATTTGATTTACAGTGATTTTCATTTTTATAGATATTTAATGAGCATTGTTGGAGGGCGCCTGAGGCCTAAGATTTTCATTGCCAGTGACGACTTCTCTGTAATTTGATTATAAAGAACTTGAAGAGAAGCAACCAGTAAAGTCCATACATTGTCTCCATTTTGTGGCAGGTGATGGAGGAAATGATGTCAGTATGATCCAGGCTGCAGACTGTGGTATCGGAATTGAAGGAAAGGTAAACTTCCGTAAACTGCATAAACAGTGACTACATCCAGTGTTGTCCTGGATTAGAGCCTGTGATATAATTCAGTTAAAGATTTCTGTGATAATCTGAAATACACATATTCAATTTATTAAGTACAGTAATAAAACTGATATCTTTCCCAGAATGCTACACGTCTTACTAAGCTGTAAAGAACTTATGGGGCACTGGAACAGCCATTAACAGCACAAAGAAGTGTCTTATCATAACTTGTATCAAATCACACATATTGTATCTGCCTTTATTTGTAAATTACTTTTTTTATTTTTTATTTTGGCACTTAAATATCGTAATGTTTTACAACCCAGCAGCATGGCCTCTTTATGCTTGTGTGTAAACAGGAAGGGAAGCAGGCGTCTCTGGCCGCAGACTTCTCCATCACTCAGTTTAAGCACATCGGTCGCCTGCTCATGGTTCATGGCAGGAACAGCTACAAGCGCTCTGCAGCGTTGGGTCAGTTTGTCATGCACAGAGGCATGATCATCTCCACCATGCAGGTACAGAAATCATTGAAACACTGACAGAATATCTTTCTGCCAAAAGCTTGTTTTGCTGAATGAAGGTGAAATACAAATGTGTGTAACCTCATGATTTAACAAAACATTTGGGGATTTTTTTTTTAAATGACTTTCAAAGTTGGGTGCTGAAACCAAAGACAACTTTTCACAGTGTGGGCAATGACATTTCTAAGTAACTAACTTTATGATACTATTTTTGTTTTGTATCCTCAGGCAGTCTTCTCCTCAGTATTTTATTTTGCCTCTGTGCCCTTGTACCAGGGTTTCCTCATGGTTGGGTATGTACCTTCTCCAAATGTTGCCTGTTTAGCATCATAAAGTTATTAATAACTTAAATACTACAGTCTTTGAACAGAGATATGAAAAGGTAACAATGGCTAATATCGCAACAGCAACACAGCACAAATGTGTTGGATTTATCTGCTAATGTAATCCTCTAAACCACTTGGTTCTGTGCAGGTATGCCACCATGTACACCATGTTTCCTGTGTTCTCCTTGGTTCTGGACCAAGATGTGAAGCCAGAGATGGCTCTTCTCTACCCAGAGCTTTATAAAGACCTCACCAAGGTACACAGCCCTTCTTTTAAAGATATGTGTGACAAAATGAATTGCCTTTAATGTCATTTTCTTCCCCTAACAACTTTCAGCAGGTCATACCGTGTGAACGTATAGTGTGTTGCTCTCATGGATGATGTTTCTCTCTTTCAGGGGCGTTCTTTATCTTTCAAGACTTTCCTCATTTGGGTTTTGATTAGTGTGTATCAAGGTAAGGTGCACACACTCATTCTTAAAGTTCTATTGTAGATATTATATAAATATACAGTGTGCATATATAGCTTGATGAAACTTGAGTCTTATCTTGAGTTTTTTTTTTTTAATTTATCAATTTTCTTTTCTCTATAAAATGTCTCAAAATAGAGAGAAATGCTCATTATTATTTCCCAGAAGCCAAGAGAAGGTATTCAGATTGCTTGCTTTGTCCAACCATCCATTCAAAACCCAGAGTTCAGTTTACTGTCACATGTTACAAACTAAATCAGCAAATCCTCACATTTAAGAAGGAATGATTAAACAATGATTAAGATAGTTGCCAATACATGTTTTTGTCAATAAGTAAATGAATAAATGGACTCATTGTTTCAGATCTACTTTTATGTAGCACATACTGTAGCTCTGGCTTTCTTCCTATGAGAAGAAGGATAACTTTACTTTTGGTTTGTTAAGTCCAGTATTGAGTGGACTGAGCTCTTCAAGGAGCCAAACCTTTTTTACTGCATACGATATGACTGGTGTCATGACAGATGTCTGGTACTGCAGACTGTCAAAGCAACTCTTTAACCACCATTTCATAATTTCTACTGTGTCTTAATACCAGGGTCCCCGGGCCCCTCTGGGACAGTCAGTTTCTCAGTATCTAAGGTTTCCAACCGTCGTCCGCTTTTACATGCAGGCTTTTGTCTGTCCAGTAAATCGATATTTCTGTAATCGCTAAGCCATGCAGCGTGTGAAAAAGATCTATGTTCCTGCTCGAGCGTGACTTCCTGACAGCTCCAGGTTTTTAATTAAAGAGGAATACCAGGTCTGGGAGGGGGGGCAAGACAGAGAAACATAAAGACCAAGGGAAATATTAGGCACCAATCTAGCCTAATTTATTACAGAGTTTGACTCGCTGGAATGTGCTGCATGAGGACTGTATGAAAAAGCAATTATGTGATCAGTTATAGGCTATTAAGCTCAATTTGTGTTGTTTTATGATAAAATGAAGGGCTATCAAGATACAGTAGGCGCCCAAAGATGAGTGAGTGTCTGGACACTTCTAGATGTTAATCACACAGAGACACACTAGATCACATTGTGCATCTTTTCCCCTCATCTCCAGACACATTTATCCTTTAATCAACATCTCAGTCAGCTGATTGGGAAGCAGACCTAAGAAAGGTTAAAAACGAAAGAAAGAATACATGAAGAAATATTGTTCTGCAGGAACTCCTCGAACACAGACACAACAAAACAAGTAAACTCACTTGGTCTGGTAACGATTTGTTTCTTTTGGCGCCACCAGGTGGCATCCTCATGTACGGCGCGTTGGTGCTGTTTGAGTCGGAGTTCGTGCACGTGGTTGCCATCTCCTTCACAGCCCTCGTCCTGACGGAGCTGCTGATGGTGGCGTTGACAATTCGCACCTGGCACTGGCTCATGGTGGTGGCCGAGTTCTTCAGCTTAGGCTGCTACCTGGCCTCGCTCGCCTTCCTCAACGAGTACTTTGGTACGTATATTTTTTATCCCCGGCTTATATATGGATATATTATTATTAATGATTGTCTGTTACATTCAAGCCATTGCCAAATTATTTACTACAAAGCTAATTAAGACTTTAAGATCCACAAATCTCTCTGTGTATTTCTCAGTATGGCTATGCTTTCCCGCATAGAAGCTTAAGTGACAATAACTACCTCTTCTGAAGAGTCAATCATGTTTTTTTTTATAAACCTCCGTGTTGTCTTTGGCTACTAGCAATTGTGTGAAGGGGGCGTGATTAAACGATTATTAAGATAGTTGCCAATACATGTTTCTGTCGATAGATAAATGAATTAATGGACTCAATGTTTTTAGATCTACTTTTATGTAGCATGTACTGTAGCTCAGGCTTTCTTCCAGTGAGCTTTCAGTACAGAAGAAGGATAACTTTGGTTTGTTAAGTCCAGTATCGAGTGAACCGAGCTCTTCAAGGGGCATCAGCTTTCTTCACTGCACCTGCTTTGTGTTGATTTTGATTTGTCACTACCTGACACCCACATGTTGTGCAGTTGTTCAGCTCTGTGTTTATATTACTTCACCCCTCTGTCTCTCTCTCTCTCTCTTTTATCTTTGTCCCTTTCTTTTTTCTCTGATCACTGCTAACCTTTGTCTACTGCACTCTCTATTTGTGCTGCATTTCTTTTGCTTCTGTATGTTGGCAACAGGCATAGGCAGGGTGTCCTTTGGAGCTTTCCTTGGTAGGTGTGCGGCCTGTAAATGAACCGCCTCATTCCCTCATGCAACTCGCTGCATGTGTGTTATGTCTGTATGTGTGTTATGTCTGTATGTTCCAGTGATGTTTTACTGTGTCATAATTTTGTCTATTTCATCCCAGTTTGTGTCACTTCACTATTGCGTAATCTCCCAACATGTTGTGATTTGATTTAACACAAGACCAGTATCTGATGTTGACTTTCTAAGCTGCACCTCAACTGCTCATGTTGCTTTTACTGCTTGTGCTCAAGTGACGTTGACTCTTTCATTACTTGGTTGAATGCCCTTTCTCCTGTGGCATCACAACACAGTGCTAAGACATGTGCGCCTGAGCTGTTTTTTCTTCTCTTTGCTCTCCCAGACTTGTCGTTCATCACAACTTGGCCTTTCCTGTGGAAGGTGTCCGCCATCACGTTGGTCAGCTGTCTTCCTCTCTACATAATCAAATACCTGAAACGCAAGTTTTCCCCACCAAGCTACTCCAAACTATCCTCATGAGCCAAACTTGGATTACTCTAGTTTGTTTTGTTTGAGCTTTCTATTTCTGGCACTTTTTTTACTCGCTGATCTTCAGTGATGAACAGGTAAGGAACCACTGGAACAAATTGGAAAATGGAGAGAAATGAATTGTTCTTTGGATTATGTCACTTGGGATTACTTGAAAAAAAAAAACAGGAGCACATAAAAACAGACTATAAAAGGATGGATTCAATCACGCAAAAGAAGGAAAGAAGGGCAAACTGGTGTAACTGACTGCACTTAGAACTTGGCCCCATTTTTTCAATCTGCCTTTTTTTGTTGTTGAAACATTTCAAACAAATTGGCTTCAAATGTCATTTTATACAGTTGTGATGCATTTCTTTCAATGTTTGAATTTTTACAAGTGGAGTTCTGAATTTTTTTTTAAGTGTTATTTTTTATTCCAGCTATTAATTACAGTTTCCGGCCTGTGTCTTTGAACCGAGTTGAGTTGCTGTAAGGGATTAAAAAAAAAACAGCATTTATTTTAACGTTTTCCTGTTAAAGTTCCTGTAAATAAAGCCTTCACGCGCAGCTTTGATCACAAAGGCTGTTGATGTAAAACCTCACTGCTTTAAATACGAACATTTACGATGACATTCACAAAGAAAATGTTGGACTTCAAACTGAATTTCTGTGTGTATGCTGCTTTATGTCCTTTACATTTTTAAGACGCAGAATGACATTATCAATCATCATCTCCGTAGTATAAAACCAGCACTCCATAGACTTACAATAAAGTTTATATAAAAATAAATAAAAAGAACAGCACATAGCATCATTGTATTGTCAGCATATTTGGCCTTGATTACAGAATTTTGTCATTTGATGTCTGCAGGTGGCCACAAGTCCTCGTGTTGGGACATGGCAGCTCGCGTTGTGCCTCTTTATGACATGTGTTAATGTACTGAAGCTGCATCTCACAGCATTTGGATGTTTAAACAATCAAAGCTTGGGTTAGTGTTTGTCTTTGTTACCTCTGCAGTCAGAGCTGAACTTCCAGGAGCTTGAATTCTGCTGCTGTTGAAATGCTGAAATACTTTTTCTGAAGGTAGAACTTCTTTAAAAGTCCCGATGAAGGAACCTGAACCACTGCTAGCTGTAAATGACGTGTTTTAGCCTTTATTGACAATATGACTCCCCTTGGCTTCGGTGTGACTTCGGCCTGTAGCGGGCGTTGACATTCAGTTTTTTTTAAAGGAGGAATGAGTTTTATCATTCGCTCCGTGTACTGGAAGTGTTGAACACATTTTCAGCACAGTGGACACAAACCAGATAGAATCGAGTTAAACTGATAAACCTTTAAATGTACAGTTCAGTAAACAGGGTGTGGTCTAGCTACGTTTATTAGTCAGGTTGTCTTTTCTTTCTGAATCACAATTGAGTTAAACTCAGGTGGATCATTCCTAAACATAGCTGTATTATTTGGTTTAAATCGTGGCAACCGACCGTGCTGTAAAATGTAGCTACACTGTACGAAAAACAGACAAATAAGGAAAGAGTTGGTGTGACTGCGACACTTTAATGCAAATTGCATTTAGGTTTTTCAATTTCTGATTCTTATGAAGTCTTTTTAGAAATTCCAAATGTTGATCCCTGTATTTTCTGTTGAGATCTTTGTTCTGTGTTTGTGATGTTGTTTAATCTTTTCTTTCTCGTCAACTTGCTTTTCATAGAATTTCTAACATTGTTTCTGTTATTTATAACATTGTTATTGATTCAAGAATAATAAAAAGGGAGAACAGATGCCAAAAGGTTCCCTTCCTCTATATGTCTACAGTAACAGGAACTCATCGTTGGGTTCATCATGTGGCCACTAGATGGAGATAGAGACTAAGCCCTTGACAGAAGAGAATTTGGCTTAAATTAAAGGAGCATTACAGTGAAAGGCACAGTATTATTGACCTGTAGAGATATTGATCCAAGTTAAGTTTATAAGTAATACCGCTGCTCTGCTGAGAATACAGATACCACATAATATTGTTGAGGGGCCCTTAACTGCATATGGAGATTGTTAAATTCTCCATGACAACTGTTTTTTACATGCAGTAAAATTATTCAATAAATGTACATTATTAAACTTTAGAAACCTTTGTGACTGGAGGTTCCCATTGTCATGTTTTTAAGGCAGTTTAATGAGCAATGTATTTGGATAAATTCCTTTTGGGTACTTTGGAGATAGAACACACATTTGCTTGCAACAATTTAAACCCAGCAAAATTGAGGTTTATCAGTTATTATGTACGCTTTTTACACACACGTAGTATAACTTGCATACTGACAGCATTTAACTCAAAATGTCCAGTACCTGAGTAATAGCTTGTGTGTTTGAGCTTCGCTGTGCAGAATGATGCACATGGGGGGGCGTCGGTGTCTCAGTTTAACACCTGGATGTACGGTATGAGTAGCACTTTATGACATCACAAGTTTAAAGCCAATCATGGGCCTGTATGTAAGTGTGACAACTTCAAACCTCCAGTGGTGGTAACGTACAAAGAGAATGATGTTTTCAATGAAGTACAAACATCTTGTTTCTAGCAGTTATATTTTTGAAATAGAAAATAGTTTTATAGTAATTAATAGAGTCTGTATTTTTAAAAGTGGGATAAAAGTAAGATGTAACTTTAAGAATTCCTTACAGAGTAATCAAACCTTTCTGTGTGGGGAAAAAAACATATAAGACATATAAGATGTTTGAAAAAAATAGTACATATTCAATTTTGCGTTTTATGAAGAAAAAAAAAACACATCCAAAAACAGATATTATTTATCACAGAGTATTTCTATACGTTTTAACATGTCTGGAGGAGATCTTTAAACTTTTGACATGAAAAGAGGAGTAGATGTATATTTTGTTATTTTAAATGGGTAATTGAACCTTTTTGTGGGAATAATTGAGCCTCACTGTATGTAAAGAGAGTCATAAAAACATGTAGTAATTACAAATTGTGCTTTTTAAATGTGAACACTGTAGAGGAAGAGTTATGCAGTAAACCAACAAAAAAAGATATATTTTACTATGTAATTTAGGGCAGTCATAGAGCAAATAGACAATGTGTTATCAATTTCCTCCTGCAGAGGAGGAAGTACTTTGTGGATAGAGGAGTGACCCGGTGATGAATGTGATGGTCCGCTGGCTGTAACATGTTAAGAAATGTTCTCTTTCATCTCCTCGTCTTTCACTTTATAGCTGCACATCCACGGAGGGGAAGAACTGCTGCCCTATAGGTTGTGTTTAACTGTTCCTACAGTATGAAGAAGATCACTGTTGTGTTTTCCAAAGCAGCTGCACTTAATGTGCTGCATGAGAAGATTTGATGGAGCAGCTAATGCTCATGTGACTAATGATTTATTGTACTAACAGTGAACAGTTTGTCTGTGGTGGAACAATCTTCTTTTTGTTTATTAGTTTATGGTTGCTTGATGAAACAATGTAACATTGAGATTAGTCCTGGTCTTCCTTTCATGCACATTATGAAATTCTAGGGAGAGAAAAAAAGGAAGTTAGAAACAAAACTTTCAAAATGATTTAGAAAATACTAACAATACCAAAGCCAAGAAGATATTTAAATACAACTCTCATTGAAAGAATCTGAAATAACAGAATTAACAAATTTGAGCATTTCATGAAGATGATTACATAATTTGGCGCTAATGGTACTGATTGACTTCTCCTGGTCATTTAATTAAACCTACGGGAACATCTGGATTAGACTGCAATGCTGTCCTCAAGTTGCTCACATATTCATAGAGTCATAGAGTGTAAAAAGATAAATATTTATGCATCAGAGCAACTCCAGAGTTGTACAGTGAGGATGCCAGCGCAGTGTTCACATCATTACGGTTGCAGCTTTTAAGTCCATCTGAAGGCACAACATTGTTCCCGAGTGATGCTAGAAAACGGATAGCTGAAGTATTCTAAGTCATCCATAAATAAGTCTTTATATAGAGGAGGAGGAGAACTAAGTACTCTTTTAGTTTCACATGTCCAAAAGGTGCTCTTGAAGATGAAAAAAGTGGTTGCAGAAAGGAAATTGTTCTTCAAATACAGAGAAAACAACTGTCACAATAATAGAATAATAACATAAAAATCTGATCATACAAATCATGACTTAAGTATGATGCTGTTCTTAAAGTTTCATTTAGGAAGGTTGTTTATGAAAAGGGTTTATTAGTTACCAGCGTATCTTCATTCAGAGCCGGATACTAGTCAAGCATCAAGTTCAAAAATATGGTGGACATCATTTAAAAATAATATATATATATGACTAATGATTTATTGTACTAACAGATAACATATATTATTATTTTAAACACTATGACAGCCTTATTTCCTTGTTTCAGAGCCTCGAGGCCTCTTTAGTTTTTAGCGTGGACTCCGATGGAAAGACCATGGCCCAAGGGTCTCGGAGTATGCAAAGGTTCATAAGAGATTAAAAAATCTAAAATATAATCTGTAGCCAGGTCATAAAGAGCCTTAAAAGTATAAATAAATGAAAAATATTATCTTAACACCAATCCTTGTTTAGAGGCTAAAACAGGTGTAATATAGGTTCTCTTTCACCATAAAAATGAAAATGTATGTTTTATATCCCTTAGCTTTAATTATTAAAATAATTACCAGAATGATTTTTAATAATTACATATGCTAAACAAAATTATAAATTATATATAAATTATACTTTTGTTTTGTCCCCATTTTTCATGAGCTGAACTCAATGTACACAAAAGGCACAGATGGTTCACAAATCTGTGTTAGTGAGCACTTCTCCGTTGCCGAGATAATCCATCCACCTCACAGATGGGACATATCAAGATGCTGATTAGTCAGCATGATTATTGCACAGGTGTGCCTTAGGCTGGCCACAATAAAAGGCCACTCTAAAATGGGCAGTTTTACTGTATTGGGGGGGACTCCATCGAATGTGAGCATTTGCCCCTCAAGTTGGTTACGATGACGAACTGCAGAGAGAGAGAGAGAGAGAGAGACAACAAAACAAACATGTTGTGTACATAATTTTGTTCAGTGTACTTTATCAGTCACATTTTCTTCAGTCCCTGTAGCACTTTGGCAGTCAAATGTGTTTACATATATTCAGTCCATACTTTATGTAAAACATACACAGATGAGAGCCCAAACCTATACTGCAAAGCCAACAACTCTGTCCTTTTTCTGTAAGAAAAGCTGCACGCTCTGATTCAATAGCTGTTACGTGCAACAACACAACAATGAAGCTCTTACGTTGTCAAAATGGAGGTTTATAATCGAGTACTTCGTCTCTTGTTCAACAAATTGTCGTCCATAACTTAACGTAAAGCCCTCCAGGATGAGGCGTTTTTGAAAAACACTTCTTTGTGTAAACTAGATTATATCCAACCCATAAGTGGGATACAAAACACTTAAGCAGCAGAAATTTCAGATGCATGGAACATTTGTAAAATTAGTGTCTTTTTTTCACATTTTTGCTGCTTTTTTATATGCTGGAGGGAGACCTGCCATTATGCCATTATGATATCTTGTTACTAAGCGGCTAAGTGGCTTCTGTAGCCATATTCCATCTGACTGAGCTTGTTATAAAATTCCACAGCACCCTGTTTGAATTAAGAAACAACAACCAGTAGAGATAAAGTTACAGGTAATGATATTCCCTCGCTGGCTTGATGGGAGAAGAAGAGTTAAGTTGTCTTGAGGAAGACTATTCCAGGGGTCAAACATTCAATTATTTAGTCATATATTAAAATTGCAAAATTAGCTACTGTGATTTCCAAAATGCAAACAATGTCTGTATCTTTGCCATAAATGTACTCTAGATAACTTTTCAAACATTTAATTTTTTTTATGAACATTGAGTCAAGGGAGTCGGGTGGTGGCCGCAAGTGTTTTAAATGTGGAACAACGTGTTGAGTGAAACTACGCAGAAGAAATAAGGCTTTTATTTTGTACTTGTCAACTTCCTTTTCTTTCAACTGACCATAGAAGATACTTTAGAAGTTACTTTAACTGACTGTTGTCTCTAATTATACCAACTGGCATTTCAACTGCTGTATTTTGTTCTTGAACTTCAACTGAAATTGCTTTCATTGTTTACTTTCAAATTTAAATCCCAGTTTAACTGCTTTCAGCGCTTACACATCAACTGAGACTTCAAATAACTTACCTTAGCCGACTTTTAGTCAACTGACAGTTCTATTTCTGGCACTTATACAACTGATATTTTAATTACTTTCACTGTTTGCTGTTCAACTTACATTACATGTGCTTTGTTTTGTTTTTCTTAACAATTCAACTGCTTTCAGTTACAATTGTAGTGCTTTTGTCTCCTTAAACCTGCCGTGTGTAACTTTTGTTTCCCCCTCCAGCAGTGAGAGTAATTACACAAACGCTGTCGACACATTCTTGTGACGTTTGCTTGCAGGTGAGCTCGCCGCATCTCTCCTGCCCTCAGGAACGCTGTCTTCAAGTCTTCCACATAAGGGAGGAGGGAAAGAAAAGGCCATGTGAATGGCTACATCCTATGACCCTTAAATTGCCTCCTCGACTCCTTCACTTCCTCGAGTCTGATCCCTCTCACCGAGGAGGCAAGGGAGAGATGCAAGGAAATCATCATAGGAGAGAGGCAACAAGCAAATGTGTTTCATAAGGATAAGACGTCCTTTACTCTGAAGCGTCACATCAATTCATCAGCTGTATGGGTGGAGTCAGCAACGGCATTCAGCTGCACGGCTTCTGGGAAGGCTGCTCTCGGGTATCCTCGCCTATAGCTCCTCGATGATCACTCCTCGATGCTCGCTCCTCAGTCCTCACGGCAGAAATAAGAGCATCCTTCACTGATGAGAGACACAACTTCCGGTTCGACCGAGGAGTTGAGGAGCCATCAAACAAGGGTTATAAGATGCAGTCACGGAGTCGTCGGATGAGGTAATTATATCTGCCCTTATTCCCGTCTCTTCTTTCAACGCTTAATGAGGAAAAAGCTACACTGTCCTCGCCATTGGTCGCTTTCTTTTTTTACTTAAATTTTAGCATCCACCCCCAAAACCTTTCTTGGATGCTTCTTAGGATTTTCCACCATTGCTTCTACCATACTGCTAGCTGCAGCTCATGCCCCCTCTGGCTGGTTGTAAAACGCATCTCTTCTGGGGAACCAGCACGGGAAAGTGGCCACGGACACCGCAGCTCTGGTATACTGCGAAATACAAAGAGCACTCCCTGGTTCAACAGTTTTAATCATTATTATTTGAGCTTGTTTGGCATTGTTCTTAATGTAACGGATGTTGATTTATGTGTAAATTCCAGCCTTAATTACATTTCATTTGCTTTCAGTGCTAACTCATCAAGTGACATTTCAGCTGCTTTCCACTCCTACTTTTCATCTAACAGTTCTTCAGATTTTACTTTTCAACTACTTTCAGTTCTTACATAAAAACTGCATACAGGGTTAAAACTTAATACTACATTTTCAAATGCTTTCAGTAATTAAATTCCAGTTGATGTCAACGGTTTTTGGCTCTTCCACTTTAACAGACACTTTGACGCCTTTTCAGTGCTTCAGCATCTCCCGTACAACATCTCACATTCAAGCAGTTAACATTTTAAGATATTTTGAACTATTTCAGCGATCTATGGCACTTCAACTGAAATTTAACTTTAACTTTGATTTGATTTATTGTACAAATGCTCCCAAAAAAGACTGCAAAGTTCCAGTTGGATTAAATAGCTTCTGGATGGCCTACAATTGCAAGAGAGACCTGAAAAAAAAGTCACTACACACACACACACACACACACACACACACACATATACACCCTATATACTAGTTTGAGGTTGTATACAACATCTTTTTTCAGCCAAGGACTCCTTACAAGATAGAGAATATACTGGGGACCCCCTGAAGTATGTCCCTTGAAATTATTTGACACAGCACATTATTTTTTACACTTCTATAGTCTAAGTTAGGTTATGTGGAAGAACAACACAAGACAAATGTACTGGAAAGCCATTAGACATGTAATAACAGTAACTCAGTAATTACTTCAGCTGCTTTTCACATCAACAGCTTTAAGTGCTTTAACTTGAACGTCAGCTCCTGTACAACGTCTCACTTGCAAACATTTAACAATTTTATTTTAAATAGTTTACAGTGTTAGCACCTACAGTTTTCTGCATAAGAGAGCACACTTATATTGTCTTTTCTAATTTATTTAATAAAGCGCTTTCTTGTTCATACTAATCAACATCACCGCCTCTGAAAAATGTACTAGTTATAACATTGTTCGTGTCCCCTTCCTCCCACTCTAACTTAATGTAATGTAATAATGAAAGTTCATGTACTTTCTGACTTTGCTTTTGTCTTAGCAGAAACATATTATTTGTGCATGTTAATTCTTTTGCTAACCAGAGTAAAGAAATGTGTTGGAAATGCTAAATCCTGAGCTATCTTTAAAATGAATGTGCTACAATCAGTAGAAATTCTTTTAAGGATGTTTTTTTTTTTTAGACAGGATCACGTACAAACTTCCTCATGTCAACAGCTTCACAGGCCGACCACAGTGTGCAGCAAACTGGTCTATGCTAACCACGCTTCCCTGCAGTTACACTAGCTCCATTCAAAGACCCAGGGCATGAGGAGCCATGGCCAACAGCTGAGCGATAGTAAAGAGCTGTGCTCCTTGGGCGACTGTTGCTTAGTCAGTGTTGTGCCCTAGTTAACGCCAGCTTTGGGGCCGTCGGGGAGAGAAAATGAACCTCCCGGCCTTCTGCAAACTCTCCCTCGACTATGAAAACGCCTCCCTCAACTGTAGCCGAGCAACGGGCCTTCACAACAGGAAACAGAGCAGGGGATTCCGTCACAGCGGCCGAGAAAAAAGGAGAACATTGATGGGAGACAGGAAGTCTGACTGTTGTAGAGCGGGGATGGTGGTGGTGTGTGGTGTGGTGAGTGGGGTCACACCACTCCTCTGACAGGCTGAAAATATCCAACCGACCTCAGGAGGAAACAAAAAAAATAATTTTTGAACCATTTTTTGAAGGTGCAAAAAGAAAGATGTTTACTCCCTAATCAAACTGAGCGGAATATAAATACAAGCTTGATTAATACCAGTGACTCAATGATTAAATCACCAGGTGGTGAGATTTCTGTCATCCAAAACTCATTTCATTCTTAAGCAGTGACAAAATCGATATAATTCATGTAGTGTTTTTGCATGGTGATATGTAACACCACACATTTGTCTTTGATCTTTAACAACCTTTCTATTCATCTCTCGTGTCTTTTCAGGTCAGTAGAAGCTGTGCCAAAGAGCCTTTGAAGTTTTTTTCAAATGTTTTGGTCGCAGATTACTTAATGTCCCCTGAAACCAGATTTCTGGGCACAGTCTGAGCTCAAATCTTGATCATAGGGACCATTTATAATGTTTTATTATTCTTCATCAAGAAACACTTAATAAAATAGCAGTTATGAGTGCACATATGGTGAGAGGGGTGTGTGAGCAGGCTCAAAAACACAAAGTACAGTAATATATATTTTATTTTTTCAGTTTCCTTCCAATTAATTTTTCCAAAACAAACAGGTGATTCAGCAGTGGGAAAGCCAGCATTTTGGGTTGTGTCTTAGTTTATGAATAACTTACAACGCTGTCCAATGTTCCATCGTGTTTTTGTTCAGACACAAATGAAGCCAAGCACTGGATTTTGAGGGTTAGAACTGTGGAAAGAAAGACAAGTCGAGGTCTTTTCCACCTCGTTGTGGCCAAACCACGTCATACCGGGCAGAAAATTTGCAAAGTTTGACAGTGGCCACATATAGGATGGCGGACGACAAAAATGTGTGGGTTTGTAACAGTGAGACCACCCCCCCAAACCCCTGAGCCTTTACCCCTCCCACACCTTTCAAATATTGATACACCCAGTGAAACTTTGGGAAACGCAGTTGGGCAAAGCTCCCGGCTGTAGAGGTCAAAAATGTGTTTTGATTTTTTTTTCCTTGACATGAGATGATCTACAATCTGGTTAAATTAGCAATGTGATTGTGTCTCTCATTAGCCAAAAGGATTGTACCATAAAGGACGTTGTGTAGAGTGTTATTTTTTTAGTTTGTGTTGTTGTCACTAAGCTGTACTCGTAGCTCACAGTGAAGGTCACACATTGGCACAGTGTAGAGCTCTCCCTGTAAACCGTTAAAACCTGCTACAGTTATAATGTGACAGTCTTGTGATGGCAAACACATATTTTCACTTGTCAACCATCTGAAATATTTTAGTTACAAAGATGCACTTAGGCAATAACGACCAGCATAAAAGTGTGCCACAGGGACTTGTTTCATAGTAACAAGATGTTCCTGTGGGATTAAAGTGCCAACTCTGAGCCAGTCCATTGCGGCCCGTCCAAGTTGCCCAACAATTGCCCTGTGTATCACTGCCTTAAACCCTCAATACTGTGTGGGAAAGTCTTTGTATAAAAGAGCAACTTAACAGCAGATGAAAATCTTGTTTGCATTGTCTTCCAGTGGTTCTACTTTGCTTCAGTGATGTAGAAACATACTCTAGGGTGTGTCAGTACACTGTGATGTCACAGCCTAATGTGAAGTTCCTTTTTAAGTATTGTACATTTTGAAGTTGCCTGTTTACACATCTAGCAGACACAGAGCAACATTAGCATTACTTTAGAGTCTTTTTTCGGGACACTCGATGAATATATGTCTATTATTCACTTTCTTTAAGCTCTGTTGTTGTGAATTCCTCATGCTACTGTGTAGTTAAAGTTACGTTAGTTACGGCTACGTTCATTACGTACGTTAGTTACGTTAGTTAGTTAGTTAATTACGTAAGTTACGTCAGAAATAGCCGCGACGCTTTGTGTTATTTTTATTACGGCAGTCGCCTGTACCGAAGTCAGAGATGGTGTAAGTTGGTACCTATATCTAGTATTGTAACAGCAGATTAAGCTATCCCTAAGTTGTTTCTGTCTTAAATGTTATGCTAATGTTAACTGTTTTTACTCTGTGATGTGGAGCAGTTAGCTTATTTGTGTTTTGCTAGCTTGCTAATTTTCCACTGCATGTATAGATGTTGCTAGCTAGTGTGTGATTCGTTTTTGGTGCTGTGGAGGATAGGATATTCATTTTATTTGCACATTGTGATAGTTGTACATTTTCTTTCAGTATTTTAGTTTGATTAGATTAATAATATGCTATCCTACTAGATAATAAGAGGCATATCAGCTGTGATGTTAATGTACCTTCTTTTTGGATTTATTTCAGAAACTTCATTCATTCATTCATCCATTCATACAAACAACTATGTACAGTTTGTGACTGCCTGTCCTCGCTCCACCAATTAAAAGGTTGAACTCTATCTGGTGACTAGTGTTCTCTGATAGGAACCCTGAAGCGGCTAATATTAGTCATCCAGCATTCACAGGGTTAAAAACCCAACATCTGTTTTTGGTCACCAACCCCTAAATTCACCACACTATTCACCAGCTAGCTGCTAATTTAGTCTGTTTGACATATGGTGCTGAGCAGATAGAGACTGGAGACTTGATGTGGACTCAAGACCTGAGAATTGGTTTAGACTTGTCCAATGAATCCTAAAAACAGCTTCAGCATTGAAAAAATTCAGTGTCTCTTGTGCCAGTAGTGAAAAGCAGCTTGATGATATCAAAGGCAGTCTTCTGTTCATTATGGGTGTCTACATTATCAATGCAGGACGTTGCCATTGTTTCTCATTATCTACTGTGCTCTTCTTTTAGTTGTGGCTCTGGATCCATCCGGTCTGTAGTGGCCTGTAGCCAAGGTGTCCACTAACCAGCACCAGGCCGGCATGTCTGGAAAAACTACTAGCCACAGCACCGCCCTGACGTAGAAGGGTCCTCAAGTCAATCAGCAGTGAAGCTATTTATTGACTGCAGACGGGTGGAAGTGTTTACTGCAACACATGTTTCAGTTACACATCACTGTTACACCCCCCAGCCCCATGAGAGATTTCCATGAGGTCAAAGAAACGTGTGGGGTTCTTGGAATGATTGGGGAGCCACCAAAACACGTCCCCATGATGAAACAGACGGCTAGGATTTCACAAGTGCCGTCACTCCCTCAGATTCTCTGTTGGAGACAGAGCTCGGCCAAAATGAGATCCCAGTGGGTGAGGAGGGAATATTGCTTTGGATGTGGGGCATGCATGCCGTGTTGTTGCACAATGGAGACAAATGTGGATTAAGAGCTGATGTCTGAAACAGGGAATGCAGGGGAAAAATGATTATTCATTATAAATTTGAATAGCCTAAATGTGTGGAAATGTTACTGTTGTTCCCACTTTCCCAGAGTCAGATATTTTTTAAATGTTTGACGTAGTCTGAAGTTATGTCAGATGGCAAAAGTAGGCTATTTGGCCGATGAGCTCAAATAACCTAGTCATGATCCCATAGGCATTTGGAATTGAGCTAAATAAGCAAATAAACTAATGGGATGAGGTTTTGCCTTTTTTCCAAGCTTTGTCTGAGAGGAGGTCCATGGTTGACTCTGAAAACCTCTGATCTGAATGCAAGAGCAGACTGCAACATGTTGAGCTTCTCCAAATGCACCTGCATAAAAAAAATATTGGATGTGCAAGTCGTTTTCCCAATTCACTGAGTCCTGGGAAGGACACAGAAGAGAATCCGCAAAAGAAATGTAAAGAGGCACAACATAGTGATCTCACCAGAGGGAAAACGCTACTGCAAATATAAAGTAGTACAAGACAGTGTGGGAGTTATGACCTTTAAATGAAGACTTTAACACTTCCTGGCTGAGAGGGGAAGTGGCCTAACACTTCAGTCCCCCACCTTTAAGGATCACACCAACTAGGGCCAGCTGAGAAGATGCTGCAGTGCAGCAATGTAGTTTTGCACCTCCAGGGATGGACAGACTCTTACAGAGCCGCCATGTGACTATTGTCATCACAGAAACTCCGAGCCTGTTGCCAGCTGCTGAGAGGTCCAGGCCTGCCAAAGATAGCAACAACCCTGCCTGCATGGGACTGAATGCGCCGAGGAGAGAGAAGCCGTATAAGTATACACCAACCGCAGAGTGCGGCCTATGGAAAACTTTATGAAGATTCTCAGTTCAGCGTGTCAAATGACAGGGTATATGACTTGATTTTTATATAATACTTCTATGATTATAAGTATGGATAATTATGTATTTTGTGCCCCAGAAGTCGTGCAGTCTGTCAGGGGGAAGTGGAAAACAATTATTTGTCTTTGCAATAACTTCAAAACCCCATGAGACACACAAACAACATCTGAAGGAAGCTTTATGTTTAATGTCTTATGAGGCAGCATGTTGAGCTTCATGTTCTGCCATGTTTCTGCTCTGTTCACCTGTCCTTGTCTCTGCTGCAGCTTCAGATGCAATCTGAAAACCCAGCCGCCTTTAACCGAACATCCGTCGGCTGCAGCAGTTGATGAATGGCTCTTTCAGGATGGAAATTGCAGCCGTTTAATGTAAAAATGCTCGTGAGGATTATTTTGCACATCAAATCTTGATTTAAGAGATTCCTCGGTCCATGCGTCTCGTAGCAGCACATTGATGGCTCCATTGTGAATGATGCCAATGGAAAGTAAGATAAGATAGTTTAGATACAGTTGGTGTAAACTTCAGATTAATGCTCTCCATGCTCATTAAGTCAGCCGTGGATATATTTTGAGTTTCTTTTAACAACTGTCACCCAACAAATCATAGGTGTTTAGCTTTTGCTTTGTCAGTTTAACTCCAGTTATTCAAGTGTTTGTATTTAGATGGACGTTCACCACCCTGTCTCATATTCAGCTGCACTAGCTTTATGGGTGCTGTATGTTCGTTCCAATCACTGGAGGTTTGCATGTGGCTCTCCCGTGGCGAGACTTATTTTACTCTTCTCAGAGCCTTCAGGCTTTACTGCCAGCTTTGCTAATTGGCCTGTTTTACCTCTGGAAAGCCCAGTGTGAGAGAGGATCTCCACTCGACCCACCTGGTGCTCGAGCGTGTAGATGCGTCAGAGAAGAGGGGCGGTGCGCCGCCGCCGAGGTGATCCCCGAGTTTAAAAGCGCAGAAGTCCTCTGTGCGCCGGAGCAGTGCGTCACCGCGACCCAGCAGAGCCAGGATCCCCCGACGCAGATCAGATCTGAACCCAGCGACAAAAATAACTTCTCTAAAAGAATACGTCTGTCTCAGCCATGATCTTATTCCACATGTTTTAATATTTTTGACGCATCTCTTTTAGAGTTTTACTTTTTGGATGCGACCTTTTCTCTTTTTGAAGTAGTCTTTTTTTACTTTTGTTATTTCTAATTATCGTTGATAACGGCGATACAGCGAGAGAGGATCCGAAGCAACAGCTGTGGAATATATAAACTCCGCTTTATGGATACAGAATCGCTTCCATCTGCACTCAGAGTTTGATCTTAGAAATACTCTCTGCGCAAAGAAGAAAATGAAATCTGCTGAAGAGGGTAAGTTTGACTTTTATTTATTACAGAAGGCTTTCCTTTTTATTATCACAGTGCAGTAAAGCTATTAAAGTGGCATTTATTCAGCTTTTTATCATTGACACTTTACACCCGGATGCGATACATTGAGCTACTATGTTATATTGATTTCGGGCTGCACTCTCTGCCCAGTTGAATGTCTATATTGAGCCCCCTACTGCAGTTAGTAACAGTATTAAAGCAGTGGTGAAGATATGTATGCGCCCCTCCCTATGATTTGGGTGAGGTGGGCGTGGCCACATGGTTAAAAAGTGTTTCCAAAATAGTTAGAACTGAACCTGTGCTAATGAATGACATGGCATTATGGGTAAAAATGTGTGATTCAGTTGCCATCTTAACAGCCCCCCCTCCCCAGGCTACCTGTGCGGATGTTAGCTAATTTACAGCAGTCTAATTTTAGAAAACAAACATTTTTCGTGCTACTGTGTCACACACCGCAAGCAGCATTAAATGTAGGCTAAGCATAATTTTCTTTTATTACAAGGAGTCATATTGGGCTGCACTGATGTCATAGTCTTTATGGTGGGGCCCCTAATTCTCTTTAATTTACAGCAGACAGGAGCTGTGGTGACTGCATCTGTCTGTCTACAGCTGACGTCTACATCCGTGTCAATGTGCTCCACTGTGGTTACATTCACCCAGCTTCATGCACCATATAACCCCCCCTTCCCCTGGTTGTGACCTTCGCCACAGACAGGCAGAGTTTCATATGACCCAGCAGGAGAGTTGGCACAAGACCACAAGCTCCCCCCCACCTACTGGGTACAGCATGCAAATAAACCAATCATGGTCCGCCTGTGTTTATTTTTCAATGGCTGTTGGTACATGAAACTAGCCAACAAAAGCATAAGTGTGTGTTTTCATAATGTTACAGTTTATGGGCTGTAGTGGCAATGTGAAGTGGAAAAAAACAACTTACCTGCTGGTTATTTTTGGAATGGAGTTATTTTTGGAACCTTTATTCGTGTCTCCCACCTTTGCTTTGCAAATCTGTTAAGGAAGCCGTACTTTAGCCATTATAGGCAAAACCTCTGCAGCAGCTCTCAAAAGACTCAACTTGGCAACTGTCTCCCACTCAGTAAGAGAGCCAGTGAATGTGTGTTTGATTATCATGGTAACAAAGTCAATCTGTTTGCTTTCCAGATGCATATGGCTACACGCCAAACGTCAGTCTCTCCCTTTCACTGGGCAACCCTTGTCTTCCCTCTCAGTACCACGGTCTCCACTCCAGCCCCACTATATCTGTCTCTGTCACCGAGCCTCTCATTTATGACACCCAGGATGACATGAGAGTGGCCAACTACTATTCAACCTCAAGTGTCCGCCCAAACGGAGCCCCAACCCTGGAGAGCCCTCGCATCGAGATCACAGCCTACGGCCAGTTCCCTGAGGATGAAGTAGAAGACAACAACCTTCCTGTTGCCAAGCGAGTCAACTCCATAGTGACGTTGACCCTCCCCAGTGCAGATAGTTACCGCGACCCCAGCTGTCTCAGCCCGGCCAGCAGCATCTCATCTCGCAGCTGCCACTCCGACGCCTCCTCCTATGAATCAAGCTTCTCCTACAACTACGACAACTCGCCCCAGAACTCCCCCTGGCAGTCGCCCTCTGTGTCCCCCAAGGGCTCCACCCTCGCCCTGCCAGGTGAAGGCTGTACCTCTGGCGGCTCCCCTCGCCACTCCCCCGCCACCTCTCCTCGTACAAGCGTGACAGATGATACCTGGATGGGTCAGCGTAGCTCCAGGCCCAACTCCCCTTGTGGTGCAAAGAGGAAGTACAGCTTTAACGGCAGCGGGGCATCACACAAGCACTACCCATACTCGCCCAACCACTCCCCTGGACTGTCCCCGCAGACCTCCCCCTCGCCTCAGTATCACAGAGGAGAGCTGGCTGCCAAACACCAATCAGTACACCAACTCAGCCATACTGGCAGCCATCAATGCTCTGACCACAGATGGAGTGGCTGACCTTGTGGAGGGAATCCCCATTAAAGCCCGGAAAACCAGCCTAGATCACAGCCCCACAGTCAGCCTGAAGGTGGAGCCTGGAGGTGAGGAGCTGAGTCCACGGGACCTCTGTCAGGATGAACACTCCTCTAATCGCCTGCCATTAAAGAAGGAGGGCTACTGTGGTGGGTTTCTGGATGTGCCACAGCACCCATACTCCTGGTCCAAGCCAAAGCAATATGTCAGGTAAGCAAGCAATGGCAGTTTAAGTTACAGATGAAGATTTTGGAATTGAACATCTGTTCAAATCAATAAAGCCTGAGGGGAATAACTTTTTGTGTGCTTACAAGCATAAAACTAAAACTGGTTCACTATTTTTGGCAACTGAGAAATTATATAAAAAGTTCTTTATATGTGAAATGTATTGTTGTGACTGGTAGCATTTCTTTATTTGTGCAGCTTTTGAGTCCAAAGCAGATTTCCCTAAGGGGACAATAAAGTATATTGTATCATACACAGACTTGTGAGTACTGTTAAGAAGTATGTTTAAACATACTTGTAATTTCATAACGGGCGTTTATCACAGGCTCTGGCATATCACATTGTTTATATGTTGCACATTCTACCTAGATAAGTGCATCTAAAACAAGTCCTCTCCTCTCTTTACTAAGTTGACATGTTGACATATTTTCACCCCCGACAGTTCATCCCTGCCAGCTCTTGACTGGCAGCTGCCGTCCACCTCGGGACCGTACAGGCTGCAAATCGACGTGCAGCCCAAGTCCCACCACCGAGCCCACTATGAGACGGAGGGCAGCCGGGGAGCAGTGAAGGCCCTGGCAGGAGGACACCCAGTTGTTCAGGTCTGCTAAATCAATGCTTCTTTCGCTTGTGATGTCTTTAAACAAAGCAGTATCTATCTGAGAAACACTATTACATGTCTAGACTTTATTTTTTACTTTGTATATGTATATGTATGTAGGAATAATTATAACATTTATCGTCTCCTGTCCTCAGTTTTTTCTCATAACTCCTTCCGGGACCCAAACCATATGTTAAGAACCTCTGAGCTAGACTGTTTGGTTTCCTGTGATGATTAGACCAACACACGGTGCAGCCATTAGACCCATTTCTCCTCAACTCGTCAGCTCTCGCCTCAACACTTTTTTACCTTGTGTTAAAATAGATTGGGGCGACATGTGTTTCGTGGCCTGGATGTTATGTTATTCAAAGACGTCACATTCTGAATGGAATACCATAGGTATGCTATTAGAAAGACCAGTCCACTCAGTCAGTTCCTGTCCAGACAAAGGTGACTCAGACTTTTCCATTACGTTGTCGAGTGCAGACAGTTACAAAGCGATGTAGCATGGCCAGTAAGAGCTTAGTCATGAGCTTTAACCACAGTCGCTCTGGTGGTCGAGTCTAAAGAAAAAATGTGGACAACTGCAGATATGTTTTGGTTTTAAACCCATCTGGTCCCCCAACCATTACTCCATACTGCTGACCTCAGTCTCTGAATAAATAAAGGGTCTGCAGCACATAGTCGAACAAAGTGAGCAGTGAGCCTGGTTGTCACTTTAATTAATACCTTTTGACATTTTATTAATATATTACAATAAGGCTACAAGTTAACCAGATATTTGTCAGATGTGGGGTAGAGTTTCCTGTATTTGCCCTTCGCTTTTGATAAAATGTCTTTTTACAGTGAGTTTTCCTTTGAACCACAGAGGAGCAGTTAGCTAATTGTGCCCTTTAGTTTGAATGGGGAATGTTAACATGCTATGCTAATCAGCCATTTAAAGAATTAACAAGCTGTGTCCCAATTCTATACTTACTCTTTACCCACTCCAAGCTGGTTTTAAGTAAGTTGAGTCTTCACACCAGACCAGTGCAAAATTAAGTATACTTACTTAAATATGCTAGTGCTCTACCTGCTGAATGGCAGAAAAATAAAGTTAGTGACTTGCAAGTGAACACAGTCGAGCTTTTAGCAGCTAAAGAGAGATTTCCCCCTTGTGAATTAGTGGAAACCAAAGGAGAGTGTAAAGGAGAGTGAATATTCTTCAAATTTAAAATTATGCTAATGTTGCTAATGTATTTAATGTTTAAATAAGCCACTGTTTTGTTTCCCCGCAGTGGGCAAGAAGTTAGGTTAGCAGGTTTAAACCCTGAGAGATAATGTATTTCTGAGGCCGATAAATACATACATACTGTGTGCTGTTTGTGTGTGTGTGTGTACATATATATATATATATATATATATATATATATATATATATATATATACATACATACATTTTATATGTTATATACCACGAACAGACATTTAAATTTAAACAAACAAGTATAACAAACATTATTATACTACTGTATATGTATACAGTATAGTACAGACTGTGTATTAGTATGTTAAATGGACAGAGTTTCATCCCACTGATGATCGTTGTCTCTAACAAGTCATTATTCAAAATGCTTTCAAGCATCGTTTAACATCGTTTGTATGCATATTTGTATGCAGTTGTGGAATAAGACATTTGGAAACCAAATGTATCGTCCAGCGTGTTTCAGCTCCAGCCACACATCTGTAAAGTACGCATGTATTTGTCTATGAGAAGGTGCTAATGATTTAATGACCGGGGTCTGGGTTCACCCCGGCTGAAAGAGAGAGTGTGTGTTCTTTTTAAACCTAAACCCAAACCTCCCCCTACTTTTCCGCCAGCTACCACCCCAACTACACAGACTTCCCTTTGTTTAGGAAAGTTCCCGTGTGTACGGCTGACATCACCACGCGCTACGTCCTGCGGAGGCGGCAGCGACTAAACCACACACGTTTCTGGCAGGCTCTGATGAAGATGTTGGAGGGAGCCTCAGACAAGGCAGCCCCATCTCTGTGACTTCCTGATTACATGGTACACACAGAGCTGCAGCCTCTGCTGCGGATGCTGGCTGACGAATCCCCTGTGGCTTGTCCCGCCGCCCCTGTGACTCAAACCCGGCCCAGACTTTACAGAGTTTATTCTGGAAGGTCTTGTTCTGTATGGTGCACTTTTTTCTCCACGTCCTGCATCCAGCACGGCTAAGCCGGCTATTTTTGTTCACTTTCAATGCCATCGCTGCCTCAACCACACCCGCCCTTACGCCAGCAGCAGACTGAAGTATGTCCCTCTGAAGTGCTCTGTGTAGTCCTCGCCACAGTTAATGCTCAGGGTTTCATGCTGTACTTTGGTGGAAAGGAAATACCCTCTATTCAAGTCTGTGAGGTCTTCTTTTTTTCTATGTCTGAACACCGCTTTCATGACCAGCCCATTGCTGAAAAGCACAGCCAAGGAGCTTTTTTTTCTGCATTAATATTTTGGAGTCATGCGCCTTTTCTCGACCTTAATCAAATTTAGATATCTAACCAAAGTATAATTAACAACTATCATGTGAAGCAAAAAGCGTGACAAGATGAATTGCTGGTCACACTGAGCTCTCTCTCTCTCTCTCTCTCTCTCTCTCTCTCTCTCTCTCTCTCTCTCTCTCTCTCTCTCTCTCTCTCTCTCTCTCTCTCTCTCTCTCTCCCTCCCCAAAAGATTATAACACAGGTATCCATATAGTATGTCTGTGTGTGTTTGTGTGTGGGATCATCCTTTTAGAGCTGGAAGGGTTTATGAGAGAACTGGAGAGGAAGCCCCAGTCGCCCTCGCCCCTCTCTCCTCCTCTCTGGTGCCTTGTGCAGCCAGAGTCTCTGCATTCCTCTTGTGGGTGATAATATGAACTAGGGAGGGATCGCTGCATTGCCAGGGTGGAGGAGAAAAGGGTTTACCTAAAGTGGTATCACAGCGATTTAATTGCGATGCCAAATCATAACTGTCTTCTGCCGCTGCTTTATAAAACAGATGATTCAGAGTGGAAAGGTTTCTTGATTTCAGTGTTGCCACTTTGATAATTTCACGTCTTAAAATGATACATATTAATGCTGATGTGAACAAATGTTTCATAAAGTCATACCTTAAAATCAGAAACTGCTCAGATGGAATCATCAAGTTAAATTATGCCTGTTTACTTAGAATGTCATTCTGATAATAATTCAAAGCAGATACTGAGTAATCGGTTTGTGATTACACTTTGAAAGTTACCATCTAACCTTGTGAGCGGGCTTCCTCACGTCATCACACTCCTTCCTGCTTCCTAAATAAACAGCATTGCTAGGCAGCAACCCATTTCCTTACACAAATATAGAGAACTTCTGCAGGCTCTTAACTCTGACAGGGATCCTCCTCCAAATCACATGTTGTGCCTCCAAAGTCCGAACTGTTCCCTCTTGTTGTGGGCACTCCTCCAGTGAAAGCTGTGGTCTTCATTTCCACGTTTCCCTGCCAATCGCTTTTGCTGACAATCTCATCCACAGCGGTGTATAATTAGGTGGGGTTCAGCTATAACATGTTGACATGGTCTGGTGCTATCACTGTGCACATATTGTCCATTTTTCTTACTCACTTATGCCATTTTTGACTCATGAAGTCACATTATTTCAGTTTTAGTTTTATACATGTTACATAGCTAAAGATAACAATAATCCTTATGTTTTGCAAATTAAGTGTAGTTTAGTTCAAACTTACTATTGCATAATTTTGAAAATTAAATCATCCTCAACCGTAATATTACTAAACAATAGTAGTTCCTCTTAATCAGACTTAATAATTGATGGCATATTAAGTGCAGCAAAATTTGTTCAAATGTAATAAAAAGCATGGACAGATTTCCACCTGTTTTTGACAAATAAGATCAGTTGTGATGTTTTGGATAAAAAAATGTGGGCTTTTGGAAAATGCAATAACGCTGAAATCCAAGTTTCTTTATTAATAACATATCATTAATATATAAGTATCTTATAATGGAATGCGTAGAAACACTACAAACAACATATTTATTGTGTTGGTGGAGGTTCATCAGGTTTGTTAGGTCTTTTCGATAATGAGAGTGTCGTCACATTTCACCTGAAAACATATTTTTGTTCACACACTGTACCTGGTTCATTTATGACATTTTATGTCACTGTAATCTGACAATGTGAAAATGATTCATAAATGCAACAAAATATGCTCTACCATCTTTGGTATGAAAACTATGGATTGCTGCTTTAACCTCTCAAACAAAAATATATATGAACACTTTCTCCATATAATCCGATACTTTATTTTTCTTTTTCATGCATTCCTACATTGGAAGCCCTGTAATTTCTTATCATACACATTGTGTGTCTTTCAATTGCTTTGATATCAAAATGCCAAGTATTCTGCTCTGATTCCTGTATAGATAACATACATAACTCTGACGGTGTGTCAGTAGTAGCTGCTGTTCTCAGATTTCAGCCTGTGGGTTTGGGCTTCATGCCTGCACTCTGCAGTTTGGGTGGTTGAGGTCATCCTGGCAGGAGGCCTCGTGTCAAGCAACACCTATGGAGGTCTGGGAGTACTTTAGAAGCTCTGGGTCGAGCCCACCAACTACAGCGAGCAGCACTTCTGTTGCTGTCTCCAACTCCATCGTGCCGGGTTAATTTTACTGATAAAAAACAGAGCAGGGTCACTGCTGAGAGTTTTTCTTGACCCTGATTTGCCGGCACTCGATGGGACTTATATGACTTTGACTTTTCTGAAACACTAGCTTAGTCTGGTCACAAATCAAAACGCTGCTCGCTGTAGGTGGTTTTCCTGCTCTCTGGCAGCAGCTGCCCCTGAGGTTCAGCTACTGTAGGATCAACATCTTGGCAGGCCTGACATGAACTGATGGAGGAAGTATATACAGGCCATTGGTAGTAAATTAAAGTAGATGAAAAGGGTGATTACAATATCCTAAATGGGTGCTTAGTTTGAAAACTATCACACTGAGAGCCTGACCTCTGAAAGACCTGCTTTTGTCCATAACAGCATGCAAATGGAAGAGGACATGGAGCTTAACCGCAACCGTGTCTTTTTTCTTTCTTTCTCCCCTCTTAGCTCCACGGCTACATGGAGAGCGAGCCTCTGACCCTTCAGCTGTTCATTGGCACAGCTGACGACAGGCTGCTGAGGCCCCACGCTTTCTACCAGGTCCACCGCATCACTGGGAAGACGGTGTCCACCCCGAGCCACGAGGCCCTGCACAACAACACCAAGACCCTGGAGATCCCACTGCTGCCTGAGAACAACATGCGGGCCATGTGAGTATCAGGGCCTGTACCCATCCAATTGAGGTGACTGCAGAACGTTCAAACAAGGATATATTGGGTTAAAAACAAACTTTTTAGTATTTTGAGGCTTCTGAAGAAAAGTCAAGGAGGGGCTCTCATGGCAGCGAATTAATCAAAAGGCAAAAAACCAGAGAAGATGGAAGGCTTTTGTCAATGGCCTCTATTCCTTAGGGAATACAAAGGCCTAAATGAATCAATTGGACATCAAGTCCCGGTTTATTCAGGAATTGACATGGACTTGTCTTGAATGACTTGAGACCCAAAAGACGTAAAAGCGGTTAAATTTGGTGGAAAAGGGAAACATTTTAGACATCGAGAGGTATATTCCGGTCTATTAGGGCAAGTCTAAGTCAAGTCTCAAACATTTGATACCAGTCAAGTCTCAAGTCATTTGAGAAAAGTACTTAAAGGTCCCATGACATGGTGATCTTTGGCTGCTTTTATATAGACCTTGGTGGTCCCCTAATACCATATCTGAAGTCTCTTTCCCAAAATTCAGCTTTGGTGCAGAATTACAGCCAGTAGAGTGGGGGGCAAGGTGGAGGATGGGGGGGTGGCCTTGACCAACTACCACTTTGCTCGTTTGAAAGCCATGATGTCTCTCTCTCTCATGGGTGGGCAAAAGCAGATGAGGTCATAAGGGGCAAGATTCCAGATCGGACCATCTGAGCTTTCGTTTTTCTCAATGGCAGAGCAGGATACCCAGGGCTTGGTTTACACCTATTGCCATGTCTAGACACTGGGGGACTATGGGCAGGCTGGGGGGACGCATATTAATGTTAAAAAACCTCATAAAGTTACAATTTCATGCCATGGAATATTTAAGTCCAAGTCAAGTATAAAGCTTCATTAATTAAACATCTTTCTCAAAAAGCTGTGTGTTTCAAAGTCTTGACCAAGTCATAACTTAGTTAACATTGACTTGTCTTGTCTAAACTGGCTTAAGACTTGACTTGACCAAAAAATACCTCCTGCCATGATGTAGTGAAAATCTGATGTAGTAAACACAAGCCACTCTGCAAACATGTGCATCACTGTTCAAATATATGGAGTTTACGTTGAACTGAGGTATCCTTCCAGCCCTCTGCAGGGGGAAATGGTGTTCCAATTGGGCTGATGAAACCCTGTTGAAACATGTTAGCTTGTTTCCTATTGTCAAAAACTAACAATCTGGAGATATTAAGCTTGCTCCTGATGTTTACTATCCTGTGTGTGTCCAGCATGAGTGTGTGTGCCTTTTGTGTGTTTGGGTTGTGAAAGTGTTGCCCTCTGTACACAGACGGGTGGCTTTTCCATTTATATAAGCCTCAGAGATCAGATTACTGGGGAAGCTCTGGGCCTGGGGTTTCTGTCTGAGCTGCAGTCAGTAGCAGCCTGCTAGCATCAGCACTTTCTCTGTGTTTTAATGGATGTAACACATAAGCTCCCCTTATACAACAACTTCATCTCAGGATATGGTTTCTCTTTTCTCATGGGGGATACACCTCAGAGTACTTAAAGTGTAGGCGGTGGATTTATTCGTTTTGACATGAACTCTCCAGTGTAACATAGAGATGGTTTATGTTGTGGTATAGAAATGGGCATTATTGTATTTCTGAAATTTATGATTCAGGGGGGAGTGTGTTAAATTAAATCATTAATCAGTTAGCTAATATGAAGCCACAAATGGCATTGTTTAACTTGGTATGACTCCAATTAACTCCTAACAAATTACATGATACCCTTAAATACTGCCCCTCTTTTTGGTATTGTACTTTCTTTCTAAAACTTTGTCTCAGGCACTGAACGGACACCTCATGTGTGGTTTTGCACTCAGCTTGCATGATGCGTAGGCAGAGAGAGCAGAACAGCTGGGGACCTTTGCATCAACACCTGATTGCTTCGCCAGTGGAGCAGCAGACCCTGGTGTCTGACGAGAAGAATGTTAGGGAGTGTTCAAATGTGTGTAAAAGTTGACATTAACTAGGCTTTGAGGAATGCGGCATTAAGTAGCAAGGCGATGGGAAAGCCAGAAACTGTTTGGAGAGGCTTGAGGTATTTAAGTATGAAAAAGTAAGATGAGTCCAGTGCAGACAGAGGAGAGAGGAGTTTTTTTACTAAGTGTGTGATGAAGAGTTTGTTGCTGTAAAAGATATCATTACAGCCAATTCATGGTTGTAAGATTTGTGGAAGGGGAACAGTATTTTAGTAACCATCTCTTGCAGGTCAATGATGATCCTGATGTGATGACATTTGTTTCTATAGAGTTTGAATTTCGCCCAAGACCCACCGCCCCAAAGCGCTGTTGGGGGTGGTGGTGTTGATCTTCTGTTGACATGACTGCAGCCTCTGTCAGGACAGTGATTAGTGTGAATCACTTTTGATTTGGCTGCAATACTGCATACATCACACACTGTGAGAGTATACATGTGATAATTTGCCTTGTGGACAGGAAGACTTTGGCAAATTCTTTTTCTTTTGTCTCCACAAACAGAATCGACTGCGCGGGGATCTTGAAGCTGCGTAATTCGGACATCGAGCTGAGAAAGGGGGAGACTGACATCGGACGCAAGAACACACGTGTGCGGATGGTTTTTAGAGTTCACATCAACCAGGCCACGGGGAGAACGGTGTCGTTGCAGGCTTCATCCAACCCGATTGAGTGCTGTGAGTACTGCTCATTTGATATTTGTTTTTCATTCACCTAAACTCCCCAGTCCTCTAATGCCTTTCACATTGTTACTGTAGATTAGTCGACTTTTTGACTACCAACATGAAGATATATTTTAGGGGTTTGAAGATGATCAGTTCTGCTAGACAAAACCACATTTATTTTTTTCAGAATGTTTGTTAGTCTTTCTGTTGGATGTTTTTCAATGAATATCGGTACAGACATTCATGTTCCCCTCATGATGAACTGTAATCACTTTGGTGATCCTGGCTTTTCATCCAGCGCCATCATCATATAAATTTTTTTAATTTGCAATATTTAGTTTTTTGACCAAATACCTGCAAAACTGATCACATTCCCATTCGCCTCAGATGTGCTTTGGTGTTAATTAGAAAATGCAAACGCACCAAAATAAGATGTTAAACATGGTAAAAAATAATACCATCTTAACAACAGCCTGTCAGCATTGTCATGTTGAGCATGTTAGCATGCTGACGTTAGCAGCTAGCTTGAAGCATTGCTGTGTCTAAGTGCAGCCTCACAGAGAATACTCTTAGTTTGTTATAGTCAGACAGACAGACAGACAGACAGACAGACAGACAGACAGAACACATGTGACTAGTGGGTCAAATAGAAGTTGCTCAATTTAAAAACAATCACAAGACAACAATTTTGGGAACCATTGGATTAATCAATTAGTCAATAAGCAGAGACTTTGATAATCAACTCATTCAAGTTATTCATCAAGCAAAAATGTTATGAGATATAAACTATACACATCTACTATACACATCACATTGGACTGTGGGAAATTGTGATGGACTATTTTCACTAATTTCTCATGTTCATAGCTAAACTATTAAGATAAGTATTCAATGAAAGCGATAGTTTGTCACCCCTCGTGAAGAATTCTAAGTAATGACAACAAAACTGTCGGTGTGTCCACATGATACAGCCTTCAGTGATCACACACCCCACCCCTCCTCCACGCAATTGCTAGTAGCCAAGGAGGACACGGAGGATTAAAAAACATGAAGAACTCTTCAGGAAGAGGTCATTATCTTCACTCGAGCTTCTGCGTGGGAAAGTCACCGGATGACATAATCTTCTGAACATAGCCATACTGAGGAATGTAACGGACGTTTCTTAATATCAAAAAGTTTTGTACTAAAGCTTTAAATGATAAAAACAGGAATTATTCAATGCAGTCCTGTAACTTCTGGTGCATGTGATTGTAAGCTCCATTTGAACTCGGTAGTATTAATCTTTTGTGTAAAGGGCGATGTAGGCCTTGCTTGATAAACTGTATCGACTCTCTGCGCTGAACTGGCGTTAACCTTTCACTGGACCGGGATAAACTCAGGCAGATCAACAACTTCATGTGGTTCTGGCAGTGAGAGCTGCATAGAGATTAAGTCTTATGAGGTAAATGAAAGACAGTAGTTAAACCATGATCTCAGCCCCTTGAAATAGACCATTGTTAGTTTCTGAATGACTGCCACTGAGCAATTGTTTTTGACCAAAATTCACTTTGTGTGTTAGCGAGGCAGAACAACAGACAGAAACAGAGATGTGGGGAAGATTGATGGTTTCCAAAAACAGAGAATTTGAGTTTTATCAAAATCAGAAAGCAGGAACATGGAATTACTAAAAGATTATCCTCATATGTTAAAAATATTTAGGTTTTATTGAACCTCTATTTATGTATCCAAGGCAATCATGATGAAATTGCAGCTATCTTTCACAAGAGAGACATTACAGCTAGATGGAAACATTTTGCAAATATTTAATGGAATGTAAAAGATAATTTCAGAAAAAAAAGTGAGAGAAAGGAATTAAAAAAGACGAGGAGTGAAAACGACAACACTCTATAACCAAATATGTAAGTCAGAACATCCACCATAATTTGAGGAGAACACAAATAAACTCAACATGGAGCCTGTCTTTACTTACTGTCAAAGAGGCAGCTTAATTCAAATGTAAAGAGCTGGTGGTTTACAGCTGTACCGACTGCTCTGTGTGAGCTGTCTAGGTAGTGTTCAACCTCCGTCTGGATGCTCAGGTCTGCATGGGGAGTGGGTGTGTATTAGCTGAAGGATGAGGCCAGTTTCTTTCTCCCTCCCACAGCCCAGAGATCAGCCCAGGAGCTGCCGCTGGTGGATAAGCGGAGCTTGGAGACATGTCCTGCCCCTGGGGGGGGGAGAAGATGCTCATCGACGGACACAACTTCCAACACGACTCCAAGGTGGTGTTCGTGGAAAAGGCTCAAGGTAAAATAGGAGGAGTTCTGGATTCTTAGTGCAGCTGTGTGTGTCTCCCTCTCCGTTGTTGGAGAAACCCCAGGACTGTCTCCACCCTCCCCCCTCTCCCCCCCCGCCGTCAAAATATCCTCCGTCCTGCCAGAGTGCCACATGTGGTGCACATTAATGCGCTGTATTTTTAACCCAGCAGATTTACATTTGCAGAAGTTTCCATTGCCTGTTAAGCAGAGGAATGGATCACAAATGCAGCGTGTGTGTGTGTGTGTGTGTGTGCGTCTGTGTGTGTGCGTGCGCATGTGTGCGTGCGTGCGTGTGCAGGGGTGCTTGGTTGCGCACGTGGTGTGGAAGCATGTCCTTTTGTTGCCTCAGTATTTGTTTCTCTTTTTCTTACTTTAAGCCATTTTTGGTTTGGAGGGAGAGGGGACTGCTCCCAGATGTTGATGCGAGGAGGTTTACAAACAGTAATTTCCTTGATTAGCTTCGGCAAAGCAACTTGAGGTACAGTTTGGGCCAAGGCTGAGCAATGTAAACACGTGTGATCCTATCGGCCCGGTGACTCATTCAAAAAAGAGGGAAGCCCTTTCATTGTTCGACCTGTAAAGGGAAGATTTCAAGGCTGCCCGGGCACACAGGCGGCCCCCCTCCAGCACTATGTAATGGAGGAGTGAGATTGTTTATCAAAACAAGAAGTGATTGAATGAGCAGAGGCCTTGTTCCCCACTTCCCAACCTCTTTGATTAACCCTGATCTCTTCCTGAGAGGAGTGTTTAAGTCGTGTTACGTTTCTCAAAGGCAGAGCTGCTCTGTAGTCAACTAAAAAATCACTGGTTGTTAGCCAGCTAGCAAAGATGGAACTCTGGTTAAAATACATGGATAAAAATACTTTAAAATTACATCTGTTTTTATGAATACTTGTTGGCTTGTGCATTAGCTTTAACTACCAAGCCCCATGCTTATCAGAGAAATTTCAACTTTGACTTTATGCTATGCTAACTAATCTTGTTAATTAAGTATAGCTTTGTGGCTTTTTTCAGTTGGATTGTTATTTCTTAGAATAATGTAAAGTTGGCTGTACTGAGCATTAAAAAGATCTTCAGGTCCTGGGGTAAAGCAAAGTATAAGGTTGATACATTGCATCGCTCTACTACTCAGCTATAAAATAATATAAAATATAATAATGTATACAATAATAATAATAATACAAGAGTTCCTAAAATCAGTAGAAAGAAATTGAGACATTTTAAAATATTCAAAATATTGATTGAACATCCTTCCATTAGTAATTTCTAGTAAATGGTAGGAAGGAACTGTAAAGTAATCTCAGCAACAACAATATGACATTATTCCCTCTTCATTTGACATGCACTCATTTTAAAAGTTCTGAAAAATGAATCTTGCAATAATAATTTAAATCCTATAATAATACTAATTTAAATCCTAATCATATAAGACCATGAGATGCTATGGAAGCTTCAGACAAAGCTAATAGGTGGACTTTAAGGAAACATTTAACTAATACTCAAAAATCAATTGGACAATTAGTTTTGTAGCAACAAAGCGAAAGTAATGACCACTCTTGTGTGGGTCAGTAGCTGCTCTGACTCTGTCTATGGGGCCATGTGCACGCTCCGGGCTGGTGTTGATGGGTGTGCTCCCTTGTTTTTGATGAGGGTTTTCCCACGTCTGGCACCAGCATCAGATTCCTGGGCAATCCTACCATGGAAACACCCTTAAGCCAGCCCCCCCCCCCCCTGCTTCCCTCAATCCTTCCATCTCTCTATCCAAGCTGCCTCTGTGCCACCAGTTCATTAGCAGCGGGCTCCCTACGGATCACACTGGGTCTTCTTTACAGCTGCTCTCTGTATAAATAGATAGGTAAATAGATACAGTAGACAAGTAGAGGCATCATTAATCTCTGGGGGGAAATCATTGGTGTAATAAGATATACGGCAAGATGCAAAACATCCAGTTTGCATCTCAGCTTCCCCATCCTCGTGTAGAACTGAGTTTGGAAATGGCAACGCTTTTATTGTTATTTTACTCAAAGCAGAGCTCTGAGAAACAGTTTAACGATCAAACTCATAAATCCAGACTGCTGGATGTTGTTGCCATAAAGAGCTTAAGTATTTAATTTTACCAATGTACAATTTCTTGCAAATTTTCCAATGAAGCACTCTCTCAAAATAACGTTTACAAAGCTGTGGTAACCGTACATGTGGGCTTTGACATATTGGGTGTTTGCATGCGGCCCGTACTTTCAAGTGTGTGTGTGTGTGTGTGTGTGTGTGTGTGTGTGTGTGTGTGTATGTGTATATGTGTGTGTGTGTGTGTGTGTGTCATTATAGGCAGCAGGATGGGTCACTCTGCCTTAAAAAGCTGCCAACAAACTAAAAATGTCATTTGTTTTGGTTTTTGTGACTGATGGTCTAAATGATGTTTCCTCTTGCTGGCAAGTGGTGTGTGTGCGTGTGTGAGTGCGTGTGTGTGTGTATGTATGTATGTGTGTGTGTGTGTGTGTGTGTGTGTTTGAGAGAAAGTGACAGTGAGGGGTCAAATGGGTTTGTGTGCATGCACAGTTTCATATTCATCTTTTCTTCCGAATATGACAATATTCCAAATTTGATATGTTTCTTGTAAACAGCATGTTCCTTTTTGGTAATTCCAATAAGGCCTTTTTCCGAATAGCATTTTACGTGTGGGATATGCCGGTATTATTTGAGTTTTAGAAGCATTTTTTGGACATGTGATCATTCGGAATATGCGTCTCCATTGGGGGTTTTACCACAGTTTGCAACAGGCCAACTGTTTTTTTTTTCTTTGATCGAATATTTTTATTTTATTTAAAAAATTAACACACAATACACTTGGACATAGGAACGTGTCCCAGGACCAAAAAAAAAACACAGAGAGGAAAGACGGGAAGGGGGGAGACCTGACAAAAACACAACAGCAGGAACGTAGCTCGCAGCTCACCCATTGTTATGGTTGTTGTACACAACAATGAATTTATTAGATGTGCATGTATACAGTACAAAGTCCGTGTTTTGTTGTTGCTACCTATGGCTCAGTGCAGAAGGAAATCCCTGTTTCCCCCCATAGAGACACACTCTGTCACCTGTTCCTTAGTCAGAGCACAACATCGCAAAGCAGTAAATGCATGTCAGCTTTGCTCTACCAGCCCTCCTGAGCCTCCTGTCTCATGCTTCAATGCCGCCCCCATAGAAATAACCGAGATAGCATCAGTTCAGTTGTCACTCCGGGTTAGAGCCAATCAGTCATAAGAGATTACTGTACGGCCTCAGCGCTGCAGACATCAGCCTGTAATCTAAACCTTACTCAATCTCACCTTCCTTTCATTTGCCCTGGCCTGCCCAGAAGATATTGTCTCTGATAAGTCACACTCACTCCATTTGGGAAATTAGGCCCTTCTGTCCTTTATTCACCTCTGTTTTTTGACGTTTAGTGTTCTGGGTTCTGCTGGAGGAGTGCTTAGTTGTGATTTATTGTCTGAAAGAAAAGGCTATCGGTGCCAAAATCCAAATAGAAATGAAAGACAGAGTGAGAACTGTGGAGAAGGGAAAACATTGAAATACAAGTAAACGTATGAAACTTTAAACTTAAAAACTCAGCAGCAGTAATGTGACACGTGTATGCATTTCCCAAATATCAACATTCAATAAGTGAAGAAAAACAGCCCTGTTTTTATCTTTGTGACTATGCATTTACCAGCTAGTCTGATGTGTGTTTTTGTTGAAGAAGTCAGAGTATTATCTTTTTATATGAAAATGTCTAAATCACCGAATTTGGGCATACAGGGTTTTTCTTTGGATAGTGACAATGTAACTATTTTATATTACTTAAAGGTGCTCTAAGCGATGTCACACGTGTTTAGGCTACATTTGTTGTCACATGCAGCAAACACCTCCTCAATATCTGCAAGCTGCCTGTCCCCAGAACACACTGTAAAAAAAACGCGGTCTCTGTAGACAGCCCAGGGTCTACAAACGGCAACAAAAACAAACTTTGCCCACCGAACCACAAAGCATACACACACACAGTGATCCAGCCTATAACCGACAAGAACCACCCAACATCACTTAGAGCACCTTTAAGTTTATAAGGATAGTATCTCAGATCAAAACATACTATAATAAAGTGTTCATATATATTGATATGATAGGATTCTAAAGTAAACAAAAAATAAAGTAAACAAAAATAGACTAGAAACTTCTGCAACTGTAACAAAATTAGCTTTCAATAGCATCTAGTGGTCTTCCTTCAGTTAGTGGAGCTAAACTGAAGCATTTTATATCACAAACAAGTTATTCGCCTTTCCATTGTGTATTTTAATAATGGCACATATCGGAGTGGATTACTTAAACTCCAGCCCCTTGGAAGCAATCAAATTACATAATACTTAATGTAATTGGATTGCTTTATTTTATATTTGTACATTGATGTTTAAAAGATTAAAGCATTTCCTATTTCTCCTCATGTTTTGTTTGTCTTCCACACTGCTCTTTTGCCACCTGACTACTCAGAAGATAGTGATCGATTAAGTATAGTCAACTCAGTTGCTTTGTTTTCTTAAAACAAAAGTGCATTTTTCTTTGGTTGAAACTTATAAACACAGGGTGTCCACCACAGTAGACACACAGAAAGAGAAGGGGTAAAATAAATACGTTGGATTGGTACTGGTAAAACAAGATTACCTTCCTATTCAACAAGTCTGTATCCTAGTTACAGCTGAACGTTCAGATATGAGTGCTAGTTTAAGACAGCAATGCTGCTTCTGTTTCAGAACCATGCAGTTATCAGAAAATAATGCAAAACCTGATACTTTATAACACGGCCGTTATATATATATATATATATATATATATATATATATATATATATATATATATATATATATATATATATATATATATATATATAGTGAATAGATAAGTTTGTGTATTGTGTGAACTACGTCTTACTTTCTTTTTTATTTTCTTCCAGTATTTTCAATAAAGTGTGGTTTTCTGCTCAGTGTTTCCCCCCCAATAATTGATAATAGCTTAATTTGAGTGAGAGATCCTGGAGTTAATCCTTGCAGAGGAGAAAACCTCTTGTGAAAAGAGCATGTTAACATCTGGCCTGTTGCACTGCACAGCTGCCTTCTCTGCTGCACTCAGTATCACTGTAAATAACCATTTCCCTGACCCATCAAACTTCTCAGCTGCAAGGTAGCGGTGTTTTTATTGACTTATCCTCATCACCTGTCCATCTTTTTGTGTGCCGGTGAGTTGGAGCGTCAAACATGTAGAGACCTTAACAAGCTTTCCACGTCTGCTAGAACACCCCAACAATTTTGTCTAATTGTGTTTGGCCGAAGCGGTAACAAGTAACAGGAACCTAAAAAAATTGAACTGTAAGAGGATTATCGTGCTGCAAGGCTGCCAGATGGTGTCTGGAATTACCTGTAGAAATTACAGATAACCATCCTCCTTTAGTCCCCATGAGAGCAAGATGACACCAATGTAGCAGCGGAGGGCTGTTTTAACATGTGGTACTTTAGTTTTGAAGAGTGGTTTTGTTTGGAGGGAAGGGCTGTCAACAGACTTCGATTTCATTGCATTCATAGAACAATGACTTCCACTTGAAGCCATTCAGTGGTTTGGCTGCCTCTGACACTTCTGAGAACAATGGCTGTTTTCATAAACAAATCAATTACAACCACATAAACAGCGGGGATTATGCTTTTATAAATTACAGTGCGTGATTCATAAAACTTGCAGGCCCGTTTGAGAAACTCCAGAGATTGATTTTTTTTTTTATGAAAGCGCTGCCTTGCATCCAGATGATGTTGTGCAGTAATAGGCTGTAGCTGTAAGTAGTGCAGGGTGGATGTCAGTATCTTGTCCGCGACCGCTGCCATTTATCAGCTCTGAGCTCGGTTCAGTCGCCACCTCTTCCACACCGCTGCAGCTTGCATGCAACTTCTAAAATCCATGTGTTTTCAAGGCGGGAGGAAGGAAGAAGTTTGGCCATCAGTCAGAGGACAAGGGAACTCTTTCAGAATGCCACATGGGCCTGGGTAGAGCATGTGTTTATATTTACTGTACGTTATGAGGGCTTGGGCACACGCCACCCTGCTGTTTTGCTCTAGGCACCACCGTTTTACTCCACCCAGCCCTAATTAAGGAGCACAAGGAGCTGTTTGATTCCCTTATTAAACCCAACATGACAAATAACTGTATTGTATATTGTTTGATTCCCCTCAGCTGCCATGACTCTGTACAGCACAGCACCGCTGTGCCATTGACTGCTCTGTGTTATGTCTGTTCTGAGAAAGTAATGATTTGTATAGACCATTGCTAACGAAATGTGAATTGTAAGACTTCTGTGAGGCTGGGACGCAGCCAAGGCAAGTGCTTGGGCGTTGTGAGAGTTGGAGAGGGGTACTGGGTTTATACGGTCGGGGTGGTTTTGGGGGAGAGGTTTTAGGCTGAGTTGTTTAACTTAGATAATATTGGATATTCTCCAGCACAGTGGGCCAGGGAGTTAGAAACCATATTGAGCTCGCTGAAAATTGGTAGGAGTGGAACTGCTGCTGAAGTTTTTCATTGGATCAGTGCAGGCGTTGTGCAGATGTTTCCCTATAACTCTGGAACATTCTGTGGTTATCAATTACATTCTGTGGTTATCAATTATCCGGTACACTCTTTTCAAACAACGACATCCCACGCATTTAAAGCGCTCTTTTTTAGGGGGGGGGGGCTCTTGAGCAGTTTCCTGGCAATATGTAGCCGGGCACAGAAAATAAAGTGCTAAATTAGATTTTTCTATCTCTGTATTGATGTGAAAAATGATGTGAGTGTGACTCAGAGAGAGAGAAAAGCAGACAGGGAGAAACAGAGACAGACGAGAGATTTGAAAAACATGTTTACCTCCTGCGGAGCAACATCGGCTGCAAAGGCTACCCTTCTGGAGAGGTTCCCAAAGTGAAGACTGAAGAGAGGCAGCAGGAGACAAGTAGGAGAGAGAGAAAAAACAGACACGACTGAAGATTGAAGTTTTAGTCAAGTAAATGTTTTTTTTAGAGACAGAACTGCTCTCAAATAGGAAGAAATAATAATGGCTCATTTTCTGTAAAGAACATAAAAAAATAACTTATTTTCAATGACTATTAAATAACTATTACATATGAGGTGTTCCCAGCGTATTTAATTGTAGGTGCTATGAAACTATGTTGTCTTTCTGCACCTGCTATTCCCACACAAAGTTACACATTTTTTACATTTTTCACAGTTATCACTTTCACCTACTCTGATTAAGTTCTAAGAAATAAGCACAAATAATGATCCAAAATCTTGCTTTAATTTTTTTTTTTACCTTTATTATAATTTAGTTTCCTTGTTTTCTCACAAAAAAACGAAAATGATCATAAATGTGATCTCACAGGGTTAAATGGCAAATATAAACCATAAATGATGTATATATCATTGCTAATTGAGCTAATCATAATTGCTAGTCATAATATATTATTATAAAGTAATCAAAAAGTCATAAGAGCTATTTTTCCTTGTTGACATGTTGCACATAGAATAAAGAAAACAGCATAAAGATAAAATATCCATTGGACACTGCATGCCCCCATAGAGCCTTTCTGACGAGAATCATGTACAACTTTATGCATGACAAGCTGTTTTCCTTTTCATTTCTATTGTTTACACATTGGCTTCCTTGCAACATGGTTTGCAAATGTCATGTGTGATTCATGGTACCACACATGGTGTGTTTTCTTGCACGCCAGATGTCTGCACCTTGCCGTGCACCAGTCCCGATTGTGCCCAGGATATGCTGTACTTTTGTTTCACCTATTTATTTAAACTCTTTTATTTCATTAGTGTGAGGTTTAAGGCTGTAGAATTTATTTGGGTTGCCTGTCTCAAGGAAACAATGTTTACATGTCTTTGTACGAAGAGGGAAATGTGTTTGTTCTGATGGCTTAGTGGTGGAAGTCACAAATCTCAACTAGAAGTCTTTTGTCTCTCTTCACTAATGTTTTTTAAGACATAAATCCACTAAATATAATTTAGACAAAGAGACTGTAAAAAGATCCTACAGTAGTGCTGATTTCTCATTAAATTTCTTTCTAGATGAGTTGCATGTAGTGCCAGAAGTGACATTAGGTTGTGTTTTTACTACTATAGCCCCCGGTTATTGAGTCTCTAATTGCAACACAACTGCCGACCATTTCTGCAACTTTGTGCAGCTGTTGCAGACCCTTTCATCTGATGGGCAATGACTGCCATGCATTACTCGGGCAACGGAAACTGGTTCAGGCACAAGTTATTATAAATAATGTTTATAAATAATGTTAGTCTGAAACACAGTCAAATGATAACTGGCTATATCCTATTTTGAAGCCTTTGTCTATGGGTGCTCATTGAAATACTCAGTCTAGCATATCATACTCACAGGGGTCTGCTGAAAATCGTGCCTTAAAGTAGGATACTGAGACCACAGCTGTGTCCCAATTATCATCAGGTGCACTGGAAAAGTGACCAAATTAAATATTTTCTAAAAAGAGTCTGTGTGCATATCCCAAAAAGTGATTGTACGAGTTTGAAAACACGCCTCCAGAATAAACAGCTCAGTGTCTCAGATCCGCCTCACCTCCTTCTGTTGTCTCTTGTGTTTTTATTGGTTACTGTATCTCTGCCCCAAATTTCAGAGATCTGGCTACACAACTTTTGTTAGTTTTGTCCTTTGGGGGCATAGGGTTAATACTCTTTTAGGTGATAGACGTTATATAACTTCTTCCTGGAAAGCAGCAGCTTAAACACTCCACAACTGACAGACAGTGTGGGAAAATCAAGGAAGGAGAAACAGGTTTCCAGTGTCTTCTCAGACATAATAGAAGCTGGCAGTGCCAAGCTACACCTCCTCCATCACTGCCACCTCACAGCTCCGCGGCACACAAATGAGCACCCCCCCCCAACCCATCTGCACCGTGCTGTCTGCTCAATTCAAAAGCTCCACTTATCAAACTGCAGACAGCCCGTTGAGCAACACGGCACATCTCAGTTAATTTTCTTCAAGACATTTTGGCCACGGCTGACCTTTTTTTCTTTAAACTGCAGTTTCTTTTCCACGTAAAGTCATTTTCACAGTCCTTTTTAGGGCCTCGTTAATAAGTCGGGAGTCTGAAGAAATTGCAATGGTTTCCTTCTGTGTCTTTAAAATTGGTAACAAATACAGTTTTACTGACACCTTAATGGGCAGAATGATACATCAAACTTGCTTTTTTAAGCAGGCCTGATTTTCCGATAGCTCTCATGATGCCTCATTTTTGTTTTTTAATTGCCTGAGGGGAAGACCTCTTTGTTGTGGCAACTTTAAGGAGTAAAAAAACATTAGTGGAAAAAGAGCAAACACTATTTAACAATCATTATATGAGGATAGCAGAAAGATTCCTATGAAAACACGAAAAATGAGAAGTTTGAAAGATGAGGCGAGTTGTCTGTTTCCAGTCGTTGTGTAATAATGAGCCCACCAGCTGCTGGAGCATGTTGGGATTCCACACAGCGATAAAGTCAAGGTTTCTCTCATCCACCAAAGACGCCGCTCATCTCTTTGGTATGACTCTGTTTTTTTTTAGTATTGTATCAGATTTCTCTCTCTCTCTCTCTGTGTCTCTCTTTGTCTCAGGTTTGTTAGACTATGAGCTCATGAGTGGCGAGTCAGACGGTATGACCTGTAGCTGTTATATATGTCACTTATGTAACACATAATAACAATGCTTATACCATTTCTTAATTTCTGTTGGAAGCCAAGTAGATTATTTTCTCATTTGTCATTACTAAACTCTTTTTCTTTTTTTTCAGATGGTCACCACCTTTGGGAGACTGAGGCCAAGGTTGACAGAGACACCTCAAAGCCTGTAAGTGATACATGTGATGCTGTTATCATGACCAATCCGCTCTCATTCGAGCAGCTATTCTCAATCTTTTAACAAAACTAAGTGGCAAAACAGTTTCAATCTTACCGTAACAAAAAATAACTAGATGGTGTCTTAATTAAGTGATCTGAAAGTAAATTGAGCTCCACTCAGCCTGTTGCCCACCTGATTCAGCACTCTACTTTTAAGGGTGAGTTCACTCTTCATGCTCCCAAAAATGTTTCATATATTACCTCAAGTGCTTACTACTTACCATTACCTTACATACAGTACCTTTGGACAGAGCCAGACTATCTGGTTCCCCCTGTCTTTTATGCTAAGCTAAGCTAATCGGCTGGCTGGCTGTTCTATATATTTACCATACAGACATGAGAGTGGTATCTATATTCTCATCTAACTCTCGGCAAGAAAGCATATGAGCACACTTTCCCATGCATTACAGAGAGAGAGAGAGAGAGAGAGAGAGAGATGTAGTTTGGGGAGTTTGGGAGATAGACGAGGGGATTAGAGGGTGTCTATATGTGAGGCAGTGCACCTGCTCTCTGTTCCTTCCCATTGCAAAACACACACACACACACACTGCTGGGACACATCTGTCTGCTTGAATAGACAAAGGGCCTCCCTCCTTCCCCTCTCAGCCCAGTCTTCTGGATTGGTCCCATTTTAAACACTGACGCTGCCTTGGCCAGGTTTAACCTCTGCTGCTCCAGCTCAACACAGACCAAACCACAAATTCTAATACCTCAGAATACCTCAGCGCCTCCGTCACCCGCACAGACTGACCTCCCCAAGAGTGAGGTTAATTTGGGAGAAGAGGAATGATTCAGTTTTAATTTTAAGAATAATTTTCAATTAGATGCATCAGATTACTCACATAAACTGGCCATGAAGCGCTCACTCGTGGAGTCCAAGAATGCTCCTCCATGCTCCATTTTGTCACATTTTATCTTCCTCCCGCCATGTGAGAGATAATACTTTTGTCAGGTAAAAATATGTCAGTGCTTGCTTTGGTGATTTTCATGCTTTTTACATCAATTGAAGTTCCATTCTGTCCCCAGCGGGTTGAGAAGATTTTACAAACAACTTGTGTGCACATAAACTTTCAAAAGTGAATTTCACTCAAGCATGTTTTGGATACAAAATGGAGCCTGTTTTTATGCATATGTGTTTAAATTACTGAATTGGACAGCAGCAAATGAAATGCTGCAAATATTCCAAATAAACCTGGACACAATTACAGTTTATGCAGTGCAAATGGTAAACCATTTCCCGAGTTTTTATCAGCTAATTCTCTGAAGGACAGATGAATTGTGTTGAATTAGAGAAGTCGAAAAGTCTCGTCTGGCTTCACTTGACTTTACGACTGTAGTGATTAAATATAACGTGTGTCAGCTCTCACCTGTGTAGTCAGGGCCAGCCGTCCTCTGAAGCACAGTTTTGTAGACAGATGATTTCCTCCTTTGCTACTGAGCAGCACCTCCAACACACTTAGACACACATACTGTATATACGTATACATATAAAAATATATACAGGGTATGATTTGTGAAAAAAGCTAATCAAAACATGCAAGAATTAAATCCCCCTTACAATACCATGGATAAAGTGCCACTCAGCCAGGCATTTAACACTTAAATATGCACTTCAATATTCAATAGAATATAGAGCGCTTTCAAGCTGGAGAGCGTGAGAGCTCACTTTGCCGCGAAAACAAAATACTTTCACCCAGGAAACATTTGTTTGTTCCTTGGGAATGTCTTAATCCAAACCACAATCTTTTTCCCAAACTTAACTAGTCTTTTTGTTGCCTAAACCTAACTATCATCGCAACTGTCATATACATATGTACACAAAGAGCAGAAACATACACATATGTTGCTGATGAACGTTATCGCTCCTGACCTTTATGTGGGATTAGATCCAGATTTTCTTATTTTATTTAAAGATACAAAAAGGATAAAATGAAACAGAACAAAGCATTAAAGCTAAAACAGGATACACAGTAAGTTGAGAAAAGCAAACAGTAATGGCGTTTTTTCCATTGATGTTACCGGCTCAACTCGCCTTGCCTCGGCTCAACTCGAACGCTGGATAAATTATTTGCCGGTAAACACAGCGGGTTTGTTACGTCCGTCACTAGCAGTGATGACGCAGTGATTAGTGACAATTCTCTCCGACCAATCAGTAGTCTGCAGGCTTTCACGTCACCTTTGGTATCACCTCAGCTCGCTTGGAACTAGTATTGGTATTACTACAAAAAGTAGCTGTTAGCAGGTACCAGGGGAAAAGGGGAGTAGAGTCGAGGCGAGTCCAGTAGATTACATGCAGTGGAAAAACACCATAAGTAAAGAAATGACTGTACCATGAATCAAAAAAGAAAGCTTTATACCATGCAATAACTTAGGACGGATCTCTTTGTTTGTATTTATATCTAAGAATGCATTTCTTAACTTATTTTCTTTGTTGTAGAATTCGCTACTTGTTGAAATCCCTCCCTATCGGAACCAAAGACTCTCCACACCGGTCCATGTGAACTTCTACGTCTGCAATGGCAAGAGGAAAAGAAGCCAGTACCAGCGCTTCACCTACGTCCCTGCCAGTGGTAAAGCTCTCCTCCTCTTACACATTTACTACTTCTTAACTAGAAATAATTGTACAGTTTTTTCCACATTTAGTGATGTCTGCTTGACAAATCTTTTGATGAAATTGCACAATTCATACAAGACATTTTGAACTTCCCCCTCATTGTGATGTCACCACTGGGATAAAGAAATGTAATTATAAATGATGTACCACACAGCCTCTTGCAGTAGAGCTTGGAGTCGGGCTGACATTTGGTGAATAAAACCAGAGTCCCCACAGAGCTTCATTTGTCACCAAAATAAGAGAATACCCCTACGCCCCCCCCACCCCCGCCCATTGGGGTTTCTTTTTTACTTTCCTATCAGCACTGCACCACTCTCAGTCTACCCTCTGCCTTTCATATTCCAGACTAATTAGAAACATTTTTGCCAGTGTTTCACATCTGAAGACGAGAACAAACAGTTTGTATTCCCCCTTGTCTGGTGCTTTGCTAGGGAGGAACAAAGCAAAGCTGTTATTCCTTCATTGTAAAAAAAAAAATTATAAAAAAAAAAAGTAAAACTATAAAATCTGTTCTTTCCGTACCTGTACACTGCAGCGGCAGAGAAAGGGGCATGGGAAACGTATGGTATTTGAATAGAGAACTTGTTGCCAAGCTGAATATAAACACTGACCCACCAACTGAAAAGTAAAAACCACTGCTAATTGCGCTCCTGGCTTGGAGCGAAAATCCAGTGGGTGGTTCAAAGCTGTGATTCAAGTGAACTGGCCCAGCCCTGTACGTGGGCGACGGAGTGTCTTGCTGTGAAAGTGGAGCATTGTCCTCAGGATGCAGAGAGTGTAAGGGAGGGTAGAGGCCGCACGACGGCTTGTCTGGTCAGTGTCTCCTCAAGGGTGAGCCTGTAAAGGAAACGAGCCAGCCGGGTTAATATGATCTGCCAGACTTCAAAAAAAAGGAGAAAGTGAACAAAAGTTCAAAACAAATGGGCAGAGTGCTAAACGCAGCTAGAAAGAAATATAAAAGTCTACATTTTATTGTTGCAATAATGAGTCACTTCAGCTTTTTTTTGCAGCAGGTGTTGCAACAGCTCGCATAAAAACAACAGATTTATTTTGGGACATACAGTACACACGGCTGATTTTCACATTTCGGAAACCCAGGGGCACGCTCCCTTTTTGTGGCAACACAAAACTTGTGCACTTCTTCTGTGCCCTTTCTGTGCATATGCGTCTGCCTATCCTCTACATGCAGACAGACCCACTTCCTCCAAACAGGCCCAAAATAGGGCTGCATGTGCTATTTTAGTGCTGCGGTTGGGTTAACCATCTCATCGCAGTTCCTCTTTTACAGTGTTTGACAGTGGAGGCTTAGGTTAGGCAAGACACGTCTTAGTTTCACTCATTTTAGTCTAATTAGACACTTATTTATCCTGCCACACTGTTAAAATATAATTTTTAAGATATTTCCAGGAGCAAACAAAAAGATGCAGATAAATATTTAAACGAGAATTCCGGTCGATTCCAACATGTAGCTCTGTTTGTAAATTTGGAGTGCTAAAAACTCCAATTGGCTAAAAACAAGTTTAAAACTTGCCCTGTTTAAGCCTGATGGGTGCAAAATCAAGCAGGACGATAACACGGTGTAGGCAGAACCGATTGTTTTAGTTTTTCTTGCTACTGACAGCACTCCAAATTTACAAACAACAGAGCTATGTGTTGAAATTGACCGGAATTCTCCTTTAACAATGAACTTTAGAAAAATACAAGAATAACAATCGCAAATCAAATCATAAAGTACAGTTTTTACTGCTTCAGCTATGGTTTCAAGCACATGCTTCATATTATAATCTAAACCAGCTTCACCACAAAAGACCAGATGAAATCCATCCATTTTAGTGATGCAGTGATGAAGCTCAGGGTCAGGGCCGTGCTGTCGTTTCCTTGTAGCCAGACTGAAACGCTTGTTATAAAAGATTAATGTTGTGTCAGGAGCTGCAGAAGATTGACGGCCCGCATTTAAAAACTTGGTGTCCAACATGTTTTACTCTGGGAATCTGGACCGGATGCCGGCGTCTGAGAAGTCCTGGCTCATTTGAACTCTGGTCCTCACTTAATGCTACGATAACCATCATTTGGGCTTTTTTCAGCTACATCTTGTGTTAAAAAAAGCAGTTTTCACGTTCAGTTAAACTTTTTCTCTTTGTCTCAATCAGCGAGCAGTAATGTATTTTAAATTGCTGAACCCTACTAATTATAAAGCTGCTGTTACAGCAACATATTTGATATTGCACATAGAGTGCGTATTAGCACCAGAGTAGTATCCAAAGAAAATAGGCATTTTAATATTGAAGCAGCTGGAAGTTTCTGGTGTTGATGAGTCATCCCTTTTTCTGCTTTTTTTTCTACTTTTGTGAATATTTTCAGCAGGGTGGGAGAGCTCTGGTCCAGACACAGAGTCTCATTGATGAGAGGGTTTGTTTGGCAGCGGGTATCCTAGCCCCAAACCCACTCACTCTCCACACTTGCAGGAAGGTTGGAATTTGTGTTTACTCATTTAGCTTTTCCTTCTTCTGTTCTCCCTTCTCTCCTCTCAGTCCCGACAATAAAGACTGAGCCACACGATGACTATGACGCCCCTCTGGTGTGCAGCCAACATGGACCCGGCCTGTCCATGCACCCAAAACCATACTTCCCCCCTCAGGTCATGACCCCCGTTAATGCCCTCTGACCTCAGGCCGTGCGTGGTGGGTGGGGCTTACTCTGTCAGCCAGCAGAGATTGGCAGCCAAGCCCTCCTCGCTTCCCGCCTCGTCCTCTCCCAGCACCAGCCCCAAACTGCACGACCTGTCGCCGCCGCCCTTCTCCAAGTGCCTGTCTGCTGGCCTAGCTGTCCAACACCCGGGACAACAGTCCCCAATGCCACACGTCTCCATCATCCAGGAGACTCCGGGGCGCTACCAGCCGCCTAGCCTGTACCCGCCAAGCAGCTCCTCCTCCTCCCCAACCTCGCAGCCCTCCACCCCAACCGATGGCCCTTTCTCTCCGGCCCTCTGCATGACGCCGGCCCAGCCGGGCAGCGGAAGCACCAGCCCAAGAGCTCACGAGCACCCAAAGGTGCCAGAGAGGGGCCGGGGCTCTCTTCAGGACAATGGCAGCCCTCCATCGCTGGCTGTCAGCATCAAACAAGAACCACAGGAGCTGGACCAGATGTACCTTGATGATGGTGAGTGAAAAGTTTATTTTATAATTATACAAAATGATGCTAAACCTTCTAAACCAGTGCATGGACACAGTTATACAGGGAACAACCCGCCCAAGCCCTCATTGACTAATCAAAAAGGGTTTTATTACCATCCAGCACAAAATGATCATAATATATCTGCAGGTACGGACGGGATTTCTGATAAATATCATACAGTATGACTCACCGATCACTTAGCCAGGAGCTGACACAAAGCTTTTGCTTTTGAGAAAATCTCCTCCGGCATTAGCATTTAAAGTAAAAGTGCAACATTTTGAGAAAAACATCCTTTATTGCCGAGTTAAATGAGAACACTGATACCAGAGCTGATTAGCTTAGTTTATAGAGACTGGAAACGAGAAAACCGCTAGCCTGGCTCTGGCCAAAGGTTAGAAAATCTGCCTACCAGCACCTCTAAAGCTCACTAATTCACACATTTAGTCTCATTTGTTTAATCTTTACAAAATCAAAATGTCAAAACACAGGGTTTTGTGGGGTTTATGTCTGTGACTATTTTAACTCTGAGCAAGAAAGTAAAAAAGCCTTATTTCCTTAAATGTTAAACTATTTCTCGATGCAGGACAAATAAACATTGCAACACATGTTACCTAAAGGCTAAAAATGTCTTATAAATCAAATAACACATGAGTTTTATTGTAACAGACATAGCACGCTGATTGTCTATGTTGTGAAACCGGGGTATTACCGTTTGTGTCAGTTACAGGCCACTGAGGAGGAGTAGATAGTATTTGATATACAGTATTTGGCTGTAAACCCTGAATGAGACAAGCCTGCCAAAAGCTTGCTAATATAATAAATACAGTTTTTGTGAGCCGCTTCTATTTGTCTCACAAAGAGCAGATATTTAGGAGCACAAACTTTATGATCTCACTGCTCAGGCCCTCTGCGCTCACCACTGAGGTTTCGGGGGCCGTGTCCTCTGCACTGCAGTAATTTGAAATAAATTGGATAAATGATCTTTCTCGGGGCGAGAAGAAACAGTCCCGGCTGTGTGTAAGTCCTGTGGAGACAAGGAGAGGGCAGTAGATGAAGCAACACTATCCAGCAGCTATCAGCGGACGGAGCAGCGGGTCTTTGATCCGTCACCAGAGCCCCTGCTGAATCGTCTGGCCGAGCTTCCTGGCGATGGCGAGTGAGACACTGTTGTTGGGGTGCAGACTGCAGGACTTAGACTGTTCCCGTGCCACTTCCTCTGAACAGTCTGTGTAAATACATTAACACATGTTAGCCCCGTCTGTGGGGCTATTTGTCTGGCTAGAGCTAAATAATTGATTTGTAATTAACTGGCGCTCATGGCTCTTGAGGAGTTTTTGTTCTAACCAGGTGTAGTTAAAGTAAAAATAAAATGTAAAAAGTTTTAAAGTACATGGATATTTCTAATGGAGCTAGGCCCCCCCCAATTACACTTGTTTTCATTGGCAAATTGAAGGAAATTCTACTAAGATTTCCAAACTTAATGTGGCTTCTCACGTCATTAAAACCTTTGGCAGAGTTTGATACATTTCACTTTATAATATCGCTCAGATGTGTTGTTACCGTAATTTCATTTCAGCCTTGCTCATTAAAACTTAAACCACGACATCTGAGACTTTTAGGGAGACACTGAGACACTGACTATATATCATTGCAAGGATTCACTGAAAATAGGCCAGTGTTTATGGGCTGTAATCGAGTATATCCATATCTGCATGTTACTGCCAGACGTCGAGATTTATCATTGCTATTTATTTATTTAATGTAGTGCAATTTTATTTGATTTTCGAACAATTTGACGCAAATAGTTTAAATGCATGAATCTTTAACCACTTATCGTGCCAAGTAGCCACAGTAAACTTCACTTAGAAAAAAAAGTGACACAGCCAGGTGTGTTTGATCTCCCACGGGAACTTCGTTGTTGCCCTTTTTTTGCCCGTAATCAGAGCTGATATCTTTTTTCATGCTTGTGCAGCCCTCTCATATTATTCAGGATCCCCTTCTGTAACACATTCTTTCACACCGTCCCCTGAGAGGTTACAACCATGTCTTCTCATGGAAAGTCTGAATCGTGCTGTTTGGCCTCGAGCCGAAGGTATAGGCTGCAGGGTGCACAGTCTGAACTCCGCCACTGCTGAGGGAGATGGAGGCCGGCCACGCTGCCATAAAACTCGCTGACTGGAGAGGTTTGCATGCTTCCCTTTGGCTCAGAAAGAGTCTGGAAGAGGTGGCCAAAGCCATACGTTACACTGCACAGTAGTGTGCTGTAGACTTTTTGTCAGCAGTGAGGTAATGTGCATTTTGAAGTCAGATCTGAGCCAAATAGCATTATGCAATGCTTTTTTACGGCGTGTTGTGGCCTTGTTAGATGTCAGAACAGTACAATTGATGAGCAGAGACTTTAGATGATCACAGGAAAAGAATTTGTGAGATTAGATTTGTGAGAAGTTTATGACTGAAGGCTGTTGAATCTGTCTGATACATTATAAACCTGCTTGCTTCCTCGAATAATTTGCAGCCACAGCTTGCAAAAGGACACAGTTTGATCAGTCGTTCTTTTTAATAATTAATTTGTGTCACACTATCCAATGAAGGAAATACAACATTGGTTTATCGCATATTCATCGACATCCACATCTGGTGTGTATTACTTGTTGCCAGTTAGTTATTGATGCATTTCTAAATGCAATAAGTGGCCAGAAAATAATATAAACACCAGTATGATGTAATGCAATGCAACAGCGCTGTAATTAGAAACAGTTTATTGTCTGTTTATTTTTACAGAAACAATACAGATGTTACAAAGGGAGAGGCAATGCAACAGATCTAATGTATAGCTGAAGCTAGTTTGCACCGTGCTCAGGCTTTTAAATTCAGTTTAACAAACATACACAATAGATTCAGGATAAAACAGTTTGTGTGCATGTGTATGTGTGCTTTTATTGTTCATGACTGTATGTGCATTGACATAAAGGTGTCAACATTTGTATGTATGCAGTTTGTAGGAGTACATATCTACAACAATCATTTGCAGGATTGTTTTACTGCACTGAGGGTTTTATTTTTCTGGTTACCTCATGAAAGCCTTTTGCCATTGTGGTAATATTTTGCTGAAGTCTTCTTCCTTTCTATTATTCTATTTTCTTGAAGACTAAAGCTATTGTCCACAGACATGTTTTTTTAAATACCTGGGTTCAAAAGATAAAAATTGGCAGCATCTGTGGTGAACTACAGAACCGCACTGTGGGACTGACTTGCAGTAACCCAGTAGGAGCCTCATTGTGTGGGCCAAGAACATCCCGTGGCTTGTGGCCTCAACTTCACTTGACGTGGCAATAAACGGTGGGTTTGGGGGAGTTTCTGTCTCCCCCGCCCAAGCCTTTTTCTCTCATTGTCTCAGCTCTGGGCCCTCAGCTGATTTATCCACAGGGATCAGAGAGACTGTTGAATATCTCGCCGCCTGATCGCTTCCACTGCAGTATTGTGTTATTACAGGCCAGATCATGTTAACGCGTTTCAGCTCTTAATGAGGCAAACAGTGCTGTCCTGCTAATTGTTTGGGAGTTCCTCGTTTGTCAGGGGTTTCCTGGTTGGACAGCCGGGCTGTATCAGTCAGCTCCAGCTGCTGTGGACCTCCATGGGACAGGAAACCAGTTCCTGGATTACTTCATATCAAACTGCACCTTCCTTGGTCTTGAATAACTGTAAAGTGTGAGAGTGTGCAGTGGCTTGTGTTAAATTATTAGCATGGCACTTAATCAGAGTTGTTTTGGGGACACTATATTACATGCATATATTACAATTAATTATGAGCACCAATTAATACTTTTATATTAATAACCACACGTTTGTTTGTATTATATAGTGCATATTCATGTTTTTTTCCATGTAGCCTAATTAGTTTAATGAGAAACACTTCCTATACTTCCTATAACCTCCAGAACAGCTACTAAATGGACCTTGAATTGAGATTGTTTTTCACCTGTATTAATTATGTTGTCTTCAATATTATTATTTAAATTTGTGTACAATAGTCCCTACAGTGACTGAATACCTTCTCATTTAACCCCTGTGTTGTCCTCGGGTCAAATTGACCCGTTTCAAAGTGTTTTATATCCAAAATATGGATTTCTTTCAACCAAATTGCCCCAAAATAACATGGTTGATTCCACACAACATTCTTCAGGTGAATTAATGATTACTTTCATTGAAAGTTTTGGGTGTTTTTTAATAGTTTCAAAACAATATCTGGACTAAACTTTGACATATACCCATCTGTGATCCTATTAGTCAAAATAATTCAACATTTCTGCCTTTTTTAACTAAAACCTTATGTATAATTTGATATAAATGATGTTTGTTGACCATGAATTCCAAGATTAAGTGTAAAACCTATTATTAAACCAGCTCAGGTTTTTAAAAAAGCATGGAAAAAGTGACAAATAAATCAGAAAAAGCGACAAAAACACCAGAAAAGCACAAGTTCATGGTTAACGGGGAAGACAACACAAGGGTTAAGATCATGTATCCTGTAAAAAAAATAAAAATAAATTAAAAAACAGAGAACCGAGAGTTGATCATCCCACTCGTGGTGTTTACTGATGTTCGCTTGTTTGAAGCATCTCTATCCCCTCGACTGTCTCTTGAGCGAATCGATGTGGCCGGAGAACACATGACACAGATGTCACACTGGTGCTAAGCCTATTTTTAGGACTTTGTTGCAAACACACTTAGAGATCAATAGATTGACTTTTCTTCAATTAGATCCTCCACATCAAATGTGACGCCGCAATGAAAAGTGGGCCATGGCAACGGACACATCAACAGTAAATGTTGTGGCCTCAGTGGGGCAAAAGATAGAGTTTTACTGCCTGGCCTTTCTTTGTTTTTATATTAGAACAAACTACTGAATCCTGTCTTTTGATTCTTTTGTTATCATGTGAAAACGATTCCACCACATATGGCACACGATGATGCGTAAAGGCAAATATCTGAACGCCATAATTCATCCGCGATTTTGATAGCTACTGGACAGGTGATGACATGATGTGGAGGTCTGACAATGTCTTGATGTCCTAAATTTACAGCCGGCGTCCGAGCTCGATGTGCGGCGTGTTGAGAAGTCGATGTAATTAACGTCCCATTGAGGTTTTTGAACTCAACGATTATATCCTTCCACCTCCAGATACGCAGAAGGTCAAAGCCAGATCAAATAGAGGAGAGGAGGTCAGTCAGTTCAGTCTGGGCCGGGAAGAGCGCACATGGCAGCGGAACGACACGCTGTAGCAGGGTGGAGATGAGGTTAGAGTGTTTATTTCTTCTGGTTCAAGTATGTCTTTTTGGTGCTATTGGTCATATTCTCCCATTCACATGGCTGGTGGCAGCATGCTGTCCGGATGATGAGCTACATTAGAAAGCATCTTGCATCACTGTATACATAGAAATATTAGCCATTCTAATCATACTGTTACCACGACAGAGTTACAACTGACCCTGATAAAACTCAACCTAGTCTCAAAAATCTGGAGAGTTTAGGTTTAATTCAGTCAAGACAAACCTCAGATTTCATTCACCCAATGTGTATATTACACAGCTAAACTAAAGGTCAAAACCAGTGACATTGCATGTTTAAGCCTATTGCCAATAAAACACAAATACAATCTTCTGTTTCACTACACAATATCGACTTGCACGCCCTGAAACGTGTTTTAGATTGTTTATCCATAATATTATCAACTTTTCACCTCTATGTATTGATCAAAGTTCTATTATTATTGCATGACAACGCAGCCTTAATACCGCAATAATAATAATAATAATAATTCATGACATTTATATAGCGCTTTATCAGCGCATATCAGCTACTCTCTAACACCGCCAATGTGTAGCACCCACCTGGGTGATGCACGGCAGCCTTACGACGCCAGACGCTCACCACACATCAGCTTGGTAGAGAGGGAGGGGAACATATTTTTAGTGGTGAACAGAGACCATTTTAACTAGCAAAAAACTAAAGGGGATTTTTATTTTTGAAATAGTTTTTTCTTGTTTTAAGGGAGAACTATGCTCATTTTCAGGTTCATACTTGTACTGCATTTTGGGTTTCTACTAGGACATATTTACATGTTTTAATGTTCAAAAAACACATTTTGTTTTTCATCACCCCCTGTCTGAAAAGCATGCTATGGTAGTTCTCAAGCCATGGTTGGAGATACTTAGATTAGCAGGCAGTATATTCTATTGAGCCTGCCTGCGACATAGGAAAGTAAGCCACATCTGAATGGCTTAATGCATCTCATGTTTTCTGATCTAGGCGACCCACAAAAACTAATTGGATCGCCTTTTTTACAGTTTGTGGGTTGGTAGGCACAAGCATGTCCCCTTTAGAAAGGGTTTTGTTGGCCAGCCTAAGAGCGTCCTTGAATGCACCATTATTGAGTCTTTAATCCCGGCTCACAACAGCATTACCACACAATATATAACTTCAACAAAAGAAGCAGAGGTCCAAAAATATTCAGTCACAGTTGCTACTAGATTAGAAATAATGGGAACCAATGGTGGAAAAAGCAATACAGAAATGTGGTACATGCTATATGATAGTAGTATTGATAGTGAGACAGATACAATGGGCAAAACCACTAGGGTTGGTCCTTTTAAAGGGGTGCTCCAGTGATTTAAGACACAGACATTTAAAACGAGCGGCCTGAATTAAAACAGCAGAGGCTGAAATATTTAAAGTCCCCAGTAGGTGTCAGGCTTCAAAATCACTGGATTCTACATTTCCCATAATGCCACCAATAGTACAATTTTGTTTGACCTCTGACCCCCAGTTTGTAATGCAGGCTTTCTAAATTTTTAGTCTCCCAACCCAACACCATGTAATCATTCTGTAAAGACGTTATACGTTGTTTTCGGTGGAGTTCCAAGATTATTTTTTGGGCATTTTAGGCCTTTATTTTTATAGGATAGCCAAAGACTTGAAAGAGGAGAGATAGGGGGAATGACATGCAGCGAAGGGCAGCAGGTCAGAGTTGAAGCCGCGGCCGCTGGGGAGTAAACCTCTATATATGGGCGCATGCACTCTACCAGGTGAGCTACCCCAGGCGCCCAGAGGTCCTCTTTAAGATTAAACATGAAGGATGCGTTTTTTTGGCCCTCTTCTAAATTAAGAGGAAGTGATTTAGAGCACCCAAATAAAAATGTCACTGCCGTCTTGACGAGTATCTTCCACGCTGCCAAGTTTTTCACGAAGACATATTGCTGTGAATCTTCGTAGCCACTTAATAGGTTCAATGTGTCCGTGTGTTTCTGTGACACAGTCATGTGAGAATGCGGCTGGACTTCAGATATCAAACCTCTCAAGAGACCTTCCTGTTGCTATATTAATAGCTGTAGTCAATCATCGAACAAAACACATTAACATTTTTATGACTTTAACGATTGTAACATATTGCTCTGGGTGATTTGTGGTTTTGCACCCACACTTTCAGTTTATTTAAAGTTTAGCTTGACTTGTTTTTTTACTCCCTTAAGGCATGATACTACATTTGTATTGTTTTTGTTTTCTTTACCATGGCAGCCTCCTCCACTACTTGCGAGGCACGTACACCTTGTCATCTTTTTTTGTGATAGGAAGCGAGTGGTGTTTCTGGTAGGAAGCGGCTGTGCCAGTGCTGGGTCACCAAGGGAAAGGCTGCTCTGCTGCCTGAATGAAAATAAACGTTTAAAAAAAGTAATTCCATTGTGTGGAGGGGAATCTCAAGTTTCCAAGGCTGCTTATCCAGCGTCCAGTCAGACAGAGGGAATTCCTCCCATCGGCCTGTTGGCTCGGTTTCTCGGGGGCTGGATCCAACCAAGGGTGTTCCCCTTCCTCTCTCACATTTCTCATCTCTGTGAGAGCTGAGAAAAGAAAGAGGGCCTGATCCTGAATCTGGAGGCGGATTAGAAGAAAAAAGTGTCAAGCTGACTAGAGAGGGACGAACTGTAGAGAATCTCTTCAAAGTAATGAATGAGTTCACAGATAAGATCGGTTAAAGCTAATAAAAAATGAACCATCTCAATCCCCTTTAGGGAGGAAAAAATTTAGTGATTTTTTTCCTTTTCTCTGTTATCAGTACATTGATATCTATTTATATATTTTTTCTGGTTAAGCTTCAGTAAGCCTGCTCAGTTGCTTTTGGATCCCCCTCCTCCTCCCTCCCCCCCGATAAAAACACATAAACAAGTGCACCTGGATCCTTTAGAGACAGCAGGAGGTTGCATCATCTCGCTTGATGAAAAGCAAAAAAAGGTCTGGGGATCTCAGATATAAAGTGATTCTGTTAGGTCAGCTCAGAGAATTGTTGCAGTGGTTTCAAATAACAATGTTAAAGCTGCACTGACATATCTTTTATGTGGAAGAACTAACCATGTTATGTGAAAGGGGTCACTAGTAGTGATGAACCCACAGTGGCAGATTGTCTTGGGTTTTACATTTTGGTTTACTCTCATCGCTCTCATCAGCGCTGTGTTCATGTCAAATCTAGTCAAAAAAAACTATTTCTTATAATATAATTTATTATTTCGTAAAGCCCCTGAAAACTAGTTTGAGATTTTAAGTAAACATTACATTTTCATGACCAAATAAACAACAATCTCCACAGCTATAATTAATCAAAAGGTTAACAGTCAAAAACTTCTCTGATGAACTTAATCCGTTTTAAGTGACAGTGTCCTGGCAACACAAGTTAATTACTCATTAACTGTTCATCAAATGTTTCTAAATTCTGATTGGTGCATGGAAATACGTGACATCCCCTTTTTCCCAACAGAGTCCAACCCACTACAAACCTGTGAGAAAAGCAGAGAGAAAATCAGAAATATGCTACAGATGTCTCTAATGGGACGTGAGCAAAATGGTTCTGACATCAGCAGAGCATGTTGTGTACATGTCAGATCCTATCGCTAGCAAGAAGATGCTAATTGAGAAACTGGGTTTTCAAGGGCTTTAAAGATATTGCATACAGCTTTTTACTCCACACACACTCAGCATGGTGACTTTACTCCATGTGGAGGTCAAATACTGACCGCGTGTTTCTCTCTTTTTCTTTGCAGTCAACGAGATCATCCGGAACGACCTGTCGAGCATCTCCGTCCACAGCCATGCGTAGTTTCCCGTTACCAACTAAACTGACACAGGAAACAAAAAATAAAGGGAAAACACCAAACCGAATTTGACATTGTGCTTTTCATGCTTGGACTATAGCATGCAGGAAGCAGCAAAAAGGAAATGCAATGAGAACAAATGTAAATGTTTTGTCCAGATGACCAGGGTCCAACGTGTGCCTTGTTTTTCATATATTATGCCTTTAAACAGAAATTATCAGAGGAATAAACCATAGGACTGACTTTTTTTGAAGACGTGTAAATTGAGTATGTAGCAACCAAACCTGCCACCCCACAACAAAGTATGCTTCAGAGGACCAAATGGTGCTTTCTATGTCTTTTTTCCTGCGGTTTGTAAATGATTCCGTGCCTGTGAGTGATGTAATTTGTATATATACAGTGTCTGTAATGCTTCAGCTTGCATACCTGGCTTTACAGAGAGACAATTTAAAAGAGAAGTGCCTTTTCGACTGGAAACAGAAACGTGGCCCGAGTTTGGCTTCTTATGTTCAACTTCAAAAGATTAAAGATGTTATAAAGCGAGAAAATGTAACTGTATGGGATGACGTTAAATGCTAAAAGATGGTATCACGGTAGCACAAATAGAGCCTTGTCATTAGCCACCCATTAGCCACACCCAGTGAGGCTTTAGCAACAAAACAAATGAATGGTGTGTTTTAGTTCTCCTGAGTTTCTATTAGTAAAAGAAGGAATGTGTTCAAAAGTTGCATAGTTTCACTTTAAATCATATTTGGTTAGCATTTGTTTGGACAAATTAAGTTAAAATTATCTGATTCATTTTCTGTATTCACAACCAACATTAAGCACTTACCCACTAAACCTGTGGTATTACTTGTAGTTTGTCATTGAGGCAACATGTTACTGACACTTAAAGTCAAGTCATAACGACAGTAGCAAAACTTTTTAGATGGGAAGGAAGGAATGAGTCTTTTGTGTCATTTGTGCGTACTGACTTGAAAAGAAGATCAACTGTGGAGTAAATTGTTGGCCACAGTTGACTTTTATTAATAAAGAAATCATCTCAGTTTTGACAAAGCTTTAAGCTATGCAACATGCCGCTCGTCTCTCTTAAAGAATGTAACTGAGAAGGTCTCTAATCCAAAGAATACTTAACAACCGTGAACAGCAATACACATATATACATTCTTTTGTTTGTTTTTGTATTTTCATATTTATTCTCTTAGCATGTGCTCTGTTTATTCATGTTCATGGTTTATCTACTCATATGTTTGCGCTCTTATAGTCAAACAGAATGGGCCTACACACTTTGTTCCCAGTTTTTATTATATGTATTTATGAGTCTTAATCCTTGTAACTGAAGCCATGCTGGAATGTTTACCGAGGAGGTTATTGTTAGTCTACAACTCATAATTCGGCTTTGTGACCTATTTTGTGTATTTGTCAATAAATAAGCTTTCATCTGAATGATTTGTTTCTTACTGTAGCTACATCAATATATTCAATTTAATTCAATTTGATTTTTATTTATAGTTTTGATTCATAACAAGAGTCATCTCAAAACACTTTACAAATAGGGTAGGTCTAGGACACACTATAGTTTACAAAGACCCAACAATTCTAGTAATTCCCACAAGGGCAACAAGAGTTCCTTTTAGGAAGAAACCTCGGACAGACCCAGGCTCTTGGTAAGCGGTGTCTGACGGGGCCGGTTGGGGGTGTAATAAATAGTGGCAATAACAGTCACAATAAAAGATAATGGAACAATGACTAGAAATAGTAGTTTGTAGTAGTCCATGGCATAGCACTGCAGGGCGTTACAGGGCACAGCAGGACGTAGCAGGACTGTGCAAGGCACCACAGAGCATAGCAGGACGTAACAGGGCATCGCAGGATGTGTAGCAGGACCACGCCAGCTGCAACCATGATTTTGGTGCCTCCCTAATCCAAGGAGACATGCTGGGCAAAAAAGAACATAAGGGCTCCGGGGAATAACTCCCCAGAGTTAGGTTAGTAACAAGGATTTCTGGGACATGGATGCACACAAATGGAAAGAGAGAGAGGAGCTCAGTGAGTCAAAGAAAGTCCCCCGGTAGTCTAAAACTAGTACAGCTCCTATTCCCCTACTCCCTATACGCATACTATTCCCCATACCCTACTTTTAAAGATTCTAGCAATCACAAGTAACTGCATTCTGGGAGTACAGTACTCTAGTGGGACAATAAGGTACTGTGAGCTCTTCAAGATACGATGGTGCTTGACCATTTAGAGCTTTGTAGGTCAGGAGAAGGATTTTAAATTCAATTCGGGATTTTACAGGAAGCCAATGCAAAGAAGCTAATACAGGAGAAATATGATTTATTTTCTTAGTTCTTGGCAGAACACGTGCTGCAGCATTCTGGATCAGCTGGAGAGTCTTAAGGGACTTATTTAAGCATCCTGATGATAAGGAATTATAATAGTCCAGCCTGGAAGAAATAAATGCATGGACTAGTTTTTTAGCCTGGTCTTGAGACAGGATGTTCCTAATTTTGGCAATGTTTTAAAGATGACAAAAGGCTGTTCTTGAGGTTTATTTTAAGTGGGTGTTATAGGCAAGGCAAAGCAAGGCAAGGCAGCTTAATTTGTAGAGCACATTTCAGCAACAGAGCAATTCAAAGTGCTTTACATAAAAAGTAAAAAAAAGTTACAATGCAGTACAAGAATTGAACATTAAAGAGCAGTTGAAAACATATAAAAGCAGATAAAATAGCAAATTTTAGGCTGCTAGTATGGGACCGTGTATAAACCTCATGATGTGAGAAAACTCTTCAGGGCCTCTCCATGGCAGTGGGTGGATGTTGTGTTACGGTGCATACTGACACCCTGTGGTCTGCAGGATTTCTGCAGGACTTTCACACATTAAATGACTGCGCTGGCAAACAGATTATTGGTGTCTGTACTTTTTCATACCTAATTGACACAGCCAGATCTCTTGACACCGAAACTCTGCTATGAAAATCAGGGTGTGATGGATTCACAGTTGGTTTTGGTTGGCTGCCTTGCACCTATCTCACATCTGTTAGGAAAATCAATGTTATTTTTCCTCAAGTAGATTATTCTGCAGGTCATTCTTGTTAACACCCGAGCAGCAGCTGGATACACTTGGACTTCATGAGTGTTGAATATTAAATTATGTATCATTACATCATTATAGGTATAATTGACGGTTCAAGTTTGTTTTAACATGGTGGAATATGAAACGTTATTTCATTTACTGTGATGCTGGAATATATTACAAATGAAATGTTGTATCTGCTATAATTCCTTACATAAAATAAACTTCATTTAAGTCCTAAAAATCTTACTTCCTCAAAACAAACATAGAATTTAACCAGTACAGTGGTATTATTTTTCAATAATTATTCAAGAATAAAGTGTCATTTTTCTACAATTCAGTGCAATTATATGTTTTTATGTCTAGGTTCAAGATACTATAATGTATTTTTTAGAATAAAAAAAAATTGTATAGAAAATACTGTACTGATAAAACGCTTGTTTGGCAAAATTGCACCTTCGGGCATGAAGGAAACAGAGGATGTTTTTATGAATTTAATGTATTTTTGCACATCTGCAGCTTCCTTTGCTTTTATATTAAAATGTAATACTAAGATATTATATGCAGTTTTGAATGTCGATCTGCAGCTTCTCTTTTTCTTTTAGATCTAATCACACCAGTCTGGAAAGATGGAGAATTTATTCAGCAATGTCACACTCAACTCCAGAGAAAACAAGAGCTCTGTTAGCTTGGACTGGAATACGTCGTGGTTCTCTCACTTAGTGACATCATTATTTTTCTCGTGGGACAACCCGTGAGTGCCAAACTGCTGTGGATCACCTTCACATCCAAGAAGATATCCTGAATTGTAATTTAGTTCTCTTCCACAAATTGCAGTACTTCATTTCCATCTTGTATTTAATTGTATTGTTTTTGCTGCCACACAGCCACCCACAAATCCAAATGTTTCTGTTGGTGTATGTAGAAATCGGAGGGTCAATGAGTTTGTCTTGTATCTGCCTGGAGAGATATGCAGCTGTGATTCACCCCACATTGTATCTCACACAGTTCCCATGTGATGTGATGGTGAGCATGACTGCAATCATGGTGCGATGCAGCTACAGTATTGTGAAGACAATGAAGAAGTCCGGGCCAGGGAGGGACGAGGGACGTATCCTGCCAAGAAGAAAGCCTTTAAAATGGTCTGTGCCACCTTAGCCATCACCTTGTTTTGTTTCGTTACAGTTTCTCTTTTCCAAAGGTTTAATGTGGGTGCAAATATACAGGTATATGATATATATGATAGGTATAATAATACCTGTGCATCCACTCATTCAGCTATCCACCCAAGGGAAGTTGTCCCCCTGCCTAAAAAAAAAGCCAGATGATTGTCTTAATCTTCTTCTACTTATATGACTAACACACAAGTAAACAAATTATATACAGTACAGTATATATATATATATATGTTTGTGTTCAATCTGAATGGAAAATGGAAAGAGCCATGGCAAGTTTGTGCCCTAAATGATTCAGAAATTGTGCAGTTTTCTGCATCTTATGCCATTATAGAAATTGCAGAATGAATATGAGTATGGAAAAGATGACCAAATTATAATATGAGTGAAAATACTGTGTAAAGTAAGAAGACTTCAGATTTTAGAAAAGATGTGTGTTTGATTAAGTGTTTCTTTTGTCCTGTGCTGCATGACTGGGATGATGGAAATATGGAAATAATGTTTTATTTGTGTGTTGTATATTACATCAGAAAAAATAAATAATTTGATTTCCGACTGAGCTGTGGGCACGACACCAGACTTTGTCCTGAAGTTTAATATACACCATATAGCTGTGACTATGCGGATACCCTGTCTTCATAGCTTTTTGATATTTTAGGCCACTGTAGGTTGTCCTGCCTTTACTGGTGCAGCAAAGCTAATAGAAAAGTGAAGGAAATGTTAATTAGATTGCAGATTTATTATTATTACAAATCATAACACAACTTGTTTTTTTTACGACTACTTAGCCAGGTGCAGTTAGCAGATGTTGTTACTCTTACCGCAGTACACTGAACTGTAGGACCAGTCACATATAAACAGAAAGGTATAAAATGGTTCAACCAAACTCTTGACAAGTAGTACTGTTTAGTATAGTTTACACAAGTACTGTACTTAAGTACAAATTTGAGGCGTACTTCCCATTTTATGCAACTTAATACTTCTACGCCGCTACATCTCAGAGGAAAATGTAGATCTTTTTTCTCTACTATTTGTCTGACATTTAGTTACTTTACAGATTACATGTTTAATCCCCTTATGTCCCGTATTTTGTTGATTTTAAATGTTTGTGATAATCTGAATGATGAAATGTTCACATGGGGTTTTCACGGGACAGCCATGCTACAAAAATATGATGATCTTATAGAATATAATGCATTGCTGTAGCTTAAATTAACCAACAGTAAATAAAGGACTTAAAATGAGCATAACCTTAAACATCTACAGCAGTAAAATGCAACTGCAATATTGAACCAGAAACATCAGATATAATAGTAAAACACTGATAGGGAACATTTTACTGCACAATGAATACTTTTTATACTTTAAGTACATTTAGTTGACAATACAATAGTTACATTTTACTTAAGTAAGGTTTAGAATTCTCAACATTAGCAAAGCGTTCATCCTGTCTAAACAGCATGATGAGTACAGCTATTATAACTTTATACACTTCTATCTTTGTGGTTGGATTTTCTTATAAAAAGTGGAAGCTCTCAAATGACAGGTTTAGATTTAAATGCAAAGTAAGTAAATTCTGATTAAAAAAAAAAAAAAAAAAGAAACATTTAATATTCTTCCATTGGATATCTTGGTTAAAAACAAAGATGTGAAACCTGTCGAGTCTTTACTAAAATTCTGCCTCCGGTCTCTTCTGCGTGACTTGTTCATTTAGGGACATTTGGTGTTGCATGGGTCCCCTGACGAAAAGTAGCTGTACACACTGACCACTGGGAACATGGTCACAGCCCCCAGCAGAGAGCCCAGCTGCACCACAGCTCCACACCACACAAGGGCGCTGTGGCCCTCGTCGCGCAGGATCACCCCGATGATCACCTTCACATAGGACAGAGTGAGAACAAACAGGATCCAGGCCAACACCTGTAGAGGGGGAGGCAGCAGGTGAGTTTTGAAACTTAAATATTTGCATTTTTGATGCCTATGTGGAGTGTTTCAGTAACATTTACCCAAGTTAGGAAGATAATGGAGGTAAATTGAGCAAATGAAGCCTGACAGTGTACTCACAATGATGACACCCCCTGATGTTTCATTAGTCAGGAGTGGACATGGACTCAGCACTGCCATGCCCATTATATAAGCTCCAACACCACTGCCTATGACTGTGAGAACGCCCATCAACAGCAGCGACCTGAGAAATGATGCATTACTTTTTAAAACTATTTAAAGCATTAGCACAAGTTTATAGTCCTGAAATGTATTTGTCCTACATCAGATGTGTCTGTAAAGATTCTTAAAATGAGGTCTGAGGCCACCTGAGGTGTAGAGATTTGCTACTTCCAGCTTTTTAATTTTTAATGTCTTTTAGGTTTTAACTTCAAACAAGTGATTTGAATCCGTCACCTTGGCCTCTCGGAAACCGGACAAAACTAGTCAACGATTAATAAAATAAAGCAGGTTAATTGATAATTAGTCTGAATCAGAGCCACTGTCGCTGCGTCGGAACTTAGCACCTGCCACAACGATTGTGATTGGTTTAAAGAAATGCAAACAACCCAGAGCATTTTTTTCTCCTAATTGAAAAAAACTAATTGATAATAAAAAAACGTTCAGCTCTGATGGGGTGATACAGTTTACATGTTATCATGGTGAGCACATTCTCACCTAGGCAATTTAATTCTTCTTTTAGATTTATGTAGAAAAACACTGACATAATTCAATCTACATGATGTATGTGTTCACATACAAGGGATATGACTTATGGTTTTAAAAACTATTTTGCACTTAAACCTATAAAATAAACACTTTCAAAAAAGTTGGAGGAGGATTCTCTAGAGGTTATTTTGGAGACTTTTTTCCTAATGCAAACTGATGGTCTAGGATAGATTAACTGACCTAATAGGGAAGAACATGGCGAAGAAGCAGGCGAGAGGGTTGGACACAGCAGCCATGGTGGCTGATAGGTGATAGGCCTTGTTCCCGTACGGCAGGCATGAGTAGGACTGCACCGAGGGAAGCACCACGTTGGTCAGAGCGTTCACCCAGGCCAGGATCACAAAGATATAAAACACCTGCGTCCAGCTGTAAGAGCCAGTACCGAAGCTGCTTCTGCGCTTCTGGATTGTAGTTTGGTATGGATTCATCATGGGCTTCTGCTCGGCCCACCTCCTGTTTCTTTGAGACGTCTTCTTCACCCCGTTGGTGTATTGACCGCTAGGATGCTCCCTGGCCACAGATGGGTGGTAGTTCAGCAGCAGGAACGCCACCAGGCAAACCAGCATCATGGCACTGAGGAAGAAGAAAAACACCTCAGCGGAGAAGTTGGCTGGCTGATACTGAGCCACAAGATCAAAGGTCACCGAGCTGTCGGAGGAATTCAGGGTGTGGTTCAGAGACTGGGTGGTGTTCATGCAGTGGACCACTCCAACTCCCTGAATCAAAGCCACTAAAGCGGGCAGCAGGCCGCTCACACCCTCCCCAATGTAGTAGGTGGTCAGGTACTGAGTCTTGAGACGCATCATGAATGGCAGGAAGGTGACGGAGGAAGTGCAGTCGACAGCAGCGAGGAAGAAAGTTAAGACGAAGAGGGCTACGCTACGGGGAACACCCGCCACTACGACAGTCTCCTTCCAGAAGAAGCCCAGCAGGAAGGTTGCCACAGTTCCCAGGCCAATGATCGCATATATGACCGCTGCTTCATTCAGGGCGCTGGGCCGGAAGCGATGCATCAAGGTGACAAAGAGAGGCCCAACGTTGGCCATCTGGATGAGGACGGAGAGGTACGAAGGCAGGTACCAACCCTCTGGGATCTGGGGGACCATCAGGGGCAGCTCCACCCACAGGCCGTTGATGGAGACCCAGGAGCCCATCCCGAACAGACACGCCAACAGGTGGGTGAGAAGGGACATGTTTGTGGTGTGCTTCTGGAATGAAGATGAAGAAGGTCAGTTAGTGTCATCTCAAAACTGAATTTGAAAACTCAAATCTGAAACTGTCATCATTTTTGCCATCCATGGCTCTGTGAATGAGGTACACGTGTTTAGTTTCAGTGAAATATCTTAACTAGAGAACCAAGATACTCTTTTAGTCAGTGTACAGCAGGTCATCAGAACATGTACAAATGTGAATTTGTCTACAGGCAAGTATTATAATTTAACATTTATAAAAAATAAAGCTTTGAAAAATAAATAAATAATACATTGATTATCACTTGGAGCTGCTCTTTCAAGGAAAAAACAAGTTTAAGAGTTAAAACATGGTTCTAGGTTATGGTTAGTTAAATTGAAGTGGTTTTGAAATAGTATTGAGTAAAAGTTGACATATTCCAGTCTGTGATTATCCATCAACATACATTCTTTTAATTTTAGTCAAAATAATTTCTAATTTCTGCTTTTCTAACTCAAACATTAGGTTTAATTTCCTATAAATTAGGTTTATTAAACATAAAGTCCAAAAATAACTGTAAAACTAAAGTTATTAAGTTAGTGTTACGTACAGTAGTGTTGAAAACGTCAAAAAAGTGACAAACATTGAAAAAAAAGCGTCAAAAGTGTTGAAAAATGGGACAAAAACGTTAGAAAAAGCTAAAAACATTGATAAAAAAAGCCTCAACAAAAGTGTTTATTTTCAAGAAAACATAAGGGTTAAGGTAAATTAAGCTAAAAAAAACTGCATAGTTCCCCTTTAAGTCAACAAACATTTGACTACACAAAATGTTAGTTGTAAACACAACACCAGATTTGTGTGTTACCATGACGGAAGCATCCCTCTGCCAGCATATGCTGAAAGTGACTTATTCCTACATTTGGTTAATGTTTATGTAATGTTTTGTCTTTAACCTGGTCTGCTAGCTGTGGAGTGAGCACTGTCACTGTCACGTGAGCTGAAACATATTAAATTGTTAGCTTACATGCAATTTCACTGTTATTTTCCTTTTGATCCCAGGCAGGGTGTGGGTGAATCCCGCTTAAAACACCAAGCATACAGCCAAGATAACATGACCACTTACTGCACTGGCAATCATTACATAACCTTGGAAAACATCTGAAAGGGAATTGTTTATTGGGAAAAGAAACTGCATGCTGTGGAGTTTTTGATGAAGTGTTAGAGGAGAGACTCATAAAGCAGTGTTAACTGAAAAATAAGAATTATCTGTTAAATCAGGAACCACAATTTTGGTATTTTGATATACAGTGCTGTAATAGATGCAAAATAGCAGAAATCACACACATTTCAAACCATTAAAGCACAAATAAGAATGAAATGGATGGCATGCACCCCTGCAGATACTCACATGCTGTTTATTGGAGAGTTTAAAGTTTTCTACAGAGAGAAAGAAGCCAAAGTCCAGTATAAACTCTGCGTGTGCACCAAGGGATTAAACCCTCCTCGGGATAAGTGGGTGTGAGAGAATGTAACCAACCATGACACACGTTTGCTTAACTGATCATTGTCTCAACCCTGAGTACCTTCACTGTTGGGACTTTGAGGATCATCACATGTCATTTACAGCCGTGTCATGCTATTTCTCTACCTTGAGGCAATTATTTGAATAAGTGAGACGCATTAACGAATCTACAGAATTTGTTAATTCTGTTTAAGGGGATCAGGGGAGTAGAGGTGAAAGTGAGTGTTTGTTTACGCCGTAAACTTACACAACTACACATTTTATTAGTGGATTTAAGGTGGACAAGTTATTACAAATCCCCATGCACCGAAAAAACAGTTAATCTGTGTTAATTTAACTGATCGTGTGGAGCATCGCTTGTGAAATATTTAAAGGAATAGTTTCACATTTTAAGAAAAACTCTGATTTGCTTTATTTGCTGAGTTAGATAAAAAGATTGATACCTTTCTCAAAAATGTCTGTTTAAAAATAAGGCTACAGCCAGTAAGCTTAGCTAGGCGACAATACTGAAAATGTGCAGAAACAGCTAGGCTAATTGATCAAAAGAAATAGTCTTAGCATGTTCCCCTCCTGAAACCATATACTTGACTGCTTGAAGTGATTCAAGAACCAAGATGTTTATTGTGATATGCACATTAAAAACAGCTTACACCATGCAAAGAAAAGCTTACTTTGCTAGTCTTTCTTACACAACAATAACAAGTTATAATAATGAATATGTCAGGCAGCAGAAACCAGAAGATGAAGAGGCAGGAGGAGAAGAGAAATCATTATGGAAGGCCAAGCCCATGCATGGCATAGATCACTGACAGATAGAAGTGGCTGCCAGTGTAATCTACCTATGGCTGGAAAAGGCTGGTCTGAAAGATAACACAGAGGCACTAATCATGGCAGCGCAACAACAGGAGCTAAGCATACAATCAATAGAAGCCAGTGTTGACCAGATCAGAGAGGACCCCATGTGCAGGCTGAAGATACCCCTGAGTCAGTCCAGAACATTACAGCAGGGTGTAAGATGCAGGCAGGTACGGCATATATGGAACGCCATAACCAAGTGACTGGCATAGTGTACAGGAGCATCTGTGCCGTCTGCCAAGTACGGGCTGGAAGTCCCACGGTCAAAGTAGGAGGCAACTCCAAAGGTCGCTGAGAATGGCAGTGCTAAGATATTATGGGAGTTCCAGATCCAAAATGATAACATGGTGATGACTTACCAACTGGACATCATCATTGGCAAACAGCCGAAGAAGGCAGTGATGCAGCAATCCCCAGCAAGAACACAAGGAGCTTGGAAAAAAACAAGGACTTAGGAGGAGCTAGAGAAGATGTGGAAAGAGAAAGCAACAGTGGTTCCAGTGGTTATCGCAGCACTCTGGGCTGTAATCCCCAAACTGGGACAGTGGCTCCAGCGAATTCCAAGAACAAGGATCTTCTCTGTCCAGAAGAGCACAGTCCTAGGAGCAGCTACTGCACAGAACCCTCAGGCCTCTGCTAGAGGACCCAAGCTTGAAAGAAAGAAATAGACCACCCTGTGGGTAATTTTTAATATAAGTCTTCAGGAGATAATTTCATTTAATTTGAGATACTTTTTTATCAGATGTCTAGTGAATTTAGATTTATTTATTCACAGAATAGAATAACATGTTTTGTTTAGCTGGTTACTAAATTAAACTCAACTAAGTATGAGTGGACCAGTGATGAATGAAGCAGCATTTTTGTTGTATGTACCTTAATTAATGTTGCCTAAATAAAGAAAGTTGAGCGATAAAGCAAGTCAGTCATCACAGTAAATCTAAAGGCAAACACAAAATACTGCAATATACATAATTAATCCCGGTTTTGATTTTCCTCTTATCTAATGATGCAGCTATGATCTAGCTATTGTTGTAGTTCGCTGTTCCTTTAAACTCTGGATAAGAGCTCATTTCAATGGTTATCCTATAATAACCTTTCACAGATCCTAATGGGAAAAAAACAACACTGCTGCTTAAAGACAAAGGAGCTTCTTTATTCACTAATTATTTAGTGTCCTTCATAATACAATTGTTAAAAAATACAACAAGCACCATCAATCATTTTTATTATTCAATCAATTCATATACTGTAAAGTCAGCACAGAATTTAACGGATTGATACATTAAAAAAGCAAGATTACAAAGTTAAGGCAACCTTAACATTCTTCCTCTGTAAACTTCTGTAGAGTATAATGAAGTTATTAAATCTGATAGACTGTAGCAGCATTGTTAATAAAATCATTACAGGGTATTAGTGTGTATCAAAGAAAACTATATTATTGTGACACAATCCCTTGTTTAACAAAACTGTTCACTTATTCCTTTCTAGGCCAAATATTGTTCCCTTAAGGTAATATTACATAACTCTATATTTAGAATTAATACAAACCCAAAATGAATGTTTAAAACAAACAGTCAAATCTAAAAGGAAACAAATCTGTGAAAGCCTTGTTTTAGCACATTTAAAAAGTTGTAGGGCACAAAAATAATTTTGGCATGACTTCAAGGAATGTCACCGCATCTATGAAGTGTTTATTTATAGCAAAACATTATACAATTTTTATAATGCTGACTTCAGCATATCTGAATTATATATCTGACTTTGAAATATAATCATATTATACGTGAATTAAAGGGAAGAGGTAGACAAACATTTAAAAATAGTCACTAAAATAAAAAAAATAAAAACACCATTCGCCGTTCTGTATGAATGGGCCTGTAGTTTGCTACCAACAATCTGAATTTCTCATTAATTAGATTCAGGAGAAACAAATGTGGAATAGGTTAATGATTGTCTCCCTGAGTATGTTACTTTTGACATGGTTTATTAATGTAGGGAAAAAACATCAGCTGCTGATAGTAAACAACAAACAGATGTATTATTAGGTATTACTGGATCATATGCTTTTTACATCCCCTTGTCCAATGTGCAGCAACACAATGCTCCCATTATCTGGAAATGTTTTCACAGATCAGAGGCCTCTGAATCTGGACAGGATGCTTCACTGGTGGCATGATCCGCAACCAGACAGATGTGATACTTCACTTGTGGAGCCCCAAAAACTGGGCTAAAACAGTAATTTCTCATGATAAAGAAAAGAAAAACTCAATTGAGAAAAACATGACATATCTCACTCGTGCTTGTTGCAGTTATCCACACATGCTTTAGCCTCTTTAAACACGTGATATACGCTGACCAGAGGGAACATGGTGAGCGCTCCGATAAGGGAGCCGGCCTGGATAGAGATGCCGCACCACAGCAGGGCAGAGTGACCCGCCTCGTGAAGCAAAGTCCCAATCACAACCTTCAGATAGGAGAAGATGCCGGTGAAAATAATCCCTGAGATGACCTGTAGAGGACAGAAGCAAGTAGCTGGAGTCAGTGGTGGACATGGTGAATGGGGGGAAAAACAGACGGAGCGAAAAACATTTTCCAACATCACGGATAGCGGCCTTTAATAACTCAACGAGTTACAAACCATGGCAACATCAAGCGCGTCCCGGCCGTTATCACTTTTCAGTTTCCCTTGGAAACGGTTTCCCTTGTCGTCTGTGCTGCTTGCGTTGCGTTTCTGTATTTGATTGGGTTTTCTATCTTTGCAGCATTTTTGCAGTTAAATTGATGAAGATGGTTTCTTCATTTGATTTTGTTTGTCTTGTTGTATGTGTTTTCTTAAGTTATTTGTGGGTTAAGCTCTCAGGGCCACGGTAGCAATCACTTTACGCTTTATGCTTTTATGTTTTTTGTGCATACAAACAGCGTAACGTACACAGATAGAAGTTGGACAGGACTGTGTGTACAACTGATGAAGTGAGTCACAAATAAGACAGATGTGATAATAAACTGTGTGTAGCTTTCACTACTGTTGATGCACGGGGCATCCATGTTGGATCTAGAGCTCGGGGTACTGCAAGGTTGTCTGACTTCCCAATTTCCCTGAGTTCAACGGCCGTGTTTCTGACTTTGGGAGGAAAAAAAAAGAAAAAGAATCGCACTTCCATGTACAAAGTGAACGTACTATACAACCGGGGTATTGTGTTGATACATTTTAAATTATACCAGCTCTAGAAATATGTATCACCACTCACCACTAAAGCCACACCAGCATGGTTTCCCAGGAGTGGAGGACAGGGGCTAAGTGCTGCTAACGCCAGGAGATACGCAGCAAATACTCCCCCTGCTAAAGACAAGACGCCCAGACCAGTGGAGGACCTGGAAGACAAAAATGACAAACAAAACACTGTAGCCAAAATTTTTATAAGAAAAGATGGTCACAACTATTAAATGTAAGCGTCTTACAAATATTTAAAATAATGTATGTACTTAAATAACTAATATTTTCTCACCTCAGGATGAAAAACATAGCTACAAAGCAGGCCAGGGGGTTGGCTATGTTGCCAAGGACCACAGAGAGGTGAAAGGTCATGGTGCTATAAGGCAAATAGGAGAAACTCTGTACAGACGGCAGGACCCCGTTGGTGAGGGCGTTGGAGACTGCGAGCAGAGACAGCAGGTAGATGTTCCGCTGTGTCCAAAATGTCTGTGGCTGTTCCTCCACATGCACCTGATCCTCAGACACTGGTGTCCCTCCGTTGTGTAGTGGGTGTGTTTCTTCTCCATTCTTTCCTGCTGCTGAAGTGTCAGACTCCTGTGGCGGTGCATTTTCCTGTGACTCTATCTGCCTTTGCATTAAAGCCTGGAAACTCAGCGCTGAGATTGACAGCATGACGCACAAGAACCAGAAGAAGTTCTGTACGGGAAAGTTCTCTTCTAAATACTCTGGCTGCACGGTGCTATTTACAGTTTTACACTCCAGCTTCCCAACACCTTGCCCTAAAGCCACAATACAAGGAAACAAGGCGCTGAAGCCCTGGCCAATGAAGAAAGTACGAATGTACTGAGGGGGGTAACTGAACATAAAAGGCAGGAAGGTGACGTTAGACGTACAGCAAACAAAAGACAACACAAAGGTGATGAGCAGGAACACCAGTGACCTTTTTTCTTCAGCGATTGTGACGGTGTGTGACCAGAAGACAGCCAGGAAACCCGAGGCTACCACGGCCAGCACCTGGATGCAGTGGATAACGAGGCGTTCGTTCAAACGTCCTGGAGCACAGTGGTGTGTGATGGTCACTACTATTGGACCAATGTTCCCAAACGCTATCAGCACTGAGATATAGGCTGGCAGGTTCCACCCTAAAACAAGAAAAGACAGTTATCAGTGAGGGTAATAAGCTATAGGTAAACACACACAATATTCACTTTATTTTCTACATCTTAAAATGAAAAATTTAACAATGTTTTTGGGTTGACAACTGGTGCTTTCAGGAAAAACTTATAAACGAACTTCTCTTGTACTTAATATAAATGATTTCCAGTAATTACAACACATTGACAAATTAAAGTATATAATCTAAGACATATTAAAGCAGGAGTATTCAGATATGTTTGCCTTAGTAATAGTAGCAATACTACATGGCAAGTAAATGTGCTGCATGACAAAATTACAGCAAAAATAAATTTAAAGTATAAAAAGTAAAAGTACTTATTTTGCAACAGAACGACCACTCTGTTATTTAAAAACTGTATTATTTAAGTAATTATTAGTATGGTATTGAATTACTATGTATATACATATAACTATATATGCTGGTGGGTAGTTTTATCAATACAATATTAGTAACAAGTAACTACAGCTGTAGAAATGTAGTGGAGTAATAAGTACAATGTTTCCCTCTAAAATGTTATGAAGAAGAGGAATAATCATCTCTACTTCGTTTAAATGGTAGCTACGTAATGTACAATACTGTTGTGCCTTCTTGCCTTTATATCTAACATTTAAATTATTATATTATTTACCAAATAATATTAAATATTAAAGCAAAGATGTCCAAATAATGTGACTATCGTTATGTTTAATAAAGTCTTAAATCTTAAAGACCAAAGGCCAGGGGAGCAGTGGTGAAAGTGAGTGTTTGTTTACCAGGTGAACATATCCTCTCGCTTGGAGCACTGACCTTCAGGCAGCACGTTGACAACCACCGGGAGCTCGAGCCACAGACTGTTTACGGAAATCCAGGAGCCCATGGCGAACAAAGCCACCAGCACGTGGGTTACCGCCGCACTGCTCCACCATCTTCCAGCCATGGTATTACTGCGACCACAGGACTAACCCGTTGGTTGGTACCCGCTTGACTTTAGTTGAAAAGCCCCTGAATGCAGACAATATATATATACAGTATATGCAACAGACCAGCAGACCTCAATGTGGGCGGGGTTAAATGTTTAACCCCGCCCGCTGCTCAACTCATTTAATACGGTGTCCGACGTGGGACGACAAAATGCAGCGATTTAAACACAATTAACTTAATCTTTGGTTTTAAACATTAACCACATTTCCCGTATCGAGACTGTAGAATGGACATTGTTATTGTCTAATGTCTACTGGGTGTAGGACACACAACTGCGTAGTGAGTGTGTTTGGTCTGTTTAGGGTGGTCAGTTTTCCAAGGAACTTGAAGGCACCATCATCACCGAATACACCAATGCAATAAGACTAGTTGGCTATGGCTCTGGTTGGATCCATACGGATGCGTTCGTTTTCCCTCCCGCTGACATGTGATGCGGGCGGCGTCAGAGACCTATTCAAAAGTACGTTTTTTCCCTCCAAAAAGGTTATACTTAAGGATTTTTATTTGTTAATGTCAATTTATTTATATAGGACGTTTAAAAGCAACTGGGTTGACCAAAGTGCTTCACAAGGTAAAAACAACAATGAAACAATTGAAAATAATAAATATAATAAATAATGAACAAACAATGGTGGAAGCTGGAAGGAAAGGCCAGAGAAAAGAGATGTTTTTAACAGTGATTTAAAGTGTTCGAGAGAAGGGGCGGTTTTAATCTGAAATGGTAATGAATTTGACAATTTGTTGCTGGTTATGATTTATACACTGAGTTGCTGTAAATATGTTTATACTGTATGTAGTGACACATCACATTTGGAACGATGACTCCAAAAAGCCTCTTTAATTACTCCTCAGGTTTGTTTTGTAACACTGTAACACTCTTGTCTAAATGACTAGCTATGAGCCTAACTTTTTCTATGTGTTTATATCACACAGATAACCAAAAATAATAGTAAACATTTGAACAAAGATGTTTATTTTTCAGAAGTTAATACAATATATTTTAAGGCAGCAGTGGTTTATCAACTGACTTCTGCATGATCACAATAGGTACAATCTCATATTAAAAAAATAACTTGCAACTCTGCAAAAAAGAAAATGGGGCTAACTTTCTAAAAAAAAAAGCCCTTGTTACAATACATCACCATGCAAATTATGCAACCATACCAAAAGTGTAAGGGCCGCAAAAAACAAACTGCATTGATTGGCAATGGAAATACAGTAAAGGTGCTGACACACCAAGGAGATTGTTGGCCATAGGTCCAAGTCTCCCTAGGGTTGCAGTGTCTGAACCTTTGCTACTTGACGCTTTTCCCCCCAGCAGATTCAACATGTTGAAAGGGTGAGAGGAATCCATTTAATTGGCTACTTAGCTTAAGCAAAAGAAGAAAAAAATAATGTAGGAAAACAAGCAATCAACAGAATTGACACACACAGAAAACTTGTCATTTTTCATCATCTCATCTAATCAATCCCATACACATTTCTCAAAAATTACATAAGCAAGCATTTTGAAAGATTTACATACCTACATTTCAAAATAAATACAATTATTTCCTATACCATAAAACGTAACATAAAGAGTACAGACATCTCTTCCTCTGCAGTAGTTAGTAGTAGACTGAGAACAGAACCCCCAGCAAGCAAGCTAACTAGCCAGTCAGCTGGCCACTAAATAAGTACAATTTAACAACTGAATTGAGTTAACCTTTTCAAATGAGAATTAGATTATCGCTGCCTGCTGACATGGAGAGTTATTTCCACTCAAACAATCCTTGCTAGTTGGCCGTCGACTGCAGTCTTTGCAGCGTGTTCATGTTTTTGGCCAAGACACTGGCAATGTGAGGTGACACTACATTCCCCTTCGTCACCAATAGTTCTTTACCATCTGCTGGATGTGCAAGCACCGTAACACACAACCACTACATCTGGGACAGAGTCATACGTTATTGCATTTGTGTGTAAATACTGAGGTCATTGTGTGTATTTTTGATTGGTTTGTAAATGAAAAATCATGAGGAAGTCACATTACACCCATTGTCATGGGTGGCTGTTTTCACCGTAACTAGTGGCAGCATCTGTTGCATCTTGGAACACGGGCTTTATTTTGGTCTTTCTTGGCGCCCAAACAAGAGAGTACCCAGGTTTAACACGAGGAAGTGCGAGCTTCAGCTTTAACACCATTTGTGTGCTGTTGTGGAAATCACAACACAAGTTTGGGTCTGGGTTGTTTAGTATCATTTTATGGTACAAGATTTCACAACGCATCGCTTCCCGTTTCTCCGCTCTGGGTTTTCCATCAAAACGCAGCAGCATTTTGTCGACATCCTGCTGTGACTTGCATGGCCCTCCGTTTCTGTTCACTGTGGTGATTATGTAATCCCTATCCATGTTCTCCTCAAGCTCCTCATGTACCTTTGGTACCTTTTCTTTTTTAATACTGATACCTTTCTTCATCTGAGGACTGTAGTCCTCTTTTGGCCAGTGTGTGTATTCTTCTTAGCATGCCAACTGGAAGATTCATCAGAGCCAACATCATCAGATAAGCCAGATCGGTCATCGTCTTCCTCAGAGCTGTCCAAGCTCTCGTAAGAGCGTTTGGAGGACTTTGGAGATTTTTCCTTTTTGTAAGGGTCCGCATGGCCTGAGGGATATTCTGCCATCAAGACAGAGAATGTGCAACTTACAAGTTTTAAGCTCAAATCAGGTGAAGGAACTTGAGAAAATGGTCCCCCTGGAAGGAAATCCTTCAGGTGTTCCTCAGTGACCGCTGCCATCACCTTTATTATCCTCTTCAAGCACGCTCTGATTAGGTCTCTATTTGTGCGCCACTGGCCACAGAAATGAAACACTCCATGAAAGGTTTTCTCCTGCAATGGGAACTGCAGAAAAACATTTGTGGCCCCTTCAGGTTCCAGCAGTGTTGAAGGATCTTTGGACCAATCAAGGTACTTTTGGTAGAGACAGAGTATGTACTGGCTGAAGAGCGAGTACTCTCCTCCACTTTTCAGAAGCTGCCAGTAAGGGCCGACGATTTTGCAATAGACGATGGCAAGAACGCATACAAGGCTCTGTATCACAGAATCATTAGCATCAGTGGCAACACACTCCAGAATAATGTTTGGGCATTCGTCGTTGTCCATTGACAGCAAATCAGAGAAGAAAAGAGCCATCTCTTTGTGATGGTGGATAAGACCCGCTGCAGCTTCAAAATAGTTTTTGAATCGGTTTGACTGGTTTGCCGTAAATCTGGATGGATTATTTTTTTCCTCACAAAATGCTTCCCAGTGTTTCTTGTAGTTTTGCGTGGCACGGGTGCTCGGGCTTAAGATATCACAAGCCATGTGGATGTAGCGCGAAGTGGCGCTTTCTGACATATTCACAAAGTTCTTGAACTTTGGAAGCTTGTCGCGGCCCAGTTTCTCTCCCATCGACAGAATTATCTCTCTTTCAAAGTTCATAATCTGCTTCTCCACGGCGTCATAAACGTCAACGAGGAAGTTGGCGTTGCAGTTTAAAAACACCGCAGGATAAACAAGTGAAATGTCTTCACTGAATGTGTCCAGTTTTCTCTCAAATTCTAACATAGCTGGATGCTCCCTGCATGTTAGAGCATACTGATTTTTGAGGAGATCTAAGCAAACTTGCTTACATGCTTCGTTTTTTCCACCGTACACTCCTGACATCTTTTGGACGGACACCATTGCAATGTCAAGTAGAGTCAGAGCCTCTTGTTTGTTAACTGAGGTTTCATCTTCACTCTTGGATTCATCTAAATCCTCATCAGTTTCATCGCACATAGAGACGTCTTTCAGTCTGTTCATCTCAGGCTCCTCATCTTGCATGATTTCATAGCTCTCGTACTCCTGCTTGATTGTAACTTTTTCATAATTTATTGTGTCGTCTTTCTTAACGCGTTTCTTCGCAATTAATCGTGGCATTTTTTCCCGCACCAGTTCAAATGGACTTTGAAGCACATTTTCCATCACTGCATTTCTCCTGTGACTCCTCGTTTCATAATTGCGGCAATACTGTTTTAACTTTTTTATCTTGGTTCTAAGGACTTTATATGCCTTTTGAATGTCCCCATTCTTACAATACTCAGGGTTGAAGTTCTTAAGCCAAGTAACTAGAACAACTGGCGCAATTCGCTCCCTGGTGACAAAGTTGCATAACTCGAGAATCAAACCATTTGTGACTTCGATTGACTGCGCTCGCTCTGAAAAATCCCTCATTTCCAAAAGATGTTGTCGTTCAACTCCGATGCTATCACATATTGGGCCAACAAAGTTAAAGTTGACGTCTGACTCCAGGAAAGTCCGCCTCGCGATACTTCCCAGACTCAAGGTTGTCGCGATGCCTCTTTCAATCAAACGACGGAAGTCAGCTGACTGATGACTGGGGAAAGTTTTCTTGAGCCAATCTAAAACGGCAAGCCATGGGAAATTATTTTCCTCTCTCATAAGTCCTACTTGAATCAAAACTCTGTTCCTGCATGGTGCCTTTTCCAGCTCCAGTCCTTCTCCCGATTGAGCACCAATGAAGTCTGCAACAAGCTTCCAATAGTACTCATCTCCTAAAAAACAGAATGGTGACAAGTGAACAGAAAGTAGTGTTTGACAAAGAGGCGTGGTTGCAATTTATAACGATAATGGATGAAGGTGGGAATTGCTTAAGGGAAAACCTGAAATTGGACTTGATTACATGTACTGTATTTTTAGGTTTTTTCTGATGAATGGCAATGTAACCACCGAAGATGCAAAGTATGGGAATTATGCTAGAAAAACGCAATTAGGTAATGGCTAGTAATACATGTATTATATAGAGATTTAGCTCATAGTCATCAGAATAGCAGCTTTAGTACATGGCCATTTTACTTACTCAAATTATTTTCAGTTACAGCCGCTTTACCACAAAGTGAGAAATCTTGGCTCTCCTCCATTGAGTGCTGTTTTAACAAAGAGACAGTAAAAAAACTAGATTAGAAGAATAACCACTTAAAAAAGCAAGGAGACGTTTACAGTATGATTGTACAGTTTGAGTGCACAGTTTAATTGTGACTTGTTTCATAATGTCCACCATCCCACTATGGCTGTTTACAGTATTACAGTTAATTATAGCTATTTTTTGTAAATTTCTCTTTGTCTAAAATTTCCTTCGGGATGAAAAAAGTATCTATTTTACCCTCATTCAATCCCAACAAGCAGAGTAAGCTAATCTGGAGGCTAATACTACAAATGTATCAATCCATCACAATGAAAAAGACAATAGAGTTAGGCAAAATTACATCATAACATTAGCAACAATTAATAAAAAAAGTGCTTATTATTTTCAGTCAGCGTTTGATACAGTGTGTGCACCTGAATGAGTAAGGAAATGACACAGAAAATAATTAAGGTTCATACTTTCAGTGTTGTCCTGTAGAATGTACCCCTGCAGAAAAAAATGCCTCCCCTTTGAATAGCTCTACGAGGATACTGAAGCTTTGTTGGAAAAGTAACTCCTATCCTGAAAAAGACAATGAGATGTAAAAAACAACAATAGTTTACTCATTCTGATGGTTTAGGTGGTGGTGTATTATGTTGCACAAAGGTGTTTCTAACAGTAAGCCTACTCTTATTGATATAGAGTGGACATAATATCAACAAACGCCCCACATCATATCACAATACAGTACAACAGCCCGACAGACTAGCCACCAAAACAGTGTCTACAAAACCTGCAAAAACATTATAACCTTGGGTTTATTGCAGGGCCGTTGTATTGAAGTGCATCATTTACGAGAAATGAATTAACATTACCTAATCAACTGGAAAATTAGTGTACATCTGTGTTATTTTGTTCAGCCTTGTGGGAGTTGGGGGTCCCAATTCATGCAGGAAATCGCTCGCCCCATGGAAGAATAAGATTTTTTTTCTTCTTAATTCTAATATAAATAACAACACCAAGACGATCTCTGCGGGTTACTGGCTCTAACTGTGAGCAGAGAATGCAACCATTATCGCTGCCTCTGCAAACGAGGGCACAAACTTACCCCTGCATGCTAATGTTAGCTTTGTGAGCAACTTGCTAGTGTTAGCAGAAACTTTGTCTGCAGGAAATAGTTTATTATACCACAATAATCCGTAAAAAAATACCAGATCAGAAGAGCTCTAATGCATTATGTGACATTTTACAATACATTTCAAACGGTAGCATTCATACTATCTTACCTAGTAACTAACGTTACACAGCCGTGACAATTCTTCGTTTCTCAACCTCACAACACAAAGCGTGGTGGACGCTGAACAGTGGGCTCTGTTCGGTAATTGGATAGTTTTACAGAAGGCGGGCTGTTGTCGAGGTCTCCACCAATCACAGAGGATATGTGAAATGCATTGTGGGTCTACTACTGAAGTTGGCGTTTGCCATTCGTTTTGGTCAGTCTACTAGCCCTAGCTAGCTAACGCAACGCAGGTAACGCAAAATAGCAACGAAATGCCTTTTTTATTTCAGAAAATATTTCTGGTAATAGTATTATTTGTCAACGCAGAAACCGTTGTTATGCCAATGTTCTGTGACGTTATGTTACTCGTTAACTAACTAGCGTTCACACAAGTTAATTGTACGAGTAAAACGTTAACCTTAGCTTATTTAGCTTAACGTTAGCCAATTTGATACATTTAGCATGCAAACAAATGTACGTTGACATTGATATGTTGTGTAAATGCTTATTTTGTATTTAACTCCACAACAAACGTTCAATAGTTGATGTTAGTTATTCGATAATCTTTTTCTCTCATTTTATACAATCCATGATGTGACTGTCTGGTCTTCCGTTAACAAACAATTGAGGATGCGCACGCAGCATTCAGATAAACACATTTTTGAAAACGATGACTTTTATTGTAGTTACACTATCGTAGAGCAGTGATTCCCAACCAGGGTTACATGGTGGTTCTTGTGCGGTTGCTAGGTGGTACTTGGAAAGATTGAAGAGCAGCTCAACTAATTTGAAGGGGAAAAATAAGAAATTGTGTGCAGTGCAGGATTTTGCTGTGTTGTGCCACCCCCTGCAGTTAAGTCTTACACAATATACTTCAAAACAATCTGTATTGGTGTATTGTAAGTAAGACACAAGATATGTTTGATCTTACAAGTTATTTTGTCGTATGCACTTTCTCCCCATCCACTCTGCTGAATGACGTGTACATATTATTAGCCACAATAAATCACCCACACGGATACAGACAGATTTTTTGTGTTTTTCTTTCAGATGCCTTTATGTCACCTCTCAGCCAACGTATGGTTTTCTTTGAATGAAGTTTGTGATTAAGACAAGTTAGCAGCACACAATGGATTCCCCTGAAGCAGAGGCTTCAACCCACAGTGAAAGAAGAGAAGACACTGCACCAAGCACATCAAATACATCATGTCAGGAGAAGTTGGACCAAAGCCAAAAAAGGCTTCTTTTAAGAGGACCACTGGTAAGCCTGCAAATGCAAAAGCCAAGAAGCATAAAAAGGCCAGAGTCTCCAGGCCGGCCCAGCTTGGCTACACTGTGCATCAAGGCGAAGATATGCTTCTTGTCATATCAAGTTCTACTTCTCAGTATGATGGTTCAGCCTGGACTCCCCTAAAGAAGGGAAGCAAAAGGAAGAAGCTAGCTAAAGTAAAATTAAAAGCTAATCAGATTAAGAAAAAAAAGACAGTCCGTGCCAAGCCTAAACCAGCAAACAATCCAGTTGCCAAGGAAAAAGAGGACACTCATTTGTTTATGCTGCAGAACACAACAGATCACAGATGGGGTCAAAGTCTTCCCGAAGAGGTGCTAATCAGTATTTTTCAGATGGTGGTTGTCCAAGATGGCGCTGTTCCATTCCTATGCAGGTAATAATCACATGTGATTTTATAGTTTAGGTATACTTAAATAATCAACATTTATACTATGACCTGATTGAAATATAGGACTTAGAGATCCTTTATTTCAATATTATCGTTTGTCAACTTTCAGTGGAAAGTTTGATGATGATGTGATCATGTCCTGTTGTAGCTTTACAAAATGATATTGTCCAAATTAATGATTCTGTACTTAAACTCTCACAAAATACATGTATACATGGGAAGAGTTTTGTCTGTTTTAATGCATAATAACATAAATTTTGTTAATTTAGAAATGATTCTGTATTAATTTTCTATTTCAGGATTAGAACTGTGAATAACGATTATTTTCACGAACATTAAAACCGCAGATTGTTTTGTTGCCATTGTTCATTTGTGCCATTAAATGCAAGAATATAGCAAAAAATGGGCATCTCAATTTCACAGAGCTCAATTTGAGGTCTTAAATTTAGCCTGAAGAGGCAATTTTGTTCAACCATCAGTCCATAACCCTAACATTCAAATTACTACCACAGAAGACAAAAAAACAGCAAATATCCACATGTAATTAGTTATTAATGAAAATAACATGAATAATAGAAGTGTCATTCTATAATTTTTCAATGATATCATCCAGCTAGAGGACTGCTATTTGGGAGCCATTAATTCCACTCCAAACAAAATGTATTTTATACCCCTGTGTTTCTGGTGTAGGGTGGGCAGAGTTTGTCGTCTGTGGAACGCTGCTGCCTCCAGTCCGGTCCTGTGGCGTACAGTGACTGTGGGTCACTGCTGGATTGCACCAGGGAAAACCCAGCTACCTAAAACTGAGAAGAATATTAAGGACACTTTTAACTGGCTGGCACAGAACAGGTCTGTGTTATTAGTTTTATGATGAGGTTTTTACATGTACATTATGCGAACTGTGAATAATTTTGTGCTTAGATGTCTTGAGTTTCTTTTTTTATAGCTTGCAAAATAAATAAATAAACTGTGCTTGTTTTCTAGATTCTCTCAGCTACGAGACTTCTCTCTCTGTCACTGGACAAAGAATGTTACCTATGCAGTAGAGGTAAGTCTTCAAGATTAGAAATCTTTGTTTTTTTAAACTATATATAAGCTTCTGAACACAAAACTTTATTTTTAAATTAACCAACCAGATGGAAAAGTATTTTGGCAACTGTTTTGATAATCATTTTATTGTTTTTGTTATTTCTCATCCAAAAAGGTAAAATACTTGCAGGTTCCATCTTCTCAAATATGAGGGCTTGATTCTATTACTTGTCCTATATGACAATAAAGTTGGGGTGTTTGACAATTTGAATACATTACTTTGGGCTAAGGGTATTCATAATCTGATTGTATAGACAAAACAATCCAAAAAAAAATCAGCAGATGAATCAATAATGAAAGTAATTGCTAGTTCAATGCTGATAGTCTGTTTGAAGACTTTCAAACTAGAGTTTTGCTCTAAAATAAGAGAACCGTTCTTCAATTCTATTTTTTTTTTTTTTTTACTAAAGTTTGTCTGATAAATTATTCGGTTGCTGTTTTTATCACCAGATTTTAAATTTGCCATTTGTTTTTTCCGGCATATATGCTGTGATCAAATTTAGGTTGTGTCGCAGTTCTGCCCCCAGCTTCACTCCCTCAAGCTCTCCTACTGTACAGGCCTGACTGCAACAGCCTTCCACAGCCTTGGTCTGCACAGCCGGTCTCTGCAGAGCATCGATCTCCAGTATTCAGAGGTACATTTTGAACCAGATCAATTATTGGATGGGTTTCACCGTAAAGAAAAATGCATCCTAAAATATATTGATGTATAGATAGGATCACTAAATTGTGTTTAGTTATTGTCCAATTTGGTACACCAGTCACAGCAAGCGACTCACAGCAGGGGTTTATTTACCACCTTCTTGGTTACATACTGAAAAGTAAATTTGTAGAAAACTTGTTTGTTGTAGTTTCAGGTTGAGGGACTCCTGGAGTACCTTGAAAATAATGGGATCCAGATCAAGCAAATTTGGTTCACTCATGGTTTAAAGAATGACAGACTGCTGACTGCCATCACTGTAAGCACCCCCCCCCTCCTTTTTCTCTCCAAACTATGTTTTTTGCATTCATTACACACAGCTTGGTACACTCAACATATCATATTTGTTTTTTCAGAAAGGAAATTGTCCTAATCTGGAGTTGTTGGAGGTCAACACAAAGCTGGACAGTAAAGGCTGTGAACTTCCCATTTGCATCCAGGCACTACAGATGGCGTGCCCTAAACTGAAGGTAAGAAAATGAATATTTCTAATATAAACTACTATTTCACTTCTCTTAGCCAATCTGACTAATTGATTTGCAATTATTTTTATATTATGTTTAATGTATTAGGCTTTGTAGTTTCCTTGATCCCTGATAAATGAAAAAACTGACAATCATAAATAATAAATTTTGAAGCTCCTGTGTACATATGAATTGTAATGCTTTAAGAGCTTAAACAATTGATTGCTTAGTCGATCCACAGAAATAATTGCGACATGAAATTAATTGGAACTTAGTGATAAATTCTTCATTGTTTCAGTCAGTTTTAAAGCAAATAGATGATGCTTTACTTTGTCATATATCACTGTAATCTGAATATCTTTGGGTTTTGGACAAAACAAAGAGATGTGAAAATGTCTCCTTGAGCACTAGCAAATATAATTTACATTTTTCCCAATTTTGACATTTTTATAAGCAAATGATTAATTTATTAAATAATGTGCAGATTAATCGATAAGAACACTCGCTAATTGCCGCCCTAAATCTATTGTCCGTGATACATTTCACACTTTCCATGTTGCGTGTCAGTGCATGATGACTCCGTATGCTGTGTGGGCACCGCATTTACCCATGAAACTTGGTCATCTTGTACATCTATTCAACTTCCCATCAGACCTTCCGGATGCTGAATGTCAGGCCTCTGCATAAGATGATGCGTAATGCTGCAGATTCAACATTAGGCTTCCCGTTATTGGAAGAGCTGTGTATCGCGACCACCTCTTATTCCTTCATGACCGACAAAGATTTGTTGGACATCCTCTTTGGCTCCACCAGGCTGCGGGTGTTGGACTTGCGAGGCTGTTCTCGAATCACATCATTTGGTCTTGCAACACTACCCTGTCTTGGTAGGTCTAACTCATGCAATCTATATTTTACCTTATGGTCAATTTGGGGTTATTAAGTTACTTAAGTATGATTATAAAATGGGACCTAATGTGGGGCACAGTACTGAAACGCTTAGTATGGTATTTTTATATTTAATCCACAATGACCTGAACATGACCTGAAAATTTATTGAGGTCATAGAAATACTTACTTTTACTCTGCTTTTTATACTGAATACCTTTTAAGCTATTGTACAAATGTGTAGTTATAAAATAATGTTCACAATATCAGTGATCTGAATTTTCATTAAAACCCTTTTATTAATTAATGCTACCTTCCTTTGTTCTGATTTGGCAGAGCTTGAATGTCTGTTCTGGGGACAGTATTTCAACAGCAATGTTACGTTGTCATCACCTAAAAAGGGGCTTCACATGGTGACCCAGAAATGGAGTCGAACACTGCAACAGCTTGACATCGCAAATCAGCTCTTCACAGAGGAGGACTTGGAAATAGCGATGAGTCACCTTGCTCAGGTCACAGAGGCAGATACCCTGCGTTCACTAAACCTGAGTGGGACCAGGATTACACCACCTGCCCTCAGGTACTCAATGTATAGTTTTTAATCTTAACTCTACCAGTCGAATAAACTATAAATTTAACCTTTTAAACAACAATCTGCAGGCATGCAGAACTGAATCAAGTATTCACATTTGTAAATTCTGGGTACTGGAAATTTACAATTATCACTATCTTTTCAAGGATTTCACAACAAACAAATTGCTATGTGTACTTTATTTTGCAGACCAGTCATTGGCCAGATGACTGCTCTTAGCTACCTCAACCTTTCATCCTGCCGTTATCTTCCAAGGGGAATGAAGCGAATTTACCGTGGCCAAGAAGACATTCGCCTGCTACTGGACAAATTGGAGTAGTCAATATTCATATTCATTTGGTTACAGAAATGGTTTCTGGCATATGTGCAAGTCTTCAAACACACTTCTTTGTGGATTGTATTGTTTAAGTAACGTGGATATTTTTGTAAATGTTTTATATGAATAGTGTTCACACAAAACAGATGAAAAATGCAAAAGCCCTTCTTATTGTGCTAGAAAGCAAAGGTTTGGAATCTAGTGACAAAGCCTGTTGCTGTTGTATTAATGTCAATTTATGAAAGGTAAAAGCACTGTCTACATGTAGAGTTAAGGGGAAACCTTGACATGTTGGATTTGAATACATTTATAGTCACCTGAAATGTTCTCCTGCAAGGACATCCAGTTGTGTATAACTGGATTTCTTTGATATATTTGACTCTTTTTTTATTTTTATATACATTTTGCACAAAAATCAAGAAATATTTGACATTGAAAATAAATGTTGAACATCATTAAAAGCATTGTTTTATATTTTCTTTGCACTAGAGAGTGCTGTACACTCAAGCTAAATTTTCAGAATTGCCAAATGTGGTCTGTCACGCTGCATTCATACAGTTGTTGAGGACATTCATTCAAGTGAGAGGCATATTTCACACTCTTTGAAATGACAATTGTTTGCATTTGATATGCTTTACTGTTTTTGAACAGGAAGTATCATATGGGTGTTTAAGTGCTCTAAAAGTTTCCCACCCCATGTGAGGAGTCTTCAACAAGGAAATTATTTTACAGTTTGTGTTGTACTGAACTGATAATAGTTCCCAAAATGTCAAGATTTTCATACAAAATTGCTAAAAGAAAGACAAGATCTAGTACTTATATCTCACTTCTTTATTGGGCCACAGACAACAGTTTGCGCAAAAGGTTTTACAATAGCACAAAAAACCAAGTGTATGGCTGGCCGGCAAGTGAGATTAAAGCAATTCATAGTTTACTTTGGAAGCAAAAGATTTCAGCAAGAAAAGCTTTGCCTGCATGTAATAAAACAACAAAATCCTGTTTGTACAGGCAAGGTACAAGTATGCTCATGTTACATCAATGTAAAATCAATCCAATCTTTAGACTCCACAAATGACATAAAAAAAACGTTAAAACAGGGAAGTTTTGCAAATAAAAAATGTAGTATTATCAGAGGAAATTAGAATGTGATCAAAGTGTCTGAAAACAAGAAAAAGGAAACAAATACATAGTGTAATTTTCAGAGTTAAGTCATATAAGGCCAGTTGGCATTTTTACAGCAAACAGCAGGCTATTAAAATAACTGACGATAAAATGATTTGTTACAAGCACAAGGAGATAGTATTTACTTCAATTATGAGTAAATTGAAGGTTAAAAATTCAAAGTTTAATGCTTTTAGAAAGGTTTTCTTTCTTCACTTGTGCAACGGAAGTAAGCTAAGGCCTGTGATGGGATCAGTGACACACCTCTCAACCAGCTGAAGATACGTGAGGTTCTCTTTGGTGTTGGGGTCAAAGAAGCCCTTGGTGTCATCATCAGCGTCAGACAGAATCTTGTTCATTTCTTCATCAAAGTAACCTCTTGTATATGCTACCTGAACAGGCACTCTGTGACTGTGCACTGGGTCAATTATGCCTCCTGTGGCAATTTGCGCTTCTAGGAGACGAATTCCATGATCTTTCACAATAAGATCTTTGTTCAAGGCTTGGAACAAGGAAATTGTCTTTCCAGTGTAGGGATCTTTGTATCCTGTAACAGCCCTTTCTGCTGAAAGCAGTTTATTTTTCCACTCACTGCCAACCACTCTTTGAGCCACAGCTTCCTCTACAGAAAGTTTCTTGTTGTTTACTGGGTCGATAACAAAGCCAGTGGCAGCTTGGGCTTCCAGCAGAACCAGAGAAGTACCTGGAGTCAGCAGGCCTCTGCTTTTGGCTTCATATATACTCAGGGTCTCTTTGGTGGACTGCAGGTACACTCCTGCAATGCTGTTAGTTCCCTTTAAGTACTTGCGTACTGAGTCCATTTCACTTACTTCTGTCACTGTGACTTTTCCAGCAGTAAGTTTTTTGTAGAGGTCCTCATTGATGATTTTTGATTCAAGCATCTCAGTAGCAGTGACATCCTTTCGGATCCCATGGAAGCTTTGAACTTTAGTTTTCTCTGTAACTGTAGTGGTGATGTTAGTTGTGCTGCTATCCACTTTTGTTTCTGGTGGTTGGCACATGACAAGTGATGACGATGAGGTTGTTGTGGTCTGCTGCTGAATGATTGTCAAGATCATTTCCAAGAAGCGTTCAATTGTGATTGATCCAGACTTGTACTTTTGCACTAGCTCTCTCCTCTTGTCCTCAGTGATGTATTTGGAGTAGAGCAGTTCCCACAGAGACACTGATGTGCCATGGTATTTGCCTCCTGCTCTGGTTGTCATTGTCGATTTCAAAATGAGTTTTGTTGCCTCATCGACAAAGAAATAAAACTCGCCTTTCTTTGCAATCACCAGTAAGCTAAGGCCTGTGATGGGATCAGTGACACACCTCTCAACCAGCTGAAGATAGGTGAGGTTCTCTTGGGTGTTGGGGTCAAAGAAGCCCTTGGTGTCATCATCAGCGTCAGACAGAATCTTGTTCATTTCTTCATCAAAGTAACCTCTTGTATATGCTACCTGAACAGGCACTCTGTGACTGTGCACTGGGTCAATTATGCCTCCTGTGGCAATTTGCGTTTCTAGGAGACGAATTCCATGATCTTTCACAATAAGATCTTTGTTCAAGGCTTGGAACAAGGAAATTGTCTTTCCAGTGTAGGGATCTTTGTATCCTGTAACAGCCCTTTCTGCTGAAAGCAGTTTATTTTTCCACTCACTGCCAACCACTCTTTGAGCCACAGCTTCCTCTACAGAAAGTTTCTTGTTGTTTACTGGGTCGATAACAAAGCCAGTGGCAGCTTGGGCTTCCAGCAGAACCAGAGAAGTACCTGGAGTCAGCAGGCCTCTGCTTTTGGCTTCATATATACTCAGGGTCTCTTTGGTGGACTGCAGGTACACTCCTGCAATGCTGTTAGTTCCCTTTAAGTACTTGCGTACTGAGTCCATTTCACTTACTTCTGTCACTGTGACTTTTCCAGCAGTAAGATTTTTGTAGAGGTCCTCATTGATGATTTTTGATTCAAGCAACTCAGTAGCAGTGACATCCTTTCTGATCCCATGGAAGCTTTGAACTTTAGTTTTCTCTGTAACTGTAGTGGTGATGGTAGTTGTGCTGCTGTCCACTTTTGTTTCTGGTGGTTGGCACATGACAAGTGATGACGATGAGGTTGTTGTGGTCTGCTTCTGAATGATTGTCAGGATCATTTCCAAGAAGCGTTCAATTGTGATTGATCCAGACATGTACTTTTGCACTAGCTCTCTCCTCTTCTCCTCAGTGATGTATTTGGAGTAGAGCAGTTCCCACAGAGACACTGATGTGCCATGGTATTTGCCTCCTGCTCTGGTTGTCATTGTCGATTTCAAAATGAGTTTTGTTGCCTCATCGACAAAGAAATAAAACTCGCCTTTCTTTGCAATCACCAGTAAGCTAAGGCCTGTGATGGGATCAGTGACACACCTCTCAACCAGCTGAAGATAGGTGAGGTTCTCTTGGGTGTTGGGGTCAAAGAAGCCCTTGGTGTCATCATCAGCGTCAGACAGAATCTTGTTCATTTCTTCATCAAAGTAACCTCTTGTATATGCTACCTGAACAGGCACTCTGTGACTGTGCACTGGGTCAATTATGCCTCCTGTGGCAATTTGTGCTTCTAGGAGACGAATTCCATGATCTTTCACAATAAGATCTTTGTTCAAGGCTTGGAACAAGGAAATTGTCTTTCCAGTGTAGGGATCTTTGTATCCTGTAACAGCCCTTTCTGCTGAAAGCAGTTTATTTTTCCACTCACTGCCAACCACTCTTTGAGCCACAGCTTCCTCTACAGAAAGTTTCTTGTTGTTTACTGGGTCGATAACAAAGCCAGTGGCAGCTTGGGCTTCCAGCAGAACCAGAGAAGTACCTGGAGTCAGCAGGCCTCTGCTTTTGGCTTCATATATACTCAGGGTCTCTTTGGTGGACTGCAGGTACACTCCTGCAATGCTGTTAGTTCCCTTTAAGTACTTGCGTACTGAGTCCATTTCACTTACTTCTGTCACTGTGACTTTTCCAGCAGTAAGATTTTTGTAGAGGTCCTCATTGATGATTTTTGATTCAAGCAACTCAGTAGCAGTGACATCCTTTCTGATCCCATGGAAGCTTTGAACTTCAGTTGTCTCTGTAACTGTAGTGGTGATGGTAGTTGTGCTGCTGTCCACTTTTGTTTCTGGTGGTTGGCACATGACAAGTGATGACGATGAGGTTGTTGTGGTCTGCTTCTGAATGATTGTCAGGATCATTTCCAAGAAGCGTTCAATTGTGATTGATCCAGACTTGTACTTTTGCACTAGCTCTCTCCTCTTCTCCTCAGTGATGTATTTGGAGTAGAGCAGTTCCCACAGAGACACTGATGTGCCATGGTATTTGCCTCCTGCACTGGTTGTCATTGTCGATTTCAAAATGAGTTTTGTTGCCTCATCGACAAAGAAATAAAACTCGCCTTTCTTTGCAATCACCAGTAAGCTAAGGCCTGTGATGGGATCAGTGACACACCTCTCAACCAGCTGAAGATAGGTGAGGTTCTCTTGGGTGTTGGGGTCAAAGAAGCCCTTGGTGTCATCATCAGCGTCAGACAGAATCTTGTTCATTTCTTCATCAAAGTAACCTCTTGTATATGCTACCTGAACAGGCACTCTGTGACTGTGCACTGGGTCAATTATGCCTCCTGTGGCAATTTTGCTTCTAGGAGGCGAATTCCATGATCTTTCACAATAAGATCTTTGTTCAAGGCTTGGAACAAAGGAAATTGTCTTTCCAGTGTAGGGATCTTTGTATCCTGTAACAGCCCTTTCTGCTGAAAGCAGTTTATTTTTCCACTCACTGCCAACCACTTTTTGAGCCACAGCTTCCTCTACAGAAAGTTTCTTGTTGTTTACTGGGTCGATAACAAAGCCAGTGGCAGCTTGGGCTTCCAGCAGAACCAGAGAAGTACCTGAGTCAGCAGGCCTCTGCTTTTGGCTTCATATATACTCAGGGTCTCTTTGGTGGACTGCAGGTACACTCCTGCAATGCTGTTAGTTCCCTTTAAGTACTTGCGTTTGCTGAGTCCATTTCACTTACTTCTGTCACTGTGACTTTTCCAGCAGTAAGATTTTTGTAGAGGTCCTCATTGATGATTTTTGATTCAAGCAACTCAGTAGCAGTGACATCCTTTCTGATCCCATGGAAGCTTTGAACTTTAGTTTTCTCTGTAACTGTAGTGGTGATGGTAGTTGTGCTGCTGTCCACTTTTTTGTTTCTGGTGGTTGGCACATGACAAGTGATGACGATGAGGTTGTTGTGGTCTGCTTCTGAATGATTGTCAGGATCATTTCAAGAAGCGTTCAATTGTGATTGATCCAGACTTGTACTTTTGCACTAGCTCTCTCCTCTTCTCCTCAGTGATGTATTTGGAGTAGAGCAGTTCCCACAGAGACACTGATGTGCCATGGTATTTGCCTCCTGCACTGGTTGTCATTGTCGATTTCAAAATAAGTTTTGTTGCCTCATCGACAAAGAAATAAAACTTTTCGCCTTTCTTTGCAATCACCAGTAAGCTAAGGCCTGTGATGGGATCAGTGACACACCTCTCAACCAGCTGAAGATAGGTGAGGTTCTCTTGGGTGTTGGGGTCAAATTGAAGCCCTTGGTGTCATCATAACAGCGTTTCATGTTGTCACAGAATCTTGTTCATTTCTTCATCAAAGTAACCTCTTGTGGGATCAAATGCTATCCTGAACAGGCACTCTGTGGACTGTGCACTGGGTCAATTATGCCTCCTGTGGCAATTTGTGCTTCCAGGAGCCGAATTCCATGGTCCATGATCTTTTGCATGGCTTAAGATCTTTGTTCATATGGCTTGGAAATTTGTGACAGACATCTTTGCTTTGTGATCATCCACTGAAACATCAGGCCCCACTATCTTTGCTTTGAAAAACTTCCTGAACCTGCTTTCTTTCCTTTCTTTGGATGATACCTCAGGGATAACAATTCAATGAACCCTGTTGCTGCCTGTGCTTCCAGTAGAACCAGAGCTGTTCCTGGCATCAGCTTTCCTTTTTGTTTGGCCTCGTAGATCGTCATGATTTGAGAATCAGGAAGCAGAATGCCTGCGATGCTATCTTTACCCTGTAGGTACATATTGACATTTTCATCTTTTATCACATCCTTCACTGACACTTTTCCCTTTTTTAGATCCTCCAGAACCTCCTTACTTATGATATCTGCTTCCTCAAGCTGTTTGGCTGTGACGTTTTCTCTGATGCCTTCAAAGATGACATTCGTTGTTTTCACAGACTTTTCTATGATTTCCAGAACCATTGTGATAATGGTCTTGATATTGAGCTTCTTCTCTCTGTACTTTTGAATGATGTCTTGCCTCTGGTGTGCATCAAAGTATTCTGACATCAGGAGTTCCCACAGAGATACTGTCTTCCCCATGTACTTTCCACATACCACGTTTACCTTCTCCTCTTTGAAGGCCATTTTAGTTTGATGGTCAATAAAGTTGAAATTCAGCTTGTTTGACTTATCAAGGAGAGGAAGGAGGCACAGTCCAGTGATGGGATCAATGACACACCTTTCCATCAGCTGAAGGTAAGTTAGATTTTCTTCTGTGTTTGGGTCAAAGAAACCTTTTGTGTCATCTCCTGTTTGCTGTAGTATGGCATTCATTTCTTCATTGAAATAACCTCTCTTGAAGGCCACTTCTGTTGGTAGTCTATGACTGTTGATTGGGTCTATTATTCCACCTGTAGCGATTTGCGCCTCAAGTAGGCGTATTCCATGTTCCTTAATGATGAGTTCTTTTTTCATTGCTTGAAACAGAGATATAGTTTCACCTGAGTATGGGTCTTTGTATCCTGTAACTGCTCGCTCAGCAGACCGCAGCTTTGCATGAAATTCTGGGCCAAAAACTTTGTTTTTGATGGCCTCATCCACAGTGAACTTTTTGTTTTCTACAGGATCAATCATGAATCCAGTCGCAGCTTGTGCCTCTAGTAGAATGAGTGCTGTTCCAGGCATCAGTATGCCTTTCTTCATGGCTTGATAAATGCTCATTCTCTGATTGGACGAGAGTATAGCAATGCCTGCGATACTGCCTTTGCCATTCAGGTACTCTTTTACTGTTTCCATCAACATCACATCCTGTGTAGTGGTCTTTCCCTTCTGTAGGTCATCAAAGGTTTCTTTGTCAATGATCTTTGATGCAAGGAGTTCAGTGGAGGAAATACCTCTTCGCAGACCTTTGAAGGTTATACAAACAGGAAGGAGCAACAAGCCTGTATCAGGCTCCACCGTGCATTTCTCTAGCAGGTTGTGGTAGTTAAGATTTTCTTGCAAGCTTGGATTGTAGAACACTTTCAGCTCTGACATCTGGTCATTGAGCAAACCTTTTTCATAGTAGCCCTTTTGAATTGCAGATTCAACTGAAATATTTGACTTCTGAACAGGATCAAACAAGCATTGTGTGGCGATTTGTGCTTCCAGCAGCCTCAATCCGTAATCTCTTGAAACTAAATCTTTTTGCATAGCTTGATATACAGATATAATTTGGTTTGTGTAGGGGTCTAAATAGCCCCTGACAGCTTTCTCAGCTGTGAGGAGCTTCTCTTTGACAGCTTTTCAGCTGTGGGCTTCTAGAACACTTTCAGCTCTGACATTTCCAACTATTCCTTCCTTAACGGCATCTGCAACAGGAAGTTTTCGATTGTTTATTGGGTCTACGATGCCTCCTGTGGCTGCTTGTGCTTCAAGGAGGGCTAATGCTGTTCCTGGCTTAAGCAGGCGTTTCTTCATGGCTTGATATATGGTCATCTTCTCTCCTCTTTTTTCCAGGAAGATGCCAGCCACTGGTCCGTGGACTTCTGTGTGGCAATTTTGCTTAGAATCCATCTTGGCCTATGGAGCTGTATAACACAAAAAGAGTTGCTTACATTTGTTTGAATAATGCATGCATTGTCTGTAAGTACCACTCAATTTTTCGAGTCCTCTACAAAATTTTATAGATACAGAGATTATTATCAAGACACTGGGTTGAAATAATTCATGTAATGTTCATTTTTGTTAAAATTGTTTTAGAGATGTGTTGATTTAATTGTATGGTCATTTTGAAAGCTATGGTTTATGTTGCTGCTTAATTGTGTTGTGTACACAGAGATGCTATAATTTCTAAGGGTAGGCTACATTCGAAACACCTCTTTAACACAATACTTTTCAGTAGCTCCAACCTCAGCATCCAAAATGACTAAACCAGTTTCAACAAAAAAAAAACCTTTGCTTAGGATAACTTGCATCTAAATCTATATATGAAGGGAATCCGTGCACGCTACAACTTAAAAGCATATATATTTACAATTACACAACTTTACAATTGCAATGTGTATTTTTTCAAGATAATACAAATAAACACATTTTCAGGGAATGCAAAAATACTTAAAACAAATCTTTCTACCATGGCTCATAAGGGAATATGTAATATACTGCAGCAAAATACTTAGGATATGTATACATTTGAATTCAGCAAATAAAGTTTAATGATTAACTAAAGCTGTTAAATCACCAGCCTGTGCAAGAAAATACAAAGGTTCTTCATTTCTTTATCCCATTCAATTTTACTGAGAAATAAAAAATAAATATTTGTTAATAACAGAAGGTTTTTGTTTTCCTTAAAGTCCAAGAAGGGAACATGATTGGCACCTAAACAGTACAGTTTAACAGTACATGGTCTGTCTTCCAACCTTTTAGATTCCTTATCAGTCTTTGGGCAGCCTCAGATCTTCGGATCCTACGGGCCGTTCCAACAGGTACTCTGGCTTTTATGGTCAGAAGTGCAGGGCTTTGAAACTCCGTCCCTACAGAGATGAGGCATGCAAAACATATTTTGTTTATCAGATCTCATCCTCACAAGCATGTTTATATTCTTAATGGCTAATCTTTTTCAGCGTTTGGTCTAAATGTTTTTTTCCACCTGTGTATTTAGCTATTTTATTTACTTGTGTTAAAGAGATACCATCAAATTCAATATACACACAAACTCACACACCAGATATCAGATTATTTATCAATAAGGACATAGCACGATTATAATAAGGGGGATATTGATAAAATACTGACGTTGTTTATGGTACACTTAATCCATAAAAGTAAATTACCCAACTAACAAAGAAATTAAATGTTTTTGTGATTTGTGAGTTTATCAAGTTTTACAGGACATACTTTTTTTGTAGATATAAAATGTAATGCATGTAAACATGTGAATACAAATATTAATTTACTTTAAAAAAAAATTAAAGTAACTAACTACATTCAAATCAAGGTCTTTATTACATCTTTATTACACCTTATTGCAAATATTTATATAATATATGTGGTCCAACTTTCTTCATATGTAATTCCTGCATTAGTACTTGGTGCACTGGACATAAATACAAAAATATTGTAATGGTTAACTTTTTCTTCTCATTTTTGAATGTATTTGCAGGGATTAGAAATGAACACTGCCAGTTCATGAACAGGTTTCACAAGAGCCATGTATTTGCTTTGGCATGACGAGACGTAGATCTTCGGAACTGGAACAGCCAGAAATGCCCATTGCTGTTACAACAGGTAAGGAAATACTAAAAGCACAAACACTGTGCAATTCTTAACCCTTTTAAACCTCATCATACAATTCTTAAAATGCACTCTCCTTTTACCTTTGTTTTTGGTATCCAACAACTCCTATGGGAAATATCTGGTTCTTTAGGTATGCTCCACTATGTTGACCAGCTAGCCTCTAACTGTGTCTGTCTGCTGTTTGTTGCTTAGGCGGGAAGTGCACGATGTTTTTTTGTGCACGAAACACATGCATATTGCAGCTGATACAACATTATTGAGAGTAGCAAAGTAAACCAGAACAATGAGCTGTAAGATACTCAAATGCTGCAGTTGGGGATGTTTTTTTTTAGGTTAGTCACTATGACCACTTCCTTTCACACACAAGTAGTCACGTTTTCTTTTGTTAATATAATTATTGGTATATTGATTATAGTCACTTAAGTGAAAATGGGGTGGGGAATAAATTACAAATATTTCAGTCATACTACTTGCTGCTGCTGTGACAGTATATGCATTGGTTTTTTAAGGATGTTTTTTTTTCTTTCCTATGAAAATCTAAAATTAAATAAGAAGATTAAAGACTAACATTTCAATTCCACACAATTCTATAAAGTGTCTTTGGGTTTTGTGGGTTTTATTACCTTCAAGTTTGGACATTCCACCACTGTTTTTTTTTTACCTCATACAAATAAGTGGTAAGGAGAAACCAATTGTTTTTTACACCTCTTCTGTTGATAGATAAATAGCTGTGTATTTATGATACATGACATCCTTGCCTCCAGTTGAAAATAATATTTCCCTCTCAGAAAACCGGGTGCAGTGGGGAACTTTACCATGACGTTCAAAAACCTGCTCACTGCTTCAATGCACATCTGAAATGTTAAATCTAGACAAAGGTCTATTCTTTACTTTATTATGTTACTTACTGTGGAAACTCTTAGAAAATCCCCTCATTTTGCTTTTCTGCACAAGATGGAAATCACTCAGCTGCCAATTAAGCCTTTGTGCACAATAGCTTGTGATCAGTTAAAAATGGGGCCCTCCTATCATTTCTAATCTCAGTGGACTAAAGGTGTGTACGGTTTTTCATTGCATGCAATGAAACACCTGTGAAGTCACTATTCTGCAGTTACGACATCATAGGTATGGCATTACTGACTGAAGTCTTTGCATTGATACAACAGCAGTTATGCAGTGCTGCAATATCTCTGCCTGCAACTACTGAATGTGCTTTTAGATTGCCGCCCTCTTAGTAAATGTTTGAATGTTTTTTAAGGTGCTGATCATTTACTTGACATTTATTACTGTGTCACTTTGCTTATCATATCATGAAGGCAAATGCATTACCTGCATGAAGCTCAACAGTGTTAACATACTGTAGCTTCACTGTTTACTGTTTACTGTTCAAAGTCTGCTTTTAGTACTTCTAGTCAAATTCACTAGCCTGCCCCAGAAGAGATATAATTCAATTCCAAACACTATTTTCCGAGGAGCAACTGGAAGAAGCACTTTGACTCGTACCATAACTCAATAGGAAAAAATACAATACATAAAAAAATGGAAGATAGTGTCAGTTAAGTACAACAAAACCCATTTTTAAGTAAACACTTCATCTTAAATCTCTGACATATTTTACTATTTTGGAATAGATGGGGCCTTTGCTTTCAGTTGTTAAACTTCTTTTTGTCTAAAGAAGTACGGTGGCCGATAGGAGCAAACGCCCTGCAACTTAAGAAAACCCATGCAAATGGACAAAATGCAAGCAAATTAAACAACTTAATTATTTAACAACACATGCACAGCATTTAGCAAACGTGCTACAAATACACACAACACAACCAAATACATAAACACGCTGCAAATGTAGAAACGATGCAAAACAAAAAGCAACACAAACCCTGAAAAAAGAAGCGATGCAAAAAGAAAAGCAGATGCAACAAAAAAAACGCTGCATCCAGATTACACAACGAGAGAGAGAGTTACGTTCAATCTCAGAACTGTGTGAAACGATGTGCAACTGCAAATATTAACCCTCATGGTGTCCTCAGGTCAAATTTGACCCATTTTCAGTATTTGCATCACAAAAAATGGGCCTTCAAAATAAGCCGAAAATGTCAACATTAGAAATATCAAATTACTTTGGAAAAAACATCAAACAAATCACCCACAACATTGAAAAAGTGACAAAAATGACAGAAAAAGCGATAATAGTGTTGACAAAAAAAACACGGGTGTTGATGGGAAGTCTGCGTTTGAAATATGTTTTCTCTCGTTTGGTGGGCGTGTCTTGGCTCAGGCCACAGGTGATAAACATTAAGCAGAGACGTGTCTGTAAACTGTGGTAATAAAACATTTAAAACCGCATCAGCGTTTAACGTTGACGTAACACAAAATATTAAGAACGCCTTTAAATATAATGCAATCCAGTACAATACACTAATACTAAAACATATTTAATTAACACCTCTATGACTGGGTCAACAAAATAGGCATCCCAAAAGTAGACCTTATGGCAGTGCAGCTGTATTGGATTACATCAAACTGTACAGGTAGATATACCTCATTATCTATTTGGAATTTATTACTAATAAAAATTCTAATTAGGGCTGCAGCTAACAATTCATCTGCTGATTATGTTCTGGATTAATCATTTGGTCTATAAAACAGTGGAAAAGTGGCCGCGTGTCTTCTTCAGGTTTCTTATCTTGTCTGACCAACAGTCTAAAACCCAATATGCATTTAATTGACTAATTTTAAAGAAGGAAAAGCAGCACATTCTCAAAATTAAGAGGCTGGAGCTTGGTGTTTGGCAAAAATTACTCAAATAATTAATCTATTGTCTAAATAAATGTCGTCAATTAATTTTCTTGTAGATCAATTAATTGTTACAGCTTTCGTTCTAAAGAGACCACCGTTACTTTAATAGGTCATGACACAGTTAAATAATGCTTTCACTCATTCTCTGGTTGCCTTTAAGTTTGACGAGATATCTTATGACATAGATACTGTACATTACATAAAAGTGGTTTAATAAGTAAAAAGGTGAATATGTTTGTGTTGATTTCAAAGTAAAACTGATTCGCTCACATTTGTTTGCTGCCAAATATAAAACCTTTTTTAAGAAAATGAAAATTTACACCTCGTTTGAGTTTTAAGGCTTCTAATTGTAGTTTCAACTTAGCCAAGAATCTATCAGAATGACAAGATTGTATTTTTACTTTAACTCAGCAGACCTGCCGCCTTTTGTGCCTTGAAGCAAAATAAGGTGTAGATCTATTTTAAGGATTTACACTATGGTTCAAATTTCCTGTTTGTTCCCACCTTTAGATTCCATACAGTATGCATGTCCCGTTGCATCAATGCATTCTTGACAAATATCTTAGCAATCCAAGAAACAGGAAGGATGAGGCAATTGTGGATCATTTGTGGTAACAGTTTCTGTAGCTGTTTGTAGGAATGTAGGGTCATCATTATTACTGTGTGTGTGTGTGTGTGTGCGTTTGTGTCAACAGCCCAGAGGGTGATTAGGAAACAATGTTCAGACTTGTCAAATAGCTTAACAGTGACATATAAGCCTACTTTGTGTAAAACTTGATGTTAACAAATGTGGTCAAAGGTAATCAGTAAGGAATGTTTGCTTTTCATTTTCATCAGAAGGGTGTTGGCAGAGAGGACAAGATACACACAGTTATTCGCCGTGGGCTATTTTGACACTCTCTCAGTCCCACTCTGAAGAATCTATGAGCTGGAGATTAAATGTGGTTTTACTTTGATTAAACAACCCTTTCATTGAAAGTTCTTAAAAACACTGACCATTTTCTTTAGGACCTTAAACCAAAAGAGAATATTGCATTTTCAATCACCAATCTAAAAAGAAATCTGCTCTTACCTGGTTGTAGAATGTCCCACTCTGGTTAGCAGATGTTCTCAGCTGGTGTGAGAGAGTTTAGGATTTTGAGGTCCCAACATCTCTCATGTAGTCATCTGTGCTCACTGGCCAGATATACAGCAGGTCCAGCTGTTAAATCCCTCCCCTCCTGAGGAACACCCTCCTCTACTCAGACTGTGAGGGAGTAACAGCCGGAGATCTCTTTGCCCTGAGCTCAGGAATTCCTGCTGACTTCCTCAGAGCATGTCCATTGTGCTCTTAAACAAAAACATACAAGCAGATTGATCTTTTCTTTCTGTACTAAAGGTGTGTAGATGCATTAAACTGACATTCATTTAACCAAACCTCAAATGTCTATAAAATGTACTGTAAGTCGTAAAGATTATTCTGGTCAAACACAGGTGTCTATAACCCTCTTTGTCTTTTATTGACGTACAGTAAAATCTTTTTTATTATAGATACTGAAAGTGAACAGTGATGCATATGCAGACCTTTCATTTCTAACCAGTCAGGTTGAGACAAGCAGAGCAGCGTACCCTGTGATTACAGATAACTTTGCCTGTGTGTGTGAGTTACTCTCAGGTTTGGCAGGTTTTCAGCTGTGAATAAAAGAGATTTAACAAGTTAGGGGGAGGGGGCGGAAATTTTGGAATCTCATAAAAAAACAATACCGTCACAAGACAGACAAACTGTACAGAAAACATGTTAGTATTTGCTTAAACCACCTGCAGATACATTAGTCACATTGTGATGACAACACTGAATTGTTTCATCATTCAGTATCTAATGTACAAGTGGAAACCTTTTGTCCCGGTGACGAAATAATTCCACTCAAAGAATCAAACACACAAAACACCTCAAATTAATATATTTTTTCTAAAATAGCTCATTTGCTGATTTGATTGCAAATATTAAATTTAATAAACTAAAATAAATGTCTGCCTCAGTTGTGCAAAAACAGGCTTTACATAATATGTCAACTTAAGCCAATTTGACATATGAGTAAACGATACTAAAATTTCATATAAAATGACAATTAAGTAATTAAATTACTCCCTGTGAGTAATTAATCTAGATTACACAGCATAATTCCCACGGCAATACATTTTTACGTCCTCATCTGTGTCACAGTCTTTTGCATGAAACCTGCCTTCTCACATTAATCATAAACATCAGTATCATCAGACTTGGGGTGCTGCCGGGCGTGATGGCCACAAGCCTCTGGGGAAGGGAGGATTTGTGATTTAAAAAAAAAAAGGGGGGGGGTTGTACATGAAGGAATTTGAGTGGCTTGGAACCAGATTAACATATTAAGATTTCTTTTGTAGACCAACAGGTGAAATGAGTGGATAAAAATATTTTCTTTGGTAGCTAACATTTAAGTATTTTCATATGCTTATAGAGAATAATGAACTGGATGGTTTTAATGATGAACTCGTGCATTTTGTGACGTATTGAACAAATGTCAACCAAAATAGTAAGCAAGATTCAAAAATTACAAAGCATGTTTTACTTTGTTGCCACTTACTTCAAACAACCCCAGTACCTACTGTATGTTGGCAGTGTTGGAATTATTTTGACTTGATTATCTACTTTTGCCAACCTGTAGTTTTATCTTAGACTTGGGGGAAAGCATTCATACATACTGAAATGTTGCAGCAAAGCTCACCTTACTGGGAATTATAGCATGAATAGATCTTTTGGCTAGGCCAGCGCCATTGTCAGGTCAAAATCTTAATTCCCTCAATACTTTGTTTTTTGTGCTAATTAGTAGGGGTGGGAAAAATAATTGATTCTTAAATGTATCGCGATTCTCTCTAGAACGAATCGATGCTAGATTCTGATGAGTTAATAAACGATTATTAAAAACATTTTTGTTTAAACATCTCCAGACATTTACAAATCAGACAACAGAGTGACTGAAAGAGAAAGGGATAATGGACAACAACTTAGAGTTTAGGCAAGAGAAACACACAAAAATGACCAAAAGAAAAATGTTTTGTTTTTCTTTTAGCATGATGTGTATGTGGCCTTCCAGTGTTTATCCAACAGTGTTGAAAGTCAGCCAAAGACAGTGTTTTTAACCAACTCCTGGAGCTATCTTTAGCTTAATTCTTTTTAACCCTTACCCATGATCTAATAAGACATACAGTACATAAAATAATTAGGCAAAACACATTTAGGTTGTTCATCTACTTTATCATATTACATCTGACCACCTCATGTTTCATGCCACTGACATGGAAGATTACTGTGAGAGAATGTGACTTTCACAAGAAAGGGGTGATGGAATGGTCATATAGAGTATTTCACGTTGTTCCTTAAGGTCTCCTAATAGGGGATGTAACATTGGTTGGGCTGAAAATTGCTTTTTGGTTTCTGATTGGTTGAGCAAAGCACATACATACACAGTGGAGACAAGACAGAAGGTCTCATATTTCAGACACTGCAATGTTATACGTTGTTCACCTACTATTTCATTACTAAATTCACTTCTGAGACCAGAGTCAAATAAGGAGGAGCCACATATTTGGCACTGTGGGCTTTGTTGAGATCTGCCCGTTTTCAGAGGTAGTTTCACATTGTGAAATCAATTTGTGTTATCAGAGGAAAGATGTGTCGATGGGTTCATGAGGTTGTATGTACAGTATGTCCTATTTACCACCAGACTGTCGTTATTCAACTATGACAAATCAGTTTTGCATTCTGTCACCCCCTTTTAAGGCTTAAGCATGGAATGACTATAACATAAAAACATAAGTAGACAAAACATTTCATTAAAAGTTGTGTGTGACAAATACTGTATATGTCAAAATCCAACAAACTCAGATGTATATATATTTTTTTTAAATCACCCATGGAAATGTATATAAAAGAAATTGGTTCGAGATGCATCGATAGTAGATTTAGAATTGAATCGTTGGCTTTTGAATTGAATCGTGAGGTGCCCAGCATTCCCACCTCTACTAATTAGGGCATGTTGGCATTCTAACACTCTGAGCTAAAATGGTTACCATGCTAAGCACTTTACTTGCTTAGCATCAGCATGTTAACATAGTCATTCTGCGCATGTTAACATGCTGGCGTTAGCATTAAGCTCTAAGCACCAGTGTGCCTAAGATCAGCTCCACAGAGCCCCTAGCACTGCAGACCCTCTGTCTTGTTCCTTTGTTTAGTTGGATTGGATTATAAAGTAACTTTATCTATAAGCAATATATATCTGAAGTGAGGCCGTTAGAGAAATACTCTTGAGTGCTAGTAACATGCATTGCAGGTCATGGGTAAAAGTACAAGCAGGTTCTTTAGTGCAACACTTGTCTTGTTAATTAAAAGTCTTGCATTCACAATTTTAATTAAGTGAAATACAGAAGTGTTGGCAAAATATACTTAAGAGACAATAATTTATATTTTCTGATATTTTGGGTGGAGACAAAAAAAGAGTTAAAAGCAGCGTGGATATTAGACTTGAACACAAACGGTACTAAACTGAATTCAATAACATTGCTTTGTATCTGCTGGCAGCATGAATAAACAACTGCTAACAATTTTGTATTTATTATATTATACTATATATATATTACAGAATTAATATTGAAGCATAAAGCAGTTTTTTATACAGCTAGCAATGTTGTAGCTCATCAAGGTGGCGCTACATAATTTTGGCATCTGAAACAACGCATCATAAATTAAAATCTGATCATATGTTTAGGATGTAACATTTTTATGCAAAGTAACTGTAGCTGTTACATATTTGTAAAAAGTGCAAAATTGTTAAATCGTGGAGTATAAGTATAACTTTAATAAGTACAAGTACCTTAAAAATGCACTTGAGCTTTGTTACATTCCACCACTGGGCACTACTTTGCTAAATTTCAAGATGAACTAATGCTTTTTCTGTTTTATTCTCACTTTTAATCCTATGTACTTAAGCACAGCTTTTCTCTCATTATATGCTGTACCAATCATATATTATTTCCACACAGTGATTCATGCTGTAGTATTTACTAATTGTTTTTTAATGAAACCATGAATAAATAAAACTTTAAAGTGCTTAGCCACACTTTATCTAAATATGTGTGTATATTGATTCATACTGCAGCTCTTAACTAACCTGAATAGACCTGTGCCAATGCAGTGACCCATGCCATTGAACAATTTATTGCCCAATATTCTGTATGCACATAGACATGGAGCAACATGAGCAGTTATTGGAGGTTAATGAATATAAGACCAATAAAAAAATTTTTTAGCTCTGTAGCTTTTTTGTCCCCACTAGCTTCAGTTTGTGCCTTTAATATATTAAAATAATATATTATATATATACAGTATATTATCCAGATGGTTAAAGGGCCTTTTTTGTTCTTTAGCTGCAAGATTTTCAATTTTATTCAACTAGTCACTATCTTTGTCCACTTTTTGGTGCTGGGTAATGTACAGTGGGTTTGAGAGGAGTATATTCAGTCTAGAAAACCAAAACCAAAGCTAAAAGAGGCTAAGAAACTCTATAGAGTTAATGGTAACTGAAAGGTTGGGTGTTGCTTCTCTGTGGATTCTTCACTGTGAAAGAGCCTTTTTACATCACACGTTCACATTACACGTGCTAAAATAGAAAATATTGATTGGCTCTTTGCAATTTAGAATAGAGTAGAATACATCTTTATTGTTCATGACAATGTCAGAAAGTCATTGGATGCATAGATGCAGAATCAGAGTTAACCTTAGTAATTATTACTTTTTAGCAGGACTCAAAACTGTTTTGGCAGCCAACTGAACCAATTTTGGGGTTTATGGAAGCTGCACCAGCCTGATTTTAGAAGTGAATATCAAAACAGACCATGTCTTCTTTCTGCATCGATTTAGGCAGGTTTAAAAACGGGCAGAGCTCTCCACTTTCATAATGAGAGAAACAGCTTTTACTTTTACTTTAAAACAACAGGGACTGTGTTAAATGCTACATAAATAAAACTCCCTATTGTAAAAAAAAGAGGGGCACAATTCCAACTAGGATAGATAAGTATTTTGAAAGCCATTCTTTTGTTTTCAGTGTACTCTACATAACCCCCCTTATATGTCTGTTGTTGCCCTCTTATCAGTAGAAGAGCTTTTCCTTTAGCTGTCCACATTGTTGAAGGTCCGGCAGAATATTGGATATCTTTTTCCAGTCTGCGTAAAACACATGCACGGGGGGGGGGGGTTGTACATGAAGGAATTTGAGTGGCTTGGAACCAGATTAACATATTAAGATTTCTTTTGTAGACCAACAGGTGAAATGAGTGGATAAAAATATTTTCTTTGGTAGCTAACATTTAAGTATTTTCATATGCTTATAGAGAATAATGAACTGGATGGTTTTAATGATGAACTCGTGCATTTTGTGACGTATTGAACAAATGTCAACCAAAATAGTAAGCAAGATTCAAAAATTACAAAGCATGTTTTACTTTGTTGCCACTTACTTCAAACACCCCCAGTACCTACTGTATGTTGGCAGTGTTGGAATTATTTTGACTTGATTATCTACTTTTGCCAACCTGTAGTTTTATCTTAGACTTGGGGGAAAGCATTCATACATACTGAAATGTTGCAGCAAAGCTCACCTTACTGGGAATTATAGCATGAATAGATCTTTTGGCTAGGCCAGCGCCATTGTCGTAATTCCCTCAATACTTTGTGTTTTGTGCTAATTAGTAGGGGTGGGAAAAATAATTGATTCTTAAATGTATCGCGATTCTCTCTAGAACGAATCAATGCTAGATTCTGATGAGTTAATAAACGATTATTAAAAACATTTTTGTTTAAACATCTCCAGACATTTACAAATCAGACAACAGAGTGACTGAAAGAGAAAGGGATAATGGACAACAACTTAGAGTTTAGGCAAGAGAAACACACAAAAATGACCAAAAGAAAAATGTTTTGTTTTTCTTTTAGCATGATGTGTATGTGGCCTTCCAGTGTTTATCCAACAGTGTTGAAAGTCAGCCAAAGACAGTGTTTTTAACCAACTCCTGGAGCTATCTTTAGCTTAATTCTTTTTAACCCTTACCCATGATCTAATAAGACATACAGTACATAAAATAATTAGGCAAAACACATTTAGGTTGTTCATCTACTTTATCATATTACATCTGACCACCTCATGTTTCATGCCACTGACATGGAAGATTACTGTGAGAGAATGTGACTTTCACAAGAAAGGGGTGATAGAATGGTCATATAGAGTATTTCACGTTGTTCCTTAAGGTCTCCTAATAGGGGATGTAACATTGGTTGGGCTGAAAATTGCTTTTTGGTTTCTGATTGGTTGAGCAAAGCACATACATACACAGTGGAGACAAGACAGAAGGTCTCATATTTCAGACACTGCAATGTTATACGTTGTTCACCTACTATTTCATTACTAAATTCACTTCTGAGACCAGAGTCAAATAAGGAGGAGCCACATATTTGGCACTGTGGGCTTTGTTGAGATCTGCCCGTTTTCAGAGGTAGTTTCACATTGTGAAATCAATTTGTGTTATCAGAGGAAAGATGTGTCGATGGGTTCATGAGGTTGTATGTACAGTATGTCCTATTTACCACCAGACTGTCGTTATTCAACTATGACAAATCAGTTTTGCATTCTGTCACCCCTTTAAGGCTTAAGCATGGAATGACTATAACATAAAAACATAAGTAGACAAAACATTTCATTAAAAGTTGTGTGTGACAAATACTGTATATGTCAAAATCCAACAAACTCAGATGTATATATATATTTTTTAAATCACCCATGGAAATGTATATAAAAGAAATTGGTTCGAGATGCATCGATAGTAGATTTAGAATTGAATCGTTGGCTTTTGAATTGAATCGTGAGGTGCCCAGCATTCCCACCTCTACTAATTAGGGCATGTTGGCATTCTAACACTCTGAGCTAAAATGGTTACCATGCTAAGCACTTTACTTGCTTAGCATCAGCATGTTAACATAGTCATTCTGCGCATGTTAACATGCTGGCGTTAGCATTAAGCTCTAAGCACCAGTGTGCCTAAGATCAGCTCCACAGAGCCCCTAGCACTGCAGACCCTCTGTCTTGTTCCTTTGTTTAGTTGGATTGGATTATAAAGTAACTTTATCTATAAGCAATATATATCTGAAGTGAGGCCGTTAGAGAAATACTCTTGAGTGCTAGTAACATGCATTGCAGGTCATGGGTAAAAGTACAAGCAGGTTCTTTAGTGCAACACTTGTCTTGTTAATTAAAAGTCTTGCGTTCACAATTTTAATTAAGTGAAATACAGAAGTGTTGGCAAAATATACTTAAGAGACAATAATTTATATTTTCTGATATTTTGGGTGGAGACAAAAAGAGTTAAAAGCAGCGTGGATATTAGACTTGAACACAAACGGTACTAAACTGAATTCAATAGCATTGCTTTGTATCTGCTGGCAGCATGAATAAACAACTGCTAACAATTTTGTATTTATTATATTATACTATATATATATATTACAGAATTAATATTGAAGCATAAAGCAGTTTTTTATACAGCTAGCAATGTTGTAGCTCATCAAGGTGGCGCTACATAATTTTGTCATCTGAAACAACGCATCATAAATTAAAATCTGATCATATGTTTAGGATGTAACATTTTTATGCAAAGTAACTGTAGCTGTTACATATTTGTAAAAAGTGCAAAATTGTTAAATCGTGGAGTATAAGTATAACTTTAATAAGTACAAGTACCTTAAAAATGCACTTGAGCTTTGTTACATTCCACCACTGGGCACTACTTAGCTAAATTTCAAGATGAACTAATGCTTTTTCTGTTTTATTCTCACTTTTAATCCTATGTACTTAAGCACAGCTTTTCTCTCATTATATGCTTTATGCTGTAACAATCGTATATTATTTCCACACAGTGATTCATGCTGTAGTATTTACTAATTGTTTTTTAATGAAACCATGAATAAATAAAACTTTAAAGTGCTTAGCCACACTTTATCTAAATATGTGTGTATATTGATTCATACTGCAGCTCTTAACTAACCTGAATAGACCTGTGCCAATGCAGTGACCCATGCCATTGAGCAATTTATTGCCCAATATTCTGTATGCACATAGACATGGAGCAACATGAGCAGTTATTGGAGGTTAATGAATATAAGACCAATAAAAGAAATAATACAATTTTTAAAAAGTGCTCTAATTTTAGCTCTGTAGCTTTTTTGTCCCCACTAGCTTCAGTTTGTACCTTTAATATATTATATATATATATATATATATATATATATATATATATATATATATATATATATATATATATATATATATATATACAGTATATTATCCAGATGGTTAAAGGGCCTTTTTTGTTCTTATGCATGATTTTCAATTTTATTCAACTAGTCACTATCTTTGTCCACTTTTTGGTGCTGGGTAATGTACAGTGGGTTTGAGAGGAGTATATTCAGTCTAGAAAACCAAAACCAAAGCTAAAAGAGGCTAAGAAACTCTATAGAGTTAATGGTAACTGAAAGGTTGGGTGTTGCTTCTCTGTGGATTCTTCACTGTGAAAGAGCCTTTTTACATCACACGTTCACATTACACGTGCTAAAATAGAAAATATTGATTGGCTCTTTGCAATTTAGAATAGAGTAGAATACATCTTTATTGTTCATGACAATGTCAGAAAGTCATTGGATACATAGATGCAGAATCAGAGTTAACCTTAGTAATTATTACTTTTTAGCAGAACTCAAAACTGTTTTGGCAGCCAACTGAACCAATTTTGGGGTTTATGGAAGCTGCACCAGCCTGATTTTAGAAGTGAATATCAAAACAGACCATGTCTTCTTTCTGCATCGATTTAGGCAGGTTTAAAAACGGGCAGAGCTCTCCACTTTCATAATGAGAGAAACAGCTTTTACTTTTACTTTAAAACAACAGGGACTGTGTTAAATGCTACATAAATAAAACTCCCTATTGTGCAAAAGAGGGGCACAATTCCAACTAGGATAGATAAGTATTTTGAAAGCCATTCTTTTGTTTTCAGTGTACTCTACATAACCCCCCTTATATGTCTGTTGTTGCCCTCTTATCAGTAGAAGAGCTTTTCCTTTAGCTGTCCACATTGTTGAAGGTCCGGCAGGATATTGGATATCTTTTTCCAGTCTGCGTAAAACACATGCACTGGTCAGGAATGTTTTTTTGTTCAGTTCTTGCCAGCACCACGCCCAGCTCACTGTGCTCAGCCCCAGACTACCTCACCTCACTATTATGTGTCCACTTTTCTTTAAATGCATCAAAAGTAAATTGCCAAGATTATGTGCTTTTGTTGTGATTATTTAAATTTCTAAAGACTCTCTGTTGACAACATACTTTCCTTACCAAGCCCTCCACTGCTTTTATGTAAACCCTGCCTATTACGTAATCCTTGTCCCAACTGTCACTTTAATTCTAAACCCATTCCCTAACCTGAAACTAACCCCCCCCTAGGTACCAGTTGTTATATGGCTGCACAAAAATGTGACTCTATGACTTTAAAATCTAAAAAGATTTATAAACAAATACACACACATATGCACAATATGTCAAATGGATCAAGAACCAAATTCTATTGAAACCAGCATCAAAATATTCAGTAGCTTCTGTCCCTGAGCCACATTAATACCACACTTAGTTTGTTGCTACTACAGTTCATTTTTAGTCTTGACTGAGGACTCTACTGTGCTGATTCTTAAAAAGATTCATTATCTGTTATACGATAAGATATACTTTATTGTCCCCGTAGGCAAGTTTGTCTTGGACTCAAATGCTGCACACGTCGAGCTACCTCCATAGTAGTAATAATAAAAAATCCGACAATTAGAAAACAAAACCGCACATACTGTAGAAAATAACGATAAATTACACATATTGCACATTATAAATAACCAGTAATAAGAACATCATGAAGCTATTGCACAACCCGTGGAGGGTTAGGCAACATTATTAAAAATATCATTTGAGGTAGGAAAAAGTTAGTTTTTAACACAGTTGTCTTTATCTGACTGTTGAAACAGTGGTACACACCTTGCCTTGATTAAAGGGTTTCAACAGTTCTGCATTCCAGGACCACACTGGACAGGTTCTGTTAGTCGGGTTATCTCAGGCACACCCAGCCTTTCTCTACACAGGCGTCAACAGCAAACAAAAGTGCTGACAGCTTCCCTACTGACTGTGCACCCTGACAGCTTCCCTACTGACTGTGCACCCTGACAGCTTCCCGCTTAATAAAAATGAGGTAAAAAGGGCTGTGACTGTGATAGAATGAATATAAAATTAATCATCAACGTCTACATTTATCTACTTAATCTTTATTCAATAGTCTGCCTTCATTAATGCGACTCCACCCTGATGGAGGCAATATAGCTGAAGACATTAAAGCATGGTGTACTGGAGAACAGTGGTGTGAATTATTTAACATACTGATTTAGGTTGTTTATTATACAGTAAATGTGAAGTTGTTCCTGTTCCCCAGGTATCCCTACTGAAACCTGCTTATTAGTGCATTGTCATAATAATACAAGCAGTTGAAACACAATAAAGAAGTAGGACCATGAAAAGGGAATTCTGAGGCTGGTGTGTAAATACAACACATTCTTCACTCCCATTGCGTAAAGTATGAACGCTAGGTCAAGTGCTTTTGGCATTGTTCTTGACGCTTGAAGACTTGTTTAGTGTCATATCTAAACGCATTTTATCTAAACGCGCTTGGTCAGGACTATTGGCGTCACCTTTGACGCAGTTAGATTAGGGAAAAGGTTGTGAGTGGGTTTATAAAAATGTACGTTTCCATGACACGCGGGCCTAGAACAGGACAGTTGGGTTTAGGAAACGTGACACGCAGGACACAAACACCGGTCTCCTGGGCGAACGTCCTGTGTTGTTTGCAGATTTTTGGAAATTCATACTACCGTTGTCACTCTAAATGCTACGTCATCTTCAAACGTCGTGTAGCTGCTGCTCTTCCTGGTGCGTTCTACACTCACGCTGAAGGGTGCTTTTTGCGTCTTATCTGACACTGACAGCCTCTGCCCAAGCATCCCTATTTTATGAGTTTGGAGTGAGAACGGGTTGGTAGATATGGGGCAAAATACTTATAATTAAACATTAAAAGGAAAACTTTGGGTATTCATATATGCAGTATATATATATACACAGTATATATAACAGCATGTATGCAGAATCTTGACCTCTGATAACAATGATGTTATACTCATGAATGGCTCATTTCCATGAAAGCCATCAGACTGGCAGCATTTAATTGGCCATTGAAATGCAAGTTTAAAACCACAGCATTAGCAAAAAATTAGATGCATGCATGCATGTAGATGCTCCATCAGGTTTGTCCTCAATCAGGACAAGTTGTTCAAAAGAAGAGTTCACGCCTATCAGGTTCTATGTAAGATGCTGCTTGATCAGTTGTAATTATACATAAATTAACAATGACTTTCTTCTTCACTGGAAAATTCCAATCATATCTGGCTGACTCAAATAACCTTTAAGTCTTGAGGAATTATGGTTAATCCCACTTAACCCTCATGTTGTCCTCGGCTCAAATTTGACCCATTTTCAGTTTCATCACGATAAATGGGCCTTTGAAATAAGCTGAAAATGTCAACATTAGAAATATCAAACAACTTTGGAAAAAACATAAAAAAAGGACCCAGTACATTGAAAAAGTGACAATAATGTCAGAAAATGCGATACGTTTTTTCATGGTTGATGGGAAGACAACACGAGTTAAGAACAAAGCACCATACATTATGATGCCTATGATATTGCCACTAACCCTCATTGACCTTATCTTTGAGGTTTGTTTATGTCGTAATCCAGATCAAAGATAAAATTAATTTTTACAAGTTTTTAGCCAAAAATACAATAACACTGGATTTCGTAAAAAAAACAATACTTGCACAATTATTGTCACGAGTTGCACCGATTCAAGAGAGCAGAGGCAAAAAAACTAGTTTCTGTGGAACAGTGCATCACAATCATTGTCATCTCCAAATCAGCTGTCACTACATCAGACTCTCCCACTATCATCTCATGTTGGCTGCAGAAAGGAGGGAGGAGATTCTAAGGAAAATTCCCTTAGACTTACAGTTTGGACCTCCTAGTTGCATGCTTTTTAGGCGTGTAAAAGTCTTTGTAAGATGACATGCTTCATCTGTCACATTTCTATGAAATTTAATACAAGCTGCATCTTGCATTGCATTATAGGAGGGATCTGACAATGTCTCCTGAGGTTTGGCAGTGGTGGAAAGTAACAATACATTTACTCAAGTGCTGTACTAAGTACAAATTTGAGGTACTTGAGTATTTTTATTTTACTTTTTATATTTGTCCATACAGTTAAGGATATATTGTATTTTTCACTTTGCTGCTTTTATTTATGATAACAGCTATAGGTTCTACTTAGTTTGTAGATTAAAGAGGAATAACGCACTTAATCTGTTTTTTTGGGCAGCTGTTTGGCTCACCTGTGGCCCTTTGCTGCACGCCATTCATCCTCTCTCCTAATAATAAGGAGTTGATTTTATCATGCTGATCACATGTTAATGCTTTCACTTCAAAAGATCCATGACTATAACAATGACAGGAGCATTTTCTGTACAATGAGTTATTTTAGTTTTGCTTTGTTAAGTATATTTTACTGACTAATACTATGGAAAGGAAAATCTTTATTGACTTTATGGGTAGACAGGAGTTTTTTTGAGGACTAAAGCTGTGCCTGGCTCAACTTTGCAAAAATACATATTGGTAGTATTACAGTAGCTTCAGCCATCTGTAAAATCCAAAAGAGCTGCTCATGTGTTATTACAGAGTTACATAACATGGTAGCCTGAAGTTTTCACAGAACTGCTTGCATAAGCCAGACTTATTGAAATCTTGAAGATCCCTGTCTTTATTTTTTCACTCACATTATAACGTATTGCACAAACTATTGAAAGTGATGACAGAGGTCCTCTTACAGTGGTTAGGGTTAGTGCTGAGGCAGGTGTTGATGCTTTTTATCACCTGCTTCAAAAAAAGCAGTTGAAATCTGGGACTTGTTCTGCAGGTGTGCTGTACATTCATACAAGCACTAGTGTTGACTTGCTGTATGTTGTATTTAGTCTGTGCTAACTGATGGTCATTCTTTCTTTTTCCTCCTATTTTTTACTTCTATTCCACAAAGTTTAGCAGTGAAATATATATATATATATAACACTTCATTGCTGCAAACTCAAGTGGGTAAACACAAGTAGGTATGTGGGTAAGATATACACCTGCATCAAGTGCAGATGTTTCTGTGATTTGACATTCATGGTCCCCAGCTCATTTATACTACTGACTTTGGTAAAACCTTGACATTTCCTCACTGTTGGAGGGAGCATAAGACCTAAGGTTTTCATTGGTAGCGACTCCTTCCATAATTTTTGTGCACATGATAAAAAATAGACCTTCAACCTTAAAATGTTAGCTAACATGCCTGACTAAGAAAGTGAGCATAGTAAACATACTTGCTAAGTATCAGAATGTTAGCATTGTCACAGTTAGCATGTTAGCATACTGACATACTAGCATTTAGGTTGAGTGCACAGCCTCACAGTGCTGCTACTGTAGCATGGCAGTTCACTCTGGCTTTATGTTTTCTCACACCTGATTTGTGTTTTTCTTGTGGCTCTTCAGACTGATGACATTTCTGAAAGTGATGACAGCGTCTACTAAAAACAATAAATATGTCTCCACTGTGGCTTAAAACATACCAGGGTGTGAAAAGGGATAGAGATAGGGAGATGAAGACAGGGGGAGAGAGCTGAAGTGGTTCATTTGGTCGAAGTAATCCCAGGAATCCAGAAGCCCACAAATAGACACACACACAATGCTCACCTTATGGCAGCTGCACTTCAGTGAACTCCCTAAAATTGCTGATGCCAACATTAATTAGTTTGGTCCAGTGGTGGAATGCAGCTAAGTACATTTACTCAAGTACTGTACTTAAGTACAAATTTGAGGTACTTGTTCTTACTCAAGTCTTTTCATGCCACTTTCTACTTCTACTCCACTACATTTTAGAGACAAATATTGTACGTTTTACTCCACTACATTAATCTGACAGCTTTATTAGTTGTTACTTAAAAAATTAATATTTTTGCACACAATTCACATGTAGTTTATAAAATACTTATTTTTATAAAATGTTTTATTATAATGTAAACTACCCAACAATATGACAGCCTACAAGTCCAGCTGAAATAAGCTGATTAAACACTAAGTTGATTGACAGAACTGTTTTGATAATTTCCAGTATCTAAAATGTGAAGATTCTTTTCCATTAGTACTTTAACCTTTTCATGGTGATACTTACTTACTTACTTACTTACTTTTCAATGCTGAACTTTTACTTCTAACAGAGTATTTTTTACAGTGTGGTATTAGTAGGATACTTTTACTCATGTAAAGGAACTGAATACTTCTTCCACCACTGGTCTGGTGAAAATCCCACCGGCATGGAGAAGCCAAAGAGGTGCGGTGTCACACTGGTCACCTCCTTCTGGCGTCCTTCCTAAACCTCCAACACTCCAGTGCCAAATATCAGTAATGAACCCGCACAGTGGTACTCTGTAAACACCTGCTCCACATACACATTAATGTTATTACCAGAGGTGGAAGAAGTATTAAGATATTTTACGCAAGTAAAAGTACCAATACAGCAATGTAAAAGTACTCCACTAGATGTAAAGGTCTTGCATTCACAATCCTACTTAAGTAAAGAACACAAGTATTATCAGCTAAATGTACTACTAAGTAGGCAAAGTACTTGTTCTTCAGTAAATTGGCCCAGTGACTGATATGATTGATAACCTTGATGCATTAAGCAACATTTTACTGTTTTAGCTTTAATTACTTTATATAGTATTAGATTCATCCAGTGGTTGCCACCAAAGGGGTCGGGCGCCCTCCAAAGTAGTTTTTCTTCAATCATGACTGTATTGGTGAAAAACTTGAGAGCTTCAGACATTTCTTTAAATCCAACAATTTGAGGAGTTTAGAGGGGAAATGTCTCTTTGGTGGAACTGCTAACAATGCATGGTCATAAGCCAAAAAGGTTAGGAACCACTGTGTTAAAGTATAACAATGTACTGCACTTTATAAGCATATCATATATTTTTTAAATGTAAAATATTAAGCTGTAAAGTACCTTTGAACTAAGGTTGTTAAATAAATATAGTGGAGTAAAATGTATTTAGTAGTAGAATACAATGAAAACAATTAATGTAAAGTAGAAGACCCCTAAAATTGTACTATAACTACAATACTTCAGTAAATCTGTTTAGTTATATTCTATCACTGATGATTACTTTTAACATACTTTCACAGCCAGTGGAGGTATGTTAAAAGTATTTGGGACAGGAACTCAAAGAGTGCCTCCTCCCACTGGTGGACATTTGACAAAATGCACATACTCGAAACAAGTGAAAGTGCAATGTTGAAAGCAAAAAAGAAGACGAGGAAATTTACAAAATGGAGATGGGAAGTCTACTAACTATGAAACCAAATCCCATAATGTTTTTATTGTAAAATCTCATTAATTTACACATTAATAATGATGTGATTAAATCCCTGAACTGTTACTGACTGCATATGGGTTCTGTTCCTTCTTGCCTTGCATGAACCCTTGTGACAACAAGCAAAAAGGAGATGGATATGAAAGAAATTAACCAAACTTTTATTATAAAACTCAATGCCAACAAAAAATAGCCTGTCAACTCTTGTGTTAGTACACTGAATAAATGTATGTTGCACTGCAGAGTGCTCATTTATAAACACATTTTTAATAAGCACTAATTAAATGACATTTGAAATTGAATTTATTACAAATTCTAAAACTAGACATACAAAATCAGCTAGCTTCTTTAAACAACAATGTTATGCACTTATCTTTTATCAATATATTAAGAACAACAGTGTGCAGAAACATTCATGCAATCTGAACAGGACGGTTGTCAATCCATGGTAATGTGTTATTTGGTACAAACAACAGGACTTGGCCAACAAACTGCAAAACACCTGGAGGAAATAGCCCAGTTCTTATAATCTAGTCCCCCTATTATTTGCTCACTGTGCTTTAATCCACAACATCTATGTCTGGCTCAGTGTGCTTGGACAGAGGAGGCTGTGGGTGTCTTGATATCAGCTCCTCTTGAAAGAGTTCTGGGGGTGGCTGAAGGGTGAAGAAGACCGGCCTGCAATCCTGACATATTAAACAAATGCATACATTTTTATTAAGTCATTGCAGCAGTATTTTTTACTTTACAGCTGGCCTACAGTATTCAAAGAGGAGCGGCCACTTACAGCAGGAGGTACAGGCTCTGGTGGAGGCGGATAATGCACAGCATGCGACTGGAAGTGGGGGAACATCAGGGGTCCACGGAGGCCGTCGTTGATAAGCCCAGCAGGCACGGGTGGCAACCATGGCATGTTGAACAGGAGGTTCGGACACGGTGCGTAGCTGCTGGGGTACTGACCTGACATCGTAAATGGAAAGTGAAGAACGGGCAGATGTGCAGTCTGGCCAAATTCACCAAAGTAAGGAATATCTGGAGAGAAAGGTAAGATACATTTTTATTAATTTTGTTATTAGTGAAAAAAAAATATACTTGCTCAAAGTCCATTTTTACGGACCCCTATACAATTTTGTTGTTGTACTCCTTGGAGAACGGACAAATGGGTTGTTATTTTTATTTGCCCATTGAGCTGTTTACCTGTACCGGCCCATCAGGCAACCTTAATGTTGAACCCTGTATACAAGCCATAATTCCTACAATCTAACATTTCAAGTATTCACAATAACATTACTAGGGCTGCAACTATTTAATTCTTGATTTAATCATTCAATCATTTTTTTATAAAACAATAGTTTTATCAATTATTCTATTGTTTTGTCAACTGATTAATATGAACTGAAAATAGTGGGAAAAATACCAGCAAAGTTTCTCAAAGCTCATGGTGACTCTTCAAATTGCTTGTTTTGCGTACCATAGTCCAAAACTCTTAAATATTTATTTAACTGTCATGTGTGTGAAGTGTGTAAGTATTACCAGCAAAATGTAGTTTTAAAGTAAAGTGTAAGTATTTAAAGTAAATTCTGCAAACAAAAACAGGGTCCCTGTCAGTGTTTTACTTGTATATGTTTTTACAGATTAATACTAATTTATAAGTAAAGTACAAGTACCTGAATACATGTTAGTTAGATTCCACCACTGTATATGACCAAGAAAAGCAGCACATCCTCACATTCAAGAAGTGATAACCAGAGAATGGTGTCTTTTTTTATTGAAAAATGACTGAAACTATAAATAGTTTTTTCTTACTGTAGCGGCTGATTCATTTTTGGTTGATAGCCTAATTGATTATTCAACTAATTGTTTCAGCTGTAAAAATATTTTAATTATATTGCTTTTTCAACCTAATTTTCGATGAATATAATTATTTTTTATCCTTTATTAGTTATAAAACTATCTGTAATTATTGCACAGAGATAATTATTATCATTTGCCTGCTACAAAGTATTTATATGTAATGATAGTATATAGGTATAAACGGTGCTTTTTTTCAAAAAAAAAAAAAACTAAAAACAAATTGAGTCTGCAATGGCTAACTCGCCCTCGTCTTTCCCGCCACATCCCTTCCTCCCCATTGTTTGCCTGGGCAGCTTGCTCACGCGCTGCAGTTCGACCAGCGCAGGTGTTCTGTAAACGGCCGTTGATTACATCAGCCGCACCCAACATTCTGTTTTCTTTTAAATAAACTCCTCTCGTGCTTCGTAAACGATCTTCTCTAATTTTAAACTCACAATTCTAAAAAACGTTTCACATATATAGAAAATCCCAAATTGTATCGTTTTACTCACATCCCAGCTCAATGTAGGCAAATAAACATTTATGATATAACTTGCTTGTTTCATTTTCGAAAAAAATGTTGTTTTGATGTGCTAAGGTTAAGTGGTCTGGTCATTGTTTTGTTGTTGTTATTTTAGGAAGTTAGCTAGCTAGTTAGTTAAGTCATAACAGTTCTGCTTAATGTAAGTAACTATATCTTACAGTAAAACAAGTGTAGCGTGTGTAGCCTACGTTAGCGTTGGCCTGCGTTGTAAACCATAACGCACAGTTAATTGATGAGAATAAAATAACTTACTAAAAGGTGTAACGTTACATGGTTTTTCCACACTGGAAGTAAAGGGCAGCCCCTTTCGGACGTCCGAACCAGTCACGTTCTCTCCTCCCGCGGCAGGTCTGATCCTGAGATCGAGAGGGCTCCGCACCGTGGCGGCTCGCTCCGGTGCCCCATCCGGAGCCCCATCCGATGGAAGACACATCACTCCAGATGAGGCCGAGGCGCTACAGGTCCCATCGGCCGCTGGTTTCACCACGCTAACACCGGTGTGGACGCGGGGTCGCTTCTCTTTAATTTCGGGGTTATTTTGCTCTTTCTTAGGATTTCGCTGGAGGGCCGTGATGCGAGTCCGCTGTGTGATGAGATGGCACTTCCAGCATTCACATTTGAGAAAAGGACAGTACTTGATGTGACCCTTCTTCAGGACGATGATCCCATGGTGTCGGCACCGGGTACATTTCGGCTGTCGTGCAAGTGTCTCATGTTCGTTGGAGGGCATGTTGCCGGACTGGTTGTTTGGTAAGTAAAACAGCCTCCGTTCCCACACTTTTGGGGACTTATGACTCAGTCTGAACTTTGTATAAAATGTATCATTTTCATGCGTGGGATAATAACACTATTGGCCCATGGCCAGTGACCTAGGGACCAATGAGAGACCAATAACCCGTTAACTTGTTGCTGTGCAGATAGGTCTGGCCAGCGTCTGTGGCATAAAAACAGTTCATATTGGATCTGTCATATTATCTTTAGGATATTTAGTCGCGAACAGCACAACGAGAATAAGCTGCCTGAAAAAAGACAACACAGCCACACAACACACTATAACTGAATGACATTTTAATCGAATAGGCCTCCCAGCTAACAATTTCTAGGAACGTTCGTTTTTGGTTGCGGGAAGGTTCCCTGAAAGTTTGCAACCTTTAGAAAACGTTAGGGGAACGTTCCCTTAGCGTTGCAACCTTTAGCGAACGTTACGGAACGGTCCCTTAACGTTGCAACCTTTAGAGAACGTTAGGGGAACGTTCGCTGTAACCATAAACAAACGTTCCCAGAACGTTAAGAAAAGATTAGATTCCCCTAACCTTTAAAAAAACTAACACCCATACCATTTGTGTGTATGTACTGTATATACTCACACACGTCGAAAAAGTGAAAAAGTCATAAAAAAGTCATAGTATAGCATGTTGAAAAAGTCATAAAAAGTCATAGTATAGCATGTTGAAAAAGTGATAAAAAGTCATAGTATAGCATGTTGAAAAAGTCATAGTATAGCATGTTGAAAAAGTGATAAAAAGTCATAGTATAGCATGTTGAAAAGTCATAGTATAGCATGTTGAAAAAGTGATAAAAAAGTCATAGTAAAGCATGTTGAAAAAGTGATAAAAAAGTCATAGTATAGCGTGTGGAAAAAGTCATAGTATAGCATGTTGAAAAGAGTAATAAAAATGTCATAGTAATGAACATTATGTCAATGAGAAGTGAATGAAACCCTATTTTAATATAATATAAAATCATATTATAGTATGTTGAAAGAAGAAATAGTATAGTATGTTAAAAAAAACATAAAAAACATAGTATAGTACGTCAAAAAAAGTCATAGTATGGTGTGTTGAAAAAAAATCATAAAGACAGTACAGCATTTTGAAAAAAGAGAAATAAAAAAGTCATAGTACAGTACGTCAATGTTTTTCTGAAAAAGTATAGCATGTCCAAAAAGGTAATCCTGTAGCATTTTTAAAAAATTAGAAAAAAGTCGTAGTATAGCATGTATAGAAAACAGGCAATAAAAGTCAAAGTGTAGCATGTTGAAAAAAGGAGTGTGTATTGAGCCTGGGTCAGAGTCTGCAGTGGTTACCGTCGGCAGCAGCAGTACCCTTAGCCAGTGTGACAGAATTTATGTTAAAAACAGTAACGGTATAGCATGTCAAAAAAAGGGCTAAAAAGTCACAGTATAGCATGGTGAAATAGTGATTAAAAAGTCATAGCATAGTATGCCGAGAGAAGTAATAGTTTAGTATGTCATAAAAAGTCTGTACAGTCTATTAAAAAATTCATAACATTATACTATAGTATATAGTCTACTATATTAAGTATAGTATGTAGAAAAAGACAGTATAATATGTCGGACAGGAATCAAACTGCCATAATTAGACTGAGCTATAAGATTAGTAATAATATAAAATAAATTGTATAGTAAATAAAAATCATGGTATAGTTCATCAAAAAAAGTCATAGTATAGTACCTTACAAAAGAATTCTTGCATATTATGCAGCAAAAAGTTATGTATTGTATGTCATTGAAATTCATTGTATAGTATGTCTAAAAAAGTCATAAAAGTTATAGTATAGAATGTTATAAAAATCATAAAGTCATAGTATTGTATGTCGGAAAGTCATAGAATAGTATGTCATAAAAAGTCAAAGTCATGGTACCGGTATAGTATTATATGTCATACAAAATCATAAAAGTCAGTTTAGTCACAGTATGGTATGTCATAACATTTCATTGAAACTGATTGTATGTCAAAAAGTCATAGAACAGTATGTCATAAAAAGTATAGTACCATAAATTGTCATAGTAACGTACAGTATGTAGTCATAAAAATGAATGTCATGAAAAATCATGTTATGACAAAGTTTATATGTTCCAAAGATTTTCATGAGCACTGTGTGTCTCAACTTACTGTCGTGGAGTTGATCAGTGAAATCAATCCTGATGACATGTTAGGGCCCAGGGTTGTGGAATGTTTTCAAATACAATAATAATAATAATAATAATAAGCACAGTAAGTAGTGTTTATCTGTAGCCCTTCAAATGCAACTTGTTCCCTAAACAGTTTAAACCTCTGGTAAAATGTGGTGGTGGTAATAATGATGATATTCTGCCCAATGAGTACTTTGAAAATACTTTGAGTAAATGATACTACAAAATACTTATGCACTTTTACTTGTAATGGAGTATTTTCAGAGTTCCTTTACTTAAGTAACATAGCTGAATACTTTCTCTATCACCTTTTGCAGCCACTAGATGTCTGTCTTCTCCTGCCTTTCAAACCAGCCTTCCCCTGTTACCTGTAACACCATTCAACTGAAGGAGAGACATATTGGCTTTATGTGTGGTGCCAACATGAAGGTAACATTTTTGTGGACGGTGAAATAATGCATGGAAGCATGAAGCCTCAAATATAAAGCTTAAGGCGATGTTCTAGGTAATTAAACACCCTAAATGTATCCATAGTAATCTGTGTTCATTCAAATGAACCTGATTTTATCCGATACTAATTTAAGGAGCTACTTTCCTCAGACCGAAAGCCAACATGAAGTGAGACTTGAGATAAACCATTTCATTTCCATGTTTATTTACATAGCGTAAGGTGTTACAATAAAATTCCTTGTCACCATTTAATTATAAATACACCCTTTTCAACAAGGCTTGACAACCCACATTAAAATACATCCTTCAAACCTTTTGAAACCTAACAAAACAAATGCTTTCATGGATACAACTGTTTCATTTTTGCACCGTTTTAAATGTTAGTAAATCATGCAAAGCAGAAATAGCGTACGAAAATAAAATAATATAGATATGTGTTGCTTTACAAAGGAGAATTAAAATACAAGCAAGTCTATGTGGTGGAAAATACAAATACTGGGTCTGGTGACAAAGCTTAAAGATCTGTCTCAAAGAAATGTTAATTCATGGCTTTAAGCAATAGTGCTCTACATAATCATCAATGTACAGTACATACATTACTTGTCTGTGTAGGGAAAAAAAAAATTCAGATAGTGTAAATCTTACCTATGAAACATTTAAACCATACATTTTAGCCCTGATTTATGACACTTAAAATAAAAAGTTACTATTTCAAAATTAGATTGTGACGTACTGTAGTAGGCTTACCTGATAACACAGTAATCAATAATCATATTATGGGTAGCCTTGCTCTTACAATCATGCATCAGCCAGTTTACAGAATAACCACCGTATACTCTAAGAATACTCAACATCCCAGTATTTTGTAGGCACTTACAAAGCATTGTTTAGGCCTTTTAAATATATTCAAGATTAGATGCAAGTTTCGATATGGTCCAGTACAGTTAAAAGCATCCGATGAAACATTGTATGAGCAAGTGTGTTTCTGTACTGTTGCATAAAATCATTGATTACAGAAAAGGTCACAGTCCAAATGAATGCCTCGTGGTCTTTGGAAGACATCTGAGCAAAGAGCCGGAGATGAGATGAACCGTGGAGACAGAATCTGAAACAGAAAAATTGAACAACATTAGATAGTCCACAGACACAGACATTTAATACATTGCACTAAATTAAGACATGATTGAATATCGTACCCTTTTAAAGTGTTCAGAAAGGCCGGGACTTGTATATGTTGGTCTTGAGGTTGGATTTGTAATGTCATAGTGTTCATAGGTTACATGAACCTTCCATTTATGGGAGCTTGCTCTTTAAGGTTCATTTGACCAGGTTGGCATGTTGCTGTAACTCCAGGTTATATGACAGAGAACAGGGAATGAGCAGATATTGGGAGAGTATTTGTGGTTGTGTAGCCCAGGAGAGAAAAGATCTTGAAGCTTGGCATTCTTAAAGAGGATACTTTTAGTGTTTATTCTTCTTCGGGAAAGACTCCTTATTCTGCTCTGCAGAGTGGCATTTGTCTTTTTTGAAATATTCAGAAATATACACATGTACAGACATTTTATTTTAAACATCAAATTTGGTTGTCCTTAACTAACAGGCTAATGGTAATAAACAATGGCGGTTAGAGTGTAACACGCACAGTGTTGTGAATAGAATCTTGTTTGTGGAATAGTAAATGCTTATGATGTTAAACTTCAAAAAACAAAAATATCATGTACACTTGAAACTTGTGATAGATATTGGAAATAATATACAACTTTTGTGTATGCTGCAGTATGGTAATCAGAAACTCTTAAACTAGCATCAACATATCTAAATGTAAAGCATATAATAAACAAAATTATTCAACTATATGTATGAAATGAAATATTAAACGTCCTGTAACAGCTGCATGCAGAGCAGAATAAAGGTAGTCCTTATTCCACTGACAGTAGGCATCTGGTGAGCACTGTGGCTTTATACTGTATCCTTTCCTTAGAAATTCATTCCTTAACGTTCAAACTCATCAGAATCTGCGGCCATAGCTTGGTGAACTGTAAGAGGATGGGGAAGAGAAGGTAGTAGGGAAACTTGATCCAGTGGCATCAAAGCTGCCTCTTCTGGAGCCTGACCTGGAACCAGTTCTTGAGCCAGATCGTGACCCAGAAGCGGAGCCTGACCCGCTGACGCTATAGGGACTGTAAAGGCCTTTGCTTGATTGGGATGATGCTTCAAGTAGTCGCAGACCAGTCCCCTCCTCTATCATGCTCCTTTCCATAGCATCCTTATAAGAGATCTTAAGCTTGGTTTTAGGGCATGTGAGGTATTTTGAGTATGCACTAACATCTCGTAACTTCTGGGCAGTGCGTGCGTCTAAGGTTCCCTTCTTCACAGCATCATCTATGGAGACTCTGTTGGTAGCATCTGGTTCAATTAAGCCCCCAGTGAGATACTGGACCTCAAGAAATCGCTGCCCAGCCTCATAGTACAGCCAGCCCTTCTTTAGAGCCTGGGCTGCTGACATTCTGGTTTTGGTTCTGGGATCCTCAAATCCATTGCACGCCTTCTGGGCTAGACTGATGCGGTCCACCATGACTTTATCCACAAGTCCCTTGTTCATTGCATCTGCAACAGCAAATTTCTCTCCAGTATTTGGGTCGATAATACCTCCTGTGCAGGCCTGAGCTTCCAGCAACCTTTGACCTGTTATATTGTCCACCAGGTTTCTGTGTATGGCCTCGGTTATGGAAACCTTCTCCAGTGTTTCTGTGTCTAAGATTCCAGCCACAGGCCCAGTTTCCTCAGTTGGGTCATTCCATGTGGTTGCTGGTGCTTTTATAACAGGTATTGGGCTCATGGGGTAAGAGGAAGATGAGCCAAAGGAGGATGAACGTGATCTGACACCGCTCATGTTTCCAGACAGCATGTCTGCGAACTCTGTGATTGACAGAGTTCCTGCACGGTACTGATCCAGAGCTGACTTGTCAATCAGGCCCTTTGAGATAGCATCATCAATGTCATACTGCCGACCAGACCTTCTGTCAGTGATCATGGATTTCACAACTCCATCAGATGAGGTGATGGTAATTTCCTCCCACTCACACTCCTGCTCTGCGAGCTCGAGATAGGTCTGATGGTCAATGAGCCCCTTTTGATACGCCTCATACACGGACATCTCTTTGCCCGTCTCTGGGTCGACAATGACAACCCTACGTTTGCGAACAGAGGACTTGGATGAGGTCTTTCTCTCGCGCTTCTTCTCTTTCAGCAGCAGAAGAGCGAGGCCTGTTTGCGGGTCTGTCATACATCTCTCCATCAGCTGCAGGTAGGTGAGATTCTCCTCAGTGTTGGGATCAAAGAAGCCCTTCGTGTCGTCAGATGGGTCAGTGAGGATTTCATTCATTTCCTCATCAAAGAGGCCACGTTCATATGCTGTTTCAACTGGCAAGCGATGGCTCTCCTGTGGATCAATGATTCCACCAGTAGCAATCTGAGCCTCTAGCAGACGAATGCCATGGTCTTTCAGAATGAGGCCTTTTTTCATAGCCTGGAATAGTGAGATGATCTTGCCAGAATAAGGGTCTTTGTAGCCTGTGACTGCTCGTTCAGCTGAGTGGAGTTTATCTTTAAACTCTGGGCCAACAACACCCATCTTAACAGCTTCAGTGACATTTAGTTTCAGGTTCTTAATAGGATCAATTACATATCCTGTGGCGGCTTGAGCCTCAAGGAGCTCAAAGGCAGTCCCTGGTCTGATCATGTTCTTTTTCATTGCTTGGTAAATAGAGAGGCGGTCTTTGCTAGATTCTACATACACGCCAGCAATACAGCTTGTGCCCTCCAGGTATTTCTTCACATCTCTGCTGACCTCCTCCACCGTAATGATACCTTCAGTGAGTTCGTTGTATATCTTTTGGCTGATAATCTGTGAACGAAGCAGCTCGTCCACAGTGATTTGCTTTCTGAGACCCTTGAAGAGAAGACTTCTGTCTGCCAGCGAAAGTAGCCGTAAACCACTTTCTTTATCAACTCTGCATCTTTTCAGTAGCTGGGCATAGGATTGTTTTTCATCTGTTGTTGGATCAGTGAAACCTCGCACATCCTCAGTAGATTCAGATATTCTGTCAAGTGTCTCCTTGTTGATGTATCCACGCTGCATGGCAACATCTGTAGGAAGGCGGAAGTAGTATTCAGGATCAATGAATCCACCAGTGGCATTCTGGGCTTCCAAAAGCTTGAAGGCATAATCCTCAGGAACGAGGCCTTTTTTCATTGCCTGGAAGACAGAAATCACTTTCCCGCTGTACGGATCCTTGTAACCTGTAACTGCTCTTTCAGCAGAGAGAAGTTTGTCATGAAGTTCAGGGCCAACAAGCCCCTTGCGTACAGCTTCATCAACTGTTAGAAGTTCATCTTTCACTGGGTCGATTATGAATCCTGTTGCTGCTTGGGCCTCGAGGAGACTCAAAGCAACTTCAGGCTTAATCTTTCCACTCTTCATGGCCTGGTAAATGCTAATCTTTGGAGGGCTGTCTGACATGACTCCAGCAATGCAACCAGTACCAAAGAGGTACTGTTTGACTGATGGCATTTCCATTACCTCACGAATGTTCATCTTTTCTTGTTTCAAGAGGTTGTATGTATGCAAGTCAATAATTCGAGCACTGTATAGCTCTTCAATAGTAATTCTTCTTCTGATTACATCACATGACATGCTCTGCTCTGACTTTAGAGTCTCCCTTTGTTCAATGATTTCAATGATGATGATTAGCATTCTGTCCTTTGAGATTTGTCCTGAGCGATACTGCTCCATGAGGCGCTGTCTCTCCTCCTCTGGAAGCATATTTGAGTTCATGATTTCCCAAATGGTAAAAGTTTTTCCCGCAAAACTCTTATGAGGAATCTCAATTTGAGTGTTAGCTAGATCTGTTTGTGCTTGCTCCTCTGTGTACTGATAAGATTTCTCAACAGGAGCTGGAGCTTCGACTTTTGACAGCAGCAGGTAGCACAGACCAGAGTTGGGATCTCTTACACATTTCTCCACCAACTGCTTGTAAGTAACTCTTTCATTGGTGTTGGGATTGGTGAAGCCTTTGACATCGCCTGAGGGCTCATTAAAGGACTTGGACATTTGTTTACTGAAAAAACCACGCTCAATGGCCACATCATTGGGAACACGATGGCTGCTGACTGGATCAATGATCCCTCCTGAAGCAAACTGAGCCTCCAAGAGAGGAATAGCATGCTCCCTCAAGACAAGCTCTTTCTTCATGGCTTGGAATAGAGATATTGTATTGCCTGTATATGGATCTTTGTATCCATTGACTGCTTTTTCAGCTGAGAGAAGTTTCTCATGAAGCTCTGGGCCAACAACTCCATTCTTCACAGCATCATCTACAGAGTATTTCAGACTTTTGACCGGATCGGTTATGAAACCAGTTGCAGCTTGGGCCTCAAGTAGTACAAGCCCAGTGTTTTGCTGCAAAACATTCTTCTTCATGGCTTGATAAATGCTTAACTTCTCATCTGAATCTTCCATAGTGATACCATCAATGCGGTCTGTGCCCTGCAAGTACTTCCGTACCTTATCAGTTTCACTAAGTTCTTTAGGTGTCTTTTTACCCTGTTGGATTTGGTCAAATGTAGCCTTATCGATGATGTTAGAATCAAGCAAAGAGTTGGCAGTGACTGGTGCTCTAAGGCCCTCAAAACAGACCTCTTTCTTTGTTTTGTCTTCTTTTTCTTCAACTATGGTCATCACAATTGTTATTAACTTTTCAATTGTTACCTGCCCCGTTCTGAACTGGCGAATCAGCTCTATTCTTTGCACCTCAGTGATGTATTCAGAGTGTATGATCTCCCAAATTGTGACTTTTCTTCCTTTGAAGGGGCCATATTCCAGCTCCATGGTTGAATGGTTCAAAGCCTCCTTTGTCTTAGCCTCTGCAATCTGTTTGTCTTCTTTTGGCTTTGCAGCCTTCTTTGAAAGAGAAAGCAATGGGAGCCCAGTTTCTTTGTCTGTGACACATTTATTCATGAGCTGAGCATAGGTTGAATCCTCTTGTGAGTTAGGATCATAAAACACCTTTGTGTCATCAGTGATATTGTTCAAAGTCTTGCTGATTTCCTCATCAAAATATCCTCGTTTGCAGGCAACCTCATGGGGGATGCGATAGCTGTTAATAGGGTCAATAATTCCACCTGTTGAGAGTTGTGCCTCAAGCAGACGGATGCCATGGTCTTTCTTTATAAGGCCTTTGTTCATGGCTTCAAACAGAGACACCTTCTTTCCTGTATATGGATCTTTGTAACCATTGACAGCTCTCTCTGCCGACAGAAGTCGTTCATGGAGTTCTGGGCCCACAAGACCTGATTTAACAGCTTCATCAACAGGGACCTTCTCATTTTTGACAGGATCAATTAAAAACCCAGTTGCTGCTTGAGCTTCAAGAAGGTTTATCACAGTTTCAGGTGACAGTAAGTCCTTCTTCATAGCTTGATAGAATGGCATTTTCTCCTTGGTTGGTTCATTTAACAGTCCAGCGATGCTCGGTGTTCCTTGTAGTGCCTTCTTCACAGGCTCCATCTCAGAGATCTCTTTCACTGTTAGCTTGCCATTACTCAACTTGTTGAACAAGTCTTTGTTTATAATCTTAGACTCTAACAGTTCACCGGCAGAGACTGGAGCCCTCAAACCATTAAACACATTTTCCTTCTCCTTGTCCTTGTCTTCCACAACTGTGATGACAATTCTAATAATCTTCTCTACTGTGATCTTGCCTGTTTTATACTGCCGAATCAATTCTCTTCTTTGCTCGTCAGTGAAATATTCCGAATTTATGACTTCCCAAATGGTGACAGTTCTGCCTTTGAACCTTCCAAAAGGCACAACAACGTTTGATGTACTGAACACTTCTTTAGTTTCTAGATCTGTGTATGTTCTCTCACTCTGAGCAGCTTTCTCAGTTACTGGTAATATCAGCAGTCCTGTCTCTGCATCCTTGGTGCATTTATCCAGCAACTGTTTGTAAGTGAGTTGCTCTTGAGAACTGGGATCAATAAATAATTTGCAATCATCACTGGGATCAGCAAGTGTCTTATTCATGTCTGCATCAAAATGACCCTGCTTGTAGGCAGTCTGAAGTGGCACTCTATGGCTATTGATAGGGTCAATGATGCCACCTGTAGCAAGCTGTACATCAAGGAATTTGGTGGCCTGCTCCTTTTCAATAAGTCCCTTCTTCATAGCCTCAAGAGAGAGATTTTGTCTCCGGTATAGGGATCTTTGAAGCCAGTAGCTGCTCGCTCTGCAGAAAGCATTCTTTCATGGAGCTCAGGGCCGATTAACTCATCTTTAACAGCATCATCGACTGAGAGAAGTTTATTTTTCACTGGATCTACGATGAAGCCAGAAGCTGCTTGAGCCTCAAGGAGCATTGTGGCAGTGTTAGGGGTGATCTTGTTCTCTGTCATAGCCTGATATACGCTCATTTTCTCTTTAGATGGAGTCAAGACACCTCCGATACTGCTCTGTCCCTTAAGACACAATTTAACTTTATCAGTCTTTCCGAGGTCTTGCACAGAGACTTTGCCTTTTTTCAATTTGTCAAATTCCTTTTTCGTCAGGACACCAATGTCATGAAGCCTTTCAGCAGGAACTTTCTCTCTAATTCCATCAAACGCAAACAGTGATTCTGCATTTCTTTTCGTTCCGTCTGCTTCAACAGAGCCATTGAAGACTTTCTTTGTTGTTCCCACCATTGTCATTGCAACTAACTGCTCCTCAGAAACAGGGCCAGTCTGAACTTCAATTGCCTTTGTCTTGTAGGCAACCTCAAGGCTTTGGAGTTTCTCTCTAAGCTTTTGGTTTTCCTCTCCCAGGAGTTTTTCTTGTTCAATCCTTTTCTTTTCAAGCACCTCCATTTCTTTCTGCTTGTTTTTTATCTCTGCTTCGGCCCCCTTTTGTTTCTCAATAGCTTCATCCATAATGGCCTGAAGTTTCTTCTTCTCCTCTTCCATTAGCTTCCGCTGACGTTCTTGTTCATCTTTGAGAGCTTTGGCCTTTTTCACTTCATCCTCAAACTGTTTCTCAAGCTTCTTTTTCTCATCTTCAACGGCCTTTTCTCTTTTCAACAACAGTTCCTTCTCTGTGAGGAAGGTCTGCTGAAGAATGGCCTTCTCTTGCTTAATCTGCTCTTGTTGGGCATTTGCCATCTATTTGGAAAAAAGAAGAAACAAATCAGTAAAATGTCAATCAAATATCACCCAATCATTGCATGTAACTTAAAGCCCTATTTATATATGTACAGTATATATAAGTTATAGTACAACAATTTTGGAAATAGGCTTTCGTGCCGAGAGTTAGATAAGAAGATTAACTCTAGTTCTCATGTCTGTACACTTTATGAAGCTAAAGACAGCAGCCGGCAAGCTTAGCATCAAAACTGAAAATTCCTAAAGTGACAAAATCTGCCTAGAAACAGCTCTAAAACTTACTAATTACATTATATCTCGGTTGTTTAATCCCTACAAAAAGTGAACTGAATAGAGCTAGACTAACCATTTCTTCCTGTTTTCAGTCTTAATGCTAAGCTAAGGTCTTCTCAAAGTAGATATATAGTATAGAGACATTAATATTTTTAATTACTTACTCTCGGCAAGAAAGTGAATAAGCTTACTTCTCAAAAGGTCTTTCAATGTTTTACTTGTGAGCATTTGAACTCGGCAGTATTGTTATTTGAATGACATATAAACAAAGACATATACATTGCTGGATGTTACTTTAAGTCTCTGCAATTTACATGAAATGTTACATGTTTTTCCACAAATACTGTAGTTAGTGTTTCTTACAGAACTGTGTTAATTGATTAACAGTGTTAATTTATGTCAAAATACCTCTTTAGATTTTTTATGAAGCTCCTCTGCCTCTTTTTTCAGATTCTCTCTCTCTTTCTCGAGGTCAGCAATGGCTGCCTTCAAGTCACCAGCCTCTCTTGTGCTCTGCAGCCTCTGTGTCTCCAGCTTCTGCACAACAGTTTCTGTAGTTTGTTTTTCTGTCTCTTCAAGACGCAATTTTGCTTCATCTGCTTGTTTCTTGAATTTTTTTGCCTCCTTTTCAGCTTTTGACTGAGCGTCACTGAGCTCTTTCACCCTCAATTTTAGTTGCTCTGCTTCTGCCAAAACATCAAGCTGCCTCTTCCGCTCTTCCTCTAATGATTTTTGGAAGCCCTCTGTCTCCTTATCAAGACGCTGCTGGATCTGCTGTTTGTCCTCTAGTAGTTTTTTAGCCGTTTCCTGCGCTTGGTTCTTCTGTTTCTGGAGCTCCTGTGCCTCAGCTTTCAGTTTTGTAGCCTCTTGGATGGCCTGCATTTTCTCCTTTAGCATTTTCTCTGCAAGTGCCCTCTGTTCAGCCAAGTCAGACTCAGCGATCTGTCTCTGTGTGGCTGCTTCCTCAGCTTCCACACTAAGTCTGGCAGCCTCCTCCGCAAGGCTCTTCATTTTCACTGCTTCCTCAGCAAGTAATTTCTGTGTATTGTCTTTGTCTTTCTGCATGAGGCGCTGGTTTTCTCCCTCAATCTTAAGCTTAAGTTTCAGGAGCTCATCCATCTGGATCTTTACTTTGGACAGTTCATCCTCCACCTGTGCCTTTTGCTTGACGGCATCCTTTACTTCACCTTTAACTCGCTGAAGCTCCTCATCCAACACAGCCTTCTGCTTATCAGTCTCATCTAGCCGCAATTTCACCATTGTAAGTTCCTTCTCAACCTGAGACTTTTCATTAAGTGCTTGTTCTGCTTCTTTTTTGTGCTTTGCCATCTCTGCATCAGCCTGCTTCTTCTGCTCTAGAGCGGCCGCCTCAGCTGCCGCTCGCTTAGAGGCCTCCTCCACCGCCTCTTTCCTCAGTTTCTCTGCATCTTTTTGAGCTTTGGCCTGTTTTGCAGCTTCTTCCTCGGCCAATTTTTTCAGCTTTTCAGCCTCTGCAGCTTTTTGTCTGAGCAGGGCAGCCTCTTTCTCTGCTTTTCCTTTGGCTTCCTCAGCTGCTTGTGCAAGTTTCTTAGCATTTTCAAACTCATCTTTCAGCTTTTCCTGAGCAAGGCTGTCTTCTTTATTCTTGCTGAGAACATCTTGGGCTTTCTGCTCTGCGGAACTGTATTTCTGTGCTGCTTCTCTGGCCAGGATGACCTGTTTCTCTGCCTCTTTCTCAGCCTTGTCTTTCTGTTCATTTGCTTCAGCAGCTTTCTTTTTGAGACGTTCAACTTCCTCCTGAGCGGCTTTGCATTGTCGAGCTGCCTCTTCTTCTGCTGCAGTAATTATCTTCACCTTCTGCTCAGATTCTTTCCTTTTCTTCTCTTCCTCTGCAGCAAGCTTTTTCATTTTCTCAGCCTCTGCCTCAGCTTTGAGTTTGCTTTTCTGTGTCTCCTCTGCAATTCCCTTCAACTTCTTTAACTCCACCTCCAAATCCGACTTGCCTTTTGATGCTTTCTCAAAGTTGATCTTAATTATGTGAATTTCTTCTTCAACCACCTTCTTTTGCCTCAAAGTTTCTTCCACAATTGTTTTTTGTCTTTCTAACTCTGAATCAGACGAGCTCTTCAGATGTGTGATTTTCTCTTGTATGTCTTGTTTATGCTGAGCAGCTTGATCCTCCAGCAGCTTTCTCTGATAAGCTTCGTCCTCAGCTTTTCTTTTCAATCTTTCGTTTTCTGATTCTTTAGCTTTCAGAGCAATCTCAGCTTCGGTTTTCAGACGAGTTGCCTCATTTATGGCAGCCAGTTTTTCTTTTAGTATTTTCTCAGCCTCAGCTCTCTGCCGAGCTGCCTCTTCCTCTGCAGTCTGCCTCTGCTTCTTCGCCTCTTCGGCAACCGATCTCAGCCTAGTTGCTTCATCAGAAAGTTGTTTCATTTTCAATGCTTCAGATTCAAGAAGCTGCTTGCTCTTTTCTGTGTTTGAGAGCGTCTTCTTCTCAGCTTGAATCTTCATCTGCAGAAGAGCATCCATTTCACTTCTGACTTTAGCCAGCTCCTCTTCCAGTTGTTTCCTCTGGTTTTCGGCAGCATTCACCTCGTTTTTTAGACGCTGGAGCTCATTATCCAACAGGCCCCTCTGTTGTTCAGCATGGTCAAAGTCGGCCTTTAGTCGTATGCATTCCTGTTCTGCAGACAGCTTTTGCTGAGCTACTTGTTCTGCAAATTTCCTCTGTTTTTCCAACTCTTTCTCTGCATTCTCCTTCTGTTTAAGAGCAGCATCTTCAGCTTTAGCCCTTTTCTTGGCATCCCGCTCTGCCTCAACTTTCTGCCTCTCTGCTTCCTCTTGAGTCTGGCTCTTCTTTTGAGCTTCCTCTTCAGCTTGTAGCCTTAAGCGTAGAGCCTCATTGGCTTTCTGTCTCCATGTTTCAAGCTCTTTCTCTGCTTGCTCCCTGGCTTTGTTAGCTTCCTCTTGTTGCTTCCTGAGTTTTTCGGCTTCCTCTTGCAACTGAATGACAGTGCCTTGCTCTTTCTTAAGGGATTCCTCCAGTTTTGTTGCCTTCTCATTGAATGACATGGAATGGGTTTGCAGCTGTGTGACAGCACTCTTTTGTGCCACCTCCTCTACTACCTTGATCTGCCTCAGTTTCTCTTCCTCAGCCTGTTTCATGCGCCTCTCTGCTTCCTCAGCTTGCATTTTGAATTTCTGCAGTTCATCCATTGCTTTCTGCTTCTGCTTGGCAGCCTCTTTTTCTGCCTCACATTTACGTTTCAGCTCATCTTCTGCATTTTTCTTTTTCTGAGTCTCTTCAGTCACCTGTTTGCGAAGCCTTTCTGCATCCTCCTGAGCAGCTTTCCTGAGCTTCTCAGCCTCAGCAGCCTTGTCTCTGAGCTGCTGTAACTCAACCTCAGCTGTGCTTTTCTGTTTTATTGTTGTCTCTAACTGAATTCTAATTAAGTGGATCTCCTCCTCAATTTTGGTACGACTGAGTAGCGCCTCTTCCAGCTGCTGACTCTTGGACTTGATCTCCTGCTCAGACAGAGTCTTCAGATGATGCAGCTCATGCTGTATGTTTTGCTTCTGTTTCTCAGCATCCACCGCAACATCTTGCCTCATGCTGGCTTCTTCTTTCATCTTCAACTTCAGCTCCTGGGCTTCTTGTTCTGCTTTGGCCACATATTTAGCATGAGCCTCAGCCAACTGTTTCTGTTTATCTAACTCAGATTGTATCTCTTCCACCCTTTTCCTCTCCTCTTCTTTTAGTTTTTCCGAAGCTTTCTGTATTAGTAGAAGCAAAGAGGGAGTAAAAGGAATTGAGAAAATGTTAGAGGTGTTAGACTACATAATAAAACTTCAATATAAAAGCAGTTATAAAACATGTAGGTACATGAAAATGTAAATACATGAGATTACATTAGTTATTATCCACAAGAAATACACTTCTTTAGAGGAAAAATACTGCATTGGGAAATGCTTGTCATGTTAATTTAATGTGTGGCACACTTTACATCACAACAGGACAGCACAACACTACACTTTGCATTCATGCAGTTGAGGTATTTTACTTGATCAATGTTTAATATAAGCTGCAATAAAGCCTTGTCACATATTATACAATCAGTATGGTATATTTTAAGGGTCTTAAAAATAGAAAATGATGTGTATGTAATGATGGCAAACTCAGTATTGTGGAGGTGTGTGTTGCTGTTGCTTCGTATATATATATATATATATATATATATATATATATATATATATATATATACAGAGTATATATTTGGGTTTCTAAAGGAACATTGTTGTATAATTCATACACCATTTGATATTTAGGGTTAGAGTTGTGTCAATCTTTATATTCTCAAAATAAAGCAGCTTTTTGTAAAATGTGTAAAGTAGAAGAAGAAATAAGCAGGGAATAAATAATTAGCAGCATGCAAAAAGAATGAAGCGTACTGGGAAAGATACCGAGATTTCAACCAGAATAACCCTCACTGTGTAGAACAGCATAGTGATGCAGCAAACATAGCATGATTTGATGTAACACGGAGCAAAAAGCAAGCTTGGATTAAAATGTAGACTTAAGACATGAATCCAAGATCAATTTACACTTAACCCTCATGACAAATAAGCAAGCATCAAAGAGGTTCTACTCTTTAGTAAAATGGGAGATTATACAGGTGATCGACACCTAAAAGGAAGGTCCAACACTTTAGAAACCTGTCATATTGAGCGCCAATTAAGCTCTAGTTTAGGAGAGCTATTTTTGGTAGATTTTCATCAGCTTTCTATATTTATTTTCTATAATATTTTGACAATTGATTAAGCTTTATTTTTAAAAGCAGAAATAATGAAAAAATGACAAAAAAAAATCTGAAATGAGAGGATTTGCTGCTTTTATTTGTTACATATAATTGTAAACTGAATATCTTTGGGATTTTGACTTTTGAAAACAATTTAAGACATTTCAAGATGTTACTTTAGCCTTTGTAAAGTTTGGATTAATAAATGTTTGAATCATTATTTTCAACCCTAAGCAGTATTGTCCATAATCCCAATAGGTCCTTAAACAAGTGTAAGTGCTTTTAAGTCACTTACACAAGACGAACAAACTAAGAGCAAGCTCAATTATGAGAGGTCTCCAAAACAAAATCCTGAACCTTCCTTTCATTACAGACAAGGGTCTGATGAAGAGACGAATGACATGAGCTGTGAGAGGGTCTTTTTTTTTTTTTTTTAAATACCTGGTGCTTTGGAGTTAATTCATCTCTTAAGCGTGTGATTAATACTCATCATGACAAAGCACTGGCGAGCAGGTTAAAGGATCAAACACAATAGAAAGTTAGAAAAGAAAGGGGAAAATAAATGGTAAGGTAGATTGAAAAAATAATATATCTGAGAAGTAGGTAGCCAAACTGAAGCCTTTAAATCACAAGTGTGGGTGATTTCAAGAGGAAATAAAGAAGCAAATATTAAATTGAGCAGTTGGAAAATGTGACTGAGGTCAGGGCAGATTGCAGTCATACAGACTATGTGACATGATTTGACTAAATACACAGTGTAGGGCAATGACAGACAAATACTGTAGTGGGGATGTGATGTGCTGAAACACTAGGATGAAACAGTTTGCTTCACCACTGAACGCTGTCCTATCCTCACAGACTGAACATACTAATTCTGTAATTATAAAAATAATAATAATTTTATAAGTAATTATACGTATTGAGTGCCAACATTTTGGTAGTAGATGGCAAATGATTTCCCCACACATAAATCAGTAAACAGGTAAAGGTGGCATTGTTTGTGTTAGTGGTACTTTTCCAAGTGGGTTATGGACAGAAATCTCCTCAGGACTCGTGTGTAATTACCTTATCATCCTCCAGGCGGCGCTGCATTTCTATAATGAACTTAATGTACTGGCTGGTGAGTGTCATCAGCTCACTGTAGCTCGTTCTCAGAGTAACATACTGAAAGAAATGCAGTGTATTTACTTGACTTTAAAAACACACATGTATGTATACATCTCAGTTGGTGTGTGATAAACTCGTACAACTTACCTCTTGAATGATATCATCAGATGCACACTCCATTTTGGGTTTCTTTAAAGGAGATGCTATGGGATCCTGGAGGGCTTTGTAAGTCAAAATCTGAAACTCGTAATCCTAAAAAAGAAGAAAATAATCTTAGATCAAGCCAGAAAATATACTTCCTTCAGTTGTAAAGACAGAAAAATCAGTACATACCTTGACTGAATCAATGTAAGCCTTTGCATTTTTCTGGCAATTTTCAATCTTGTCCTTGTTTTTCTCAATCTCTTCCAGGAGTTTCTGTAGAAATAAATGAAAACATGAACACATCATTTTATAGTGTATTCCATTTTTTCCATTTAGTTAACAAAAATTAAAAGCCACAGCTACTAGTCTTATTAAAATTACTTTCACAGCCAGTACATAATTAAAATAAGTAAAGAAAGTTTTTTTTTAACGACAATACAGTGCACTAAATGTGTACTATCAGTGTAACCACCAGAGGGCATAATGACTTTACTTCCCTTTACCCCACACAGCTCATCTTTTCTATTACATAGAATACCTTCTCCTCTGCCAGTTGCTCCTTGAGAGCCTTGCTGTCACCGATGGGCACAGCTTGAATTTTCTCTTGCCTCTGCCTCGCTTCTCCGAGCCAGTGGATGAGCCACTCGTAGCTTCCATTGTAGGACTTCATGTGGCGCCCGAGGAGGCCGAGCTCACGCTCCCTCAGGTCAATCTGAGCAAACACAGCCTGCCAGCGCTCCAGGAGGCTGCTGACCAGCTGACGGTAATGCTCCAGCTCAGAGTCACGCTCACTGTGGATCCTAGTCATCTTGTCGTTGATAGTTGTTGCCCTCTTCAACTCGTCCTGCAGGCGATCCAATACCACCTGATCGGCCTCTGCTTCAGCACGCATTGACTGTGAGACAAAAAAAACAAAGTCATCCCCTTGATATAAAAATAATGCAGTTTGGGGACAAGCATGACACGGGTTAAGGGTTAGCAAAATAGGAAACAAAATATGTACATTGATTGTAGATATGAATGAACATCTTTCCAACAACAGGCAATACCTTCAGCTGACTACGCTGGTCCTCCACCTCCTTCTCTTCAGATGGTACTTTGCTAACATCACGCAGACGAGTCTCATAATTCTTCACGGTGTCTTCTGCGTCTTTAGTGTTTCGGATCACGACATCAGTGGTCTTCAGCCTGAAATCAATTCAAAGCTCAGTACCCGCTGGAAATTCATCAGAAAGTGCTCAGAGAGTCTCAAAAGCCTCACTTATCCAGGTAGACGGAGGAGAGGCCGTAGACGTGCTCCATCTTCCTCAGCGTGACGTCCAGTTCGGAGCGAAGCATCGGGGCGGAGCTAGATTGCTGAGGAGACGCCAGTACCTCCTCTGTCTTCTCAGTGATGGAGTTCAAGTCTTTCTTTAAGCCCTCCAACTCAGACTGGACTTTCTGTCAAATAAAAAAAAAGGGAGATGATTTAGTGAACTAATATAGCCAATAATATGCATATATTATTTGGCAGTGAAATACAGTAAAGTTAGTGGGATATAACAGAATACGTACTGAGATTTAAACACAGCACAGTACATCTGAATGAAGCACTGCTATGCCAACAACTTTGTGACTTTGTGTTTTTGTTTTAAATGTCAGTTTTTCGTTGTCCTGTCGTTACCATTTGCTCTGCCGTCTTCAGGGCGCAGGCTTTGAGTGGCTCCTTGTCTACAGGCTGGCGAAGGCGCGTAACTGTTCGATTCTCACAACCCTCTAGCTTCAGACGCAGGTCTTTGATCTTTGTCAGGTAAACCTTGCACATCGACTCGTCTTGCTCTCCTAAGAAAAATGTTATTAAAATGTTATTTAAATTATATATTATTAGTTTAAAGAGAAAACAATCTCGATAAATAAGCCAGCTTTTAGACCAAGGAAGATTTTAATAGCGAACAATCAGATCTGTATAAAGAAGTACAGAAGTACAGTATTAGTTATTTTATTTTAGTATATCATTTTAGTAATTTGTATTTTTGTGCAGTGTTTTTTACTGTAGCGCTTGAAATCCAAAACTTCAGTACTTACATACAGGGGCTTCAGCACAATAACTTTGATTTGTGAATGTATTTATGTCACATTGTACACAATAAATGTACTTCTTCATGCTTGATTGGTTCCATGTTGATTATCTGTCAGTTGTTAATTCATCTTTTAATTGATTTAATCATTCAGGTATAAAGATTGTAAAGCTGCTGTTAAACCCATGCAGAGACTGAAGAATGCAACGATGAGTGAAGTTAGGAGGGATGCTAAAAATCAGTGAGGATGACAAAGAGGATTGATGAAACATGACAACAGCCCTTCGTACACAGACACACACATACACAGTCCTTTTCAGCCAATCAAAAGATACTACTGCACATCTGGCACTGTAACTGAAGCACCTTACCTGCTCTGGGTGGAACATAACCTGTAATGTGAATCCAACAGTCAACTTACACACAAATGACCATGAATGAACTTCAACACAAATGTTTGAGAAATGAGTCAATGAAAATAAAAAAAAATGGTTTTGTCCAACTCATAACAAAATAAATGTGTCAGACCCTTTCTGAGCATGTCTGGGTGATAAAGAGAACCCAAAGTGGTTCATGAAATAACCAAACAGTACACACCTTGCTCTGCAGAGCTGACCATTGTGTTGTAGTGCTGGTTGGCTCTGTTGTAGTTGGACTCGACCTGCATACGGTCCTCTGCCCCGAACATCTGGGAGTCCTGGCTGTCTCTCAGGAAATCCTGGTAGTGCAGCTCCAGGTTCCTCAGTGCTTGACGGTACTCCTCCACCCTCATGGTCTTAAACTACAAGGGTGCAGATAGAGGGGGCATGGACAATCTATATTAAACTACGTGCTTTTATATAGAAAAAGCACGTAGTTTATTTTAGTTTACGTTTTATTTTATTTATTTTGTCCTTATTAGTTGATTTTTTCAACAGTAATAGGAGAGAGAATAAACCAGATAAATCAAATAAAGTTAACATAAGCACTCGTGCATACATTTTATCCACTACCATTGTTAATTTGAAATCAGTTTTCATACTTACTATGCACACATACATTTAATTAGTGTAACAAATACATTTCACAATTGAGTTGAAACAATTGAACTAGCCTTAATCTGAATTGAAGTTAACTTGAGAGTAACTAAAGGTGAATTAATCTGGTTCCACATAGAGGTTCAATGTTGCAATTATTAATGCAGCAACTGAAAATAACCAGGAATAGAAGTACAAATAATATTACGATTAGCAGACAATATCAAACTACTGTTATGCAATTCTCCACGTTTAATCAAAATGTAAAATTTGAATCTCAATATTTTAAAGTAAAAATAGTTAAAGGCATTAGTCTTTTTTTTTAATACAGAATGTCCTGTGTTGTTACCATGGTGACGTTCCAGGTCTGGATGATGTGGATGTCTCTCATCAGGTACTGCCAGGACAGCATGCTCTTCATGTCCACATACATCGTTTGCCACATCGTCTGCAGCCTCTGGAGGTTTCCGTCCAGTCTGAGGAAGGTTAGTTAGGTCAAAGTGAGCATTTAAAGACACACCGTGTGCATGTGCATTTAGATTTTAAGTAATCACCGTCGAGCAACTCACCCGGCAACACTGTTCACAGCGTCCTTATTGGTGGGTGGAACCAGGAAGCAGATTGATGGTACAGATGCCTCATTGCCTTTATCATTCAGCACCTTCCACTTATCAGGCTGCGAGTTGTTCAACAGAGCGCACTCTTCTCCTCTGTGGACTGTGATCTGGACGGCGATAAACATAAGCATCTAAATAAATATTCCTGTAATTTACTGGCGTTTACTAAGAAATTATTACACTGTATTAAAAGTGAACTAAAAGCAGGACACAGCTTTGGAACTCATTGATATCCCATTACGAATTTGACAAATATAACTTTATTTAACAATTTTTAAAAACTCAAGGATTTATGCGATTTGTATGCATGTAGCAATTCGTGGTATGTCCAAAAACATTTAACAGAATGAATAAGTTTATAATAATATTTCCATGCAGTTAAGACACCTACCTCCATCTGTTTGAAGTCACAGACGGCCTGGATGGGCTGTTTGTTCTTTATGGCGCTAGCCGGGTTACGTGGTTTGAGCTGGACAATGGTCTTGGCCCTTCGCTTCAGGCCTTCCAGGTGAGTTTTGAACTCAGTCAGTTGCTCTTTCTCATCCTATGAAGAACACAACAATTGTGTTAATTAACATTAACTAAGAAAGTATTTAGCAGGAGTATTAACAGTTTTCCCTTCTCACCACACCTCGTGGAGCTTTAAATCAACAGGTATTGTATAATTTCTCAGCAAACAGAACAATTTCTATTCAACAGGATAATACCAGTGTCTTGGTGTGTTTGGTAAATAAACATCATAGTAGTGAATCAACCCACAGCTGCGTCCTGCAGTAGATCTTCCAGCCGCGTAACTGTGACGGAGCGGTCGCAGGTGTACTTCCTCTTCATTGTGTCTTGCATCTTTTTGATCTTGTCCTCTGCCTCCTTCACGTCAGAGAAAAACTAGACGAGGAAGAGATAGAAGAAATTAGATTGCAGCGTTCAGAACTTGCATTACATATGAACGCAACAACAATAGGACAAACAATAAGGGCAACACATTAACTGATAGACAGTTGAGTAAAAAGGAAGACATTTGTGCTTTGATTAAAGCTAGAGTGCGTAGTTTCTGTTGGCCTATGAAGATTTCTAAGTAATGACAACAAAACACAACAGAGCATTGACTAGCCTGCAATTTCAACCTTGCACAGAATTTACGGATTTATATATAATTTAAGGGATGTTAACTTTCAGATCCATAAGCTGTTCTGAGATCACGTCACTGGTCATCTGTGTGACATCATCCTCATCATCACTCTCTCGCCTTCACTCGCTGTCTGTAAGCTGCTCATTGTTCACCTTTTTTCTAAAATATTACAAACACTAAAGCAGCATCAGAAAATCTAAGACACTATAAATTTGGTGTTGCACCATTATTTCTCAGACCACAAGTGTCTGTGAGTTTCAGATATTCTGTCCAATAAACAACCGACCGTCTTGATCGCGTAACATGTGTTTACAGTGTTTGGTGCATTTGACAAAGTGCAGTGTGAGAGTAAACAAAACCAAATGAAAAATGCAACAATGTTGACACTTCACCACCAAATTGCACCGAGTCCACTGAACTATAGGTGTGAAAATCTAGCGATGCAAGTTAGTGTACATACCTGGTAGTAGGCAGTGTTTTCTTTCAGGTGGGTTTCGACACAGCAGCACAGCTGGAGGATCCAACTCCACTGAGTCTGCAAGGCTGCCGTGAAGGCCTGAGAAAGGAGGGTAGTGTAGAAGAAAAGCATGATGATTTGATGAAGAGGACAAACGCTCTGATATAAAAATGAATACAGTCAAGTGTTTATTTCATATGGTGTTCATTGGCTGTAGTAAACAAGTGAGTCGAATAATCGTACCTCTATAGTCTTCCTTGCTGGGTGTCCGTCCCTCAGCAGTTTGTCTCCTGTGACCTGGACAGTGTTCATCTTCTTCTCCCTGAGCTCCAGATCTCTCATTAAACCCTGCTCACAAACAACACCAATCAGAATCACATCACTATCATCACTAGCAAGCACTGCGGGTAAACCCTATTAAAACATTACACTCTACCGAGTAGTTGTCTTTCTTGACTGTCATGTTGGTGTTTCGTTCGCTCCAGTCGTAGTTGACCTCCTCCTCCTCTTTCTCATTCAGCCACATCAGCTCTTTGGTGGCTGCGATGACGAAGGCGTGCAGCTGGTCCAGGTAGCGCAGGCGGGCCTTAGAGGTGTTCTACAAAAGAGCAGATGAGAAAAATGCTATGATGCATTTTGAGGGACTGAAAGACTCGTTCAGAACAAATTGGTGGAGAATAGAGGGCTAAAACATGACATCATGGTACATTTTCACGTTCTTTTGTTTTGACTTCACTGAACCTTTATGAGATTAGTGGAAGATTAGCTTTGCAACAGCTCAGTCTCTACTTGGTGCGTCAGTTAAAAAATACATGTCTTCATCCAGGATTTTTTATTTTAGTGTCTTTTTTTTCAACTTACCAGGAGCTTGCCGTACTGCAGCTCCAGTTTTCCCAGGTACTCGCGATAGGCAGCTTTACTGGCAGGTGAGATCTGACTCTGGAGAAGGAAGAAGCAATAAGAAACATTAGAAACAGGTCAGAGGAGCAACCATTCATGGTTATGAATGCAAAAACACTGTTTTGCCTGTTTCAAAGAAATCCTTTTATTCTAATATTGACATATTCTTTATTTTATGTAAGATATTATTTAACCAAGTTGATTTGATAAGATCTAAATCTCTGTTTTGGGAGTCCTCTTCAAAATGGCAGCACAATTACTGAATTACAAAATTACAGTTTGATGTTACACAAACCAGCACAGAGCATGTGAAACATACTGTAGGATACCACGTTACAGCCAGTTACCCAATTTTCCATCCCAGATAAATTAATCTCTCTGCTCCATCTGAAATACCACCTAATGTTTTGTGTCAGCTGTTTGTACCTCATCGGCCTTTGCCCTCTCGATCTTGGAGCGGAACTCCTCCACAGACAAGTGCAGGCCACGGTGGCTGCCCAGTTGGGATTCGACAGTGGGCAGGTCGGTGCCCCACTCTCCGTCATCAACCCGCCGCTGGTTCTCCTCCACCCAGCCCAACAGATCTTGGAGGTAACGCATGGTGACTTCATCCAGCTCAGGCCGCACCCTCATGGGGGCCTGCTGCAGGACCTGGGCAGAGTGGATCTGAGTCATGGGGATTTGTGTGATGGTCACTCCAGACTTGAGGCGCAGGTTGTACTCGCTGCGGAGGTTCACCAGCCTCTCATGGAGACGATACACTCTAGAGCCAGAAGAAGAATGTCAGTTAGTGCTGACGTGATATGTCGATTATTGATTAGTCAATTGAGGGACAATAACAACAATATTTTATAATCAGCTAATTGTTGAAATCATCAATAAGACATGCCAAATATTCAGTGACTCATTTTAGGATTTTTTAATTTTCTCTGTTTTATGTCATAATGAATGATTTTCTTTTAGTTTTAGACTGTTTTCTGGACAAAACAAGAAATTTGATCACTTAAACTTAACCTCTACATTTTTAAATTTCACTATTGACACATTTTGTTGAATTAACAATAAATAATTAATAATTCATTAAAAAGAGATTAGCAGATTAATTGATAATAAAAATGATATTTGTTGCAGCCCTAATGCCAAAGGTTAGTCATCTTAAATGTTGCAGTTTGATTTTTGCACCTGCGATACATCTGCTCAGCCTGAAGGTGGCGTCCATCTTTGAGCAGCTGAACATCATTGAAGAGAAAGCGGATCATTCCTTCTGCTTTCTCCAGATCTGCCTCCATCTCTGCTGTGTGCTGAGCAGGTCTCCCAGAGCTCAGCATCATCACATCCTGCAGCACAGAGACAAAGACGTTAATGCCCTTCATGTGGCTGCAATAATTTCTGCTAAAGTAGTACCTGTCCCAAAGGTTTGTGTCTCACCGTCTGCAGCAAAGTCTCAACCTGGTTGAGCTGCTCCTCACACACCCCCGACTCCATCTGGACCTTACTGACAACCCTCTGAAGTCGCTCCAGCCTGCAGAGGAAGAGAGGGGAGGTTAAAGTTTCAAAGAACTTTAGACAAGGGAGACTACCGGACAGTCCAATTAGCCTCCAGGGTACGTGCTACCTTTGCCTGTTAGCTGTGATTTACTAAAGTAAAAATAAAAAACTAAACTAAATGAAAGCACTCACTCTGTCTTCTGTCGAAATAAATACTTCAACTCATATCCTTGATGCATGAAAGCCATGATAGGGCTCGGTTGCTCCACTAAAGTAAAGATGTTTTTTTAAATTATCCACTGCACTTTCTGAAGCCCTCGAAGAACCAAAACCGAAAGCTACGCCCTAACAGCATGTGATTAAATGTTCATGAGTGACTATCAAACAGTTATTGCTAGATTGTTGTCATGACGGTGGCACAGTTGTCATGTGTTTACCCTAATATGATTTGTACTTCCCATACCACAAAGCCAACTCAGTTTCCTTTTATTGCTAAAGTGGACTTTAGTGAATCATTAGGAAATGAGTCATCCTCATGATCACACAGTAACCAGCTGTCTGGTGACTAATTTCTGATCTTTATTTCTGAATAACTTGTGTTTTAAAAAATAAGTTTGCTTTGGCAACAGAGCATGTGATGAATGGCCCACTTACCTCTCAAATTCTGTCCTGAGGAGACGCTCTCTCTCCAGTATGGCAACATGCAGACGACCCCATTCCTTCTCCACATCAAAAGGATGGTAACCGGGCGGCACTTTGACAAGACCTGCCTGAACGGCACCCTGAAACATCAGAAGATTAGGGCTGCAACCTACCATCAATCATATTAACAAATCATCTCCTGATTCTTTTTTTTAATAAATATATTATACATACATTGTATATTATATACGGTGTGAAAGCCAAAATGTTCTGAAGGCATCAAAATGGTGCTGTACTGTATATGTTTAAGGTTAAAGTTGTTTACCGTCCGTAAGGTTTCACAAAGTGCTATTGTGTACTAGCGTTTATATTTGTACAAAGGCATATTGATTACTTCAACTTTGATGACTTTCAGCACATGTTGCAAACATGGCTGTACAGCACAAAGAATATCTTTCAAAACTTTCTCCGGACAACTTGACAGAACATGACAGAATGCAGAGTTTTTAGAGTTGCCGAGGAAGCTCACCTCAAAAGACTTGAAGATGTGTTTGGAGCGGTTCTTGTCTGCCTCTTTTGCAGGAAGCTCCGTTTCCTTAAATTTTAGAAACTGACGCCAAAGAATCTGCAGATCAGAAAGAAGATTATTTTAATGCACCATGAGCTTCATCGTCATTTTTATATTATGCTGTTTTGTTAGTCAACACACATTCCTTTAGGCTCCACTCACCTCAATCTCCTCGTAGCTGTTGGGGAACTTCCTCTCCTCAAAGACGAGGATGTGGTGTCGGATCCACTGCAGCAGCATGGTGACCACCTCGTAATACTCCTGCCATCGCAGCTCCAGCTCCTGATGCACAGATACAAACAGAGGTCCAAGTTAACTAAAGACATGACTTTTTTTTTTTTTTAATGACAGAATTTGTAAAGCTGCTGATGCTTTGACACTCAGTTACCAGACTCATCCTTCTCAGATTTTCTTTGAAAAGGATTAGAAATTTCTATATACAGGTGTATAGGCTTTCTTTCATTTTTACTTCAGATGTGCTTTATGGGTTCATGGTAATATATTAAGTTAAGTAAGTCATTTGTACTCCATACTTCTCACTGCTTTGTCTTTGATCATCTTTGACCGTTTTTTTGTAGTAATCATTATGTAAACTGGTCTAAATAAGAACATCTGCTCCACTATGACTAATAATGGTGGGGAAAACATTGAAACTCTTATGTATCGTGATTTTTTGGTTGATTTTTAAAATCAGTTATTTTCCTTAGAATTAATATTTTTTTTTTTTTTTTTTACAAATGATTCACCTACATATTTTCTGTTTATATGGTACCGCCGACTAGGCCTGCGTGATTCGGGGAAAAATATGAATCACAATTTTTTGCTTAAAGTTGATATCACAATTCTCTGCCACGATTGTTTTCTCACAAAGTGTAATCTTTATTGCACACATGAACTATGATGAAACAAAACAAATTGGCAGTACAAAACATAGATTTTTTAGAGAATAGAGATTGTGATTTTATAACGATTTCTCGTGCAGACCTATTGCCGACTACTTTATATCCGTCTTCTGACCGAAAGCAGAAAATGCAGAAAATTCATGTTATGTACTACTTTACACATGAAATAAATGTCAGACTGACTGACATGTGATGTGCATTATAAGAAAACAAGTTAGTTTTTAGTAATAACTTATGACATATTGTCTCTTGAAGTGTATTATTTAACTTTAGTTTTTTATAAAGAAGGAAAAGAAAATCTCAAAACTCAATTCTATCGAAAATGTCCCAGCCCTAATGACTACTATGCATTTAGGCCACATTTAAAATATTTATATTAGTAAGAATACACTTTGTGATAACCTTGCCAAGGTTATCACCCCCTTTCTAGTCTCTGTTGCAAAATATCATAGTGATCCAGAGGAAAGATGAAGTGATGTGGAAGAAGAGAACTCACATTGGCTTTGACACCGTCCTGAACATCTGGTACCCTGGGCATGGCATCGTACAGAGAGGAGACGTATGTGATGATGGATTTCTCATCTGGGTGGAGCACATCCACATCTGTAGAGAGAGATGATGAGATAAAAATGACGTTTTTTAATAATTCTGACAGTGTGAAGCTGATAAAAGCAATGCGCAGCTCAAATGTTCCCTGAGTAAAGCGTTCAGGGTGGTTCTGAATATATGACTCCTCTCACCCTCGGGGTCCAAAAGTCTGGTGACGCCCAGGTCTCTCTCTGCCACGCTGAAGGCCTGCTCCAGGTTCTCCTGGCTGGACTGGTGGTACACTTTACTCATGTCGATCAGACTGGGCCTGAGGACAGAAACCAAACAGAGAGAACAGTTAGAGAGAGGACGTTATTACTGTCAATCAAGACTTTCCTTAAATAATGTGACAGCTGCATATGTCAGAGAGAAATATTCCCATTAATTACATTAGCCCTTATTTAACATGCAGGCACAAGCTCAGAGCATAAAGCATTAAAGTGCATCTCATATCAACAAACAGCAAAGAGAAAGATAACTTTGAGGACACAGAACGTAGAGTAAATTCTGCACATTTAAGCTTTTCCAAAACACAACATGTTAACAAGTAATCATACACTTGCGCAACTCTCTGGATGTAATATTCTTTTTGTGCCCGGGGTGGTTCTGGCTCCCCATAGCAGGCCCGGCTGTAGGACAGCCTGTCCCTGCTAAGGTCGATGATATGAGGCGCTGATCCTGATTCTTGATCCTCGCTCTGGGAATCTCGACTGAAGCGAGCTCCGGGGCTGCTGGAGCCTCGGCCGGAGTCAAAAGAGTTCTCGGTGGGGATGTCCTCGCACAGCATGACCACCCGGTCCTCCAGGTCACTGACTGAGCCCGCTGTGCTGCTGGAGGCACTGTTCAGACGCCTCTTTGAGCGAAACTTCCTTTTGAGGCTCAACATTGTAGCAACCGTCAAGTTCACAGCACTAAAAGTTTCCAAGTGAGTGAGGTCAAACGTTTGTTAGGTTATGAAAAACATATTAAATCTTTGGTAGCTTTTCATCTTTGATTATATCCAATTCTCTTCTTATTGTATGGTTTTGGCCAGACTTCTGTTTCAGTTGATCACTGCGAAGACTCCTTGCTGCAGCTGTTTAATTTCTGCCTGTCCTGCTCTTCCTCTACCAAGAAAGAATCTATGGAAGAGTGGTTAGCGTACCTGTGTTTTGCTACAACCTGTCAAGCCTCTAGTGCGCATGCCTCCAGGGCAACCTTTTCTCAAATGAGTGTGATACACCCACATTGACAAAGAGGCTCTCACTTTACACACCAAATAATGCCAACTAAGGGTTGTACATGTTATTTTTGTGTCATGTGGTGAGCCACCCTGCGGCACTTGTTTGTCTGTGCAACCACAAAGAATTAACGTGGTGCTTCACCCAAAATATACGGTTTGTGTATGAAATGGTTGCCTCCTGCAGGCTTGAAAGGTGGCTGTTAAAGTTTGTAGTTTCTTTATTTAGCAGGACAGCAGCGGTGACCAGCTCAAATTCATGTAAGGTAGAATTACAATGGATTGTTATGACAAGCATTTTTATACATAAGGAAAAGGTAGCATAAAAGCTTTTCAAACCATTACTATATCTATAAAATGTGTTTTTGAGTAAAGAATTTACATAATGTAATGAATAAATGAATTTGCTGGGGAGTTTAAGTCTGAGTTGGTATTTATCTTGATGTTTGACTGTTTGATGTTCTGATTGTATACACACACACACACACACACACACACACACACACACAGACACACACACAGACCAATTCACATTTTGTCCTGACAAGACAAGTCTGGTGTACTGTTGTAGAACTTAAATATGAATTTGGTATTCCTGCCACTGAACCAACTGCAATAAATAACAAAAGACAGCAACATGAAATATGAAAAAGGTCAAAGAGAAATTCTTTAAACTATGTGTAAAATTCATGTCCTGCGGTGTTACAAGATCCCGAGTCCAGGCAAGCTTTTCTGATTAGAATAAGCTTCTGCATGGTTTGATAAATGCTTCTCCATGGCATCCTTTCCTAGATAATTTTTCTGTGACACTATTATTACACAGGTAGTTTGTATTGCATTTTTCAGCTCCTTTTTGTTATTTATTAGTGCTGTCTATTTCATAAGATCTATGTTAAATTGTTAAGTCTTTTCCTTCTTGCCCCTTTCCCTTTGACTTACAACTTTTATCCAAGGAACATTATGTTGAAGTAAAGTTAAACTCTTAAAACTAGTAGTCTCAGGGCCACGCTCTAACCTTCATCTACTGAGGATCTGTGTCTCACCTGTGTTTGTGTATGATGGCGTTAAAGAGCTTGCCATCCCTCCAGCTGGTGGTGAAGTTGTCGCAGCGCAGGCCCTGGTATCCCTCCACCATCCTCTGAGACCAGAGCAACAACTTCTCTTTGGCTGTCATGTCGTCCGATTGCCCGTTCACCTGAATGTCTGAGATCTGAAGGATGAGACAGTGCAACTAGTCAGAGACATTAAACTTAGTTCTTAATTTCTTTAAGAAAAAAAGCCCTGAGAACTTGCACCATTTAGCTGCCTTTTGGGGATGGGTTGCACTTACAAGTTGTGATAACATCTAGTTCTTCATCCTTGCACTTATTTTAAGTCACTTTGGACAAAAGCATCTTCCAAATGAGTGTTATGTAAAGTTAAAAAACAACAACACTTTGATAGCTGCAAATTAAACCACCCACAAACAGACGAGTTTTTCCTAATCATTATATCTAAAGCTTCCATAGATATATATTATGAATATATTTATGAAAAGGTTCTTGTGGTAAAATTACTTTTTCCATCTTGCTGTGCTGGTTGAAGGGCCGGAAAACCTTTTTCTAGTTTGCACGTTAATTTCTTCCAGACTTGAGATGAGTCACATTTTAAACCTCAAATAACAACCAGCACTTTTACTTTGAGGGCAAATGCAACATTAACCTCACTGTTTTGGAAAGAAACACAAATAATTTATGCTTATATGACAGTAAAACAGAAATCTCAAGAGTGAAAACGTCCATGAGTCACTTATCTTACAAAGTTAGACTTTGTATGTATATATGTGTACAGTATGAAAGCAGATTCATCAATCCAGATGTCCTCTAAGGTTAATCCTAGCACTCTGTCGACATTGAGGGACTTGCCATTTGTTTTACAACTTGATTTTGCAGCCAGTTGACTCGCTGTCTCTACTTTGCATGGATCCATCACCCAGTAGTTGCTTCCTCTGCCATATCTATAATCAGATGTACTGTGCAAACGGTACTTATGAAACGTCCCTGGTGTTTGTTTTGGTCTGCTTGAGGCACCAGATGGGCGGGCGGGGCTCTCTACAAAACTAGGCACAAGTTGTAAAAAGTTTACAATTACAGGAAACCTTTTGAAATTTAACAATTTTGTTTTTTTACCATTTTACTTGTCTTGATGTAGAAAACTCCACCAAGTAAAGGCGCCAATCAGATCACTACAGTATTTGAGTATTTGGTGTCTGTATATCACTCCTTTGTGATTTTTACCCATGTACGTACCAGAAACACATCCATAAGTGAGGTAAATTAGCTGTACATAATGCATTAAGTGAAGGTTGCACTTCCAGTACTGATAAAAAAGTATCTTACTGGAACAAGTGCGGTTTTATTACGACAATATACTAGATTTTTTAGGTATGCTGATGAGTCATAGCAGAACTTACAATTTCACTTACAGGCTCTTTTTTGCAGGAAAGGGTGGAGGAGGGAAAAAAGAAGGCATCTCTTCCTTCTGCTATTTTCCCTTCAGAAGGGAAACCCCAGTGCTACACTGTTGACGGGGGCATAAAGTGACTCAGAAGCTGTTTGAATAAAGGACCTCCGCCCTCGCAGCCTCTTTTTAAAAGTGTCGAGAGAATATCAACTTCGTCTGTGTCACGAAGCAGGCCCATTATTCATACCGCTCACCTGTGTGTTAGTAAACTATAACCTGCACCTGGGGAGCTCAGAGGAAATTCACCATTGTTTGTGCTGACTAGCATGTGCCAAACAAAGAGGATAATGGTTTGTTTTGAAGCAGTAATAGCAACCTGACCAACTAAGTGCATCTACATGGAAGTTTTTTTATTTCATTAATTGACCAGCATTTATGTTCAGTTGGATATTAAAGCATAGTGAACTTGTGTAACAAGGACAAATGTTGGGAGATAATTTCTCTCGTTTCCACTGCAGTTTTTGAATCCTGAGCTGTCACGCCACGTTTCCTTCCAGCGGCATCACTGAGTCACACAGGACGGGGGACATCGACATCTCAACATAACCATCATACCCGTTATAGCATCAAAGAATCTCCATGTACTCCCACTGTTTGTTTTTCAAAATCTACCAAACCATCTGCTAATATGCAAACACAGCTCTTCCCAATCAGAAACACATCTGCCCATTGACGGATGGTTTTCTTCCAATGTGGCCTTTGTTGCCATGGGTGATATAAGTAATTTCATACCGTTTGACATCCGGTTTGAATGGAACCCTTATATTTCAATTTAACAGTAAGCTACAGAGCTTAAAGCTACAGAAAAGAGTAAAAAGGCTCTCATATTGACTGAGATGTGATAATTTTTCTTTAAAAATGTATAAATAGTTTTTTCCAGTGTTTAGTCTTTGTGCACTCAAGGACAGGGGAAGCCGTAGTAGTTGTATATAAGAGCATAAGTGCTGCCAAATGTCCAATAAACCCCATTTGGAAACGATTGGATGTTGGACTCTACTGTACTGTAACTGCTATGTCAACATCAGGATATAGTGAGGCTGATGATTGAACCCCAAAGAGGGAATGGCACTCTGATTTTCCTTACTGGGCCGCGGAAGCAAACTAATCACAACGTAATGAAAGTAAACTGTAACTCATACAATGGAAGAGTTTGATCTTGAGCAATTATGTGCCAATGTGCAGTTTAAAAGATAAACACCACATGTAGTTCAGATAATGTGAGTCAGCTGTTCCCAACTGGGCTCAGTCAGTTCTGAATCAGATCTGATTACATGCTAAAAGCAATTTAAATAAAGACTGAGTGAGCTTTTGTGTCCAATAATTGCTGTCCTAGTTAACTTCAATGCCATAATTACAGCTTTTTATAGCAAAATTAACCATTAAAAGTGTCCTACACTACCTGGAAGTGAAGGATAATGGTCCATATCAGCCCCAAGGTCAGCTTGGGGTTTCCATCTGCAATGTCATCATTCCTGATGTTGACCAGCTTAACCTGCAAGATGCATGGATACCAATAAAACCTAATGGTTAGTTTTAAGATGTCCTTGCAACAACAATAGTTAAAACAACAAAACAAAACATAACAAGGAGAAAAAAAAATGAAAATGCTCCTTTGATGTGAATGTGCAACCAAAATGTCAGTATTTACTGACCTGTCTGTGTTTGAGAAAGTCCAGGGCGATCTGTACATTCTGCAGCTTGTGGAAGCGCATCCGGCCTTTCTCCCGCGGCTGTAAAAGATGAGAGGACACCAAACATCAAGAGGAGAGAAAAAAAGGAGGTTTGAATAATCAACAAATAGCAAGGCCCCATGACTGAGGAACAGGTGTTTCAGTGTCCAGCAAGACCTTTGTGTTTAAAAAAAAAAAAAAAAAAAAAAATCTATTCTTCCGTATGAAAATCATTGCAATCATGGTCTTAACTCAAAATTCAAATACAGCAAATTTGAAGTGTGATTCAAATTCTGCGTGATTGTGATCAAAGCGTTTGGTCAGACCTTTGACCAGATCTGACCCTAAATGACCTGGAAATGCATTAACAAACCAGCCAGGATGTCTGCAGGTGAGAGCATGATAATGAATGATACATGATCTCAGTGATTCCCCCGATCATCAGTCACAATATCCTCATTTTCTCTGAGATCTACAATCAACTTTTCCCTCTGAAACACTTTTTACATCTTATAATGTCTTAGATTTAAAGTGTAGTTCAGTCGCATTGAGCAGAATCCATAAGCCCCTATGATTTCTAAACCTGCACCGGAGTGATGGCCATGACATGCATTGGTGCTCCACATCTTAAGCTTTAAGCCAGTAAGAATCCTTGCTGCAGAATAAGTCAATATATCAGCTTGAAGTGATGAAAATTTGGTCGTTGCTTTCAATCGGTGGGGGAACCCAATAGACCATACCGGTGATTTGTATGTTTAGGCCCTTAGCCACAAGTTGTACAGACATTTAGAGCATAAAATATCTAAAGATAGATTTAATTCTTTATAAGCACTCATCTGTGTCTCTTCCACGCCAGTAGAGTTAGGTTTGATATTTAACTAGCTGAGGCATGAAATTTCCTTGATATCATTTATGAGGCAAAACACAGATTAATCATTTCCTGGTGATACAGTTGCATATAGAAAATATTTGTTAAACATTTCCTTGTTGGTGCATTTAGGCATTATTGACTAATGAAAAGCTTTGAATTCATGAACCCTGTTGTCAGAAAATCCAAACCCAGATGACAAATCATGTGAATATTGATAATTCTCTGATGAAAAATATTTAGTTTTGCGGCCTATTCTGAAACTGCGGATGAACAATATGGTCATTTTGGTTTTATTTTTATAAGCTTGCGCGCTTCTCTTCTTAACGATATTTAAATGGTAATCTTCATATGAAGGCTGCAATCAAATACCTTTGAAATACACAACTGTAGAAAGTATTCCTCTAAAAGCTACTTGCACTTCTTATCTCCTTACATGCCTGACCTGACTAGCTCACTGACCAAATGGAGGACGATGTTGACACAAAAAGGGGACAATACAGGGAGTGTGACTGTCATCATGCACAACCCAGCAGCCACCTGGGGTGGTGACACATGCCACGCTCGACGCCCACAGTCCAGGCGCCACTCACCAACCGCACGTTCCTCACAACGTCACGTTCCCTCGGCTACCACAGCAAGAGCATTGCAAGAGAGGAAGGCAGAGGGGAAGGAGGTCAGCATGAATTAGATAAAGGAAAATCCAGGGGTCAAACAAGTCAGTGCAGAAAGGTTACAAGATGGAAGCAAAGAATGAAAATTAGTGTATTAAAGCTAGTGCTAAGGTAAGTAAAGTAAAAGAGTGTGCATAACCCCAGCATGTTCTGAAATGTCCAAAAACCTTGAAAGAGTCAAGACATGCAGGAGTGGAGAATAGAAACCCAGCAGAATAATTTAAAAACTATAAACATTTAGAGCAGTTCACGTTACAACAAGTGGACTGGACAGGGACAGCAAATTAAGACAGGTTAGGAGGGACAGGGGTTTAAGACAGGGAGGACAGGGGTTTACAGCAGGAGTGGATGTCCTAATTTATGAATGTCAAAGTTCACCAAAGCTCACCAGTGTCTCTCCAGAGAGCACCTCCAGCAGGGAGATGAGGTTGTGTCCATCTCTGAGGTCCTCGTACAGGTCAGTGATGTGTCTCTGGGCCTGCGGAGAGAACAGAGGAGACTAATATTTACCTTTTTCAGTGATATATTATTAATAGATACATTCAGTCTCCCATCCCATTGTCGCAGCATCAATGGTGAACCACTGCAGTTGCGTTCACACATAATACAAACAGCACTGGAACTGCTGCCCACCTAGACACTAATAGCAGGAAGGGAATCCACACTAGGCACAGACACATTTGACTGAATCCCATAATGTTACCTTAAAATAAATTAAACAACTTAAAGGGAAGGACCCACACACTGGCTATCACGTCATTGGGTAAAGCATCGTTTGACATAGTAGGTTAAAGACGGCAAGAAACATGAGTGGTTGGATCCGTTGTAAAAAACCCAGTTCAACCAGATTATTTAAGATGCTTACTTACTAAAAACTAAAGTAAGAACACTCAAATCTTGGTGATAATCCATCATTGCATTGTGAAACTATTGTTAGTATCATAGGTCGAAGTTGAATCGTAACATTTTTCTGCCAATTCGAGTGGACATTTACAATTGGGTTTTGGGTAGGTCTAATCATTTTGACGTTTGCCTTCCTTTTCTCTTCCAAATTAGTAAATGTAAACTGAGTTACAGAACAAGCAAGGATATGTTGCACTGCAGAAAAGGAACTTACGGCAGTTAGAAAAGAGTCCACGTTTTAAAATGAAGTGAAAAAAGGCTTGCCTCAAAAAGAGGTTAGCAGTTTAAGAGCTCAGTTAATGTATGGGAATGAGAGAGGGTAAACATGTTATCACAGACATGCAGGTAGAAATGCCCACTCAGCACTCTGCTCACTGACAGCACCTACCTCTGCCTTCCAGTGCTGGTGGGACAGGATGGGAGGACAGGATGGGAGGACAGGATGGAAAGAAGAAACAGTTAGATGAGAGAAGATATAAAACTGCAGGGACTCGTAAGAGAAAAAAAGAACAAAAGACAAACAGACCCTGGTTTGATTTGACAAAGACACTTGATCATTTTCTGTTTTTAATCATTTGATTTGACTAATCCAATTTTCATGAATGTCAATCTGCTTCAGCTCTTCTGGTCTGGTCTGGATTGGAATGGGATTCATAAAATTTAACTAAAACAGAGAATACTGTTTTTCCATCTCCTTAATCTGAAGAGATGTAAGACATGCTACATTAGATGGCACTTTTGAGACAGATGAGTACAAAAATGGAGTGTTCCTGGCCTCTAGTTTAATAATCCCATGACTTTGTTGTGACCACGAGTCCAAAACTCCTCGAGGGCAGCAAGATCTCTGACCCGCTCTTTCTTTTGGACCCAAATCTGAGTGATTTCAACACAAAGAAACAACTGACGACAAAAAGCCTGTGAGCCGTCTCGAACAGACCCCTGTGTCACAGGATGTCGATGGAGGACAGAAAACATTCCTCACAGTTTAACACACAACAATTCCTGTGTGAAAACAAAAGATTCGTCAACCTGAACGCGTCGGTTGACCAGCAGCATTTCTCTAATAGAGGGCTAAAAACACTTTAGGTAGAGCTACGCTGTGCTTTAGTTTAACATTTTCTAAAAACATTCCCTGGAAATATGATTAGTAAAACTAGTTACTAACTAGTAAAACACTGCAATTTTGGTGTTGTTGATGTGATTTAACTTGTCTGTTCTTACCTAAAACCTGAGATCCCTATTATACATACAATTACACGGGGGTCATTCAAAGAATGAGCATTATTTTCCTCTTTCCTTACATATATTATTATAGCTCATGTCATAAAATGACATTTAAGGTGTTTGGTGTTTTACGCCCATGTCACCTTCCTTCTTTTTTAAGGGTCATGGGCCAGAACGCTTTACAAGTACTGCCTTACAGTGCCATGGCTGCAAACATATTTAGCAGTGGTCCCCACATTCAGAGTAGGAGTTTACAGTAGTGCTTATAAGTTTAGGAACCCATGCTAAAGTTGACTAAAAGGAGGAATAAAAAAAAAGAAATTTCCCTTAATGCCTTAATTTAAAAAAAGGGAAAATCCAACCTTTAAGGACACCAATTTTCTTCGTGAATGAATATTGTATTGTAAATAAATAAATGTTCTTCCTTACAGATTTTTATTTTTTTAAAGGCCAGTTATTTCATGGATCCAGGACAGGCTAACTGAAATTAAACCATGCCAATCTCTATGTATGGTGAAGGGTATGTGATGATGTGGGGTTATTTTAATTCCAAAGGCCAAGGGAACTTTATCAGGATGCATAGTATCCTGGATCCATGAAATAACTGGCTTTTGAAAATAAAAATCTACCTGCCTCCATGGAAATTTAACATAGGGGTGTGTTTAATTATGCCCCCTGTATTTTAAGGAAGAAATTTTTATTTATTTACGATACATTATTCATTCACAAAGAAAATTGGTGTCCTTAAAGGTTGGATTTTTCCTACTTTTTTTAATTAACTCATTAAGATCAATTTCCAAAAGATGATTTTTTTATTCCTCCTTTTAGTCAACTTTATCATGGGTTCCTAACCTTATGAGCACCACTGTAGCCCTGGAGCTTCCTGTTCCCCTGCCGAGCCCTGAGAAGCCGCCCTGGCAGTCTGGAGTCCAGATGTGAAATTGGACCGAGCCCGGCCCACCATGCCGCTGTTCCTTAAAGCAAGGCCAGGAGTCCGTGACTCACTCCCTCACATGCATGCAGGTAACACAAACAGCATGTGTGGATTTTATTGTGCAGGGAGCGATTTGTTTAATGTTTCACTTTTTTGAAGAGAGGTGTAGGGGATGAAAATCTGAGTTTGCTGTTTCTAGTTCATCTGCTTTCAGGTAACTTTTTCCAGCAGTGAGCTTCGGTTAGACTAGACCGTCCAATATCAACTCAGGGAACACTTTTGTGTCATTTACGCTATTGTAACCAGGTAGGATATGAAAGTAACAGCTGGAATTTGACAAAACAACCTTTAGGGTCATTTAACGACAGCTGAAGTCCTTCTGTTTACCATGAAGAATTCTCACTGAGTTACAAGCTCCAAATGACCTAAAGTGAACATTTTATTAACTTTTTGAAGTTTTATAATATGCTTCATCTCACAACAAATGTAATGTACATTTGTTTAAAATTAAGTATTGTATTAGTGAATGCTGTTGAAGTGGGATCTTACCTTCATCAGGTGCTTGTTGACCCATTTTGTGAAGGTCTTTTTCTGAACTCGATCTCGTTCATCTGCGGAAAAGAAAGATAAAAAAGAAACTCAATGCAAGAGTTTTAAGATCTTTTTATTAACTATAAATCATATACACTTAACATTACTGCTGAGCATTTTTCCAAAACATGCTGGTTTTTGAATATCTAATCTATGGCTTCATGTTTATGAATGGCTTATGTCAGCACAATATGAAAATAATTTCACAGACTCCATAGAGACACATAAATAAGATTTTCTTTAAATATGTTGCTGTATATATTATATAATATCTTTCATTTTTTGTAAAATTTAAATTGCTTTTGCATATTAACTTAATGTTGATCTGATTGATTTGGATGCTTTTTTATTGACTGGTGCATCCAATAATGATTTAGAGAGGCCTGCTCAGAAAAACAGTGTGTTCAAAAGAGACTATTAATTATCATATTCACAATCGTATCATGTGAATTAGTTGCATATGTCGACCAGTTGGAAACAGTTAGCCAATGGGTTGATTTGTTTATTGATTTTTATAGGCCTAGGTCAAATTAAGCAGAAATTGGACCAACATCATAAAACAAAAAAAATCCCACGCCCCCTAAGATTTATTTTGTGAGCTCTCAGAGGGCTCCTGACCAATGAGTTGGGAACCAATGCTTTAGAAGATGGTTGGCAGCCATAAACATAATTTTTATGAGCTAAAACATCCAAGATCACAGCTATCGTCCCACATCTGATCAGACCCTTCAGGGAAACATCACTTGAACGTAAAAAAAAAAAAAAAAAAAAAGTTTTCCCAGAGTTTCAGACAGTCTGACAAATATTTGTGCTCCCCAAAGCCAGAAACCAGAACACTGGCATGACGTCAACAGAGACAGCAGGAGATGCTTCGAGGGACACAGAGAGTGTCTGTACTCCCTCTTATGGTGGTTTAACGTCCGTCCATTAAAACAAAGAAGAAAACAAGTGTTCTCAGGTAAGACACAAGTAAATGACCTCTGACATCCCTCAGATTAGCACCTCTCTAGGAACATGTTTCACCTTGCAAGACTGTGTGGATTTCACAGTGTGATTATTATGAACAGGGCTCTCACATACCAGCTGGTTCTGTACATTCGGTACATTGCACAATGTTTTCCCTTTTTTTTTTCCAAACATGCATACTCGACTTACTGTTGCAGAATATTAAATCTGGCAAGACAGTGAAACCATTATGTTTGATTTTCTTATCAGTCACACTTCATCTTTAGGAGCTTGACAGGAAACAAACTGAAATCCAATTAGGAAACAAGCTGAAATCCAAGCTCATTCAACAAAAGACATGATCAGATGTAGAGGGAACAGAGAAACCAAAGAAGAAGACAACGTCCCGTGGTGCCAACGCCCATTTCAGTGTGGCATTATGTCGATGACTCACAAACAGTCTAAACAGAGAAGTGAAATAAACCTCAAAAGCAGAGAAACGATACTGTTTCATTTGGTCATGAATGCATGACTTTGTATCCAGGTTAAATATGTTTTGTAAAAAATAAATCTATTGGCACATTAACTTGAGTTTATTCATGCCATTAAATACAATTTTAGAAAATCAAGGACAGACAGACACTTAACATTTAAAGTCAAACTAGTGAAATAAATGGCACAGCAAGACAAACTCTACTGATTCCTCTTACTGTATAATAATGTGTTTTCTTGGCTGACATGTGTAGCCTGGATCAAAAGACAGAGCTGTGGATGTTTCCTTTGATCTGCTCAGTCAAAAAAAATACTTAAGATGATGTGACATAGATCAAGTCTCCTGAAAGAACATTCTTGTTTATCGTAAATGATCCGTCTTTCTGTTACTGAATAATACAGATGTAATGTGTGTCAGAAGGAAGGAGACAACATATTTATCGTTTTATAATTGAGTTTTTTGCACAAGAAAATCAGGTCTGGCTAATGCATCTGCTAAGGGGATTAAAAAACATTTGGCAGTATGTTTTGAACTTCTTCAATTAGAAAAAAGAGCTGCAAGAGTTCCTGATTAAGAAAACAACCAAGTAATTTTTGCAAGTGAAGTTATTTTTCAAGTCTTCTGTCTGTTAGACCAGCAGCAAAAAAGTGAAAAAAAGTGAGTCCTGAAAAAAATCTGTTGCGCTTGGTTGCGCTTTTATCTCAAAATGGGTTTCAGCATAGCGGACCAATGAAAAAGGAAAAGCCATGACACATAAAGGGGCGTGTCCTGCTTGATAAAAGCGAGGCAGAAGACCACCAGAGCCAAAAGTAGATTTGACTTTTCAGACTTTAAACTAATACCATTTCTTCATAACAGACAAGCAGATACCAAATTTCAACCTGCCGTGATGCATTCAACATTCAACTTTTACCTGGCATATTTCTAAATCAGAGAATTCAATTGCATGGAGGAATAACAGAATACCTCGACGCAGGTACTATTAAAACAATGTAAAGAAGACAAACTCTACCTTTCCTGTAATCCATGGCCTTGAGCATCCCCTGATAGTAGGAGTCCTCTATGAAGACTCTGTCACTACCCACACTGTCGGAGGAGTAGTTTCTGAATCTCTGCTCCATCGCCATGGTGGCCTTATCTCAGTGATCAAAAACAAAATATAAGCATCTGCAGGTTGAGAGGAGATGTTGTGTACTTTGTAAGACTTCCTCTTCTTCTTATTGCCTGAAACACTGCTTCACAGTGTGGGATCCTATAGTTAAATGGGAGTGTTCAAGCCTCTGATTCAGTTCCTCACAAGTCTTACTCCCTTTTTTACTCCCTTGCTGTCTTTGACATTCAGTGTTATTTCTATTATTTTTTTTTTTGCTCTTGTAAAATGCCTGCCTGCAGGCTGCAATGTCAGATGCTATCACTCACCACACAGTGATATGTGAAAAGAGTGGGAGGGTTCTCCCCCTGACCCAGCCCTGTTCTCCTGACTGTCAAACAACAATGTTTTTAATGCAACAAACAACCAAATAAACATGATCTTTTTCACATTTTATTTTCCAGCAGCAAAGTTTCTTGTGAGTGCAATGTTTTTTCTACAGCTACTATCAAATCTGTTCTTTGAATGCAAGATAATTTTATTAAATTGATTCCTGCTTACAGCTGCTGTGCTATCCCATAATCACCAACTGCATTTTTACAGTGATCACAGAGATTACTGATCTCAAGCAAGTTTCCAGTCTCTAAAAGCTGCTTTTTATATCAGAAGACTGAATTGTCTATTTAAAAAATAGTGTGCTTTATTTGGTTGACGTTAGACAGTGATGGCATGTGGCTATGAGCTGCTCATCGGGATCGGGATACTAACTTCCCAGTCTCCTGCTGAAACATACTGAAAGAGAACGTTCAAAAACTTTAACTCAGGTCATCTTACAGTAAGAGGGCCGGTAGAAAAGCCATGTTGTCCTAAAACATAGTTTGTCCTAACTTACGAATGGGGGGGCATTCCCTTATTCAGACCCAACTGTACATAATGCCATCTGAACTCGATGTGCGCTGGCTAGCTGTCACCAGTGTGTGGTCGGAGGTGGGAAGGCTGGACACACAACAACCACAGAGTCTCAATGAAAATCCTGTTCCTGAACACAGAGGAGACCAGGCAGTGGAAACAACGTCCTCAGCCATTTCTCGACATGGTAGAATCAGAAGAAAACCAAGCGTGAGTACTGTTCCACCATCAGGACACAATTACGGGTAAGCTGGCACCGAGAGGTTTGTTTCCATACATGAGAAAGCAGACGTTTGTTTTGGAGGAGGGGAGTTGCCTACAGGAGAGAATTCAGCAGCAAAAAGAATATAAGCATTTAAAGATCTCTAATGAGAACAACCTGTGAGACATAGCATAGTATTCAGGCATTAGGATTGGACAATTTTTCCAATCTTGAATAAAAGCTTCTGCTGAGCTTCCAATAAACTCTCAGGAGAGTAACTACACTGCTGCAGAACATTATTCCAGACATAGAGCCACCATTGTGGCTCTGGTAAAAGAAAAAGAGAATTGTTACTTCTGCATCTTAATCATGGAATAAAACTTCTGTTCATTGGTGCAGCTGCACAAATAATCTCAGATAAACTCTTAGAACAAGACACAGCATTGCTTTTTTTTAAATTTAGGGTTTCTAAACTAGCACCTCCACATGACCACATTCATGTCCCATAGCACCTAAATACCTGTAACACCTTTCACCCTAAGGGGCATCAATTTTCTGTGCATATACTGACATAAGGCTGTAAGGCAGAGATTTTTTAGATACCAACAGCTGGAGGTGGCTTGTCAGGACTTGAGAAGTAAAAGCTGCAGACCTCAACTTGAGACTATAGGGTGTTTAAAAAATGTGTAAAATTATAAGGTGTATAAGGGAGAATTTGTCCAAAAGTGTATGATCTTTTACAATTGTTTTTCCTTGCCTACCTGCATTTGAACTACTGGCGTAGTGTTTTGCAGCAATGTGTGCCGATATGAGCTGATTGAATTCATGACACAATCAGACATGGCAGTAATATCACTTTTAGTTCATTTACTTAAAACCCAATTTTGTATAATGTTTCAAAAGTAACAAAGAGGCACAAGCATTTTTAATGTGATGCAATTATGTGACTATAAAAAAAGTTCCTATCAGCAATATGCTGGTAGGTGCACACAATGCAGTACTTTGTGGATACGTCTCCTTTCTCTGTCACTGATAACATGTGATGATAAACACGAGCAGTGAGAGCTGATAGGGGTTTTATGATGACAGTTCTGGCGTGAGAAGCATGAAAGTCTATGCATTCCTGAGGGCGCGGCCACCCTCCTCACAGACAGGGGGAGCCGCCCCTCTGCGATAACACTACCCCTTCCCGTAGAACTCTGTCTAACTTTACATCTGTGCAAGTGACAGCATGCAATCTTAGTCCCACCGAGGACAGGAATGTTAACTAACTCCATCTGGCTAGCAGGTCCTGATGGGTTGATGATGGAGGGATCATGGGAGGAAAGTTGGGACAGTGCAGGAAGAAACTTTGTCAAGGTGAAGAATGAAAGCCCAAGGGCATTATGGGGCAGATCCAACCTGGAGCTGGTAATGAAGAGGATATGAAAGCATGCACTACCACGGTATTACTATGTCTGTAACTGTGAGGAATGCATTCCTTTTTAAAACAAACGCAGCTGCTGATAGGCTGTGCAAAGAAAAGGCTTTGTGAAATCAGATCAACAATAAACTCAATAAGCAACAACACAGACATTGAGTTGTTCTCTAACATTGCCAAAATTATTTTTCTCTCCATAATTACAGACAGATGACTCCAAATCACTTTTACAGTAGGAATGCAACTTTCAGGGTTAGTATGCATTCAAAAGCACATATAAATAGCCATATGTGTTTACAATAATGCAGTTATGAGAATATGAGAACTAGATTACTGCTGGATTTATGATCTTCAGATGTGACTGCCAAGGCCGATTAAAAAGAAGATAAACTTATTTATCAACGCGGTTTGTCTCCCTCTTCTGTTGGAAAAGCTGCACTACAAAACATTAGAAAAGTCTAAATATGTAATGCTCAACTGTAACCCACTTTAACGTCTGTAACTAGTAGTTGACAACCCGCTTTGCTTTAAACTTAGATAAGAATTCCGACTACTGTTAAGAAAGTCCGAGGCCACTTGGGACCCTGCAGTTCTGACTCATAGACAGTCTCTTTTACATGTGGGAAGAGTGATTTGTGAGAAGGGTTGTTATGACAACACAGCAAAAACACACAGAAGCTGGGAGTCCTTCAGCGTACTGTTTAAAGAGCAGTTTTGGCCCCAAACCTCTGGAGAACTTTAGCTAAGGAATGAGAGAAAAAAAAAAACTCTCACAGCACTTAAACACCATAGTCCGTAAATAATAATACAGACATTTAGAAGATTTGATCAAATTACAAATTATCTTTGTGACATCAAGTTCAGAGGGTATAATAAAGTAGATAAAGAAACATGTATTCAACGTTTCCCCTCAGTTTAAGGTTTTTTTGAACAAAAACTGAATGTTTACGGAGTCATTGTTATTGTATTCAAATGCCAACAGTGATTGTGCCAAGAGGCAGCAGTTGGCATTACCTATAAGAGCTGCAATTAATAATTTATTATAACATTTAATAATTGATCTGATGATTATTTCTTGCTAATTAATTGGTTTATTAAACGTCAGAAAAGGTTGCATATTTATATGGAAACAGTCCAAAGTCCAATGGTCTTTAGCTTATTATCATTGCTGGCTTAACGAATTACACAAACAACTTATCGTTGTTGACGCTTCATTTTCTGTGTAGTTCAATGATTAATAAGTTATTTCAGCTCTACATTACAGTAAACTGCTCTGTGGGAGGAAAGATACTGTCATCACTGATAATGCTCATGTTATCTTTGAGTCAACTTTTATAAAAGTGCATGAAACAAAAACAAAGCTTTACTGCGAAACCTGTCTTCATGTCTTGTGGGTGGAGGCATGAAAAAGGTTTATTAACATCCCCACCATCAGCACCCCGACAGCCCCTCCCAACCAGAACCTCCTCCTATTACAATACATGCGCTGAGAGACAGAGACAGAGATGGAGACGGCGGCCGGGCGCTCGGACCTACCTGCGCAGCACATGCGGCTGTACAGATGAGTCCCCACTTCTCCGCGGCTCATTTCATGGATGTAATTAGTTCGTCGATAAAGCATTTGGTGCTCCAGCCCGCCGCACCAGGACGGCACAGCAGCGCGCATCGTATCCTCCACTTCGGCCATCCTGGTGTGTGTTTGTTCCGCGCGTAAACGAACAGCGCGCTGGGCATTCCTGAAGACGCCCCCTGACTCGCGTATTTCTCGTAACGCGCCCTCAAAACTTTTCTCCCTCCTCTACCCGAGCCACAGAAAAAAAGCAGTGTCGTGTCAGATTGCAGACACTTTGTCACAAGCCCAGCCCACTTTTGTTCTGTTTAGTGAGATGAACTGGAGCTCTCTGCTGCTCCATTCTTCTTTGTTGTCGCCTTAGTGCGTAGCGCGTACAGTAACGAGTAACGATTTGTGACACTGAAGCGCGCCTGAACACATCCCGAAATAAACAGACCGGAGGGTTGTATATGCTGCCCTGGACTACACGATGCGTCCCTATTTTAGCATGTGTGATGTGTGGGCCTCTCCCCACATTACATAACCAACCAGGCTGCTAAGTGCAAAGCAGAAACTAGAATAACTTTTGGGAAGCCACATTTAATATGATAATTACACAGTCACACATCTCTGGCGTCTCACTATGTGTTAAAGGACAGTGTGCAGGTTTGACTGCTCACATAAGCAACTTTTACCCTCAGGCAGCCTAATAAATGGTTCCCACCCACATGTACAACAGCTGTGGGTCATAAATAACTACAACATGGGAGTCTTGTTTTATCTCTCTTTGTAACATTAATAAAGGGAAAACATTCACAAGCTTACTTTACTGGCTTATTTTTAAGTTGAGGCAGCATAAACCACCTGAGAGTATACACAGTCACGCTAAAGGCAACCTCGCTATAGAACTGTAATTTAAACTAAATCACCAGTAACTAAAGCTTTTTAGCAACTGAACTTCACTCCGCTCAAAGGAAGAGGGATCTGTACATTTCTAGTCAGAACAAGCGTACGTATAGGCTACTTAAAATATTGCAAATATGCATTTCTTCTTAGCTGTTTGGCTGTTTATTTGTAGAATTATTTTGCAAGAGTAAAGATCTCGGTTGCTACACATAACTGCATACAATATGAACACGTGCTTTTCTTTTAATGTCTACATGGTTTGCCTCTAACTATTTGGTAGAAAATAATGAAATGTAATTAGTTTAAGCTTTAGCCTTTGATGCAATTTGGAATTCTGTTGAGGATGTTGTCAGTTTTGTAAAACAGGTTTGCATCTCTGACAGTGATAATAAAAGTAGGAAATGATAACTAATACATCCATAGGCTTAATTCTCTGGACCACACAACAGCGCTATTGAACAGCATTCAAATGTTGTGTTTAAGAGTAAGATAACTGACTTTAGCATTTGAAAACATCAATAAACACCAATAAATAAATGACTAAAACAATTCAATTAAAGCAAACTATCAAAGACACTAACATTTTACTACTACATTGTCCTTAATCTTAAAATAAGTAAAACTTGGATTGATGGAGGATGCATGTGTTCAGATGTCTGCAGGGGCTGGGGCCAATTTGACTTAAAGGAGTGTTTGAGACTTTATCTCATGTCGAGAAGAGACGGTTGGTGGCCCTTCACCCTCTAAAACATAAACATAGATCAGAGCCGTGCTGCTGCCATAACTGGGGGGACACAGTGACAAGCCACAAATACCACTAGTGTGTTTTATGTTACCTTTGCTATTGTGAAGGGCATGTAGGGACGTGTAGGGCTTTCAACACATGGCGTCCTTCAATAACGCTTGTTTTTTCACTTTTTGAGTTAAAGCAGAGCAGGCCATCTTCCCTCCCTAAGTCTATTATTACTGCCACAGTGAAAGGAGACAGGGAAGTGAGTCACGGCTTCTAACCACCAGCCAAAATCTAAACCCAATCTTACTATGTGGCATGTGGTTTAGCAGACGCAGCCGCCAGGCTAGTGGCTCCGCCATGAACACAGGTGCAGGTTGGGAGTGGCTTCCCAAACGGATTAGACAAATTGAGTGTTGTGAATCGAATGGAGTTTTTTAATCTTTGTGTCTTTAGAGGGCATCATACAAAATCGTTAACGGAAATCTTATAAATACAATAAAAGTCAAATAAATAAAAATGAAAGAAGAGCCAAACACAACAAGGGTCGGCATTACAGAGAAGAAGATGACTTGAAGAAGAGGTCAAAAGCCTTGTTTTAAGGATTTGACCAACAGAGAACTCAGATTCTTTTAAAAGGTCCCGAGGCTCAGCATGTGGCCTTGTGAAGGAAAGCCACAGACCTCCTGCTTCAGTTTGTTGTGACTGTAACCAGGATACAGTCCACTGTCCCCAGTGTCGAGTTCACTACCATTAGCCGGCCGCCATTTGTGGCACTCTGTGAGCTTTTTTTAAACCTGGCTCCGGGTTAAAAATCCCTTTTACCTACTTTCCCCTTTCCCACTGTGTCAAAGGCACCTTGTTGCTCGTGCTAACTGTAGTTCTAACTTACACAAGTGGACCAGCTGCATCCTAACCTTCAGCATGTGACACTTGGAAGTGTGGCCACTGTTTACATTACAGGTCCAATACAAATCAAACAGACAGAAATTGACCGTGAAACCTCCCTCCTCTGTTGAAAATACATCATTAAAGTACTGGGAAGAAGGAATATGACCGTTGCTGATGTACAGGGTTCAAACCCATTGTCTGCACTGCGGCAAAAACACAGCTGAAAGCAGATCTCTTCGAATGCAAATCGGCTGGATATTGACAGAAGGCAGAGATAGCACAGTTTTGCAATGCAATGTTTGCCAGCAATTTACCTGCCAAACTACTTTTCCAGGAAACCTTGTTTTGATCAGTGCTTTAGCTGTACACATCATACAGAATATATGGAGAGGTGGATACATCTGTATTTAATGTGTTTTCACTTTTTGCTTTTCTTCTGATTTGCATATTAAGCCTTAATGGGCATAAGAGAAAGTTTGTTTCTTCCTCTGAAAAATTACTCTTATTGTCACAACAAACTCAAGTAGGGTACACTACCCTTATCTACTCAAGGTGTGTCCTCCTTGACTTCTTTGAACAGGATTATACTGTTTACTACTATCTGACCTAGAGCACTGGGAGCAATAAGGGAAAAGTACAGTGCCTGGCTTCAGTTTAGCAAAACAATCCTACTGGTACAAGCAGTCTATTGCTTGATTCATTTAAAATGCCATCTCCATGCAGGTAGAGGAGCTCAAATGTGACTTTATTGTTTTAAGCTGCTTCATTGTCCAAAGTTACTGAATTGTGTCTGTTAGCCAAACCGGTTTCTCACATTACTTTCAGAGGTGGGACAACAACAACTGCCCTTCATCAGACATCCTATAATTTGCCTGCGGGTGTGTCGCCTGCAGAAGCGTGTTTGACAGCCGCCATTGTGCCAAGCTGCATCAACAGTGAACTAGGTCTGCCTGAGGTGTGGCTGGTGATATTTAAAGCCACAGATGCCTGCAGGTAAAATTTCAGGCTATTGGGTGGGTCTAAGAGTAATTATTTTTCTCTGGACGCATACAATTGGTATGTGAAAAGGAAGTGCTTTTTTACACTGACAGCATTCCAAGAAGAAACTGACTGAACAAGTCTAATGAGAATAGAGGAGAAACCACAAATAAAGATAAGATAAGATACTCTAGACTAGTCAAGGGCTTAACCTCAAACACAACTCAAGCCATAGAATTTGAATGAAATGATGAAGCATTTTTAAAAGGACACTAATCAAGGGAAAAAACCAGCAGAGAAGCAAAGCTGATGCCGAGGTGTGCACATCAAAGCTCTGACGAGGCACAAAAAAAAAAAGTCAACCAGGAAACTCCAGCTCCGACGTCATCACATTACAGCCAGCATTTACAGGGTTAACTGCAACATCTCCACACCACAGGAAACCGAGACGTGTGAGGGGAAAAAAAAGGGGGGAGTGAGGAAGAGAGAGGAGTGTGCAACAGAAAAAACACTCAGGACAGGAGAGAGCCGAGACGACGGACGAGAACAGCCGGCGAGAAACTATTTGCACAGAAAACCCTTGATCTACCTTTCTCTTAAGACACCGTCATCTCTCCTGAAGTAAGCCTCGTAGCGATGACATTTCTAGCTTTTCTTACCTTGCTTCTTCTGTACTCTCCACTGCCAGGCAAAGATTAAAGTAACTATGTGACCCACAACCACAAGGGCTGGGAACACATTTCCAGGGGGGATTGCCGGCATCGGGCCTGGTACAAAGTGGAGAGTCCCAAGCTCTGAAGAAAGAAGGGAGGGCTGGGGGTGAAAGGTGAGGGGAGTGGAGGGGGTGTGCGCCTAGGGGTGTGGTGGTGCCATCCCGGACTTTAAAACAAGCAGTGCAGCCAAGTTGTCCGTGACTTTTACGAGAGAGAGAGAGAAGAGCGAAAGAGCACCCCTCCCTCCCTCTCTTCCCTGTGACTCAGTCCTCTGGCTGAAGTGCCCAATCTCCCTCCCTCCCTCTCTCTTTTTCCCCTGTTATTTACTCTAACAATTCCTCGTTCTCTTTTTCACACTCTTCTTTGTTATCTTAAGTTGTACTTATTTCAAAATAAGCTTTAATTCTCCCAGCGCAAGCAACCTTGCAGCCTTGTAGTAGTTAAAAAAAAGTTTTACCCCCCTGCATGGCTCAAGTGACTCTACTGGTTTTGCCCTGCAGGAACTATCTCGCTGCAGCCTATCTGCAGGAGTTAATAATATATGAGGCTGTTTTGTGTGAGACACACAAACACACAAACACACACACACACACACACAATCATTCCAGTCAGCCCTGATAAGAAACAAAACTAAGCGCGAGTGTGATCCACCTTGAGCCAGTCAACCAAGCAAGTTCTCATTCACTCCATAGGATTTTAGTTTACCCACCAAAGCCCCTTCAGTTATTTTCCATCATGTTTTATGAGTCACAAATCATCCAAGGCCAACCCCTTCCTCCTTTTCTAAATGTTTATACTAAAGCCATGCCTCCCCAGTTTATTTTCCCCCTCCACAGAATAACCACCTCACAATCCATTCATTCTCATTCACTGTTTCCCTACTGTAGATGCTAGTTGCATTCTTATGCTTGGGCAGCACAACCAGGACCTATAAGTTTCCCAGAAAACTTTTTAACAGCATACTTTTTTTTAACCCATATTTTAGAAAGTGCTTTTCATTTTTCCTCTGGAAAGGTCCTGTTATTAACACACTGAAGAATCTTATACTAGAACAATCCCCTTCTGACAAAATTCCTAAATTCCTCTCTGAGCATTTCACCTGGATCTCAGCAACACGCCTTTTGTATTCAGTGTTAATCCAGTGAGCTATGCAAGGACTATGAAACCTTAACACTTGATGGATCTTCTTTAATAACACTAAGTGTAACAGCACTGTTGACACATCAAAACCATCTCGCTGCGGGCAAAATGGCAACTCTGCCAGAGCTTCTGATGCCAGACCGTTATGCAGTAACCCAACACCAAGACCAGTGTCACGATCACACGTGCTACATAAAAAAGCAGAAATAGACGTTAGACCTCAAGCTGCCTTTGGCATGAGCACAATGTCAAATAGTATACAGAGGAGATTTCAGAATAACCTCTGGTGTACAGGCTTTTGACAAACTGAAGAGAAGACATGACAGAGTTGAAGGAATACATTTAAAAAAGAAAGCAGTAGGGAACTGAAGCTAAAGTACACTCGCAACAAATAAGAAAGGGTGATTGTAACTGAGTGATTTTCATCTGAAGTGTTGGCAGATAATTCTCGGTAAAACCCTATATGATCCTATTTTCAAAATGTCAACCAAATCCCCAAAGCCTTAGAAGCAGGCAGTTCAAATTGGCAATTAGATACAGCGAAGACCGAGCAAAGGGAATAAAACCAAGGGAGCAGTACAGATGTCTGGAATGAATTAATTCTACCACTCCTTCATGGGAGGAGCCGGCCCCCTCCCACTCTCTTCACATGGTATGTGTTTGCTCAATCATTCCCATATTGTGATACATGCTTAGCATACCCGTATGAAGGCAATAAAGCCAAACTTTAAATCAATACACAGTCTGTTAAGTAAAAAGGTCTTTTGATTTCAGTTAAATACCTCAATTGCTACTGACAAATATTTCCCAAAGAGCATAGGTAAGTAAGCAATGAGAGGAATGTCAGAGACATGCAAGACATTTAACTCCATAGATTATTCCTGTTTCAGCATCCTCCAAATGCACTGATATAGCATTTAAAATGAAATATTCCTGTAAAAAGAAAACCTACCGTTTGGTGGTCCTGGACAGAAACAGCAGCATAAGTCCATCTTTGCTCAGCGTCTTCACAACTTTTAGAGAAAATACTGAACTGCCAAGGAGTCAAATCTGACCTCACGACATTGTGTTCTGATGAAAACTCAGGGGGGCGTGCTGAAAAAGCTTGAAAAAAGAAAAAGGGGGAAGCGGAGGCACAGCTGGGAAGTGAAAACTAGACAGCGTTGCGAGTTTGACTTAATTTGTGAGGCTTTCTTTAGTGGAAACAGCATCTCATGCGTGGTGGTTTCTGGTTTCTGACGAATACCAATGGATGGAATCCATGTGTAGGGCTGCAGAAACTCCCAGGGACACATTTTCCGACAGGCTTTAGACAAAGAGCGGAAAACATGTTTTTTTGCCAGAAAGCTACTATAACAAAGACTTCCCTGTGTAATCCATTAAAAAGTTGGAGACAGTTAAAATATGGCTCCATATCCCCAGGATATGGATCATACTGTATGACTACCACAGCAATGGATTTAAAGCAACAAAAAAAAAAGAAAAAGTGGGAGCTGAGTCTGAAACATTTTACTGATAATAAATAATTAAAATAAGAAATAAAAAATAAGAAAATAATAATAATAACAATAGAGGATTTGTACCAACATATTGGCTATTTTAGCACACATCTATACAGTAGTATCTTTGTATAAATGTAGGCTATATTGTTTCGTTTTGGCCACTATTCTTATTGTGGTTTATTTGTGTTGAACTGTTAAGAACACTAACTATTAACATTAACATTAAGTGCTATTCCTTGTACTAACCAGTTGAAGTAACTTTATGATTGAACTGTCAAACATTCCCTGGTTGCAGTTTCTCAAATATGAGATGTGGCTTATATAATTATCTTTTTATTTTGGACTGTTGGTCCAACAAAACAAACAAAATTCATCTCCCGGGCTTAATTTCAATTCAGTTTGTTTCACATTTTATTGACTAAATTATTTAAACCAAAAAACCATTAGTTGCAGCCCGATAAATTACAATAACAAGCAAAACTAAAATGCTGCGTCTCTACTCAAGGCAACGTACAGTCTGTTGATCTCAACGGCATGTAATCTACGCAGCTGTGCATTATTTCTGAGCACACCCTAGCCTAGTACTTCACTGTGATCCCTAGTATTCACCCGGTACAATCTTATGAACGGGGGGGGGGGGGCATCCAGTCAGGGGCCTTCCTGCCGCCCACACCCCTAGATCAAACACCAGGGAACATGATCCCAAACGCAGTCTATCAGCGTGGGTGGTATCTAACTCAAGTTATGAACTATAAACTGTTTCACTCTTATTGTCTAACTAATCTGGGATCTGAATAAACCAGACACAGAGGGTGCAAGTCTTCTAAAAAGCTATATTAAAAACCCTTAAAACAATGTGCTGTCACTTAATCACGAACACAACCCTGTCCTGAGTTATCAGATACACTGGCAGTGAGAGACACACCCATACCAGCTTCATCGTCTTTGGTCCTCGGGACAAGCGCAGACTCACAATAAAGTATTTATGTGCTGACACCTTTTGGTAAGAAGACAGAACTGTTCCACGAACAAAGACTTCCTACCTTGGCCGTGTTGAATCAGAGCCTCGATGAAGTCTCTAGTATAATTCATTTCCATTGCAGTTCAAGTGGTTTCTTGTTGATGTCTTTGTGCCACTGTATTACATAATAAATGCAACATATAGTACTATGAAACAGCAAGTTAGTGACTCTCTGTGCTGCACGGCTATTCCATTCTAGTACCGTATGGTCTTTTTAAATGTTGGAGTTTACATTCATTGCAGGCTGGGCTAAAACGCTAAAGGGCAGATGGAAGGTGGCAACTGCCACATGTTCCCATCTGGACTGCTTCTGCTGCTTCACCCTTCTTGCGGAGGCAAAGACAGGAAAATCTGACTGTGGCCTATGGACTCTTATTTCCCAGGCTTTCTGCTTAGTCATATATCAGCCCTGAAAATGGAAAGTTCTGAGGCATGGCTGCATATTAAGGTAAAGCCTGGAACTTAAATAAGGGGCTTATGCAGAAGCACTGCTCATAACTAATCTGTGTGAGTCAAAAATACATATATAGGAACTCTGAGAAATGCTGACTGCTCTGTAAGATGAAGAGAACATGACTGGATGGTCTGCATGTAAATAGTGTGCAATATACAGTAGCAGGAGAGTATTTAAAGCAGATCAATTTTCCCCCAGCAGGTGGCAGAATGAACTCCATCAGTCACGAGTAACAATATCTACATGTATGTTGTTGGAATTTAAAATTTTATATGTGCTTAAACATTGTGGGTGATTTGCATTATACATTCAAGCTAAAAGGTAAAAGCATTATTTCAACATAAATGAAGACATGTGGGTCATGCATTAAGTTTGTTGTTATAAGTTTATAGTTTGTTGTTTGTTGCATTAAGTGGTTTTGCAATACTTCTGTTTTATAATATAAGATGTTCTGGTACATTTTGTTATAACCAGCTCTACAAATGTGTCAGAAGTTGAATTGATGATGTTAGAGACATCCTGTCTCTGGTTTCAGTCACCCTTTATGGCCCTACTGCTCTGTTGCTTTCCAAGTCTCTGAGTGTCATAAACCCTCAGTCACATCCCAACTAAAAGATAAGGAATAAGCACAAGACCCCACCCTTTGTGAGATAATACTGGGGGTCTGAGAGCCAAAGAGTCAGACAAAGGAAGGGGAGAGCTGCAACAGCTTGATCCAGGTAACTTTGTCTCTAGGATATCCTATGTAATAAAATGGATTCACATTTCAACATCTGAGATTTTGACTACTAATTGAATGAGCCCTGAGAATGGAGCAGGATTTAGCTCCAACAATGTACAGTATAGAAATCGAAATCTGAAACTACTTATAGGTTAAAGTTTTGATACAATCCATTAACATCTACAAAATACCTACCAACTTAAATATTAACTAGCTTAACTAGAAGTTGCTCTAGTATACCTCAATTTCCTTGAACTAAACTGTGTGTGTGTATATATATATATATATATATATATATATATATATATATATATATATATATATATACACACTCACCGGCCACTTTATTAGGTACCCCATGCTAGTAACGGGTTGGACCCCCTTTTGCCTTCAGAACTGCCTCAATTCTTCGTGGCATAGATTCAACAAGGTGCTGGAAGCATTCCTCAGGGAGTTTGGTCCATATTGACATGATGGCATCACACAGTTGCCGCAGATTTGTCGGCTGCACATCCATGATGCGAATCTCCCGTTCCACCACATCCCAAAGATGCTCTATTGGATTGAGATCTGGTGACTGTGGAGGCCATTTGAGTACAGCGAACTCATTGTCATGTTCAAGAAACCAGTCTGAGATGATTCCAGCTTTATGACATGGCGCATTATCCTGCTGAAAATAGCCATCAGAAGTTGGGTACATTGTGGTCATAAAGGGATGGACATGGTCAGCAACAATACTCAGGTAGGCTGTGGCGTTGCAACGATGGTCAATTGGTACCAAGGGGCCCAAAGAGTGCCAAGAAAATATTCCCCACACCATGACACCACCACCACCAGCCTACAAGGCAGGAACCGCTTTCATGTTTGATACAAGGCAGGATGGATCCATGTCCTTTCATGTTGTAGCCTCAGTTTCCTGTTCTTAGCTGAAAAATTCTGCATCAACAAGGCATTTCTTCTGCCCACCACAGAACTGCCGCTCGAACCACTGGATGTTTTTTTGGCATTTTCCACCCATAGAACTGCCGCTCAGTGGATGTTTTTTTCGGACCATTCTCTGTAAACCCTAGAGATGGTTGTGCGTGAAAATCCCAGTAGATTAGCAGTTTCTCAAATACTCAGACCAGCCCTTCTGGCACCAACAATCATGCCACGTTCAAAGTCACTCAAATCACCTTTCTTCCCCATACTGATGCTCGGTTTGAACTGCAGGAGATTGTCTTGACCATGTCTACATGCCTAAATGCACTGAGTTGCCGCCATGTGATTGGCTGCTTAGAAATTAAGTGTTAACGAGCAGTTGGACAGGTGTACCTAATAAAGTGGCCGGTGAGTGTATATATATATATATATATATATATATATATATATATATATATATATATATATATATATATATACGTATGTATATCTATTTACATGCCTTGATGTCATTAAAGCTGGTCTACAGCACGATAAAGACATTTCTCCATAGATGTGCATCCTTTCATGTGTCAGTATAGACAATATATAAATACTGCTTGGTGACTGCCTGTGTCTGTACTTGTATGGAACAAGCATGTATCAGCATCACTAAACAGATGATTGGCTACCTCGGTCTAACATGCAAGTCACAGCTTTCTGTTTGATCTCACCCAGAAACATTTAGAAATATTTGCGCACAGAAAGTGGCACCAAAAAACAGCACAGAAATGAATTGATCTGTGATATTTAGTAAATCAAATAAGTGAACACGAAATATGCAAATTGATATGTACTTTTTTTTTTAAAACTCTTGCCTGCACAGATGCCTCTATTTTAACACAAATTGATACTGAAAATTGTACAAACATCAATCAATTATAGGACTTGTATGTGAGATTAAAACTCAAGATTTCACAACTGGTCATACAAGTAAGCCACAGGTTGGCCCAAGTCTTCATGCATCCAATAAAATGAGCTAATTGGCAGCCTGGTTGTAATTAAGCTGTATGGGAAACGACAAGAGCATTACTTGTATTGTTAGAAGATTAAATTATCCCTCTCTCAACCTCCAAAACACATTGCCCATAGCAACACCCAGATAGCCACACCCTCTGAACATACTGCTGCTTCTCAGGATCCTCTGTGAAGAAGGTCTCTTGGTCTCCCTGAAGCAGAGCGGTCTTCAGGGCAACAACTGGACACTCTGAAGGGACTACAGGGCTGGGACAGCCTGCCTCAGAGGCTGGACCAGTGGAGGTCTCTGAGACATGAAACCCAGAGATGGCTGTCATATGAATAGTCATCTCCATGACTTTCTGGGGGTCCGCTACATCATCAATGTCATAATCCACAACTGGTTCAGTGGCTGTTGATGGAGAGGTCACAGATTCATGGTCAGAATCAGACTTGAGGCCTTAGCCTTGGTCACAGGACCGATGACGTCAACATACAGCTGTTTCATCATCTCAACATCATATGACAACTTCTTAACAGTTTCATCAGTCCCCACATCAGCTTCCTCAAGAACACCATCTTTAACGTCTGGTTGTTCATCCTTTTCAGTAAGCGCTGCCAGTAAAAGGATTGTTTGCCGGTCCACCACCGCATGTTCGCCAGGTTCAACCCAAGGTACTAACTTTCCAGGTACCTCCAAGCCTAGATTTGAGGTTTCTCCTCTTGTTACATCTGGGGTCAATTCGTCTGAGGGCTCCTTAATTGTAGCCTCCTGCATTTCCATACATTCAGACTCTTCCAAAGCTGCAGGTGGGTTTGGAGCAGCCATCTCAACACACTTCTCCAGGACGTCCGTCACAGGGTCACAAGGAGCTATGTGAACAGTTGGCATATTTTGGAGAACTTTGGTACAATTGAAGAAGAGGGGACTAAAGAATCTGGTAGCTTAGCCTCCTTCACTGAGTCAGGACATCTGGTGGTTCTGTCCTTAGTGGGGAGACAAGAAGCTCCAAAACGTTTCCTGTTACCCTCATTGGCCCAATGCTCTTCACCTCTGCAGAAATCCTTGTCTCTCTTTAATAAAGTCTGGGTCTGAATACCAGGCTGGCCAACTGATGCATCACACTGGTAGGAGCCTCTGAAGTGCATTGTAGGCAGCTTAGCTTGTTCTCCCTCTTTAACCCTGTCCATCAGGGTCTCTTGGCTTTCTCTTACAGGTTTAGCTTTGGGTTTTGGGATGTACGATGCGGGGCCTTTCACTGTTTGCACTTGAGCAGAGGATGCAGAGCGACGAACGTGTTGAAGGGATGCAGGCATGACGTCCGGTGGCAGGCGCAGGTAGTCTCGCAGGTACGCAATTCCTTCGTTGGTGAGATAGTAATAAGCATGTTTCCAAGCAAAAGTCTCCCGGACACAGCCCTTAGATTTGAGAGAACCCATGGCGCTGATTACCTTCATGTTGGTAAACCCTGGGACGTCAGGGTGCATGGAGTGTGGATGCTTGTCCTTCTTTGTCACAATCACACCATCTCGAAAGAGAAGCTCATAGATTGCCCTCAGATCGGCTAAGGGCATTACCATTCCAGCCACCATTTTAACTTCTAGTATTCCGTTATCTCTTTGAGGAATTTTTTCTTAAAATATTTCTGAATAGTACCACTTTACTATACAGTGTTTGCATGCAGTCCGACAACCAACTAACAAGACTAAAATCTTTCCTTTTGCTTCCCTGTGATAAAGCATCTATCTACCTAATTATCAGCATGGCGAATCAGAGATGCTCACAACCCCTCCTACCTTTCTCAGTCCCCCGTCGAAAGAGAAACTGTGTAGAAGAGAGGCAAGAGGGATGAAAGGAGGAGAATTCAAGGGGGTGTGTGTGCACAAAGGATGAAAACAGAAAGCAAAAGGATCTGAGGGAGCCGAGTAGAGAAGGTGTGTACTCTGTATGGCTGATGGGCATTACTGCTACAAGCCCACCAATGTCTTTCACCAGTTTTAAGGATTAAGAAAATTAATAATGTAGTTTTAATTCTCATCCTTCCTTACTGTCATAGTTCCCATCTCTTATACAAATCAACAATTCTAACATTCTTATTAGAAATAAGATGTTAATAGTGTCTTTATAAAACGTATTTTGTATTAACATATTGACACTGTAAAAAACAACAACAATAATAATAAACAATTTTCTGAACACTTTAAACATGTAGAAATGTATCTCTCCAATTTTGTCTAGTTTTCTATTTTAAAATAGGTTTAATACTGAAGATGGATCATTTTTGCAGATGGGATATTCTACTATCCTAATTTAAAAACAGTTTAAGAAATACATTCCTTCTAGAACATAGAGGTCTCTGCTTTAGGCCTGAAATTAGTTAGAAAACAAGTTAGAAACAAGATTAAACCACTATCAAAAAGCATGTTAACATACAAATGTAAATCGAAGGCTTTGCTCCTCTGTCTGTGTGATATTGTAGAGCACTCAGTCACATTACATTCTTTGTCTGGTGTAAAGATTTATAATAGATATAACTTTAAATCACAGTGTAAACTGTACTGAGAGAGTTAGTGTACAGCTGATGCTCTTGATGTAAACCAGGTTGAGTGTATGCAGCGGAGGAAGCGAGCCGACAGATAAAAAGGTTCATCTGATAGAGAGATGACACACAACCAGCTATCAACAGGGCTGAAGGGAAAACCACTACCAACACAACACACAGCTGTAGCAAGTCTACAACCTTTAAAAGCTATAGATTGATGGAATTTGTCACTTTGACAAAAAGCAAGGGTACAAAATGAACAGCACATGTTGTATGTTAAACTGCTGAAGGTGCCCGATATTATATACTGTCAAAGCTCCTTTTAATTTTAAAGGTTGGGAGTTGTGTCAGAGTTCTCGTATTTTTTTGGAAAGACTCAACTACTGAAGGAGTCCATCATCTCTGCTGTCCCTACGTTTCCCTCAGCAGTCATAGCCCAAATTCACAAGCTGCCAACTCTGCAAACCTAAACGGAAAAACTATCAAGTAATTTCTTTCCCTCAAAAGAAGACAATTGGGCCTGTGTTCACTTCTCTGTTACTCACCCTCTCTGAGACTGATCGACACTGGAAAGCACTATGGAATCCTGGGTAACCATGGTTGCCATTGGGGCTAAAAATACGAAGGAGAAGGTTTGGAAAATGTTTGCAGGGGATGGTGATTTTTATCGTTTGCCTTTATGTGGTAGAACTGTGCCCTTCTCTGCCAGCTGCACTGATTCACTGACATCCTATAATAAATGTTAGAATAAAGCCCATGCCACAGTGCCCTCTGCAGATCCCAGATTAATGTCCCAGACTGTGCATAGTACCTAGTACAGTAGAAAGCAGATGCGGAGTGGCAATAGGAAGAGTTGGGACTTTTCCTGGTGGGGCGGTATTCAAGGCCGCGAGGGCTGGTCTGATAATAGTTTTACATTGTTCTTAGCAACACCATGTGGTGGCCTGGTGTGTGGCCGCTGCCCGCTGGTCAAACGGTGCGGCCTCAGCTCAACCCGTATGGCGGGCTGCAGCAGCCTCTTATTTCAATACAAACACAGACTAATCAGAAAGCACGGTCACATCCATGTCTAGGATTTTCAGAAATATAGGGGGATCAGTGAGCGGCCCAAATGGCATAGCCCTGGTCGGCCTATGATGTAAAGTCATCAAACGCCTCTTTTTTTCTTCGTCACGTTTGGAAGTCTATCCGTAACGTTAACAGTTAGTGTGTGAGTCTAATGATGGAAAACCAAAAAAGAAAAGGGGAAGGTGGCGCTGAGAATACAAGAGAACATCTGTTAGCACTGTTTAGCATTTACAATTCAAATAGTTTATCTCTTGCAACCATTTCATAATCCCCTTAATACAAATAACTGTTTGTTACCCTGTTTGTCAAAAAAAGGAATGTGAAACATATTCACACTCTACTGGGAGCAATGTTTCACAACACATCGCTGGCAGTAACAACACGCATTAGAGGCAGCGGGTATAGTAAGGACTCCAGCAGGTCTGGGTTAAATAGTATTAGTCAATCATTCTTACAGTTCAACACAGGCTGTGTGTTGAGGCCACATACAACTACATCATTTGTACAAATACAATAGGTATAATACAAAATAATACAAAAGTCACACTGAACTCTGCGGTAACCCACCTTTCTGGGACATGGCAACGTTAAAACAATCACAGCAAATTTATTTTTTCACCAGACAAGGCTCCACTGTGGATCATACCAGGCAAATGATGTGCTGCCAGTTCCCTGGTATTTTGATAGCCAGGAATGATATACTGAGGTGAAGATATCTGGAAGAATGCATCACAAATCATAAAGATGGCTGAATGGCTGCTTTGCTAGCACGGTTAAAGTTTTGACATATGGCACAGCAAATAAAATAATTTATAGTAGTAGAAAGCCAATCTCTCACAATGCAATAATTCACTGGTATTTGATTGGACGCAAAGACTTTATCTCCATGTGCTCTTTATTACCTGCCCTTGGGCTCTAAATCAAACAAAACTTCTGCAACAACAGACTTTTGTTTTGTTACTACCACCAAACTGCAGATGTAGAAAATGTAAAGGTGCTCTAAGCAATGTCACACATTTTTTAGGCTACACATTTGTTGTCACATACAGCAAACATCTCCTCCTACCCACAAGCTTCCTGTCCCCAGAGCACACGATAAAAAAAAACGTGGTTGTAGACAGCCCAGGGTCTACAAACGGCAACAAAATAAATGTGTCCACCTGCACCACGAAGAATACACTAACAGTGTTCCAGCTTCCCAGCCAATAACCGACAAGAAGGATTTGCGGTGGGGGTTGGGGGGTGGTTAGTGCTAGTGTTAGTTTGAAAATACTTTGAACGTCAACAAGGAGTAACGTCACCCAACATTGCTTAGAGCACCTTTAAAAAGTCTGTACCTGCGTCAAACCTCTTCTAGCTTTCGCTCTCAACTACAGCCTTTCTATTCATACACAGTACAAAGAATCAGCTATAACATAGATAAACATGTATAAATAAACATTACTGAGTTACAAATTTACTATCAACCAAATGGGAATAAATCTATACTATGCGGTAACTTCTTCAAATTAAGACGGGACAATGGGACAATCACCAAGATTCTGAGCAGCTACCTAATGTGAATATGTTTAACCATGAAGCAAACACAGCATGCTCAACCTTTGCCTGGCTATAAATACAGAGTTGGTATAATTTGCCCCCCCATGATGAAAGCGTATTGCCATGGTGGAAGTGGCAGTGGGCGAGAGAATGGAGACCATTCAAGGTGACAGTGGCTGCTTTTAAAAACAAACCCATTAAACTCTTCTGGCAGATTAAGTGCTCTCTGCATTCCAGAACAGTCTTTACAGCAAGTAAGTCTGGTTGTCTTCCAAGTTGTTAAATGCAACTTTGCATTTTGACATTTGGAAAAGGAGCAGTGGGAAAAGTGCTGGGAGGAGTATTGCTTAAACGACACACACACACACACACACACACACACTGTAATTGATAAACTGACTATGGTGATAAACTGACTATTCTTCAGTGATCACAATCTAGCATGCAATATGCTGATCCACAAACACCTACAGCCATTCGGCTAGGTAAACTGTCTGAAGTGAAATAAAAGCTAATTTATTATCTGGACATGTAAGTATCAAAGGGTGTCACTTCATCCATCTCTTTCTATGTTCCATCTGTTCTCTCTTCTGTTGTGGAGTTGGATCTGACATCTGTCCACCTCATATTCCCTGAATTTCAAAAATATTTTACTGATTTGGAGAACATGTTTTTCCCAAAGAAGACTGATTATCTGCTGATGTGCCCTGATGTTTAAATAACTTAAACAGTAAGGCTGCAGGTCTATTTAATAGCCATTTGTCAAAAACCACAGATAAGAAAACAACTATTATTCAGGCATATATTTAGGCGTGGCAGAAATAAGGGAAGAACAAGAGAAAGAATGCAAGAGAGAAGTGGTGAGCATAAAATGATACTAAACAGAAATAGACTCTTACCACTATGTGGTCCATATTTCACTGTGGTTACTTAGTGAATAAAAATATAAAGATAGAAAAGCCATACACAGATTTCATGTATTGCTGAATGATAAAATTACATATTGAGAGATACGATCCGCAATGGATAAAAAATATATTAATAATAAAGCTATGAAATATCAAATATCAACAGTTGATACTGATATGACTCATCCAGATGCAGTTGGGTTCCTCAAAAAGAGCAGTGGTGTCATAAGACCGTGTCAGGGTACCAAATTCAATACTTTTTAGGCAACGCCCAATTGCCTCCTTAATATAGAGTATCGAAAAATGCCTCGTCACTCAACACCAAATTTCAATACCTCAGGGTTGGTGAGCCAATAAGATTTGTATCATAATGTGTAATGTGGCACTAACCAGCCATGTCTGTAAAAAAAGAAAGCTGAGTTAAGGTCTGGATTTAAACCTTTAAGACCAATCCTTGAGCAAGATGTTGAATCTGAATCACCTGTAGCAGGTTACTGTTCTGTTGCTGACAAGACAAAATAGATAAGAAAGAGAAATATAATAGTAAGTCTGCAGGATGACAGGTCATAACAGTCACATGGTGGTGGTGCAAGGTATTTGCCATTGACTTAAAACACAAAGGCGATAAGTATGAAATGTCTGACTAGCTGTGTGACGTTTCTTTTTATATGCGACACCCATGAGATGTTTTTAATTTTGGGTATGAGGAAAGTACACCGTAAATTTAAACTTCGACTGAGATGACAAAGCAAAGCAAAAAGTTTTAGCTGGTATTGCATGTATTGATCACAATAAAAGCATTGAAACATGAGCTGTCTAGAGGGCATTGGAGGTAAAATGGCTGTCAGTGTGAGCCGCTAATGGATGCTCACAGCACTGATTGGCTGAATCATAGAACTTACAGACTTAAGAGGAAGCCCTGTGAGGCATCCCAGGGAGGCATGAAGCAGCTGCGGTGTGGACAGATACGCTATAAAGCATTTAAAGTGGAAACGTAGCTCAGTGGCAAAGGTGGCAGGACGTAGATTGTCTGAAAGATCACTGAGCTAAAATGGCCGACTTGGAAAGCCGCTAAAGGATGACTGCACATTGCCGGAGTTTCCAGTTTGCAAGATCTGATCATAAGAGTGTTGTGTGATTAAGAGGAACCATGTGCCATAGCAACCGACGAGGAGGAAATATGAGAGTTTCCGTGTGTGTGTGTGTGTGTGTGTGTGTGTGTGTGTGTGTGTAATGAGTCATCAAACATCCCTGGTAGGGTGTGGTTGACCAAGAATGCCTGTAACCATAGAAACATGATGCACCATAGAAATATGAGTAAATACACAAGGACAGAACAGTGGTCAGAGAAGAAAACATTGCTACTGGCAACACAAAAAACACACTCTTCCTGGAAGTGAGAGTCGCTCAGTGGTTTATCACCACGCAACCATAACTGAACATCCCAGTTTCAGATGATAAAAACGTTGAAAATTGACAACCTGGCAGCATGGATACAGGATGAGGTGAGGGCAGACATTATTTTGAAAGGTGATTTTCATGTTACCATGCACACACACTTTCATCTTGAGTCTATAAAACCCAAACCTGAAATAAAACCCTAACCACAGGAACGAGAAGTTGAAATATAAAAAGAATATTTATGTTTTGAGTATCTTCCCCACTGCATCCTGTGTCTCCACAACATCGCTATTCACACCACTTCTGCATGACGCTCAGAAACTCTGCTGGAAGCAGCATTTTGAGTTATCAATTGGCAAAGCAAGGTTTGTTTACAACATACTGAACATACCGATCAACACTTGCCACAGGAATTTGTTGTAATTGCTGAGAATCCAAGCTAATTACAGCCACGTTCTATGCTTACAGCAAGTGATACTCAAAAGACAGTATTTCTTAAAGTTCACTTCTCTTGACTTTCAGATTCAAAACCAAGCTGATATAAAGTGATTGATAGTTGAATTTGACAACAGAATATCACAGTTGCACAGAAACAGGGGCACTACACTGAACTTTGCAAACACATGGACAATATCTAGCAAGTGGTCAAATGAAATTAGCTCTACATCTTGAGAAGAAAGTGTACATGTATGGTTTAGTTCATGGCTGAAGCCGTTATGTAACCCAGGGATGCTCATGGAGGTGCCAGCTCATTGAAATTGGCCTGTTCTCGCCAACATTTACAAAATCTTTAAGACCAGGGAGAAATCAGTGATGATCTTTAAACAAGTGTCTAATATAAACCATGGTGCACTGTAGTATGAACCAGCATAAATGGTTACACTTTAAGTAACTTTTTCTTTATGCCCAGCTCCACAGCTCGTTAAAATACCCTAATTCTCAGATGCTAATAAACTACCAGATGAAGACAACTGCAGTCATTGTGAGGCTATCACCCTAGGGTATTTAAGGTAATGGGTAAAATATCCACCGTGGTGCAACAATGGTGTTTTTGACTGCCAGATAAGCAATAACAAAACTTAAAAGGCACTTTGGCAAAGCCTTGGATGGCCCTCCCGTAGTCAAAATCCTCTTTGGTCTGGGAAAGATTCTGAGGCCACTTTGTCAGCATGATATGTGTGGGGTGCCATTAGTGGAGTCCTATATATCAGCTTTGCCCTCCTCATAAACCCAACAGTGACAGTGTGAAAGGGGCTACTTTAAAATACACCCTTTCACTGAGTGCTTCACCTCGCCTCTGTCCAGCTCCATTCCCTTCTTCTCTGTCCCTTTCCGGTTCACTCCCAGACTTTGCACCGCCGTGAGAAAAATGCATGATAGTTACTACAATTTGACTGGAGGAGAGAGGCAAAGAAGAAGTCTTATAAGGTAAGAGCAGATTTCTTTGCATATGTTGGGGCGCCTTGCTGGCTGTTGTCGGCTGTTTTGCCTGCGGTGAGGGTTGGCAAACAAACAGCCCCTGCAGCTTTTATAACTTTGTCTAATGCCAGGCAAGTTCTGGAAATGGCACAAGGATGACAGCTTTAAAACTTACAATTACTGACAAACTTAAATGTCAGTGGGAGAGATGCTTGAATATAATCCACTCTAGATCGTTACACAAACAAAATATAGTATATGCATCATGTGAAGGTAATTTGAGGTTCAGGCAGGCTTTGTAACCCATTTCCTATAATGTCTACAGAGACATCAAAGTCAATTAACAAGTCTATAACTATCAATTAAGGCAAAAACAATTAGCAGACTGATCAATTAGTCAACTGACATTAAATGAATCAACAATCATTTTGAAAATCAACTAGTTGTTCAAGTAATGTATCAAGAAAAAGGCCAAATATGAGGAAATAAATATCTTCATGTTTTGGAGTGTTGGTCAGACTAAACAAATATTCTGAAGACATCACCTTGGGCTCTGAGAAGTTGTTGTCACTTGTAACCATCTTTGTATATGTTGATTGTAAAAAAAAAAAAAAAATAAACAAAACATCACACATCACACATCAACAGAATACATTAAATAGAGTAATAATCACTTTCAGTCCTAATATTGCACATAAAGTGGACCCTTAGACTGTACAAACTGACTGCATCACATGTGATTCCATCCTTTTAGCAAGGGGATACATTTTGAGGTACAAAAAGTACAGAAAGAAAGACTGGGACAAAGACATGGCCTCGAGCTACAGATCACGTACAGTTGATTCCCTTGGCATCAGAGCAAAGACTGTCCGATATGATGACGAACATCCTGCAGACTCTCATGCCACCAAAAACCACAGCACATGCTGCCCAGTCACTACCATTATTATATCAAAATGAAAAGCTGTATTCATTAGAAAGCTAGGCCAAATACAAAGCTGGTGTGTAGCAAGTGGAAAATGAATTTGGATCAATGGAATTGGGACAAATGGTGACAAAGACAGAGACCTCAATTATATAAAACACTCTTGTCTAAGAAGACCATTACAATAACAGAAACCAAAGGACACTTTGGTTTCCGGTTTCAGATATTTTAATCTTAAGCACATACAGGAAGAGCTCACCCTTTCTGTGCCACCTGACAGCCTCCACTGGCCCACACTGTCACTGGGGAGCCACAACTCAAACCCACAAAGAGTTTGAAAGGCAAACAGCCACTTACCTAGAAGAAAACAACACAAGAGACAGAAGCAAACACAGTTAGCAAAATGTAGTTTGTCCCAAAGTCAAATATGCATTTAAAAAACACATTCTTTGAAATTGAACTGCCTGTAAAAATGGAAAGAAAGTATTTTTCAGTAGAGTGGTGTTGACACACAAACACCAAGTGCAGGCTGCAGTTAATGGATTTAGCCTATTTGAGAAAATGTTTTTAATGGCACAGGATTTGGATTAATGTGCAGACCACAGGACCATTAAGTTAGGATTAAAGAAAATAAAAAAGAATACAAAATGTTGTGGCAATGGCTGTGGAAATAGCAGCTGTCTTTAAAAGCAGTTAACTTTGTGAAAGCAATCTCATTTGGGCCTCCACAAATTCTGGCACTTTGTAACAGCCTGTAGTAGCTTCACTAACAGTGCCACCTTCTGGCCACTTCAGGGACAGCTCAAAACTCAGAAGCAGCGGTGTTTAAAAACTTGTCTTACAGCAAGAGTCACCTGGTCAGTAACCCAGTTGATTCCCCTTTCGCCTGGCAACACAAAGCATGAAGAGTGTAATCATGTCCCACTGTGGGAGGATTAGAGGAAGGAGTGTATGATTAGAGAGAATGTGTCAAATTACAGAAGCAGCTCCTCTTTTTGAATTACGGAAAACCTGGGGTTAATGAGATCATGTAATCACATCAGCTCTGTTAGGAGGCCATTCGCCTAGGACCATGGCCGGCCTTATCAACCAGCATGACTTACAGACTCACTGACGGCTCCAACAGGATTACACTGACTATTGCAGAGTAATAAAGACCCAAAGGAGATCACACGATACTCATAGACTGATTTATAGAGTACAAACTCTTCATTATACAAGGGACTCAATTAAATGGATCACCTTGATTCTTTTGACTAAAACTATCCATGTTTCTGGTACTTTTTATCTCACAATCGGTTCACAGTTCTTTGCTGCATTGCATATGTGAATACATTTTCCTACTTAAACCTGTAATAACAGACTTTTGGACCACTTGGGCGCAGCATAAACAGGCTGTAAACATAATACCACATTATACCTGTTAAGTGGTTAGCGAACGCCAGCCCATTCACACATGCAACGGATATAGGTGTGTAAAAGATCAATTTGGTTCCAACACTCAATCTTCTTTTAGCTCTGTTTTGTTCGCTATCAACTCCTGGGAGAAATATCTGTCTCTTTAGCTGCTAAATGTTAGTTGTTAACTTTGTCTGGTGTTTGGCGCTTGGCAGATAGTGTACAGTTGGTTTATTAGAGATTTTTTGCGGAAAATGATGCTGATGAGAGAGGTGAGACTGAACCAACATTCAGAAGAGTTGAGGGAAACTCCGGAGTCAGGCTATAATTTGTTTATATGAGTGGCCCCTTTCACATACAAGTAGTCATGTTATCCGTTGTTAACGTAAACATATTGATTACAACTTATTCAAGGTGGGACAAACTCTTGTATGTTGATGTATTTTTATGTCTCTACATGCAGTTTACGTGGCTACAGTTCTCCATCTGGAGTGGATCATACTCCTGGCTGGACAGAAACAGGTGAGGAATCTAAAACGTGGCCGTCTACCAATTCCTGTAAACTCAAATAGCAGCTGAGGCATCTGACAGCTACTGAATACTGCTGCTACACAGACTGGGAGGGTGACATATGAGCCCTTCATATCTGAGCATGAAATACATACAGGATGTATGTGCATCAGCAACATTCAACAGACACGCCTAACCACTTAATACAGAAATGTGACAATAAACATTTAGATTTCACATACCATATTTAGTGCACTTATGAGAACCATATATTTTAAACTATAGCCCCCCTCTGCTCTGTCCCATCTACAGCGGTTGCTAATTTCTCCCCTGCATTGTCCTCGTGGATCATTTTATTCTGGTAAATTCCTGGCAAGTAGAAAGTGCAGCAGTGGAAAAAAAAGAAAACGCTGATCTGATTTTGGACTGGACTGTTATCAGAAGATAGAACAGAGCACAACTACAGATACACATGTACAGGATGTTGTGGGGAAATAAGGAATCCAATCATAGAGGGAGACTTATTCATCCCCAGATTACAGATTCAAATCTAAACCATATACTTTATGGTCATCAGGGAACCACATAATAACGCCATCATGATGGTAATCATGTTGATATTTTTTACTTTACTTCTACAAATTTGGTTAAGGAGAGCACACATTTGTCAGGCTTGTTAATCAAGGGATCATAAGGGGAGTTTTGGTGCTGAGAAAACATTTGCTAAAAAACTATATTCTGATTTTGGACAAGGAATATCTGAAGTTAATAAATTAAATTTAAAAAACAAACAAACAATCTCGTCACAAATAAATTAATTTATTACAGCTTTGTTGAAAAGTATGCATGTGCCTTGCTGATACTGCAATCACATGCCATGTTAAAACAGTGTCACAGGTGTTAGCGACCAGACACCGGAAGCACTTCCTGTCTGCCTCTGCGCATGTGAAGGCCCTGACACACTGACCCCATAATCGGCCATCGGACAGTCTGGCGAGGTTGGTGACTCGACTATGTTTGGTGTGTTCCATCCCGTCATCCGTCGGAGGGGCTGACGGTCTTCATTTTGGACGACCTGACATGCTCGGTCGGAAGGCGGGCACTGCCTGCAGTCGGACTCAAATGACCCATCTGATTGGTGGAGTGCTAACCCGGAAATGACGAGTGGGATGAGCGTGACTTAGAGTCTCAAAATCTGACAAATATCTTTTAAACTGACCTTTGTCGTTCTGAAATGAAGACAGATTCAGCAACTGCATGTCCTATTTCTCTCCTGTTGTTTTCAGAAACACGTTCCGGTGAAGTATTTTAGTAAAATGAGACTGTATTCCCGAACAAGCCGCCATGACAGTCTGGCTTTGAATTTCTGGAGAAACCAGACCCACGTGACGCGTTCGTCCAATCCGCTGTCGTCGGCAGTCGGCATCGCTTTAGTGTGTTCACTAGGCACTTTTTTTTTGGCCAACTCGGAGAGCCGGTCAGTCCAACACTACGCGCACTAAACCTTCACCATCTTGACTAAAAAGCAGAAAGGGGAGTGACCAGGGATGTGAACCGGCAGCTGATTGGACGAGCACGTCACGTGGCTCTGTGGCTTTCACAACAGAGCTTAATGGCGGCCAGATGGCGGCGGATTTTACGAAAATAGTTCACTGAACCGTGTTTCTGAAAAATTTTAAGCGAGAAAGAGGCCATACAGTCTGTTTTTCGACAAAGGTCAGCTTAAAGATTTACATCAGACTTTGAGTGGCGGAGCCGACCGCTCGTCATTTCTGGTAAGCGTTTTAATATAAGTGTTCCTTTTGGGACAATACTAACCATTGAAAGTGGGCGCTACGGCAGTAAGTGGTCAGTGCACATTAGCAGTGTTAAAACAGCAGTCTGTTACTATGGGAACATAGACATAGAACAAACTGAAAGAGTCCAACAAGACTGGTGCCATCAATCAGCGAACATGAACTTGACAAGAAAAACCCATGAAATATGTATTATAGATTTATTGTATTGTATGTTTGTCTTTTTCTGAACACAAATACGTGTATATACAATATACTGTATATACTGTATGTATCACCGTTAAGATTCTTACTTAAACTTTAAAGGTTATTCCAAACAATCTTTTTTGTATGACACTTAAATCCTATTTTTTACATACATAATATACAGTTGCTTCTTTAACGTGAACATATAATAATGTTACAATTATTCTATTATTATATTATTATTATAGTCTAAATATCTGTGAACAATAAGTAGCTCAGCAGAATTAAAGAGTGAACTTTGCCGAATGTCATGAAGCTACTTTGCCTCTTTGCCACGTACGTCTGGAAAAACTAAACCGCCCTGATGTCAAGTGCACTGACCCCTGCCCTGAACCTCCTTTTAACTGGATATCCCTGGTTTGAAACTGCCCTTCTTAAAAGTCCTGCCATCTTCCTTTCAACTGCACATAGCCTTCAGAATGCATTATTCACAACAGTGTGTTTTGTGTAAACATGCTGATAAGAGCTAGAGGGAGTGTTGAAACACACAGAGCTACAGACATAACTCACGGTAGAGCTCCAACAGGCTGCTATAGGCTCATAGTTTAAAAGCAGCAGGTATTGTTTTCACGTTTTTTTTGTTATTGTGTTGTAATTTCTTCTATTGTTTGATTAAAAACAATAAAAAAAGAGATGTAGCACTAATTTAACCAGGTAAGCCCATTTGTCAGCAAGACAGACCTGTCCAGAATGGCAGTATAAAAAGTTGCACACAAAGCAAACAAAAATCAGGCAATATACGAAAGAATACTAAATAAAGAAAAAGAGTAAACTAAGAAAGTAAAGAAGAAAGAACGACTTCAATATCTCCCACTTAAGTGGAGGCTGATTAAATCATTCAGCACATGCAGATAAACGCAACACAATGCAAGTCATAGTTTAGAGAGCTGCACAAGCTCAAAATATGTGGGTCAAAACCCAGAGCTGGATGGTACAGGACAGGAATACCGTGCTGTTTTAACAGGTGAACTTTACTGTAAATAATAAGTCACCAAGGCCATGTGTCAATAGTAGTCTCAACACAGGCAGGAGATTATCAACAGGCTCTTATGTTAAAGAGCTGATTCTGGACCAAGTGCTTGGAAATAGCTGACAAGAAAGCACAATGGGAGCGATGGTCTTGAGGTGCCGACATGCTTACAAATGAACTGAGCTGCACTGAGTAAGCAGCAGTGTTCAACATATTGAGTTGACTCCATTGGGAGCGCTCAGTGAAGCGAAGGAGCTTTTATCCCCCAGAGCCCTGGGGAAAACATTCTCAGCCTGTCCCAGTGGGTAGGACTCCTTCAGATCTCGCTCCAGGATCATGTAAATGTCCCTGCCATGCCGTGGAGTTGTTCCAAAGTGTTACCACATTTTGCCAGAATACTGCAGACAAACCTCAACTCCACACAGAGCAGCTTTTAAAAAGGCTCCTCTTTTGGGCTGAGCCAGTTTTCCCAGTCTGGTTGGGTTCTGCCTCCTCTAATTGAGGCTTTCAATCCCCATACATGTTAGTCAGTCTGCTGTTAATCCTTTATTTAGTGAGATGAAGATGGTGCACAATGGTTCAAAGACTAGAGTAAAAGTAGCTCACTCTCCATTGCCTGAATACCTGATAAACTAAGTCTGGAAACCCCCAATCATGCAGACAGTGTGGCCTGCAGGGTATGGGAGACACATGGGAGGAGAAAAGTAGCATTTGAATGTATTAAGATGCCATGGGGAAACAACTTACTCAGAATATCCATACAGCTGGGTGTATGCCAATTACAAGACTAACATAAGAGTTTGTGTTTAAAAGCCTTTGCTTTACTTTGCTGGTTGAGTAATTAACAGAAATGGCGAAGTCCTATTGGGCAAATCTATTCAATGTGTTGTCAAAGCAACATGATGTCAAACAAACTTTGACCACAGTTGGTTGGCATCAAACTCAGCTGAGAGGTTGGTTATTATTAGAATATTTAGATTCCTGAGTTACCAATACAATACTTTCTTCAATACCTCACGTAAAGCTGCAGTCAGTGGAACGCAGAAATGCTGGACAATAAAGTGCCTACCCTAGTATTTAAAAGAAACTTGTTTTTTAACAAAACCCATTTTGTAATTTTACAAATAAGCCAAGGGTCTGAAATATTACATATCAGACATACAATAACTCTAAATAAATGAAATAATTTGATTAAAAATACAATATTTGATCTAGAGTAGAAATGATTAGTGGATCAATCAGCTTTTCTCTGTTTTAGATCAAAGTAAACTAAATATCTGTGGGTTCCGGACTTGGACAAAACATGCTCTGAAGTCACGTTGGAGGTTGTGATGGGAATTATTTCACTGTTTTTATATTTTATAGATGATTAATCTAGACAATAATTGCCGAATTAATTGACAATTGAAATAATCATGTGGTGCAGCCCTAATGTGATAAAGGAACAGGTAAGATTATGAAACTGACCAGACTTGATTATGAAACTGACCAGGTACTGGGACACCTACAAGAAAGGGAGATGGGAGGAGCGGATGTAGCTGATGTAAGACACATCTAACCATGCTGCACCCTGACAAGCAACAGACAAGAACAGAGGAATACATATTGCACTTCTCACCAGGCTAAACAGTCCCATCCCTGACTGAGAGGAAGGGCAACACTTCACTGCTGTCACCGTGGCGATGCAGCAGCTGCTTTGCTCTGCATCTCCCGGCGCAGACGCATTCAATGTGCCGCATGCAGCAGCAGCAGCCTCCCACAGCTCGTAAAGCACACCATCTCAGCACAATAGTTACTTCTGACCCCTGCTCAAGCCCCTCTGGTCACGCCTGGACACAAGGGGGAACAAAAGCTTTTTATTTCCTTTTATCCACAAAAACATGCAGGAAGCAAGGGGGGGTAGAAGATTAGGAATCCTCCATTTAACTCAACCTGCAACACTCACAACTCAACTTTGTGTTTGCCTGCATCTATACAATGAGAAAGTCCTCACAAGAGAGGGATTGTGGGAAAACAAAGCGGTCCTGAAAGCATATGACAGCGATGACAACAGTCTGAGGAAGCGAAAATATATATCTAAAAAAGGTTGAGCAATACCTTTGAGAGAGCTGATCTCATGCTGGATAGACCTTCCAGGATCCATGCTCACAGTCTCCCTGCTGGCAACTGCCTGAGGCTCCAAACAGTCGAGTCTGAGCTCTGCAAGGTCAGCTCAGTACTGAAACACCACGCTGGAGGATGTACACGTCTCACTGCTAACTGCAGGCTGTTTCTAGCCCTCTCTCCCCCTCTCTGCTCTGCTGCTGCCTCAGACGTTGGCAGCTTAGTGTTTTTGTTCACTCCCTTTCTCCCTCTCCTGCCCGCTTGCACACAATCCCTGTCAGCAGAGAAATTGTGAAAGAAAGCAGCACATCTTCCTCCTTTCCACCTCTCACCCCTCCCTGACGTTGTCCCGTCTCATCCTCGTGGTGTTCCAGGAGGTGCCTCAACCAATAACAGTCATGCTCCACCGTCATAACACTACAGCGCGTATAGCTGACCTAAAGCAGCCTACGCAGAGAGTGTGAAATGATGACTGTAAGAGGTAGGAGGTGGTAGGAAAAAACACTGCTCAACGAAATATACAACCCACGTAAAGATATAAATCCCCAGATGAAAGACTACTCTAGTAGTCTAGGAGATTAACTAAACCATCTACTTTGATATATGGTGTTATAAAACTATAAAGTCTGTTCAATTAAAAATACAAAATGAAGGTAAACTTGACAATCAGGCACTGAGTTTATTTCTCCTCTATCAGAACAACAGCATCTGTGACTCAGCATTATATCCCCTTAAAATATTTTGGACTAAAGAAGCCTCTCTGTATTTCATGAGAAGTGCTGCAGACCTGCTTGGACCTCAGAGGTCTTCAGATGACAGAGCACTTTTTAGAAAAACTAAACCTTGCAATATATTAAATTACATTACTGCAATAGTTTAGTATACACCACATTCCCTAAACAGCTGAAATCAATATTTAGAGCTGCAAAACAAATTCTCCTAAATTAAATTGAGGTCTCAGTTGCTTTATGTACAATTGAATCTCATCTATAATAATGAAATGATACATTTTAAAAGATATTAGAAAAATTAAAATTATAATCACAGTCAAAACACCAAGCGTCACAAAGGTTTGCATTGTTAGTATTATTTTAGAAGACGACAGTGAAGGTTATGCTGACTTTGACTCAGCAGTCTCTTCAAGCCTCCAATGACTGGCTGTGTCGTGCCTGAAGTCAGCAATACTGAAACTGCTTGTCTGACTAAGTATGAATGTACTGACAGGGGCCATATGCCTCTGCACTTCAAAATTTGACCAGAAGTGGAAAACAGAAAACATGCACATGGCAACGTTCCCAGATGGCAGCTCCAATTTTTTTTGTTCTTCCATTTGCATAGAAATCCATTAATGCATGCCAATTGGTGTAAATAGTTTCATTACTGCACAGCCCTTTATGGTAAAATGAGATTCAATGACTATGAGAAAAAAGTTTGAGGATTCAGGATCAGTCCACTCGGACCTGCTCTTGTCTGATATCGACACCATACTTGATCTAGGGTGCTCCTGTTATAAAGCCAAGCTGAATGCAATAAAGATATTGGAGACTATAAAAAAGGATAATAGGGTTATTTTCTTCCCTGAATTAAAGCTCTACTTTTGAAACTCACGTGTTAAAACAGGATGACAACAACAGGAACCAGCTCAACTACAGGTGAAATACACAAGTCACAGAAATACAGAGAGGGTTGTCTAAAGCCCAGAACATTCACCTCATAATGTACTGAGTCAGCATGTTTTGGTAAGAGGCTTATACTTTGTTAAATGGAGAAAAGGAGAGGCTAAATCAGCCGATTGTATCCAGGATGGTGAAGCTGTGGATTACTCATTGTGGATTTTTAGGCTAACATATGCATTTAATTTAAAATGGATGACTGTGCAGATGTATGTGGGCTTGGTTTGTATATGATCTACTCATGTGTAGGTATGTGTCTTCTTGAGTTGAATTTATTCTGGGATAAAGAAGATTCCCAAAATATCTACTACTGCATCTTCTATCAATATCACGCGATCTTATTAGTTACACAGGTCTGTGGGACAGATGGTCATGCGGTCCCATGCATCAGGGCCATAGGTCTGCACTGGTTCAAGTTTCAATGTCGATGCCATTTTCTGCTCAAGAAACATCATGTTTTCAGTTCTGCATGTCTAAAATATTCAACTGATCCAAAAGAGCATAGCTTTGACAACTGCTTTTTATTATAAAAGACAAATGGGTGAAATATTTTACATTGCCTGCAAACCCACCACAGACAAAAAAACATTATAACAGGATTTAGAAATGCCCTGACACAAAACAAGGCTCCGTTTGTGGGCAAAAAATCAAAAACATGACTGGGGACAAATGATGTCTGTCTTAAAATCCAAAAATTGGAAGGTATTTGCCTGATGAATAGATGTCCAAGGGGCAAACTCAGCTCTTGTATTTCCAACTTTATATGAGCCACCTGGTTAAGGAAAACCCATTTTCTTTTTTAACAGAGTGTTGTTGAATTCAACAGCCTGCCTCTGACCTTACACTCTCTCACACACTGATCCTTCATCTTGAACTGCCAAATTATTAGTGTGAGAAAACAGAAGTAGGACATGCATCAATGTAAAATACTTGTACGTCAAATTGCATTATACACAGCTGACATATTTTCAGCCATGGGTTCGCTACAGGCTTGCGCTATAGTCGAGAAATGATTCAGAAGGGCTTTAATGACCCCTTATCTAATCAATACACAATCAATAAATGCTTGTCAGACTGGAGGTATAGCACAGCTCCAGTTTCAGCCAGCTACAGCAGCAATGAGGAGATAAACAGAGATAGAGTATATGTGGGAGGGAAACTGACCGATTAACCCATCAAATGACAGCTGACAACAGACCCCCAGATTTCCAGGTTTGGAATAGATCGACTTGTTGAAACAAAGAATACAATGTGACAGTGGCCCAATCCCAAAGTCCGTACTCACAGACTCACAGACCCACGGACTTTGGTGCACGTTCTCGCAAATTCATAAAGGCTTAGGGTTGTCAAATGTCGAATTTCAAAGGGCATGAGGGTTTGAGTACACACTTACCGAGCACTTACCGTGAGTCGGCATCGATGCAGACGTCACTAAAGGGAATTACCCACAGTTCAAAGCGTTGTGACGTTTACCGCGGAGACCATAGGGAAATCACAAGGGTAAACAACAGCGTGACACATGACCACGGAACGGACCTATCCAGCTCGTAAAACAAGAGTTTGAACAAATTTGAAATCAGCGAGCCGTCTCCTGGGCCTTGGCCGTAAGAAAAGCAACAAACTTAAAATAAAAATACCCAAACCGCAAAGTGTCAGTAACTTCTTTGTTATTAAATTTTATTAGAGTCAAACTCATTTACTTATCCATATGCTCCTCTTTAATGCCTAATGCTTAAAAACGACAAGCACAAACAACATAATTACACAACAAAACATGGAGTTTCTTCTTTGTTACAGAGTTCCATCCAGTTTAATCACATATTTCACTTTGTTGTGACTCACACAGGACCTGTATTCACCAAAATGAGGCTCTCAAGCAGAACTTGCTCAAATACTTACTCTGCGAATGGCAGTTCCTAAATCCAATAATGGCCCTAACACCAGACTTAATGCACTCTTTGGGGGTTGGCAAACAAACTGGGAGAAAGACTCTGTGAAGTCTTTCAACTATTTTGACTTGTAAATGCAGCATATTCATTTAGCAAAACTGCAAAATATAAATAAAAATGCTGGGATACTATGATACAACCAACCTTTCTCACAGCAGATATTTTGACTTGCGGCAGGGAAGGCCCACGTGTAACCGATAACAGTGATGATGGATCTGCTCCATTTAGTTGAGGCTGTAAGATAGGCCAGTGGGCCCTAGAACTAGCACAACTAAGTGTTATGCAGCCATCATTAATATTATTATGTTACACCTGTTTGACAAGTCAAAATGTCTATTTCTCCTGGCTTTGCCAAAAATGTGTCAATGATACCTGGGATATGGTGCACAACAATGCAACTATCAACAAAACAACTAAGAAAAAGTAACATTATATTTAATATGCTAATTTTAGTGGTGAGATGCATATTTAGTCTTATTAGTTAAGTTAGCCTATAAATGTATGAAAAAAATAACAACTTAACATGTGGTAATGAGAAATTACTAGTCGACCCCACACACCTTCCTATTGTTCTACACCAACCACATTTTACTTCAATGCGGGATCACTCCTCCTCTTAGATCAGTGTGTTTTGTGAAGGTACGCGCTGCAGTAGAGAGTAGAGCAAGGGGGTTCACACCAAATAAGCGAGGCCCATGATGATGACAGCTAGTAAACATTACACACCAGTTGGCAGGCCACACCTGAAACATCATCCTAATGAAGATATCATACTCTATAATGAGATATAACACAACACTACATGTCCATTTCTCTTTTAAGCATCTACCATTTTAACAAATGTGTCCTTAAAAATACATTTGTTTGAAACATACACATCATAAGGTGGTGTAGTGAGGGTGTATACTGGATCAGCTAAACCAATCTCAGGCATGACATACTGTACACCATCGGAGGGGCCTGGGGAGGAGGTGATACCGTGGGTGCCATCCTATGCTGTCTCGATTCATTAAAGTGATATCAAACTCCAAGTGCAGTTGTTGCGGCCCATCTACACAGACAAACCATTCAGGGAATCAGCAGCTAAAAATAAAGTACATGGTCACTCCTTCACACACACCTGCCAGCCAATCAGGAACAAGCATATTCACTGACTACACATCTTATAAAAACCTAATGCAGAATTCACACAAGGTTGGCAGAAGGGGAAAAGTAGACTTACCACTGCTAGCCTTGTAGTCTTATCAAATATCAGTTTGTTAAGAAGTAAAAACAAGATAGAAAACAAGCTAGCACTCTTTAAAAGAGCCGACTTGACTGTAAAAGTGTTAATCTTGGATTTTATTTAGATGTAACTGCCAGCAACGATGTCTTTGCAGCCATCTTGTCACAGGTTTGAAATATTAACTACACGGCTTGAATGCAGCACAAAAGATGCAGAAGCTTTGAGAAAACGAGAGCAACTACAGAGTAACATGGTGTGTGTGTGTGTGTGTGTGTGTGTGTGTGTGTGTGTGTGTGTGTGTGTGTGTGTGTGTGTGTGTGTGTGTGTGTGTGTGTGTGTTCTTCGAGGCACTTTCAGACAGAAGATAGCGAGCACTTATTAGGAAGACACCAAAGGAGGAATTCACAGAATGTGTCAAGATGAAAAATGTATTCTGAGGCCTGCTATCCTCCAGATCTACAACTGTGAAAAACACACATTCAGGTTGTCTTTTTGATTTTTGTGTAGCACTGACAGAGATCCACTAGAGGCTGTTCTAGGGCCAGCCGGAGGAACAGTTTATCACCAAAGAACAAACAACCCACTCTGTGTGGATGGTGTTACTGATAACTGTGACCTTTATAAGAGGTGAATGAAGAGGATGATGATACTAAAACATTTTGAAATGGTTAGTTGAGAATCACGACAACAAGCGGCAGGAAATTCATGAGTGCAGTGTTTTGTGTATGACAACATTTACAGTGTTGCTGTGGAGTAAAAAACTCATATTTCTGTGAACATTTTAGTCTTTTGAATGAAGTAAAAAAAAAAAAAAACAGCTTTAACATTAACAAATGACAACATTTTGAGCAGCTTATTAAAAAGTGAATCTGCATGTCAATAATGATCACATCTCCACTAGTCAATTTCTTTCATTTTCTTTTTTTTATTGTTGAATCACTTCTACAGATCCATTGCTCAAAATGTAAGAGGGTAAAGCTGGGTGTGGATTTGTGGAAAAGGCAGCAGTGCTTCCCAAACTCAGGCACCCTGCTATGAAATACAGTACATGCCAGCCAGCTCACTACTGACATTCCGGGCTTTAGTCTGGCTTACTGTAGCATGCCAGATCCAGGGTGTTAGCACTACTGTTAAACACCCCAGGACCAACGTGAAGCCAGAATCTCTGTGTACCCTCATACTTTACACAAGTTAGGCTGAGGGACAAACAGTCAACACATGGTGACACTCAGCCAGGGATGTGTATTCTTCTGAGATGGCACTTTGTAAAAGACAGATTGATGATTTGATGAATTCTCAATTTAAAAAAAACAATTTAGAGTATGTACACGTAGTTACTTTTCACATGTGATAGTATAAACGCCATTACAAAACGGGGAAAAAATAATTTGAATCAATTTTTGGAATGCTATGAATCAATTGTGAGTCGGTAGAGCAGGAATCAATTCTTAAATGTGAATAGATTTTTTTTTGCACACCCCTACTATTTTGAATGATATTTGGTCTAATTTTGTATCCACTCACAATCTTTTATAGCTAGACCGCACGAAGCACCCAGGAAGGATAAAATTACATGTTTGTATTTGACTGTATCCAGGAAACTGAAGTCTCCCTGGGACCGGACAGATTTCTCTGCCTGACGCATCACCCTCACAGGCAGATTAGAAAGACATTCTTTCATAGTGTCACTGCTATCAGTCAATATCTTACCAGACACACAGTGTACTCCGCATGGCATCTGTGTCTCCAAACACTGTGGGAAAGTAAACACTGACATCCTACTGTTAAATCACCTGAGGTTAATTGTTAAAAACCTCATTGATTCACTTTTTGGCAATGAGGGTAACTGTAAAACAGACACAGCAACAGTTAAAGCAGCAGTGCACTAAGCAAGAAGAGAAGATATCAGTCTACCTGATAATGGGATTGTCAAACATGTTTTCAAAGGTTGCTAGTTGAGACCATTTAAAAAGATATTTTAGCTGTATCTTTAGCTGTATATAGTTGCATAGGTGTATATTGTTGACAAATGTCAAACAATTTACTAATTACATGATAGTTTTTTTTTATTAATCATCTTAACTTTTTAGCAACAGGCCTCAATTATGTTTTTACATTTCAGAAACTTTGTTAGGGTGCCCAGATGGCTCAGTTGGTAGAGCAAGTGCCCATTTAAACAGGTTTACTCCTCGACGCAGACAGCCCGGGATCAACTCTGACCTGCGGCCCCTTGCTGCATGTCATCCCCCTCTCTCTCTCCTCTTTCATGTCTTCAGCTGTCCTGTCAAATAAAGGCCTAAAAATGCCCCCCCAAAAAATGTAAAAGAAGTAGAATCTTAGATTAAGGATACAAGTTCATTCTTAATAGGTTCGTCTGGAGCTTTCAACCACATCTCAGGGAAAGAGGAAGACCATGAGATGTGATTGAAAGATTTTCTGATTCCGTTTGGAATTAAAATCCCTTGTTAGAAATGAATATCTTGCAGTCAGCTGTTATTGACTCCCTGGGTTTGAGAAGACAGTAATCCTCCGCTCTAACACAAATCCTATCTCAATTACAGCAGCTCTACTCCATCCGGCCCTGTCCTGACCCCCCAGCAGATTCTGCAAGGCTGAGTTCACTTTCAGTGGTTCAAGGTTGGGGTTGGCATTTCTCTGCATACTTGAAATTGTTCCACAGAAGAAACCAGAGAAACAGTAAAGAAACTAATTACACTGTGATGTCATTTATCATCAAAGGGGAATCTGACTCAGTGAAAGAATGTGAACTCATCCAATACTGCCAGATAAAGTGGCATGACAAATGAGACTGTGCTGGCTAACTGGTTTTACAGCAGGATCACTGATGTTTGAGGCCCAGTGGCATCATAACTGAGAGCTGTCATGGTCATCATATCTCCTCAGAAAATCCTTTTACATATGGTACCATAAGAGCTTTTTTTTTGTGTGTGGATTCAGTATGATGTTTGTGTCTACTGGACCTCTTACCAATTATAATCAAGTATTTAATGTGGCCTTTGTTTAATTTTAGAATATTGTCATGGTTATTAGCTTCCATTTAGGATCATTTTAAAGTTGCACTTTAAGCATAAAAGGTTTATACCCTTGTGAATCAGCTCTGAACTAATTCATTCTAAAATGTATTTGTGTAAGTCTTTCTGGGGTTTTCTAGCTATCTCCTTTAGTTGAGGACCAAGAAATGAGAGTTTATCTGTTCCACAATTTCCAACAGAGGGTCCTTTTAAGAAAAAAATGTAGTATTGAAACAAAAAGTTGATAAATGAAGATGACTTATAGGAAATTAATAAAGTAATAGCTGTCAGTTAACAAGTAACACATATTTACTGGTCAAAAGAGATTTTATATTGTTATAATTTGACTGCTCATAACTTGCAAATATATCAATTTTAAAAAAGCAATGAAAATTTTGAATTATAGTAAGTTAAACTAGCAAACTTTGACTTTCTTTTTGGTTCAAGGAAACATTAGTGGATATTTCCTCACTTGTTAGGCCTCATACAGCCATGTCCATTTACTCTACCTATTTGCACACACACACACACAATATGTTTCAGGTGAACATAAGAACAAACCGAGACCAAACAGGTCATCTTACAAACTCATGTGAAGTAGCAGACAGGTGAGAAGATTCTGCTGCAGCAAAGAGTTCTGGGTAATCTACAGTACACTGAGTTGTCCTCACGGCACTGTGGGTTCGAGTGTAGGTGCAAACATATGTGGAGATAATACATGACAATGTCCTCTGTCAATGGAGGTCCTCCCACTGAGAGGCCCTAAAACAATACATTAGTGGCCTAAAGTGCATCTAGAGAGTATATTCTCCTCTCCGGTGATAAACACAGCAGACTTGCAGGTTAAGAAGTGCAGATATAGTTTAGTAATTTCCATGTTTATCTTTAAAGAATTTCCTGCTTATCTGTAGATTACCAAAACTCTGACAGATGATAATCCTGACCGGCAGCAGAAGGCACAGAGACACCCTCAGGGAAAAAGCTTTTCTCTCTAAAATAACACTCTGTTCTTGTGTCGGTTCATGCATGCAGACTAAATCCTACTCCATGACTGAAACTTTCCTCTGGGCCCACCATACACACAGCATGCCTTCCAGCAGCAGGGCAGAGAGACTGAAGAATCGATGGACAAAAGAAAAACCGCTGCTTCAAAATTCCACGTCCACATTTTCCATAAATGGGTCCAACAGCTACACTCTGACTTATTAGTTGGATTGGTTTTAAATTGCCATGAACTTTGGATGAATCATTAGTCATTAGTCATTAAATTGCTGTTTCTTGTTATGTGTGTTGATACTAATCACATTATGTCAGCAGCTCACAGGAAGCCCACAGCAGGTGAGGAGGACTTTTTAATTAAAATTAGGAGTCATTTTACATTAAATGTGACTATTACAGTGTACAGTGTAATGAACTAATGACTATTGGACACACAGTAAAGAAAGCCTGGCTGTACTATGATTTTGTTACAGCACACAATGTTGCGACCAAATCCCCAAACTTCCTTTAGCCTCAACATGGACGCTTCAAACTAAAGTGTGAAGCTTTTCATTGTGAAAAGGTTAAAGTGTTTTGATTATGCATCCGTGCATATGGGTGATCTTCTATGTGCACAACGGGCGTGCATATATTGGACTATTGCTATTTTTGAATTTGAGATCAAGTTGCATGAAACTGATCTGCGGCAAGTACGGGAAGTGAAGTGTGGAGGGGGCTTCTCTGTGGACGCCCCCCCCCCAGCTTAACAGTGGTTCACAAGACAAACTTATCGTATCGCAACCGTTTAACACACACACGCAGCAGAGTCCAAGTGAAAAAACAGGGTCTGTTTTAGCTGCAGGTTTCCCAGTGTGCTGGCTTATTTAAGAGTGTTTGAGAAGGGGGAGCGGGACACTGAATACATTTAAAATACACCTTGCAGGCTGGATTCAACCACAAACCTCCACTTTACAGAGCAAACACAAGGATGAGATCAGCAACAAAAAACTATTGTCATTGGCTTGTGAAACCTGTTACAGTTTAGCAAAAAGCTTGAATGAGCGAAGGGAAAAAATAAAAGTTCCAATTATTTTATATTTAAATCTAGAAATGCTTTAGTTTACTGTAAAAGAGTCTTTAACATTTTATTTTATCTTAGCACTTTATCTGTCTAATAAATTAATAAAATGTGTCAAATTTGAGCGTCCATAGGTGTATTCTCTCTTTGAAATATCTAATGAACCGTTCATCCAATCTACTTCACACTTGGTTTCCTGGGTACCTAATGCACTTGGGGTTTGGATTTTGTTGCATTTGGAACAGTTTGGACAGCACTGGATATTAAAAGAAACTGTGGATAAAACTAAACGGCTGAACAATAAAGGTTGAGGAAAGAAATTACATTAAAAAAAACAAACCTATTAGTAGGCTAAACAGTAGAGTTGCACAGTAAGTGGTTTGGGGTCCTTCTGTAAATTTGGAGTACAATTTGTGTCTGTTCCAAACAGGCACATTTTGAACTGGCACTGTACTAGTTCATCTTAAAAAACAAAAAAGTTCAAGGGAGTCTGTTACTTTAAATTACAATTTTTAGATAAGTGGCTGCGAAACCTTCAACTAACCTCAAAAGAATAAATACTTGAGGCTAAGATCCGTTAGAAGTCCAGGAAACTCCTCTAAGAGTCACCTGAGTCTGAGGCAAGGCCACTGCAGTTGTTAGTAAGTGAAGGTAGTTATACTGTATTTGAGGGAGTCATTACTGAGGTCCCTCCACCCTGCAATGTTCCAGCCTCAGTAACTAAAATTTTCCAAACACTTTCATGGGGAGGATGAACACAGCAGCCAAACATCTATAACGGCATCTTATCTCTTTGTTCCAAGAGTTATCCAACAATGGTAAAATGGTACTTGTATTTCAAAGATACTCAAAATTGGTTTTGATGCTGCAATTCTAATAACATTTGTAGACGTAAAGACTACTTTTCATTACATAAGTTACTGCAACCTTGCTAAGCAACATCTCATTGAGCTAAATGTCAGAAGTCTTTTTAGTCTTTCAACCAGAATAACTTGAAGAGAGACAGAGTAAACTCCTGGGATATATTTGTGGTGAGTATTTAAAGCAGAGCTGCGTGTTTTACACTAATAGATCTGTTCATAACACATTATCATTCACAAGGGAATTTCACCTGTTGCAATAACTCATGCAAATGGACCTCACAAAAGGCCTTGTACAAGAATAACAACTTGATTAATGTGAGATTAAGCTACTTAATTTCGGAGAAAAAAACATCAACCTCTCAGTGGTACATACAAGTTGTACATGAGGGATATGTTGCATTTTGAACTGGCATCAACACCAGTGGTAAAAATTGAAGGGAATCCATCACTGTCCGTAGAGCAAGGTAATAAAATTCTTATTACATTGTTATTAACTTATCCTTATTATCAATTGTTTAGGAGAAATGGCTGCCATCTTATGACAAACCCCAAAACAATAACCCCACTTATAGGTCAAAATCAATGATGAAACAACTTCCACCCACATATACTTTCCAGTTACTCTGGATGTATCTGAAGTATCTAAAATGAATATGATCAAGTCAAAAACCAACAATAAGAAAGAGTCACAGGGGCGCCAAGATAGCTCAGTTGGTAGAGCGGGCGCCCATATATAGAGGTTTACTCCTTGACGTTGCAAGCCCAGGTTCGACTCCAACCTGCGGCTCTTTGCTGAATATCCACCCCCCCTCTCTACCCTTTCATGTATTCTGCTTTCCTGTCAAATAAAGGTCTAAAATGCCTACAAAGATATCTACAAAATAAAATAAGAAAGAGTTACAGGAAGTGAAATCTTGGCAGAGGGACTGGAGGTTTTGACAGGGGCGTGGAGCACCAGACTGGTGCCAAAGCTACACAGCAGGAAGGCTGCCCACATTGACATGCACAGTAGGCAACCGCATGGGAAGAAAATGACTGTTATTGTTATAACATATTGTTCCCAACATAGACACCAAGACTAGGTCCATTTGTCCGTACTAGTAGCCTATTGAACGGTGGGGTGGAAACTGTGCCCAAGGTTATAATTTCTGCTTTGATTTCTAATCTATTTTTAACCAGAGATTTTGAACACCCATGCTGTCTCTATGCATCAATGCATTGCTTTAATACAATTACAAACAGAGACTTTATAGGGCCTGCAGTACAAACAGTACAAACTACTGGTGGCTCCACAAGAAGAGAGCTGCTTCTTCACTTATGTCCTACTGTGTATGGATGGGAAGTGGCGTAAGAGAGCCCAGCTTTTCCTGTCCTATCACAAACTGCCTCCAGATGTTGCTGTAATTCACTTGTTTCAACTTGCACATTCAGCCTTGGAGTGAAACATACAGCAAGAAGCAGCTAGTCAAAATCTCAATATGATACCTGATTATGTCCTCCAAGGAGGGAACAATTGGTGATCTTAGGGGGAGTGCTGTCAAACCTTAATGTAGTTGAATGCGGCGTTCCACAAGGAAGCATTCTCAGACGTCCTTATTTTTAACATACATTAATGACATGGCAGACTCCTGTTCATGTGAACTATTTCTGTACGCTGATGACTCTGCACTTTTCATGTCTCATAAACAACAATCCTTTCTAGAGAGTACCCTAAGCTATGTTCTGTAAACAACAAGCCAATTGACAATATGCTATCCCTACATTTTGGTTTGTTTGGCTCAAAATACACATTGAATAGATGCTCAGAATTTAGGGTCATTTTGAATATTGTGGTCAGTGCAAAAGCGTCAGTAAAATACCTGGGTTGCATCCTAGAAAACAACTTGGATGGCAGGAATATGGCCAAGATTCTGAGTAAAGTCACTGGGCTCACAAAGTTTTTAGCCAGAAACTTAAAATTTATAGATAGGTTAACAATGATCATTTTAGCCAACGTCTTAATTTTAAATAATTTTTAATTTGTATGTACTTCCTGGTTTGAAGGCCTAACAAACCGACTTAAAGGGAGGCTGCAAACAGCACAGAATAAACTAATAAGAGTAATTCTGAACATCAGGTCACAATCTGATGAGCTCATCTGGCTCCCTGTTATTATGTCATAGCTGACCGTGATCTATAAAATATTGTTTGGTAGTTTCACAATTTTTGTGTCGTGTCTTATTACTAAGGTAAAGGACACAAACAATATTTACACTTGTGGCAGCATATAAGACCTGTGTCCGACTCCTTATACATTTAAGACAGTGTTAGGGAAAGGAACCTTTGCCTATATAGGGGCTGTTCAGTGGAACAAGTTAGAACGGCAAATTAAAGTCATTTCGAGCATAAACTCTTTCAAAAAGAAGAATCGAGGAGTAGTTACTAGAGAGGGTTGCAGAATAGAAAAAGGTGTCAATTTCTGTTTTTATTTTTATTTATTTAAGAAAAATGTTTTTATGTTGATTATCACACACTCTGTAAGTGTTTTGTCCTGATGTTATGTGTTGAGGACCACAATGTAAATAGGTCCTGGACTTTGTGTTTTTATCCTTAATTGTATTTGATGTCTTTCTTTCATATGTAAAGCATTTTTGATACAATTAAATAAATCAAGATCAAATCAAATCAAAATACAAATTTAATTAGAAAAAGTGAACTAAAATAGGTAATCTTGGTGCAAAAAGCAAGTTAGTCAGGACGTCAAGATGTGCAAACTGGGGGTGGGAATTACCAGAGGACCCACAATACCATATTATCACAATACTTATGTCACAATACCATATTATAACAATACTTACAGTATGTCACAATACCATATTATAACAATACTTACAGTATGTCACGATACCATATTATTGCGATTTTAAACATATTGCAATATTCTGCGAAATATTGTAATTCATTACCCTTTACCAACTTTAAATTACATCCTCTAATATCAGTTTTATCTAAAAAGACACATTTCTCTGTTTATTCATCTCACCTCAATTTTATTGCTGCAAAATGTTAATGTCAAAGGTTCATGTACAATTTACTGAATAAAAGATTGATACTGTGTGTCCGTGTATCGACACAGTATTGCTACGGAAAATATCGTGATACAGTGCTGTATTGATTTTTTCCCCACCCCTAGTGCAAACACAGTTCTGATTTCAAATTAAACAAGAGCAAGATACAGACTCAACAACGTGCATATACCATAATTGTACATCATATAAGGCTCTTAAAATTGAATTTGGACATTTAATGACAACTTTTGATCAGGGCTGCAAAAGCAACATTTTAGCAGTTTAACTATTCAACATGCTGCTTCTTGCAGCACAGAGGTCATGATTCCCTCCTACGTTTTGCATTGGTCAAATTCAGACTCATAAATCAAGTAAGCAAATGAGCTGCAGGAACATCTTGAGGTTGATCCAGCTTCCTGTGTTCATTTTCTGAAATGAAAAACACTATCAAGTATTGGCAGTGTTTACCCAGACATAATCATGTAAATGTCTAATATGCTGTCCTGTAGGCAGCATAATGTTGCATTTTTGGACCTGTTTTCAACCATTTAACCAAGGGCCAAATGTCTCACCTCTCTGTGCCCACAATGCCCAGTGATTCCCCTGTATGCAAAGGAAGCTGCCATGTCAGAGAAGAGGACACAGACTAGGGCTCCTCTGTGTTCTATTCATATTTGATTCCTCAACCTGAAGGCCACAGATCAGCCTCCTGTATCTCAGAGAGACATATTTCCTTAAAGGTCTCAGAAATCACCACAGAGGAAGCCATAGTTGTAAATTTTAAATGAATGAAATGTCGCTGCTACGAATTACTTCCACCAGTCTCTAGGATGATTATCAGCTCATTTTTTTGGCAGTTTGCAGATTATCTATATCAACGTTTTATTTGCCTGATAACCGATAACGTTAATTAATTAAAAATTGTGCTACTTTGGCTCGGCTACAGCTCTGTGTCTGTCCCTCTGCTTCGGTTTCACTCACCACTGAATCTGACTTAATGTCCCGCCCACAACACTCTGACCTTCTGACTTTCTTTTACTGTATTGTGTTGAAAGTTTCTAATGTATTAAATAATTAGTATTAAAACAAACTTTTCATTTTCCAAATATCCCTTATCGGTTTCATTAATTACTAATAATCGGTATCAACCTTGAAAAATCGGTCGATCCCTTGTCTCCAGCTATATTAACAACTAAGATTTGAGGCTGACATTATGACGTTTCTCCAGCAACACTGTGCAAAAGTATCACTTTGACAGGTGTCATTTCTACAGTAGAATATACTTCCTGTTTCTACATCCCACAGAGAGGCCTCTTGACCCAAAGTACATCTGTCCAAATCAATATGAAACCAATTAATGCTGGTGTACTTTACTCACTAGTGCATGCACTCATTCACGACAAACCTCCCATTCATACATGCTGTCAACATCATTTGATTTATGTACAGTGAAAGCCATTAAAGAAAAAGAGGGGGGGTGTTGTTACCTTTATACTTTTCTCTGACGTTCTCATAGGCTTGCACATAGTCCTGCTCCTCTGACAGCCGCTGACCTGGGTCAAACATGGGCATGGACATGGCCTGGCTGATACTGTGTCGGAGTTAGGGCACCTTCCTCTCTCTTCAAACTTTCTTTTAAACTTCCCACTGGCACTGTTCAACCCTGTTTGACTTTCTGTTCTCTCAGTTCTGATAAAAGCCTTCCTGGCTGTCTGTCCACCTATCTGTCTGTCCCCACCTTCTTTCTCACCCACACTTAGTCACAGTATTCCCTCTAAAGCTGTAGGTTTCATTCCAGACCACCACCACTCCCCTCCTCAGCTTGAGAAATACCCACACATCCACTCACACATCCACTCACACACACACACACACACACCAGACCCTCCCCTTAAAGGCACAGAGTGAACACACAGCACAAAGATAGATGCCAGATGAGGCAAACCAGCAGATCCCACACACACACCACACAGGCCAACTCCACCCCAGATAGAGAGACACACATGGCTACCTCGATGAAAAAACAAATGACGGAGCTGCGTGGGGTTATTTGAGTTCCTGCTGCTGGAGAAACTAGGGCAACGCACGTCAAGTGGATCCTGTGAAATTCACAGCTTTAAAAAAAAAAAGTAAATACCTCCCAGAACACTTACATGGTTCTCCTCAGTCACGTAATATTCCCAAAAACTGAATGACGACAGATTTTAAAGTTTTAATGCCAGAGGACCACACCTCTTCAGTACAGGACTAAACACTGGATCTGTGCTGGATCACACAGCTGAAGGATAAACAATATGTGTTAAAAATACAACCACAGCGAAGCAGGCTAGAGCTAAAACTTTAAGGCAGAACTTCTAATTCCTTCTAAGTCTTTCAGTTTCCCAAATAACTAACACTCAAATATCACATGATGACTTCATAATACTTGCTCCTTATATGAAGTACTCCCCATAAGCCAAAACATAATGAACGTATGTGATCCTTTTAAATCTGACAATAACCATCAACGTTGATAGCCCTGCTCTGATTTAGCTGTGGCAAACACAAAATGAATCTGGTTCTTGCAATATACAGTGTAAGATACAGCATGAAGTCCAATTCTTAGGCCCTGCACTTCAAGCAGTGTGAATGTTAAGAACACAGTAGATCTACTATTACATTCAGAGAGATCACAGACCCTCTCATAAAGCGTGGACAATAGTACACCAGGATGCCAAGAAAAACTGCAGTTACCTTTGGCTCTTCCAACAAGGAAGTGGCCAGACAGGAACATTTTAGAGGAAAGGTTCATAGGAAATTTATTGTGAATCACGTAAAGAATCTGTCTTTGGATTCTTTGCAGGATTTTCCAATTAAGTTATTAAATTATCAACAATAACATAATCACATTATCATGGATGGTAAGGCATATTTATTGATGGTTAAGGAACACGCCACTGTTTGTTGAAATAGGGCTTATCACGGTCTGCCCTAGCTGTAGATAGGTGGGCCAATGCATTTTTTTGTCTCAGTGCATGCATTGTTTTAGTCCGGTGCAACACACGCAGCGCCGCCGCTAGTTAGCTTAGCGTAGTGAATGGAATCCTATGTTGCCGGTTAGCATGTTGTGAGTAAAAGTGAGTCAACAAAAAAAAAAAACTAATTACCTCTTGTGGCCTACGTATTCACAGTGAGTACAAATAGCTCTGCAGATTAAGACTAGAAGATTTCCTAGGCAGAATATAGAGACCGGAAGCACAGCCGAAGCACTGTCCCAAGTCAATATCTGCCTAGGAAATCGTCTCGTTTTAATATGGTTGGCTGGTGTTGCACCGAACTAAAACAATGCACGCACTTAGACAACAAATGCGTTGGCCCACCTATCTACAGCTAGCGGAGACATTGATAAGCCCTATTTCAACAAACAGTGGCGTGTTCTTTTAAGCCACATAAGATTTTTACGTTTCTTAATTAATTAATTTTGTTATTGCTGCTTTGAGATTAATAGCTGTGTCAGACAGGCCATTTTCACAGCAGACATTATGCACTATATTAACTTTCAGCCAATTTATTGACCACTAATGCAATGATTGACCCTTGATATGAAATTACAACTACTGTGATGGTGGAAAATATTGATGACGTGGAAGTATTCAAAATTACAGCTTACTGCTCATTATGGAGTAATCTATTGAGTGTGTATTGTGAGTGAGTAAAAGGGAGTGATATCAGACTTGCAATAACAGGAAAAGCACAGATGGAACAAATAACATGAAGGACCGTGACAGTGTGCCATAATACCAGGACCCTGAGACTGAAGCAGCAGAATTCAGCCTTCATTCAGCCATCACTGCATGTAACAATTTGTGCCATGAAACAGAAAAAAAACTTATTTGTTTTTGATAGGTTCAAAAGTGTTACATATCATGCCAATGTCATCTCATAATGTGTGTTTTAGGTGTGTTATTATCTGTTTGAGTGACACAGCTTCTCTGAAAAATCTCTACTCATTCAACAAATTATCTCTCATTTATTTTCTCAATTATTCGATTAGTTGTTTGGTCTAAAAAAAGACATCCTCAAATGTCTTGTTTTGTCCACAACTGAAATATACATTTAGTTTGCTGTCATGCTGTTATCAAACTAGGAATCACAGATTCAAAACAATGAATTAATTATCAAAATGGTTGGCAATCCATTTAATACTTGACAGCTAATTGATTAATCGATTAATCTTTGCAGCTCTACAAATTATAACAATGTTTCATAATATATACAGTACATGCACCATTAAAGTCAGACCAGTCAGAATAGTAACGCTCCCTGTTAAAAGCAACAGAATAGTGCAGATATCCTCACAAGCTAAAGCACATATGGGTGTGTTATCACTTTCTCATACAGCTGGGAATTTTTGTTTACTCAGCTATCAGAAAGAATTAGAATTTCATCAGCATGAAACTGCAAATTGCAAAATGTACATAAATAAATCCTTCATTTCAGCAATGTGAAAAGTATTTCAACACCCTAAATCACTCGAATAGTCAAGCACAGCGTTGCAACTTTGAGCCAGCCAACTAAGTGCAGTGTTTTTCAACCAGTGAGTTATGACCTCAACGTGATAAGCACTCCCAGCACCTACAGCGTGTTCAGTGGAGGTTTTTAAAATGCCATCAATCTCTGATATGCATACAAATAAACAATGAACAAATCTATAAATTCAGACTTTTACTTTCACTAAACTAATTCTCACTGTTTAAAGTATAAACATTTGTTTTCCCTGATAAACAGATCTTTTTAGTTTTACAGACAAAAAAAATAAATGGCAGAAATACAGTGGGAATTCAATATTATGGCTAAAATGATTATGTTGATATTGTTGAAAATGATCATTATTTATGGAGATTATTCACTAATCTTTGGGAAGTTGAACAAACACTCGTTATTGGACTTTTCAAACTGACTTTTATAGACACATAAACAGAAGAGCTTGATTTGATTTGACAGAAAAAAACAATCTGATTACAAAGCGTTATAAATTATGATTATAAATATCATCACAGTTCCATGTGTCGCCTAAAGAGTGTAACTTAAATATCACGTTTCAAATTGGCCTAAAGATAGATAGAAGTAACAACAGTGGCTTGATTTTGCAGTCTACGTGACAGAAGCCATGACAAAGTCAGAGAAAAGCGAGAGCCACCAGAGAAAGTCAAACTGCATCAACAGAAAATCAAGAAAAATATTGTCACAAGTCAACTCTGGGAAGTGCAGTGCCACCACATAAACAACAGCACAGTTCTAAAGATATCACCAAAATAAAACAATGAAGGTCTTAGAGATTACCATTTTAAAACTGAGGGCTGACAATGATTTATTCCGTGATTTCTTTCTACAGCATGCAGAACAAGTTGGCTCTAAAATTGCTTTTTGATTGGCAAAATGTACAAATCTCTGTCTGCCACAGTATGGTTGTGGAAAAGAACATCCTACTGTTTTCTCATCACAGGCCAGTGGATAGTGAAAGTCTCACTTTTGTCTCTCTTTGTGTCTGTCTGACTTTGGCTCGAGTGACTGACCGCAGTGCCAACCAGCCCTCCCACACATCACCAAACTAAAGACTCTCTGCCCCGGGTGTGCAACTAATTTATGTTTTCTGCTAGAAGAAAAGAAAACAACAACCCATCTAAGGAAGGCTACGACCATCCCATCACTATTCATTGACTGTTGTTTTGTGTATCCACTGATTTGTATTTGTAAGACATTCCCTGGTTCAAGTTGGCAGCCTGAAAATAAATCACAGGTTGAAATATAGTCAGTGTAAGAATAATTAGTTCCTAAGTTATTTATTACAGTGATCCCATTCTCATTATTGTTCCAACAATGTCAGTAATTAATGTTCCTGTGATGACAGACATCTTTAACCTCTTCAGTGATCTAATCCATTAGAGCTTATACACGTAGATGTTTTGTTTTGTATTTTTAATCTCTAAAAAGAAATAATTAAAAAAAGAAGAAATAAAACTTAAAGTGCATGCAGTGCAATAATAAATGCAGAGCAGATGTATACAAGATGTGCAATGTATCAAAGGAATGTAAAACAAGAGTTTCTAATTTAAATTCAATGTAGTTCTATAAGATTACATATATAAAATGTATACAAATTCCCACAATGTGAAAGCAAATGAATGGTTCATGAAAGAAGATATATATACTGTGAGCAGCAACACTGGGCAGTGAGTAAAGACCATGAAGACACGCTCCACTGAACTTTATCTTTAGATACTGCCCTCTAGTGTCCAGCATGTAGACTGCACAAACCCCTCTGTCCTGGTTCATAATTTACACTGTTTATTGATCCCCAGTGGGGAAATTACAATTTACACTCTGTTTTGTCACTACACACAGGCCTGAAATATACATACACACACATGCTCAAGACTTCTTCATGCACAGATGTCAGTGTGAGTGAGCTGCCAGTGCTGGACCGGCGCCCGGTTGGGGGGGGGTACGGTGCCTTGCTCAAGAGCACCTGGCAGCAGCCAGGAGGTAAACTGGCATCTCTCCAACCCAACTCCCTACGGACTGAGCTACTGCCACCCCTGAGCATGAGTCTGATCACAGTACTACTATAAAGCATGTCACTGTAAGATACTTTTCACCTCACTTTAAAATAGGTATGCATTATCTGTTAACACTGGTGCATTATCTGTTAACACTGGTGCATTATCTGTTAACACTGGTGCATTATCTGTTAACACTGGTGCATTATCTGTTAACACTGGTGCATTATCTGTTAACACTGGTGAATTATCTGTTAACACTGGTGAATTATCTGTTAACACTGGACGTACAAAGGCAGTCTTCAATTTTTGGAAACTGCTTAGGGGAAGTGACAGGAAAAGAAACAGCAGACAAAACTAAACTTTGCACTTCCAGCTGCACAAGAGTGCCAAAGATATTTTTAAAATGTAAAAATCAATAATAGATCCCCAATTCAATATTCTGAAAAACACTGCTCAAAATCCCACATTGAAAGCAGTTATGAATAATTTATCTCAATCTGTTACGAGCAGAGCTATGACGTTTTCTCAACTCGGTGTTCCTTGAAAACAGAACAAAGAAGTAAGAAACTACGAAGAAGTAAGAAGCTAAGCTGTACCCCTAAACAATTCAAGGATCAACTGACAGACCCACGTCGTCATCCTTAGAGTCGTGATGCTAGCATGGCTAACAACTTTAACTTTTTTGAAATTTTAACCCAGCTATGACCATTCCCTGGATTACGCCATCCAAAAAAGAAGCTACTGGGATAGAGTTACCCAGTAAGAAAAATAACAAATATAAATTCAATACTACTAATTTATACTTTTAACTGATAATAATGTTGCATTTGTACAACACATTTCTATTGGTGTGTTATTCCAGTTGATTTCAGTTTTCTGGGCTATGCAATGCCAATCCTTTGTAATAAGAGATGTTTTTATGTTTGTCTAGATGACCAAGACCAATGATGAAGCACTTCATGGGTCCAGCAAATAACTCACTTACACTTTCATTTAATTATTTTAGGCCTATCTGCCCCCTGGTGATGGTTATGAGCCATGGCTATAACAACACAGGACATGCGTAACTAGAATCATTTACTCCTCTCCTCTTTACAATTCTGGTGACCTGTGTATTCTACAACAGTGTTTTTTATCACTATATCACTCTGTAAGGATGTCAGCAACTATCAACAGTCACAGTTATCTGATCAATAAATTAACATGTTAGAAAGCCACAAAGAAAAAACCTTAATACAGTCATACTGACATCCTATTAGTATCAGCCCACACCGTCTGCCTCTCAAACAGTCTGCAGCTTGATAACAAATAATCCTGTCTCCATTTGTTGTCAGATAACGCTGCAGCTCTGGCCTTGTATGTGTGTGTCTCACAGGGCTAATAAATTGGGCCAGGGCCATTATGACAGCAATCCCATGAGACAACATTGGTACAGTCGCCGTTATCTAATATATTTCACTGGACCCTAGCATCTTGGTCACGTATAAGCATTACAGTAAGTCAGTAAAGGACATGAAAGTAAAAATGTAAAACTAAATCAACCAGATACCCCACTATCTCCCAAAACTCTAGCTCGTCAACCAGCTCTGCTGGAGAACTTGGAGTCCTACAATCCTGCTGTTGCTATTGTGTGTGCAGAAACAATAACAACCAGTCACACAACCCTGCTGCAGTACCCCACCCCACCAAATCAATATCAGAGGCGACCAGGGAGGGGGGAGAACGAGTTGGTGTGCCGTTTATGGCCTGAAGAGACAGTAAGGACTCAACACCCACCACAGGAAGTGCTGAGACAGCGAGTCACATCTTCTGAGCTCTGCCTCAGTGTTCACACACATCTTCTGAGCTCTGCCTCAGTGTTCACACACTTAATAGAGGTGAAGGAGCTGCAGAACCTCCATGCAGCCATGGGAAATAAATGAGCCTAATAAGAGATGTTAATAATGTTGTTATGCAATATATCTCTTTCAACTGCCTACATGAGTCTCTGAGGTAGTGTATGTATTCAAATTTGAAGGCGACGATCTTGACATGTCAGGTAATACCTTGTCTAGTGAATTCCGATTGATAGAGCTAAATCCAAAAATAGACCTAATAAGCAGCAGTAGCATACACATAAGCTATGCAGCAGATAGTTATATGTAAATCTGTTGCAAAATTCCCTAAAATCCATGGTTTTTGAAGTAGACAATATATTCTTAAGAAATGTTGTTGTGCTGTAAATTGATATAAGTGTAACTCTTGCCAAAATGCAACCTAGGGTCTTTTTGTGAATGTACCGAAGTCAAACTTTTGTTTAAAAGCATAATTAGGATGGAAGCGCTACTTTTAAGATTCACCGTATTTTTGTTCTGGGTCAAATGGCCTTTTGAATGAGAGTGCTTAGGGCACTTCTGCTCTTCTAAAAGACCATAGGTTGCATTTTGGCAAGAGTTATGCTTTAAGTTTTAGGTTGCCAGTGAAAGTGGCTGAGTGTGGTTCAGGTATTAACTGCAGAACATGACAGTTTGGATGTACTGTAATTAAGAATAGTAAACAAGCTGTCACATAAACCCATTATTTTGAGTAAAGATGTCTCAAATGCTTGGCTGAATACAATGTGTGCAGAGAAAATGTGAATGAGACTGTCATTTGTCTGTGACAAAAGCCATGAAACCAACATTACAAGGGATTAATTATATGAATGGGCTGTGCAATAGACAACAGTAATGTGTACAATACATCATCCCTAACCCAAACACCCAAAACAACAGCTAGCAGCATTACAGCGTACTATTTTACTGGTTTTACCAAGAACAAAAAACAGAATAAATGACAGCATATATTCAACAAATCCTCAGATCAGTCAAGTAAAGCAGTGAGTCAATAGCTGACAGTACAGAAAGAAATTATTATAGAAAACAGCTCATATGACAGCAGATGACAATTGCACAACGTGCAAGCAGCCACAGTGAGGACCACGGATCAAATAATTATCAAAGCTGCCCCAAAATGATATAATTGACTGTTGAGAGGTAAGCTTCCACATAAAATACTACATGAGTATGAGCATTAACAGACGGTGATAGCAGCAGTGTTACAGCATAAAGACAAAACAGAACTCAAAATCCCCCCTCACAGACCATTTCTACCTTAATTTTCTTTATGAATGTGAACATTGTACCTGCAATGCGGATGACAGCCCTCTCTGCTGGGTCCAGCACATCTCCTGAGGCTGACTTGGAGCGCTTCATGCGATGGTGTTTGGGCAGGTTCCAGGGAAGCGTGTCTCCAGGGGATGGAGAGTACATGACTGAACTCAGGTCACTGGAGCTCTCCTCTGAAGCAGCCCTGACCAGAGGCCTCCTCTTGGGCTTGTCCTTCACCTCCTCCATGGTCTGGATGGACATAGTGATAAGAAAAGAATAGACATGGGGAGTCAAAACATCTCCAAGAGAGAGTGAAAGTAAGCCATATGAGATGGGATGGGGGTATCCCCCTTGTTAGCAAAATGACCAAAATGCATTCCCTTCTTTCTGTTTTACAGTCACGTTACTCACACAATCTCCCCTCAAGTTTTTGTAAGCAGTCAGTTTTAGGATAGCCGTGGCGTGATATAATAACCAGAGTCCTTTAACCAAAGTTATTAAATTATATCACGGCTATGAACCATTCAGACTGCTTGGTTTGAGCCATCCGTTTGATATTGTTAGCTAGTTAGCTAACGTTAACTTTATCTATAGCTATACCTACGAACTTTACCGGTAGTTAGCGATAGCTGTCTTTGAGGATTTAGCTAGCTAGCTAACTTACCATCTAGCATGACCTTCTGTGACACATTTCTTGGCCGCCTGACTATAAAGTCCATTTATCGGAAACGTCGTTGGGACTCGGCTAGTAGTATTAAATGCCCCTCGTAGCAGCAAGAATTATAACGTTAAAATTAAACGGGCCTAACCTAGAAACTTCAGGGACTAAATACCGGTTAACGGTACGGTATAAAATCGCTAGCTTAACATAAAATCCCATAATGCAATGCTCAGTTAAGCCACAGGTAAACACAGGTGTCCTCATCCATTAATAATAAACTTTGAGCAGTTGTGAATGCAAAAGTCTAGTCCTCAAATATAATATGACCCCCACTTTTTCCTCAGTAATTTCCAAAATAAAACATGTTATATTGGGGCTGGTATAATATATAATAATATTTCAGTAATTAAAACAATATTCTGGAGCAGGACTGGGCAATAATATAAAATTAGTAATTTAGATTAATATTACACAATCATATCATATTACGATTGGCCAGCCATATTTGGAGCATCTATATTTAGACCTAATGTGCAGTAACTAGGACACAAGCTCAGTGTTGCAGCCCAGTGATCAGACTGCCATCTGAAGAACTGTTTTTCACCAAAAGCCTCCAGGCCTGACTCATTCAGCGAGCTGCTGGGAGGAGCAGGGCAGGTGCTGCTGATGCACTCTACAACGTCACCACGCTCCCAGCTTCCTTTTCAGCTGAGTCACCATCCAGCACCATGAGGATGCTCCCCACAGGGGCGCTGGCTGCACTGCCACAGTCTCTCTGATTGGACAGGAGCAGACAGGACCAAAAGTCCCAGGACGGAGTATTGTCTTTGTTGTCTATAGTGCATCCAATACAGTTCACATTCAGGTTATGATTTAGCTAAATGCTATTTTGAGATGGCTGCTTGTTGTTTGAACTGCAGTAGCCTACTGCAACATTGTTTACTTCTTATATTGTTATAATATACTGTATAGACATATATGGTGTCAGTCTGGCAAAAAACTGATAATGAACATTTGCACATGACATATTATATTACTTAACCTGTATGGAAGTTTGCTTTTTAGGAAAACTTGTGTTTTGCCAGTCAGCTGATCATGACATACCTCACTATGTTGTAGACAAACCAATAACAGTGTTTGCCTGTGAAAGTAGAGCAGTAACCAGTTTTACTTTCCTATGGCAGTTCAACGACTGATTTTATTAGACACACGTGCATTTACGTAACCACTATTTGTCAGCTAATACTGGTGCTTGGGTTCAGCTTGGCTTCTAGGATTCAGTCTATAGAATACAAGATACTATACGAATACTTTACGAAAATGCAGACTGGGTTGTTTTAATGACTAGAGCTACAGTAAGGGAGCCATGTTAAATATTCATATCTTATAATATATATATATATATATATAATAACCCCTATGCACAGCAGAGGAGATATTTTAAGATTGCATTCAGGCAACACAGAAAGTGATCACATATAGCCTTAATATACATAATCCTTTAGTCAGGCAGCAAAGTGTGAGTCCTTTTCATGTTTAAGGCAATCTGTAAATGAATCATCACTGTGCAGAGCCTTGATCTATTCAGTACTGAGCAATCATCTGCTGCTTTAACTTAATAGTACACCTAATAAACATCTCTAATGACATTATTACTCCTCACCTTCTGTCTCTAATCCATTACTATTCAGACTGGCTTTGCTTTCTTGTATGGCCTTCACCCAAGCAAGCTGAAAGCCTCAGGGTGGTCCATAGTTACCAGGCAACCCTGAGGAGGTGTAGATAGTATGCTCCTGAAACTCTCAGGACAAATGGAAGAAAGTTGTGTGGTGGTATGAACAGTGGTTGAATCACACTGACACACTCCTCTCTCTCTCTTGCTCTCTCTCTCTCTCTATGTCTTCTCCCCTTGAAACTGGGATGAACTTCATTAAGGCTGGATGTTGATCCTCACTTGACAGATAAAGCTGTCAAGTGAAGATACTTCCCAGAAGAGCTGCACTGCATCGTCGCCACACCTGAAATATTTGACCTGCAGTTTGCAGTGATGAGAGACCTGAGAGGTGCTCCTGCTGTTTGACAGGTTTGGAATATGCAAAAAAAAAAAAAATTAAAAAGCATTTTCTTATAGTGGAGATAGGTCGGATTTTTTTTCTAACCTGGAGGTTTTTTTCAGTGCCATCAAATCATGTGATTAACAGCGTCGGCGATGCGGCAAAACATGAATTATGGATAATCTGTATTCCCGGGTTTACTCACGCCAAAAATATCCATGATGACAGCTGTGTTTGGTCCCAGATGTACAATCGCAAAAATCTGTTTCTTGTAGTGGTGCCGTCGGCGGATTCGTCCTAGTTAGGTCAATCTCAAACTTAGAGAAGCATCATCCTCAGCCGCAGCGAGGTCGCGCCTGCGTCCTACGGTATCCTGTGCTCCGGGATGTTCAGCCGGTCAGACCTGGACTGATCCGGGCTGCAGGACGAGCATAGAGGAAGAATCTGCTGCCTCCGCCTGCATGCCTTCCTGCTGGTTGAAGTTGTCGCTAAACAACAGGCACGCATTAGGGTGAAGATGAGAGGAGAGATCTGATTGCATGCTCGGTGCGCATGTGAAAACTGAGCTCCGATCAGGTTGATCGCAGCGTGCGGAGGCAGGGACCTCTTCACACGTTACACCGTTCAGCCTGTGTTTTTTTCCTTAGTGACAATGATTTCATGAAAAGAAGAACGTGGAAGAACTACAGTATTTATCAGCCTATTGTATTACTTATTGTGATAATTTTAATTCAATTATATTCACACATATTCTACTCGGACTTCACACCTTCAGGATGCTGTTGCAGAGAGGCAATGCCAGCACACTACTGCTGAGCTCAGCATCTGTCCTGCAAGTGGAAACAGATGGCTGCTCTGATTGTAAGCATATGGATTATTGCCCATACTTACATCAAGTGTCATTTTAATGCGTGTTCTCTGGACAGAACTGGTGTTAGATTCTCACTAAAGTAAAAAGTATATTAACAATATATATTATTTAAAAGGGATCTTTTTGGATTAATTGGAGAAAAAAAAGGTTGAAAATAATTTTGCCAGCTGTTTTGTACAAATGTATTTAACCCTGACAGAGCCTTGTTATTCCAAGTTTGAAGTTGGTTGTCTTAAAGTATAACGTGATAATAACCAAATCATTCTCCATATAAACTGAGGAACTCCATCCCATGAAAAAAGGCCATGGCATGTGGTGGACAGCTCTAGAAAATACACTGTAATTGGACCTTGTGTTGAGTATTTTTTTTTTCTTAATCAAGGTTGAAATATACTGTCATTATGATTTATAAAAACTAAAAGTTCTCCCAAATAGTCTTGGCTCACCAAACTATTCCTAAATGATGTTGGAGAATAAATATATTAATATTCAAGTATTTATGTGATCCTTGAATATGAAAAACTGCTGTTAGTGGCAGTCCAACATTCAGTTAGTCTACTGTATATTCAATGTGTAGTGTCTGCCAGCTGACCTCTGTCTGCACTTTGATGTCATAAAAATGCAAATCAACAGAACTATTAATCAGGAAATCTGTTCAATTTAAACTTCCTTTGCCTTGTGAGTAGTTTATTCTGCATCATGTTTTTCACGTTTCTTCTTTGCTCCAAATGGGGCCAAGTTGTACTGAGTCAAATTAAAAACTGTCATGCTGAGCCATTATGTAATCACAACACCATGAATGATATATTGCTTGTTTGTGTGGCCCTACTACATTATTAGTTCTCCCATTTATAGAATGAAGCAAAGGGCATGGTGGACTCGGGGGCTGGGGGAGGTGACATGATGGCTCAATCGCACTCTGAGCCCATTCTTGTGTTCATAAGCGATGCATGCCATCAGTTCTGAATCCCAGTGTCTGTACCAGCTTAGTACCCATTGTGCTGAAGGGTCAACCTGATCAAACAAGTGCTTTATGAAGCCAGAGAGCAGTGGAGCTCAGAGGAAGGTGAAGGATGCTGTGGTAAATCATTTAGTTGTAAACAAGCCATGTGAACAATAAAGGCTATTTTATCATAACTCCAAATCATTTTCGGGTGATTGCCTGAACTTTGCACATTTGAATAGGCTACTTGAAAAACATGTTGAGTACTCTATGGTATTACTAATGTGCTGATATGATGTGTCCATGGAACATATTTTTTAAACACGTTTTTAACGCAAACCCATTTTAACGGCGTCAATTTTATTATCGCAAGATTAATGTTTTTTTTGGCCTGGCAAACTTTGTAGTTTTCTCACATGCTGGTCCAGCAACTAGTAACAGTAGGAAAACTACAACACCACACCGGATCTAGCTAGATCGGAAACAAAACAACAGACATGCCACGCACATTTGTTTGGGCTTGCGATCCGGCTAAAGAGTAGTAACGTTACGTTTTGAGTGGATGGTGAGCGCGAGACACCGAAATGGATGCCAATAAGATGTTCCATTGACAAGACCAAAGTGATCTGTAAATGTTGTCGTTGTGAACTGAGCTATCATCGCAGCACATCCCGTCTGAAATACCACTTGATGGCCAAGCACACAGCTGATGCGAATTCTCCGCCCCCTCGTCAGTATTTTTTTTTTCACCCTTTTATTGATGAACAGTGTTACACTGTGTGGGAGATTATTTGCTCCAAGTGAGAATGTTACGTGTGAAATTGAACACTACAGTAGGCTATATGCCAATGTTGTTTTCAGAAAAAAAAAAAAAACATTTGCACAAAGCGAGCCGATCCATTTTCCATGTTGATAAAAACATTAAAATGAGAAAAAATAATAGGACAAAAATAATTCAAGGGACATTTAGAATAGATAAAAATGTGCGTTAAATTGTGATTAATTGCGAGTTAACTATGACATTAATGTGGTTAATCACAATTAAATATTTTAATCATTCGACAGCACTTGTGTTTTATGATGCTTAAAGAGATATTTTACTGATTTACATCCAGCTCTGTGTCAAGGTGGTGTGGGCAGTTTGGCTCCCAGCTGAGCAGAGCAGCTGAGGTCCGCCGATGCGACACATCACGGAGGTCTGCCGAGACCCGCATTGCTTCCCGTCATCCGGCGGATCTCGGCGGACCTCAGCTGCTCGGAGCTCTATGCACTGGCGCCAAGTCAAACACTGTTCATCTAAACACACTGCCCACACAAAGATGACACAGATCTGGATTAAAATGTATATTTTAAGTAAAAGTACTGTACATATTAATCACCATTAAGGATTTATTTTAAAAATAAAGAAAATACACAAGTAAGTGCACTAAAATATATTGTTATTTGAGCTGAAGCTGCTAAAAAACATTTAACATTGCTCAAGGGTCATGTTATGTATCCATGTTATGCATCCACTGCCTTCATAACCACAATAAACTGCAATAGTTAGCAACAAAAGCAGTTCTTTGTTTCTGTACCCACATTCCAATGTCAGGCAAAATCATCTCTGTTGCGTGAACAAAAAGTGTTCGAAATCAACACGCATTATTTCTGCACTTTAAGTTTACAACAGCTTAGACCTCAGAACAGTTAAAAGCCAAATAAATTGTATTAAAAGGTCCAAAACTGACTTGCTAAACCAAACACAGTGGAGAAAGTAGCCCTGTATGCCAGGAAACAAAACAGTGGAGAAACATTCCTCACCTTCTGTGATCTTACTGCAGTCACAGTTTCCATGCCGACTTTAAGAGGTCGTCTCTTCCTTTTCCTGACTGCCGGACATGTCGGCTCCTGTCCAAGGGCCACAGGCTCCTTCACCACAACTTTCTCTGACTGGACAGAAGCAGCTGGCTTCTCTTTAAGCTTTTTCTTCCTCTGAAATGACAAAGTGCATTTCATTTTTTAACGTCATAGTTTAACCTGATCATCACAGTAGAGTTGTCCCTACTGTGTAAGCTTTAAGCAACTGTCTCTCTGACATACTTTTATTCAAAAGGTTTTAAATCTGACTTTCAGCTACAACATGTTTCAGGGGCTTCCCCATTCTGCCAAAAAACACAGTTTAGGAAGAAAAAACACAAGATCAATGAACATAACATCCGACATGGGACCAAGTTTAGTTTTTCCAAATTAAGGCTTTTTTTTTTTAAATATATGCTTTAAGGAAAGTCCATTCTCCAATTAGAGAAAACAGCAGCGCTCTGCTCTCGATATCTGGCATGCACCAACTGAGCTCGACAAAAGCTTCCTTATTCAGAGGCCATTGATTATGATTAGTGCTGTCAGGTAAACAAATGAGGTTTTGTTTTTCCTGCTGCTGAAATTCCATGAAGAGGAATTAAAATACATTTAAAAAAAAAGGTTTTTGCGTGAAAGTGAAAAATCGTATAGTGTAATTGAATGGGAACAGTGGAACTTTTGAGAGTTAAGTAAGTTCTAACATTTTAATTACAGTGGATGAGCTATACAATAGTAAATGCCAATGTTCATACAGTATAGTGTATTATTTGTCAAATTACAATTATTTCTATATCCTTTGGGAGGAGTCATGAACTGTAGATCATTTTCTTACGTCTTACATCTCATCAGCTATGAGCCGTTAAGAGTTTTTAAGCATGCCATATCTAGAAAGGAGTTTTTATCCTTTCTAATGCAGAAAACTTAACACACTGCATCTTAAGAAAACACTAGCAAATGTTTTCACAATTTGTTTTTTGAAGTTGCAGTGTGTTAAGCTCTCGGGCCACCGTACCTCTCTTTGCTGTGAATTAAAACAAAATGCATGAGAGACATTTCCATTGTCAAAAAAATTAACAAGCCTTTCTTTCATTCTGTTGTAGAAAATCACATGTGATTATAATGAAATCATTCACGTATCCCACAACGTGACACATAGAAATGTAATGCTCTGCTGTAACCTCCAACAACCAGCAGACGCCAGATCACGATGGGAATATTCATGGTCCCCTTCCACAGCCTCATAGTGTCTTTTGAAGTCATTATTGCACTACAGTGATTGCAGTTTGACCTTTAACACTATGGCCCATTCTTCTAAAACATGGAAGTGCATGCTTATACAGTATTTAGCTTTGTGTGTATGTGATTGGATTCAACATAGAGACTGACAGCCTAATAACTTATGGTCACTGAATTACATCAGTAGCTTTGTGCAGCTCTGTTCTCCAGACGGAGACCTCACATGTCTCTTTGTCCATACACTGGCTGCTGCAGGACGAAATGGACCTCTGTTGGGTGTTATGGCCAAACAGACAAAGGGCTTCACTCATGGAGCCATTTCAGAGAGCCTCTCAAGCTTATCACACACAATGACTGCACAGTGCTTCTCCACTGTGTACCAACACTCATAATAACTGTGCCAAAACACACTGAGTGAGGCCAGTACAGTTACAGATATTTCAGTATAACATGAGCCACTCGTAGGATACTTAGTAATGGAGTTTCCACGTGATAAAGCTGCAGCTGTTGAGATGTTATATTACACTACATAGATTACATAGGAATTATATAAACAACGAGATGGGACAAGAGGGGGTTAGAGCTGAAGAGGGTCCATTAAATTGGTGTATTGCATTCACACTGTATGACTTGTATTTTGTAGTAGATGCATTAGTGTTGCATGCTGTTCACATGTCTTTGAGGAACAATATACTTTGTTTTGTGCTTCAGCAAAAGCCAGTTCCTCTTGTATTCACTGTATGAAGGAACACTGTTGCTCATGCTGGAAACATTAAATGCATCACTTCCCCCTATTACTGAGAAAGAACATCAAATGTAAAAACAGGATACACAGGTTTAAACACTGCAGTGCTACACAAGTAAAAAAAAAACATAAGGTTCTGAACGGTTTTAGCTAATTTGGTCAGGAGTGAAATATCTGAACAACTACTGGATGGATTGACACTAAATCCGGTACAGGCATTCATTGTACCGAGATGATTCATCCGCATGTCTTTGGTGATCCGCTGACTTTTCTTCTAGCGCCACCATGAGGTTAACATTTTTGTTTTTTAGTGAAATGTCTCAACAACTATTGGATTGCCTTGAAATTTGGTTCAGACCAGGTTCAGCCAGTTGTGTTCCCTTTAGGATAAATTGTATTAACTTTGGTTATTCATTCAGCGCTATCATCAGTTTGTTTTAATTGTTTAACTTTTAATTTTGTCTGCAAAACGGACATTCCCAGCAGCATAAGCTGTACTTTGCTAGCAATAATTAGCAAATTAGCATGCTAACACTATCTAAGATGGTGAACATGGTAAACAGTACACTTGCTATACATCATCACGTTAGCATTGTCAATGAGACTCTTAGTCTTGTTAACATTTTAAATATGAAAATGTTGTGAATTATTATTTCCTAATTATTGACAGGGTTTTAAAGAAATAGTTCCACACACACAACAACAATTATGTGCAGGCAGTTTACCAGTTGAAATGCTGCTGACCTCGTTCAGGAACTCATCCTAAGCTGTGTTTTAGTTAAATAATATGGTTCAGCACACTAAATAAGTAATAATGAACTTGTCAAGCTTGTTGGCTGGTTGTATGAAACTGAGCAAAGGACTAGTGAATGAGGACCTCTGAAGTATGAAGTAGGCATTACAAGCTGAGATGCAAGATGAATGATTCAAGAAAGAAGAGTGCACTTTGAGGACTTCATTGTGGTAATGCAGAAATGTTATGCATGACAAGTGTTTCTGCCTTTTTGTTTTTGCATTTTTGATTAAAATAAAGAAGTTGTTCATTAAAACGAACAGAACAAAGTCGCTCTTATGAGAGAGATGTTCTCACCTGAGTCGAGGCTTTAGATTTGGAGTGCTTCACCATCACTGTATGAAAAAAAAAAATCAAATATTACCATAGACAAAACAATATAGGAACTCAAAATGTTAGACAATCACTTTTTCAACTACCCATATGATGTGATAAACGTTATATTGCTTTAAAATATCTATAGTGCAGCAGAGATGACAAGGTTATGGTTCATTGCAAAAGCACGTTTCTTGCAGTGACATGCAGGTTACCATGACCCAAATCACTGTAACTTAGGCTTGAGCTATGTTACATCATGTCACATTTGTAACATATCATTAAGCTCACATTCTAAAGTGTAGTTTCACATTCTTAGTTAAACCGGAAAGTATGCCTGTGATTGCTCACAGCAACATCCTAAAAATAAACATGTTTTATTGCACTAAAACATATGAAAGATCCATTGTATTCTCTCACATGCGTACAAGCCCATTTAAACAGTAATCAGAACAACCACAAAAATGAAGGCAGATTTAACAAGAGCTGGCACTTTGTGGAAAATGTGGATACTGCCGTCTTGGAAAGGAAACACTAACAATTTACAATTACCGGACTTGGAAGAAAAAAAATTCCACTTTGTGTTCCTCTTTGTCAAACTAAGCCTGAATTGTTAAAGTTCAAACTTCACGGTAAGGGGTTGAGGGCCCCACCTACCTGCCAGATACCTCTCCAGGGAAGGCGAGGATCTCTGGTTCCAACTGTAGCAGCAGAAGAAGAAGAGCCAGACCAGGAGGGTGGCCACTACCAGAACTAGGACCCAGAGGAGCCGGGCCACAGCTGGGTTAGAAACAGCCCATGCTGTCAGGATATCCATGCTGAAGACTGGTAAGCACACTGCTTGTCACCAGTAGAGCCTCACTATCTAAGTCTGATTCCCAGAGTGTGACTGCGGCAGAGCTCATGAATGGATTGCAGTGGGCCGGTTTGTGTCCTCTCAGGGCAGCCACGGTGCCTACATCAGCAGGAAGAAGCAGCAGCTAGAGCAGCGGCAACCACAGATGGATACCAGCTGTTCAAGAAGGAGCCGTGCACAGACCTTAGCCCACGTCAGCTCAAAGTGTGTGTTAGCATGTGTTAGCTTGCATGTGTCTGTTGTGTGTTACGGAGTCCTGGAAAAGTGTGTGTGTGTGTGTTTGGTAAGGAAAACAGTTTGGAGGAGTGGCAAGAAGTCACATCAGCAGGCATAACTGTCAGCCCCTCCCAGGCTGAACATCAGAAGTTCTCTCACATGGACCAAGAGGCTGTAATTCTGAGGGGCGTCTCAGGAATGCACCTGGGGCAAAGTCCCCTCTTTACCTGAACACCTGCCAGCAGTATTTTGACAAAGGGGTGATTGAGAAACTGCACATACCACTCTTCTGTAGATCTCATGTGTAAGAAAGGTGCACTTTGACCATTACAACTCACCTAACATGTTTTAAATAAACCCTGTTTCTTACAGCTGCATGTTACTGTGTACTGAAGACTAGTTTTACAGTAAATTTACACTAGTCAAATATTTGTTGAGGATATGCTGAAAGTGAGTAGGCTTTGCAGCATCATTCAATATTTAGAAAAAAGGTGTGGTTAAACATTTTCTGCACAAGCAGAAACAACCAACTGACAATAGACAGGAGCCTGGAAAATGAAGTTTTGACTGATCTGTCTGAGATCTGATTTGATCTCCACATCAACAGTGTTCCTTTTTAATTACCAAATCATTTTTGCCTTTCCTACATTGCAGGAGATTGAAGTTCAGTATCCTTCCAAATTATTTTTTAAAATTTTATTTATAGATCAATTTTGTATCAGTCTGTTCATAGGTTTACGATAAATCATTGAAATTTTAAATGCAAACAGTGTAGTGAACTACAGCCTGGCAGAGAGTCTGAAATGCTGCAGCTGTTTGTAGACAGCAGGAAACAAAAATAAACCAAGTGCACCATCTAGTGGTCAATTGTTAATTAAGAGAAGAAGAAACAAATCTCTGAAAATAATGTTTATTGTTAATTTAGGACAGTTCTGGTTGGATCATTTGGGTGAATAATAGAAAGATTATCACTTAATTAACACACACCAGAATCCAAATAAGTTATGATGAAGAGAGTGTCCACTTAATAAGAAATACCTTAAAGAAGTTGCCAGTTAATAAATAACAATAGTTTCTAAACTGATAAATTATTGAATTCAATAAAAAAGCCTGAATAATATCCATTAAAGCCATCTTCATCCTCTTGAAGCAGATTTCAATTTTAATAGAAGCCGGTGTCTTGAGCAGCCCAGTTTGGTGTCTGAGAAAAATAGCACAAAAACAAAACAAACATTAGAACAAATGCTCAAACTACTTTATAAAGAGGCAAAAAGAGATTTGTTTCAAAATTAGATAGGCCAGTTTTTGTTTTTATTTAATACAGGCTATTCATTTGAGATATTTTCTCATTAACAGGTTTTGTAGCTAAAACCCTGTCTTCACATTTGATTTGTCTGTTTTAGTGCTTTTGAGTGCTTGTGACATCTAACATGTGGCTTTGACTTTCAATTAAATATTTAGCCCACTTTGAAGGAAAATACTGATTTTATATATATATATATATATATATATATATATAGAGCCATTCAGCCAAAAATACAAAGATATGATTTTTGGTCCATATCACCCAGCCCTATGCCTATGTCCTATATCACTATCCTCTTCCCCCTAACAGTAAATACACCTAAAGGTAATAAAAGTCCCTACACGTTTAGTGCTTTGTCTACCTCATTCCTGTTGCTGTGGGCCATCTTCTTCTCTATGTTCATTGCCAACATCTGGCTACGAAAGGACAGGCTCTTGGTTTTCTCGATCACCTGCTGGTACGGCGACACTGCGTTGTTGCCCATCACCACATGAGCCTGAGGAACAAATTCACAAGAATTTATATTTCTGAAGGACTGACTATCACAGAAGTGGTAAGCGCACCACCACTTAAATCCTTGGATGCTGCTTTCAGTCTTACAAGAGCAAAAATAAATACATTGCCCTAACTATACTACTATACTGTACTACCTACATTAGTAGTCTAAACGGAGCTGTTGATGCTAGGCTTGGTGATTTGAAGAGCATCTAACTGAAGGTGGCTCAGTAAATGCAGAGCCTCACCAGTTTGGAGTCGATCTTGGCATCGAGTCTGGCGTTACGGATGAGGTTGACGATCCACCTCTCCGCCTCCTCCGGCGTCATGTTGAGCTTGTCTGCCAGCATGCTGAGCGGAGAGAGTGAAGGAGGAGGGATGCATTTTAGTTAAGTACTATCTTTTGAAGGAATCCAAAGTCCCCAATTTCCCTTTTTACAATTCACTGTTGAATATTTTTGAAAAACTAGGGCATGAACACCACCATGAATTACAGTGCACTGAAATGTAAAATCACAGCAGAACATCTGCGTAGAGAAGTTGAAAAGATCTTTCAGTGTTTTTTCTCAGAAACTGCTTTCACAAATACAAGGCAGTGGACACACTGTTCCTGACCAGGACGCCTATTACAAAGACGTTTACCTGATGCTGATACACTGATGAATCCGACAAAAGGTCTCAAAGATGAAGAGACGGGCATTCTCAATGAAATCCTCAAGACAAGCGACCAGGAAGAAGTCATTCACAAGAACCTGAAGGAACAAAGAAAATCACTTTATACACATACATGTATAGAAGGTGTATGGAAAATATATATAAATATATGCTGGCAGAGAAACTTTTTTCTAATAATTATTTAGGTTATCTGCTGTATAGGAGCTTCTTGTGGTGTGGTGATGTTGAGATATATTACAGTTCAAAAGACGGTTTAAAGACAGTCCCAAGAAAACGTTCTGCTTTTCCATAAAACACAAGCCAAAACGCCAACCATCACAGCTGTATAAACAATGCATGTTTTTTGGGGTTATTATGTACTGTTACACAAAAAGATGTTAATTTTTTTTCTCCATCACTGTCACCAAGCTCTTTTAAGAGTAAACATGGAACCAGCCCGCCACCCAACATGAATCATAAAGCGATCATCAGACATGAGCCCTACAGAGTGTTTTGTCGGAGATTATGTTGTGACTTCTCTATCTGTGGTTTTAAAGGAACGATCACAGAAACAGCAAATGGGATGTTTGGCCACCTCAAATCTCCAGAAGACATTACATTTATGAATATATTAATGTCTGGGATTTTTCAAGGAGATGTGGCACCATTATTTCACAAGGAGTGTTTTTTTCTGTAAGAAATCCAATTATCCATCACTTTGCTGTAGTAAACACAAACTGAGGTGCCATAGTTACAAGTTCATTAAATATTTTTCACATCTTGTATTCGAGAAAAAATTCTCTTTCTTCCTCTGCAGAAATTAACATCTTACATAAATCAAAAAGTTCTGAAACAGAAAACTTTTATTCTTCTTAAAAAAGAAACGCAAACAGCAAGAGAAAAACATCATGTGGTTTTTATTCATTTCATTAGTATGAGCTGTTGATCTCTAGAGGGAAAATCAACAAAAACATGTACATTTAAATTCCCCTGGTCATTAAAAGCCAGCGGAATCCATGACAACAGAATGACTTAATGAACTATCTTTATTTTTCTGTCATTATGCTCACACTCCATATCTGACAGCATAGTTGAGGCCTTCGCAATCACTGCATGATTTACACAAGAGGGGTAAAAGCCAATTGATCAGAGAGCTGAGAGAATGCACCAAGTTGTCCCTTGACACAACTTAAAAACTGCAGTCAAGGGTTTCTAAAGAGAAGGCAACCGAGCCCCAAATCTGACAGCTGTTCCGCTTTGAAAATCAAAATGAATAAAAGTTAAGAGCCAGCAAATCAGGCCAGACATGGATTTGCTGAGGCTCAATAGCTGGCAAGTTAAATGCCTGGGACTCAGGAGATCAAGCACCACAGCTAATGGAAGCTTCATATTACCCCTCAGTCTCAGGAGACAGCCAACTTTTATAGGGCAATTTAGGCCTGTGCACCATGACAAACACACACTGTCAAGCAGGAGAAACTTTAGGAAGCTATCCTTACCGACTCACATTCCCTTAGCTTCTTCTGGGCACTGTCAAAGTCGAAGTTCACATAGAGACACTCCACAAACTCTGTGATCGGGTCCTTATATGTATATGACTCCTGCGGAAGTGAGAGAGAAACCACCATTCACATGTTGACTAAATCCCAGAGCCAAATCGGCTTGCATTTATTAACCTTAATACCGGGACGAATATAGCTTTTTGGCGTTTTTTGTGTTCACACCCAAGCGATTTTCACTGTCGAAGCGAATGAACATGCAAATTCATTATCTGTCACTAGATGGCGCTTAATGTAAAACAGAAATACCCCGTACATAGGGTTCTGCGCAACTTTGCTTGCTTGCAACTCAGAAGAAGAGCAGAGAAGAAGAGAGCAAGTATTTAGAACATTTCTTCTAAATCAGATATAGCTCTTTATGTTCGAAACCAAGGAGACCAGCAGCTCAACATTTATTTTGGACATCGTGCTTTGCCTCTTCCTCGTCTTGTGGCAGTGATGACGGTGGCGTATATATGTCTTCTTCGTTGGTGTGCTCGGTAAGACCGTTTTGTGCTTGCGCCGCCAAGTTGTGTTTTAGTGTAACTTCAGAAGCACAAGACACGTGAGCAAACCATTCATTGGTCGGATAGTTTTTTGCGTCAAAAACGAACCCAGGCCAAAAAATGACGCTTTTTGGCATTTTCGCGTCGGTGTAACCTCATTGACGCCCTTTGTTTAGAATGACTTTCACCAAATCCTTGAACAGCACCTGTTGAATGACTTTCTGTCTGCGCTTTCGTACATCTTTGTTGGTGATAACTGCAGTTGTAAGGTATCGCAGGATGTGTGGGCACATTGTCTGGATAGCATTAAGATACCTAAAAAACACAAAGGCAGCACACAGTGTCAAAGTAAACATATCATGCTCATTTTCAGGTTCCTAATTGTATTTAGAGGTTGTACCAGAATAAGTTTATGTGGTTTATTTTTCAAAAAACACCATATTTTTGTTGTACTGGACACTGCACTGTGCCCTGTGTGTTGAACTCCTAATTGTTTAAGCTACAGAGTGAGGCATCTCACTTCTGTTCCATCTTTTTTGGTTAGGTAAGGTAATTGTAAATTGTAATTTCCCCATTGGGGATCAATAAAGAGTATGAATTATTATAAGGACTACCAGCCAGTCAGAAGCAGAGTATGAGGGCGTGCCATGCTACCAGCTAGGTGAGCATTGTAACATGTGTTACAAAGTGACGCCCGTTCGTCACGGAAGTAAAGGCTGGACTACAATAGATCACAAGATTACGTCGCAAGTTGCGATTTAAGCTCCTTTTTTCTGCTTATGGAGAGCTACATGACACATGAAACTTTACTGATGAGGGCCGGCGAGTTAAATCGGCTGTCAGAGTATACCAGGCAGACATACAGCTGACAACCTGTGGAGGCTCTGGAGACGGGCTCGGACATACACAGTACAAGCCTCCAGCTGTCCGCGGACACAGAGTGTGGAAAGTGAGTCAGAGCTTCCCTGACGGGTGAACTGAGACTCCATTTCCTCTGTAGTTGGCCTGAGTTGTAAACAGAAGGTAGTGGCTGGTGTGTGTGCCAGTGTTTATGCGTTTGTGTCTTTATTTTTTTTGCCATATGGCGAGTGTCATTTACTTTGTAAATGTATGAGAACTTGATTGAAGAAGAATTTTCAACATGCTCAAATCATCTCCACAATGGACTTTAGTTTTCAACAGTATTTCGTTACAAAGAAAATAGAAGTGTTCTAGCTTTGGCTATTTATTTATTTATTTTACTTAGGTATGTTGTTCATAGTTTGTACTGTTCTTTGGTGTTCCATTTATACAAGTTTTTCAAATGCTATTTTTTTTCTCAAAATCTCCCTCCTCCTCTCCCCCACACCAAAAGAATCGAGGTTTGTATCGAATCATGGGTTTGGTGTATCGTTACAGCCCTAGTATATATGCTTTTTTGCTATATTGAAAACACTGGGGGTAATTGTTGGGTCTTTGTAAATTCTAGAGTGTGGTCTAGTCCTACTCTATCTGTAAAGTGTCCTGAGATATACTAGACTCACTGAGGCTGATAGAGGAAGAGCTCAATGATGTTGTCTCTGCCTTTAGGATGGTTGAAGAACACAAAGAGGGACCAGTGGATGAGCCAGGTCCTCTGCTGGAGGGACTGGAGAGGAGAGCTCACAGACTGAAAGGAGAGAGGGTAGAAACGGTAGATGTTATGAAATGTTGCATCAGGCAATGTTTTAGAACAAGAACACAATTCAGACCAACGTTCAATGACCTTCCTGCCAAATGCAGAGAAACAGTCAAGAAGCAGGTTCACATAGTAACTTCTGAGGTAAATGACCTATAAATAGCACTAGATTATTTATTTGACTTTCATCTGGGTACACTTTTATTTGATTTCAGTCAGGATACATTGGTACTGATTCTGAATGAGCTCCGCTCTCAACTGTAATGCAATTTGTTTCAACGGTTACTAGAAACTGCAAGTATCCTTCCATGCTGCTACGTGCTGCTCGGCTCATCTCATTTGATCTCTATATTGCTAATGTAAACACTAGTAATTATTCACTTACATTGTTATCTATAGTCTCCCTTAGTCGAGTGAGATCCTCCATGGCTGCTTCCCAGTTCTGCATCAGGATCTCAGAGGCCAGTTTCCCCCACAGAGAGCTCAAGGCATTCCTGTCTGTTGAGGGAACCTAAGCATAAAGCAACAAGTTCAGTGTATCATAATCAAAAAAGACTGAGCAGTGTTTTGGAAATAATAATTTAAAAAACACAGATGAACACAACTGAATCTATTAAACATTTTCTATTCTTATGTGGTTATTCTTACCAGGACACGGAAGAAGTATAGATATTCTGCAGCCCCAGAGTAGTTCCCGCACTCGTACTGGAATTTGGCATACCTGTACAGTGTGTCCAGGTATTCTTGGCGAAACTAAGAAATAAATAAACAAGGGAAATATAAATTAAAAACCACATTGAACAAGGTTGAAAACTGACCAGCATCCAGTTATATGGAGGTTACGTATTATTCCCAAGGGGAAATTCAAGGTGTGGCACATTATTAAAGTTATAATGAATGTGGCTGTCAACAGTCAAAAGCCCTGGGGTGCAGTCAACTAATCCACTGTTTTACAAACTGCTAGCGCCTTTGCTTTATTTTTTTCCTCTCAAAGAAAACTAATTGTGAGAGGATGCAGGGCTGACAGATTCTGGCTGATTGGAGAATGTGTTGGCATCTTTCATCTTTCTAGGCAAAACAAAGCCTGTTCTTTTTCACAATGACAACAATCCCTTCTTTGAGGGTAGTGCACATGGTGTGGACACTATTTGTTATATAACTTATACAAAAAAAAAGGTATAATAAAGAAATCATTGGCAGAAAAGTTGCAAGTAGTTACTCTGATCATTGAGTGTGTACACTGATGCACATTAATGAGCACATTGGTGGGTGGTGTTGGATGTTTTAAGATTCTCAGATTTGGAAAACAGTCCTTCAGGCTCACAGTGGCAGCTGGTTGTTATGGAAACAAAAGCACATTGTGCAACCCGCCTTAAAAGATGCAGTGCATTCTGTATATGACAATAGGTGTGTGAATAAATCCTTTTAACATTTTAAAACTTACATTGTGTTTTTCAGAAAGATAGTCAAAGAGCATCCTCCCATCTCTGATGAAGAATAAAACAAAGATGAGCCATTCACAGTCCAAATACATACTTTCACATGTGTTATAATACTGTCAGCACTAGAATATAGAATGAGCATTCGAAGAAGTATTTAAGACGGATGCATTTCTGTGACAAGCTGATCTGACCTTGTGGACTGCATCTGTCGAGTCGTCTCTGGGTCTTCAAACATCTTGACAACTGGCTCTGTCTCTGACTGGAGCTGCTTCAGTTGGGCCACCACAGAACTCCTCTTCTCCCTCAGAGCTGAAACAGAAACAATTCTCACACTCACACAATGTTGTTACATCAGCAGTGGTTCATCAGCAAGAGGAAAAACTAAAAACAGTTAATCCAATAATATGTATTAATCTGGTTGGAAAATCAACAGCACAAAACAGTAAGATATAGGCAAGAACATATTTTCTGACCAAGTACTTTCCAGAAGACGGTACTATTATGTTCTGCTCAGGTGGCTGGTCAATGTTGGGACATCACAGGCACAGAGGCTATGTGACAAAACATCAACTGTATCATTTCCTTTGACTAAGTGGTTCAATACACGACTGATAGTCTGTATACATTTGCTTAAATGTATTCAATAAACCATGAATAATAATTTCCACCTAAAAGCTTTTGGACACACCTAGTGCTCAAGATGTTATCTGTTTGAAAGCTAGATGTTATGGCAGAAAAAATGCTATGAAAAGAAAGCTATTCAGTTATTATGCACCACATATCTGGAATAAAACTCCCTTTAAATGAAGGCTGAAAACTATTCTGTTTGATGCTGCCTTTTTTTAATCAATTAATCATTTTTTTAAATAAATCAATTGTTAATTTCTTACACTTTACTGTATCTTGTATTATTGCATTTAACGCCTGTTTTATTCTATTTAAGCCATTATATTTATTTGTTTTTGTTTTTATTTCTCTTTAATGTGTTATATAAAGTAAGTGAACTGCCTTGTTGCTAAAATGTGCTATATAAATAAAGTTGCCTTGCATATGGAATCAAAACAAACTATTGATATGCTCTGTTCTTACAGTGTGGAATTTCCTTGTCCGGGTACAGGTTTCTGTACACATCCATGGCGAAATCCACCATGTTTGTCTCGCTGAGGAGGTCCAGCTTTCCTTGAAGAAGTTCCTTTTCATTGTATATCTGTTATTAAAAACACAAAATATTTAGTTTCCTGTGGGACACACACTGACATTTAGGAACAACTGTACAAAACAGAAAAGAGAAACAACGACAGGACATGTGTGCTACTCATGCCATTCATCCGGTTTTAACCAACTTTAATCCGCTAACGTTAAGCTGAAACGTTAGCTAACACGCTAGGTGACGATAATAAGAAGAAGCTTGTAAGTAAAAGCCTTAAAAAATGCAGAGTCGTAGCAACAGACTGCTACTATCAATAACAGTACATTAACACCCCGGTAGCCACTAGCCTAGCTGTCTGTTTATTTAATGTAATCTAACGTGACAGATAGCCTAGCCTAGCTGGGGGTGAGTCGGTGCTCACAACAACCGTGTTTTTATGTATAAATACCCTCCAATAAACAGCCGCATTGTATGTTCGCGTTATACAATGAAAACTCAGTTCTACCTCTTTCACAGACAGGAATTCCAAAAGAGGAAACACCAAATGCCGGTCCAAAAAATGAGCTATCTTGGTAGTCAAGTCATAAACCGCCATCTTGCCTGGCTTCAAAATCAAACTTTATTGACAAACAGCGCTGATGTAACTACGTCTTTTTTTTGCATTCTGCAGAAATACAATATAGAGGTAACAAACAAAAAAAGAAAACGAAAAAAAAAATATTCCAGTATACAGGTAACACAAACTTGCAAGATATAGCCTACAAAGTCAGTAATACCACAATGTCTTTGCCTGTATGTTACAATATATCCAAATTGATAATTATCAAAAGATGAATACATTCGTCTACTCTTTTTTTACACAAATATGAAAGTTATATTTACCCACCCCAAATAATGCGATTAACATCAGATTAACAACACATGAAATGGTTTACACGTTTGACATTCAGAATGAAATAGCATACGTGATTAGATAGTGACTATTTCTGGACAGTTTATATATTATTATCCCCTGTAGCTATTTCAAAAGCTCCAGACAGCCAGGAATGTGTTGCACAAAATATTTCTTTAAAGGCATACAATTATATGTCGAGCATGCCGATAAGTAAGAAATAGCCAACATAGATATCGGGAAACATAAACACATTATTGGCTGAATTATTTTTATATGACTTTGCAGTTGTTAGAACTGCATCTACATCCAATAAAATCTTTTGAAGTTGAACAACAAGAATGAAGAAATTAAGTTTTTGAAGTTGAACGACAACAAAGTATAATGTCTCAAAAGTATTTTAGGTCAAGCATATTGGAGAGAAGGAGACTTTGGACTCTGTGTGGCTAAGCTAAATGAGACCCTATGCTGTTTTATTGACCTCCTCCAGGTCAGTAGAGGGACCAATCAGACAAGTAGCGGCTGTCACCACAGCAGGGACTGCGAGCAGAGATGTGGGACACTCATCAGTCAATGAGGAGGACAACGCACTGCCTGCTGGGAATGATATCAGTTAGAACCAGCTCTGATCACTGAGTCACTAGTCGCAGAGAAAGATCCATTTAGTTTAAAGGGGCAGTCTTGTTTTTTTACTGAGTCTAATATTTTATTGGCAGCTCACAAATGATAGATAGATAGATAGATAGATAGATAGATAGATAGATAGATAGATAGATAGATAGATAGATAGATAGATAGATAGATAGATAGATAGATATTGATCCCAACAAAATGGGACATTATAGTGTTACAGCTGAAAAATATCAGTCACACAGCAGAGAATATAAATATAAATGAAATACTAGGATGCAATATACATACATATACAGTATACATGAAATAATAATAGGATAGAATACAAGAACAAATATTTGAATATATACAAGTTGGGAATACAAAAATGTGCAACTGCTTAACTAGTAATGATAAATATGTAGATAAACCTATTGTGCAAGTTGCACATAGTGCAGTATTGTGGTGTCTCAGAGTCTCTCGGAGTACACCCAGTGATGACTTGTTAAAGAGTTTTATTGCCTGTGGAAGGAATGATTTCTTGTAGCGGTCCCTGCGACATCGAAACTGTTGGAGCCTCCTAGAGAAGGAGGTCCTCTGTTGGACCAGTGTGGGGTGGAGAGGGTGGTCGGGGTTGTCCATGATAGATAACGGTTTGTTCAGTGACCTCCTCTCCACCACAGCTTCAAATGTCTCCTGTTTGCAGCCAATAATGGAGCCAGCCTTCCTGATCAGTTTGTTCAGTCTGTTTACGTCGCTGGCTCCGATGCTGCTGCCCCAGCAGATGGCGGAGGAGAACAGAGCACTGGCCACAACAGACTGGTAGGACATCTCCAACATTCTGCTGCACACGCTGAAGGATTTCAGCTTCCTCAGGAAATACAGTCTGCTCATCCCCTTCTTGTAAACAGCAGTGCTGTTGATTTTCCAGTTCAGCCTGCGGTCGATGTTGACACCCAGGTATCTGTACTCCTCAACCATGTCCACGTCTCTTCCCAAGATGCAAAGGGGCTGCAGAGCCATTCTCTTCCTCCTGAAGTCAATCACCATCTCTCTGGTCTTATCCACGTTCAGCAGCAGGCGGTTCTTACCAGACCACTCTGGTCTTCAGGACCCTGGGGCTGATGCCATCCGGGCTAGCAGCTTTGCGCTGGTGAAGCCTCTCCAACTGTCTCCTCACCTGGCCAGGTGTGAATGAAAAGCAGGGGGGAGGGGTGCTTGAAGTGTCTGTGGGGGGAGAGGAAATCTGCTGTAGTGGTGGGGGGAGTGGGCAGGCTACAGGGCAGTGGGGGGGAGGAGGTGTAGGAGCAAGAGAGGGAGAGGCAATGAGGGGGTGTAGAGGGTTGGTGGAGTGGTACAGGAAGCAGGGGATGGCTGTGAGCTAAACATATTAAAGTAACAGTTTAGCTCGGTTGCTCTCTCACGGCTGCCTGGTGTTTGTTCTCTTCTTCCCCCACAGCCGGTAATCTCCTTCATCCCTGTCCACACCTCCCTCATGTTGTTCTGCTGGAGACTGGCCTCCAGCTTCCTCCTGTAGGAGGGTTTACACTCCCTCAGTTTATCCCGCAGTTTGTGCTGTACTTCCCTTAGCTCCGGTCTGTCCCATAACGTGAAAGCTTTCTTCTTCTCATTAAGAATGACTTTCACGTCACTGGTGATCCAGGATATGAAGACAAGGTCACCAAACAAAATTGGACTCATTTATCCCTCACACAGGAGTATTCACGGATGTTCAGTCATTGGCCAGCAGTTCAAGTCATTTAGTCACATAATTATAGAAACAGTAACTCACAAAAAAACTTTAAAAACTGCTCTCCCATCACTTTGCAGTTCTCTCTGTTCTCTCAAAGGCTGCAGTCGAGAGCAGACATTTTCATCAGTTTATGAAAAGCTAGGCAATGAATTCTCATATGAAATCTCCATGGAAGAGCTAACTCATGCCTTACTGTCACACAAAGAAAACCTTGAGTTGAGTAAATGTAAATGTCGTTCTTGCTGGCACATTCTTCCACTTTCCCTCTCTCTCCTTGTCCATCCTCGAGGCCAGGACATTTCCTGAACTCAATCTCAGTGACTGGCGGCCTTCCATTTCTTTTTATGAGAACAAGAGCCAGCTGGATGTGAAGCGCTTTAGAGTAGAAACCAAGAATTTAATAAAGACACAAGAGCAAGAGACACAAATTGAACTGATTAATTACAGACAAAGTAGCATTCTATAAAAAACATATAATACTAGATGTAATAACCTCCCTTGGATGATAATTCAAATTAAGTACCTTCTTGTGAGATTGCTATGCTTTCTACCAGGTTGTATACTGTAACAGCTCTCTAGAGCTACCAAGGATCGCAAGTGTCAAAGCGAATGACTTTCCACACTCTGACAGTAAAACAAAGGCAATAAAACAACAAGAAGAACAGCCTGTCCCCGGGGACTCCTACCCCTCCCTGAATGTCAACGTCCACTGCAGTTTCCTCACAGTGTCCCCACTAACAAAGTCTGCTGGCTGATGTTCACTTGTTTGCATTGGTAAAAAAAGAAATAATAACAGTGATGGTTTGTGGCTTATTAGGTGTGCTGGCAGTGCTGCAGTCACCAGGCAACAGTGGCTAGATACTTCCTCACTGTCCAGCCTTGTGAATAAAAGTGACACTAAAGATAAAATGGCGAGTGTTTTTTGATCTCTATCATCAAAGACGGTGCTACTTCCTTATTTTAAGCAATTTAACCAGCTCAATATTTGTCTTATCTGACCACACTACATTCTGCCTGTAATCCTTCTTCTTCAAATGTTTGGCAAACTCCACAAGCCTTTCGGCAACAATACGACACGCCATGTTTGGGGGAGAAATAGCTATGAGCCTAAAAATACCAGTGAAGTTCAGAGGAGGAAGCATCATGGTATGGATCTGTTTTTCTTATCATAGTACCAGCAGCAGAATGCAGAATATCAAAGGGAAGATGAATGAAGCCATGCCTCCTGAAAAGAATCTGTTGCCATCCACCAGGACAATCAGAATGAGAAACAACTAGAGTTACAACAATCCAAAAAATACAGCAAAAGAGGCTGTCTATTGCTTGCAAAGGAAGAGAATAAAGGTTTTGGCGTGCCAGTCAATCACCTGACTTAAAGCCAATAACATTTGTTGAAAAATTGAACACCTGAACAATGTGAGACATACATGCACAAACCATCTTGAAGCTGGCATCGCAAACAACGGCTTCTCCACCAAGTATTAAACACATGCCAGTTAGTATGTTCAATTCTTTAATGTTCAATTAAATGTCTTGTCTACATTTCATGTGCCTTACGTGTTGAATACTTATTTCCCCCACTGTGTAATATACTTTCATTATCCTATGTAGCTCATCGGAGTCAAACTGTAGTGTGTACTGTACATAATATTCCATCAATATAGGCACATAAAACCCTTTCTGTATCTAGAATAAATTTTATCCATATTTGATGTTTTCCAGCAGTCTATGCCATCAACAACCCTGCAGCAATCTGACCTGTTATATACTGTTTGTCGTCCAGCTTTTGTCTATGTACCTTGCTATCTCTTTTAGCTGTGTGTGTTTGTATGTATACTGAAGTTGACTGTACTGTACATTCTGTTAATATAGGGAGAGATAAATACCCTGTATGTGACAAGATACTCTGCCAATAATTCAGATGATTCTGTTTGTATTAGGTAAGGGGTGTATGTGGGGTTATACGTATACATTGTCATATTAATTGTGTTACAGATGGGACCGTGGCTGAGGCAGCTGGTAGCAGCAAAGTTATGACCCATTTCCCATAAATCCCATTTTCTCCTTTTACAAAGACAATGTTGCTAGTTGTTGTCGCTTCTTGTCAGCCCCAACAAAAAGCTGCTCCTTTACTGTTGCTTTATTTGATATTTTACTGAAGAAGAAAAACAGGTTGGAAGTGCATCTTCCTCTGAGAACCTAGTAAACTCTTCGCAGTTTTCCTGTAAATGGACAAAGACTAAAGCTGCAGTGAAGATGCCATAGAAGGCTGCCAATCTTCTCAATGATGGACTGTCTGTTAATTACACTGACCACACCAATCATCGACGCCAATGGACTGGAACAGGGAAGTGGTCGAAGCTATCACCACATGGGCCAGTCCTCTCCGGGAAACCACACAGTAGACTTTGCATATGCACATGCTTTGGCTAGGATCATAATCTAACATAAAGGCAGGGGCCGTAACATGTGTAAAATCAATACGGTAATGTACTGTATGTAGACATTTGCTGTAGGTCTTCATGCTCATACATTATGTATAAATATTGTATGTAATTATATATACACATGGAAGGAAGGGCATTAAACCTTTGATGGGTGGAGCACTCACACACACGCATCAGTTATCACCAGGAGAGCACAGGAGACAGAAAAGGCACACTGAGGATGTAGTCTGGGGTGTGGAAGAAAAAAAGTGTGAGAGAAATCAAAGTGAAAACATGAATAAAAAAAGGCAGAAGAAGGCAAACACAAATCTCACTCTGTCTCACTGTGTCACAGAGAATTATAGCAAAACAAAACCATTCAAATTAATCTACAAGTTTATTTGTAAGACTTCTGAAATACACAATAATTCAACAAAATATATGCTTGGGCATGTTTGATGTTAAAGTTTTTAAAAAGTGCTTTAATTGTCAATTCTAAGCACTCAGGCATTTAACCTACCCAGGATGCAACCGCAGCGCCAACTCCAGTTCTTTTGCAAGTGTCTTTTGGTCAGGGCTAACCTAACATGCATGTTAAGCACCTGAAAGAAACCCACGCAAAGGCACTCAGGCACTTTGTCAACTTCTTAGTAATTTATCTGCAAGGTTGACTGTCCAAATACACACACACACACACACACACACACACACACACACACACACACACACACATACAAATGTAGAAGTCAGGGTTGTGTTGACCTGAGGGGATGTGTAAAGGCAACAAAAAGTAATTCTGTTCGAACGAAATGCATATTGAACTGTGGGCTTGACTATGAATGGACAGCAGTCACTGAGAGTAGCAGCTTTACAACATATTGTACTATAACATGGGCATACAATCTATACAAATGATTTGCATACATGCAAAACACTGTTCATATTCATTCCTCTCACTATTGTGCACCAGTCCCACAACAATTTTCTGCAAGACGTGAACAGGGTATAATGTGTAGTAGGAGCCTGACAGGCTGGCAGAGCATTCTGTACTGAACATCAAAATTAAAATAGTTCCAAAATTTGGTCATGTTGCAAACAAAAAACTCAGCCTGCAGAATAATCAGACTTTAATCTTGTCAAAGACCACAGCTACATGCTCAAATTACTATTGGTTTTTAATGACTTAAAAACATTATTGATCTTTTTTTTTTTTACTTCCTGGGGGCAGCAGAACAAGCTGTGAACACAACAGTATGGTTTGAAAAGTCGATGCATGTTAGCAAACAGTTTACACAGTCAGCAGACCTGGAGCAACATTAGCATTCATTTGAAGGTGGTTTCTTGACACCTGACAAATATAAGCCAATAAGTCTCCTTTTGCTCGATTTTGGTCTTCACCATCTCCTGGAGGCAAAATCTAGCTCTTTTGCTCAACTATGTTCACCAGCTAGCTGCTAGCTTTGTCTATATGCTATTTGGTGCTGGACAGATGTACAGTGGGTTTAGCAGATATTTTCAATCAGCTTTTAACATAGCTTAATGCTGTGGCTGAAAATTACAGTGATGTCCGTAAAACCTAAACAATGACTGATACACTAAAACGCTCAATAGAGCCAACAGATTTGCAATTGAATGATATTTATCTGTGGATTTGTCACTTTTCCCATTATACCGACACTTGTATAATTCATTGTTAATATAAAACATTAATTGTAATTTGAGATTTCACTATTATTGCCAAATACAAAAATATCTCTTTTCCCCACTAAGTCTGCCTTCAGCTTCCTTCTCTGTGTAAAGTTGTAACATTAAGGTTGCATTGTGCAGACATGTTTAGATCCAAATGAAAGCACTGAAAGTTCTTAATGAAGGTTTGAGTGGGGCTACTGATGAATTTGGGCTTTAGTTTCTTAAAAAGTAATGTCATTATTTACTCATCACATTTTAAAGTCTCATTCTCTGTGGGATACTAGTCTGTTGCCCAGATTTTTCTCACAACCCCTTTGAGATTGTTAGAGTAATCTTCCAACATTTAAAACATCTAAACCACACAAACAATTTTGGAATCATTTTTAATAATTGTGTGTCTTTTTTGTCTGAGTATAACCTTCAATTCTATTGATTTTTTGGAGTGATGTTTTTCTGACTCACATGGCATGTGTCACCATTTACAGGGCAGAGTGACTGTGTCAATGACTAGGATATCATACCAACCTAAATAGGTTAATTAATTGTTAAAAATATTGCTTGTTATTGCTATATTGCTAAGCTAAAATAAAGTAGTAACTCTAATTAGCTAATAATCCTAAAAAAGTTGACAGAAAGAGAATACTTAATATATGCAGAGGAAATATTTATCTTGACTGGGCTGAAATACTGTATGCTGCAGGAGGATGCACGTCAGAGTGAAGAGGAGCGCAATGTTGTTATCTGCATTACAAGGGATTTGAAGGCAGAAACCTTTGACTGAATGAGGTCTGTGAAGTTCCCCCCTCGGTGTGCAGGCTCATTATTTTTTCTGTGTAGAGGAGGAGAAACAAAAGTGTAAAGCATATGTGAACATGTGTATTTTTGCATCCCTTGACTTGTGTTTGTCTATGATACAGATGTGTTACCTCAGTTTGATGTGGTTTGAATGACAAGTCGCATGATTCACCATGGCGACCAGATGAGAACAAAGAATTGTTTCTGGATTTGCAACCTGAAACGTTTCATCAGGACTGCCACCCTTGCCTGCATGTAGCCAGTACAAATTTATATATATAAGATGTACCTTGTGTTCATAGTGACTTATTTGCGTCACCAAAGAGATTTCTATCAAGTAAAAGCGATGATTGTGTGTTTTATTTTGTTTTGGATATGTTGTCACGACGAGTCACTGTCGCTTGTGAGTCACTTGACACATCCTAAACTCCATAGAGCTGCACTGTTCAGCAAACACTTGATAGCCTGTGAGGAAAAAAAAATGCAAATATGATAAAGTATTTAGAATACTGCTTGTTAAAGATTGGTTCACCTGAATAACAAAACAATACAAAGGTAGTTTTGGTTTTATTTGACATGTCTGCCTCCACCCCAAAAGGAATTCCATTTTTAAAATGTAGTAGCAAAAAGCAGAATATTCAAGAATTTATAAAATTCAAAAAAATTCAAGTAGCAATACCACTGTAAACATACTCCATTGCAAGTAAAAGCCCTGCATTGAAAATGTTACTTAAGTATACCTTAAAAACGTTACCAAAAAGTAAATGCTCTTAATGTGGAAAAATGGCCACGTATAAAATTGACCTCAACATTGTACTAAAGTACAGTATTTGGGTAATTTTACTGATTCCACCACTACAGTGCTTACATGGCTCAGTAATATACGTACAACAAAGTGATAAACTATGTATATTTGTAATTTAGGTGAACTAATCATTTAAAATGAAGTGGGCAGGATGTTAGAAGATTATTTTTGCACATATCTGTAACAAATTACCTCTTATAGGCATGAAACTAAACCATGAAGCCAGCAATTACAAATACCTTTCTGTAGTTTATTTTAGTTTTAGTTTTGTATACATGCTTATACATGTAGCTTCCATGTGCACGTTTAAAAGCAGACTTCAATGCCCGAGAGTAATTGTACAGAGCTGCATCAACGTGATAACAAGAAAAGCCACAACTCAGACACTGTAGCCTCCTTATTTAGAAATATACAAATATTGATTCTGATAGAGCAGAAAAAAGAACAAACACAATCAATGTTGCATTTAGTGTTTGATACCAAGAGATTGCACTCAATTGATTCACTCCAACTAAAGCTATTTAAGGCTTTTGTCTGTGCCTACTTCTGAGAAAACCTCCACTGAGTCAGTCAGCAAGATTTAGATTCAGACGAGCGACTTAAATGAAATTAGTATTCTGTAGAAACCTTTTATGTTCTTGCACTGGAACGATCTGGACAGATATGAAAACCTGGCACGCGGGATAAACTGCAGCATAAATCAGAGACAAGATGAGCTAAACTGTCCTTCAGCGAGATTCATTTCTCCTTTTATTTCACCCCCAAATTGTTGAAATATCTATTCAGTAGGATTACAGAGAGGCCACGCCTTTTTTTACCTGTGATCATGCTTGTAAATGCTCACATGTCATCTTGATGTATTTGATAGACCAGTATTTTTCTAAGATCAATACAGCTTGAACTAGGACTCTTGCGAATAGCACTTTAAACATTAGCATTCTTCTTGCAACAGTATTTTAACCATTTTATACATTTGATTGCACAATCCTTGACTAAAATGTCAAGGATCTTGCATCAGCATTTTGGTCTTAGTTCTGATAAACATGACTACAGCACACGCATACCATAGGGCAGATTTACATCACCTAAGATAAGAACAAACAAAGGGGAAAAACCTGTAGTATATAGACCTAGTCATGTCATTCAAGAAAATAGAAAATCTTAATTTAAAGAATTACTTAAAGGTCCCATGGCATGAAAATCTCACTTTATGAGGTTTTTTTAACATTAATATGCGTTCCACCAGCCTGCCTACGGTCCCCCAGTGGCTAGAAATGCCAATAGGTGTAAACCGAGCCCTGCTCCGCCTTTGAGAAAATGAAAGCTCAGATGGGCCGATCTGGAATCTTCTAGGTCGAGTATGCTGAAAGTGCTGTGCTACAGCGAAATGCAACTTTAAGTTGTCTATTCAGCAATCCAGACTCCGGCTTTATGTTTGATCTAAACCCCTTGCCCCTTATGAGGTCATAAGGGCAAGGTTACCTCCCCTTTCTCTGCTTTGCCCACCCAGAGAATTTGGCCCACACGTGAGAGAGAGACATCATAACTTTCAAACGAGCAAAGTGGCAGTTGGTCAAGGCCACAACCCAAACCTTCACCTTGCCCCCCCCCAAGATATGATATTAGGGGACCACTAAGGTGTTGTGGGTCTGCTGCCTTTATGTCCGTTCTCCCTTTTTCCCCTGTGTGTTTCGTCTGTCTCCCACAAGAGGTCACCCTAGAGGAACCTGGTCCAGAGGCGTGGCCACACATTTCCATCCGCCTTCCTGCACAGCTGCAATCCATCTCCATCATTCCATCTCCACAGTATATAAACCCGGGCTGACCACCTCTTCAGCGCCAGTTTGTTACAAACCCCTACGTGGTAACTAGGCCAGTCATTTAGTGAACGTTGCTTGTGATACTTTGCTATTTGTCTAACTTTGTTTTTCGTCATAGATCTCGTGTCCCGTCGCTACTCTGTGCAGCTTCCCCAGACGCACTCTGTTTGGATGTCCATCTACTCATTCACCACCTCCTGTACTACGTCTGTTTTCTGGATTAAACCTTTTTTTTCGTTACACTTTTATTGTCTCCTGTGTTGTTCTGTGCCCGGGTCCAACTGAACCCCAACATAAGGTCTACATACGTAAAAGCATCCAAAGAGCACCATGGGACCCTTAAAGAACATCTGCTAGCTGAGCAGCACTCTGTATTGAGCAGCACTCTGTATCTCAATAAATGCTGTTAGTATCATTGAGGGTTTTATGTTTGCATTTGTTTGGCCATATTATCAGTGAACAATATCATAATCTCATCTCTACATTTAGGTGAATGAATTAGGTCCTGTGTTGTGTTGTGTTGAATGTTGTTAAGTCTTGTTATTATTTTGGATGTTGTTCTTTCAGTGATGTATTTAGTGTTTTTTTGTTTGGTGGTTGTTTTTAATCTAATAATGCATGGCAATGTATAGCTGCACAAGTTTTGGTTGGACTCCAGGAAGAATAGCTGTGGCTATGGCCCCAGCTAATGGAGCTCCCAATAAATCAAATCAAATTTCTCCACACAATTCATCCGTGCCAGCAGTAACACTGAGGGTCTAAGGACATTTTATGCTTGTGACCTTTTTTATGATTCTGCTCTCAAAAATATGCAATTTAAATATTAAAACAGGCCATCACCTTGCAAATTAGTTGCAGTTTGCCTATTTACATATACTGTACAGTAAATATTTTGCAGGAATAATTGGATGGCCTTTCAAAAATCACCTTTTAGTGTGAAAGTTCATTCTTGACCATAGCAACAGTTTTTCCTCAGTGGACAGGATTTTGCTCGGTTGTCATGGAAAAAAATCTGTTTTCATCAAGTTGTCACCAGGTTCCATAATTAAGTCACATTAACTTACTGATCTATCTCCATGACAACTGAGAAAACTGTCCACAAAGGAAGACTTAAACCCAAAGAATATCTTAAATATTTATATAGACCTTGCCTATTCCATAACTCTTAAACTTACCTTGGGATGTGGGTGAAAGCTGCAGAACAAGCCAGTAAATCCATCTTAAAAAACAACTACAAAATCTTACTGCTTGTTTTTCTGAATCACTGTGTATGCTAAAAAGGTAGCGATGGAGTTTTTCACACTATAGTCATGGGTGAGCCGGTCATGGCCTGAGAAGCAAAAAGATAGGAAAGCATTGTTGGAGGAACAGAGAAAGAGGAAACGCAGACTGACCAAGCGAGGAGCCAAACACAAGTAAACATAGGAGCTGCCATATATCTATTCTGAAGCTGTACGGGGAGCTCTACAGAGAAACCTGCAAGCAAAAAGCAAGAAAACAGCAAATTAATTGCCAAAACTGCATAGTGCCCCTTTAAAGAAATGCCAATAAACCAGAGCATGTTTTTCTCCGATCCCAGAATGCTGTGTGGAGTAGCCTGACCCTCCTCCGCAGCGCTGTGGAGGAAGGTCTGGCAAAGCGAGACTAGGGAGGATGCATCATTGGTGTGACTATGTACTGTGGGGGACCTAAAGACATTCTTCTTTGTTTTGAGATTCTTTTTTTAAGATCTTGATCACAAAACGTCTAAAGAATGTTTTCCTTAATTTCATTAAATAAAGAAATCCTTGGCTGATTGGACATAACTAAAGCTTTCCTGCGAGATCAAGCTTCAAATTACATACAAAGCTGTAAATGACAAATGATTCTGACAGCTGTTGTTGGCTTCATTTCCTTTTTTATGATTATTGTTTATTTAGTTATTTTTAACGCAAGCAACCACAAAAACAATGTTAACACAAGATCAGACTTTAATTCTACCCCAACAACACCCACAACCAAGCCAATAAAATACAAAATGCACATCAGAGTACAATAAAAATGAAGGATTAGAAGGTGAGTGACTGTGTGCAGTTTTCTCCTTTTTAAGAGTGCTGACCCAGGTCGAGTATGTCTGTATATATAAAAAAAATAAAAATAACTATAGCTGAAAATGCTGTGCTACAGTGAAATGCAACTGTAAGTCATCTATTCAGCAATCCAGACTCTGGCTTTATGTTTGATCTAAACAGAGTGCAGGTTCGCAGAGGAAGTATTTCCTGTCTTTTCTTACATTTCTGAAGATGTTTGACAGGAGGCAAATGGTGACAGCACCTGACACGCCTGCTCAAATGAGGCGTGTAGTTCAGGAAGCCTCTTTTTAACTGCATATAATCAGAAGGAATGTGTCAGATTCCACACACTGCCACAGCTGCCATTACAGAGTGGCAAATCAAAAGAAGAGCATCTTAAACTCCCTTGCACTGAGCTACCGTGGCAACAGGCTGACCCCGTTTCTATGGTTATGGTGTCCCTTCTGCATTTCTTCCAGGACAACGATGGCAAGAGCAAAAAAAAAATGGCTCATGGGTATGTGGGTGCAGCTCAAACTACAGCGGGTTGTTCACTTGATCACCACAAAGGAAAGGATGATACTAGCAGGTAATAAATGGGAGTCTGGAGTAGGATTCCTGCACCTATACAGGACAGTTCACATCTCCTCTCAGTCTCAGGGGTAAATTGAGTTAAGGGCTTGCAGCAAGTTCAACAAAGATTCAGCTTTTAAACTGAAACTGATCAATGAATACCTCCAGGTAGTTGACTTTTCTTCCCCACCCAGACTGCCAAGTTAAGACGTACCCTACAGGTATATCAGCCTCAACGGCTTTCAGCTCTGAAAACTGAAAGACAGCTTGAAAGGGGGACGTCAGTTTGTGCAGGATTTTGGGGTTTAAAACCTCTGAGCTGTGTGAATAAAGCGTATAAATGATGTGGATGGTGATTTTATTTCCAACTTGTTCTTCTACTTCCCCTCCTTCTTTCCCCATCTAGCTGAAGCTCTGCTCAGCAGTCTCTTTTCTCTCTCAGCTGTGACTGAGACTGCCTGCCGTTGCTATGCAACAATCAGAGTAACAAGAAACATTATTGACTAAAGTCATTAACTTAAGGCAATAGTTCAAGAGAGGGATTTCAGACCTGGAGGCATGATCTAACTCCTGATTTATCAAGCCAGCAAAACAAAGTATGCAAGATGATGTGATGGACGTTTTCTTTGCACTGCAGCTCTATCTTGCTCAGTGTGATGACTTATGACAGCTGATGATAAGTGGCTGTCAGACACTGATGGCAAGCACTGCCGCAAAGGCTTTTCTTCTTCCTGGTCCCCGGTGTCCACAACCACACCCAAGCTCTTGACCCTGAGTGACCCCTTCAGCAATCCAATTCCATTTCCTGCTGCCAGCTGCGCTGAATGATTACTCTGACTGACTCCATTCACGGAAAAGGAGTGGGGGTTGGGGGGTGGGGGGTGGGGGGTGGCGCGTGCACGTGTGTGTGTGTGTGTGTGTGTGTCTGTCCATCTGTCAGCATGTGTTTTTGCCAGAGCAGCACAATTTCTGCAAATGCCTGAGCGATTTACGGTGTGCTTGTGTGCGTGGGATTCTGTTCATTGTTTCGGCGGTGTGTATGTGTGTGTGTGTGTGTGTGTGTGTGTGTGTGTGTGTGTGTGTGTGCGTGTGTGTGTGTGTGTGTGTGTGTGTTGTTTTTTATTACAGGTTTGATTATTTGTCTGGGAGAGTCCCCTGGCAGAACAAAAACAGGCATCAATTAAAGCTGCTGCAGTGTCCCAGCCCCTTTAGATCAGTAATAATGTAATGAAAGCCATCTCAAGCTCACCTCATCTTTTTCTTCTCAATCAGCTACAAGTGATGAGGCCTGACATGGACACACTGTTATCTGTCAAAGTCAGACCCAGGATGGTTGTTTCACATGAGAAAAGGTCTGTATTTGTCCTATGAATTTGACAAAAAAATAGGAATCTGATAACAGCTGTTGGATTAGGGTTAGGGGGTTAGTTAGAAGAGACTTTACACACACATTTAGTGATGGGTTTATGAAAAGCTGGTGCAACAAAGCAGATTAGCTGAGTTTTAGAAATAAGGTTTGTTCTCATTGTGACCTTGTTTGTCATTTCAATTAGAAAAAAAGTTGATTCTTGAACTTGGAAACAGTAGCTGACAAAATAGTCTCAGCAAGACCTTAAAGCTAATTTATAAAAAGTTTTATTTCCAGGGCCATTGTTTTGACTTCCAATTTCCAATTCCCATTAACACAGGCATAGGCAAACAGAATTAAACATTTCCACCATGGTTACAGACAAATCTCCAATTAACTCCTCAAGTTGTCAATGTCAAGTGTTGTGTGTTGTCAATCTATTAGAAAGGAAGAGTAAGATTTGCTCTCTAGACTGATTTTTGAATTTACATGAACAGGGAGAAATCGGAACAATGCTGCATTCATGTGGTGTCCAAATAATCAGAAAAATTGGGTTGGCTTGCTGAGTTGACGTCATCTTACGCAGAAACATGGCTGACAAAAGTAAATGTTGGGTTGATGGTAAACTAAAAAAGTTGCATTAATGCTCATAATCAATAGTTTTTTTGCTTAGGTTGTAGCCGTTCAGATGACGCTGACCTAGATTAGTTAGAAAAGTTATTTATTAGCATCAACCCTAATAACAAGTGAGGTAAAGCCATATTTTAGAGGTGTGCGGATATGTACTGGTGCAGCTCTGAGCAATAAAATACAACACATCCTCTTTGAAGTGTCCATGTTGTTTCTACATTACAGAACGACTTCCACCCTTGGGAAGTGGGACCATTGGAGGAGTACTTGAATGCACCACAAGAGCTAGGAAGACTGGTATCCCCACAGACGGTAGCCTCCAGAATGCATTGCAGGTTGATTTTGAGTTACAAGGCTGACTTTCATGTTAGTCACTCTCTCGCTTTTACTATGCTGTACCACTCCTCTTCAATCCCACATACTTAATGCAACAAGCTTTCAGCCAGTCTCTCTGATGACTGTCAAAAAACGTCAATCTAGTAGGTGTAAGGAATCACCAACTGAAGCAGATGAGTCAGATTAAAGAGAGATGTGGATAATTCTCAACTCTTAAGCACAACATAAATTTTCCTTTTATACAAGCAGAGGAAAACACCTGACACCTGTGACGTTCATGTAAACCTCTTCCTTGACAGTAAGCAAGGACAGATTAACATTGGATATCAATTTAATATTTCATTAAGGGGTCAGATGATTCTGACTATTTAATTACATTAACGAGGCGAGAGTGAGCGAAGGTGGTGTGGAGGATAATGTGATCCTGCGGGCCTTAAGCACTTCTAATTACAGAGGCTGCACAGCACAGCATTCTGCACACCACAAGAACAAGACACAATTGTTCATTCACAGCATCTTCTCTCAGAGCACGCAATCCATATACTTCCTTCCCCTCGAATGCAATGTAACATTTTACTCCAGTTTTGCAGCGGAAACGGTTTGGTTTTTGATAAGCAAATTAATAGAGTTTGATGAAGGCAACTGCTAAAATGCTCTTTTTTTTCACTGATTCTCAGTCCTCCCACACGCAATTAAGTATAACACCAATTACCAGGAGAGCTTTCCCCCAGGGGTTTGTTGATTCTCTCGCTCTCTCTCTGTATGCTTTTGAACATCTGCACTCAAACCCCCCAAGTGTATTTGGCATAAACTGAGCTTCCCCAACATCAGTACTCAACCACAAAATCTAATTACACCTCCTGTGGTATTACTATTTGTGTTTCAACGAGCAAACACAAGCATCTCTTCAGCATGTCACAATTATATTTACAGAATTTCTTTGGAGTTCAACACAGATCCATGCAAATTGTTATTTTTTGTAAATTACATCTGCACAGCTTTGTTAGTAGCAATTCAGTGCTGTGCTGTTTCTGACAAAGGTGGGAAATGAAGGCAGTGGTAATGACATTGCTCCTGGTTCAGGTTTGATTCCCCTTGCAGCTACAGACAGGACTTTAAACATAAAAGTCTGCACTGGCATGTCGACACAAATACAGCATCATTAAAATCTGTGATGCAATGGCAAACAAAAAGGTGTGTCACAGATCATCATAAACCTTCACCAACCAATGGAAACAAAAACTATATTTCAGAAAAACACATTTCATGTTTTACCTTTAAAAAAACGTAAACTTATAATTGTGTACAGCTCACTATCCTGTACGGTTGAAACTTAATGTATAGATTCAAATCTTATATGAAATATATTAATAATATACTAATATGTACTACAAAGAGTTATCGGTTGTAATAGTTTCTCTTGTCCACGCTGACTGTGAGGAGGTCTATTCCAATGTTTGTGATTGGGGACAACATCCACAGTCATCTTTCTGTGTAAATTACATATTTCAAAGTGTATCTAAAGGTACTAGGCTTTTGTAGTCTGAGTTAGTGAAATCAAGTTGGTATCTTTTAAAATTACAGTCTTTTAATTTTTTTACAGTCTACTAAAAAGACTGAAAGATACCCACTAGATATGACAACGGCTGCATTCAGACCAATGTTAGCCCTGCATGAAAAGAACACGTGAACGTTCAAGTGTTACCTCGGGAACCGCTCAAGAAAAGCTAAAATAATAATCACTCTTATAAATTTTCAGAGTTGTATAATCCTGTCTCAGAGTATTAAAAACTTGTCTGCAGGGTTTTGGTATCTGATAAGCCTTTACATTCTTGGATCTGTTACCCAGTCTGGACTTTCTGGATTGTAGTTTATTGTCTTACTGGTACCTGAAGCAAATCCCCCTCACCAACAGTAAGGATGTATTACAAGTCTGTTTTTGGTCTGAACTCCTGCAAATCCAACTTCTAAACCCTCATGTTAGCTTCAGATGAACTGGAATTAGATTAGGAACGGATCTGTTCAGGGGCACTACGGACAAAAGGAACAATTACAGCAAACAAAAACTTCTGTCTGTGTACATAAGGGCATGTGAGTATTGTATTAAGACAATTAAGACAGACTTTTTTTTTTAAGTGTCCATATCAACCAGAAACGTAGCCTCAGCTGTTAGAAGCAAATAGGCATTAAACCCCCAATGCCTCCCCGATCAAATGACAGAACTCGTAGGCTTTCTTAAGCACTTGTCTGAGTCTTTTCCACTTGTCCTGTCCATAAATTCAGCTCAGCACTTCTAAATCCTCATCAGCCACTGACAAATGTGAACAGGACTCCCGAGTCGGGCTGGAGCCTGCTCTCAAATTGATCGAGCCGTACAACTTTGCTGCGTGTTTGGAATAAGCAAAGGCTTTCCTCCTCATCATCTCCCCCTTCCACATGGAAATCATCAGCAGGGTGGAGAGCAGCACGCCCCCGAGGGTGAGCAGGCACAGTCCCGCTATGACACACCGGTCCAGATGGGCCCCCACCCTGGCTTTCTCCCTCTCCAGCCGCTCCATCTCCCGGGCGGACACGCTGTCCGGGTCCACCCGGACGTCCCTGGGGACCGTGTAGGATATGGCGACCAAAGAGATGCCAGTCACCAGGCATGTCACGGCGATGATGAAGCCGTAATCCACAGACTTCCCCGAGCCGTCAGAGGACAGGTCGTCGTCGGACAGCAAGTAAAGTTCTTGGATGTCCTCCTCTTCGTACAGTTCACTTGAAGAGCTCTGACTCAGTCTGCAGGTTTGTGGACTTGTCCCTATCAGCTGGACATCATCATCATCATCATCATCTTGATCACCACCTTGGTGTTTGCAGGCAAAAGATGTTTCAGTTTCCTCCTCCGGCCGCGCAGCTGTCCGGGTCTCTGTCCATGGTGCTGAGGCATCTCCTCCGCCGGGCTGAAGGGACTTCCCCTCGTTGACACTTTGCTTATTCAAAACCAGGGAGGTGTCTCTCCAATCGGAGTGATCAAAGTAAAACAGTTCGAGATCAGCCATTAGAGCATGGGGCTGTCTTTCCCGTCTTGTCAAGCCCATGCGTTTTTTTTAAAAAACTACCTGAAATAATTTTTGCACGCTTTATCACTGCAAGCTACTTTTAGATCTGTGCCTGAAGTAATTGCACACGCAGAATCTACACCCATCCTTTTTCTGGGTGTATCGCAAGCATTTTAAAGTACAGCTAAAACAGTCTTAAATTAATTGCCATGACAATCTAGCCTACAATGCCATAATGAAATTTCCACTGCTCGGTAACACTTTCTGTTTCGCCTGTTCTGGCTTTTGCAAGCTCTCAAATCGCTGCTGCAAAACACTTAGTAACCATGCGACAGGACTAATGAATCTAACTCCACCTATGGGATTCATTAATCGGTTATTTAGCAGCAAAATGCGGTTGCCTGAGTACCTCTCTCCCCGTCTGTGGCTGCTCGCATCCCCGGCTGCTTCTGCTCCCTGGTCAATTAGAGGGAAAGGTCTGGCAGACCCCTCCCACGGACTGAGCTCCCGCAGACCGCCTTATAATGCTTATTACCGTGCCAACTTCGGGTTTCCCCGGAACACACACAGTAATCAGATGAGAGTCTGCAGGCGGCACACTCTGCACTGTGGGCAGGGGGATAGAGATAGTTCACATTACTGTAGCTCCCACCTCCTCATAAAACACGTACTGCTTTATATGTTGTAGTATCTAATGACTTTGCTGAATTTTATATACTGCAAGAAGCATGTGTTGGAGAAAGTGTTATCTTTTTGTATTTCGAACAGACCTGTATGATTTTTTCTTTTTGTTTTTCGAGACCCAATTGGTCTCAAAGGGGGGAAATATGTAGTATCTAATGACCTGTGACTTGAATCAGGTTCTGTACAAAGGGTTAATGGTTTCCACTTGAGTGAAAAGAGTCAACTTTGAAAGGAATGTTAATGTGAAAAAGTGATGAGTGGATAAAGATGTTACCCAGCATGTGATGTTATCCAAAAATGTGACTTTTACTATTGCCATGTAGCAAACCTGTATGTGACTTGGCATGTGACCTAAGCATATCCTACATAAAGTGCTTCTAAGATATTTTAAGGCAGTGTGTACATCTGGCGGAGACACTCTCCAAGCTTCTGCAGAGGTTGTAAATTGACACTGAATCTTCAATATAATAAATTTTATAATCAGGAAACAGTGTCAAGCGGCTTTCCTTATCAAACACATCATCCAGCAATGCTGTTCAGACACCACAAGATCAGCTATAACCATTAATAAGAGCAACTTTAGAGTTGCCAAGAATCTTGCTTGTAAGAAGTCATGGTTTCCTCACTTTCTAATAAACAGCAAACCATAGAAGACTTATGTTAAATGCAAACAAGCTATAAGGATGTTGAAAAATGCATTCTGCATCTACTCATGTTAATAACACCATTAATAAAGGTTTACGAGTTTCTTACTTTATAATAAACCACCAACAAAAGTAATCTGAAATAAGAGTACAGCCATGCTAGCAGCTCTGTTAAGATGTATTTTGAGCTAACATGCTCAAAATGGCAATGCTAACATGCTGGTCTTCAGCAGGTACAATGTTTACCACCATACCATCTTAATTAAGATTTATATAGCATGCTGACATTTGATAATTTGTGCTTAACACAAAGTAAAGCTGAGGGTGATTGGAATGTCAATAGATTTGTATTTAATCATATATCAAAGGGTGAACAAATTAAAAGTTTGACCTGATGTTGCCTTTACATGAAAAGAAAAAGGACAGGATTTACCAAAGTTATTTTAACTCATTCTGATTAATGTCTGAACCAAACACCATGACAATCCATCCAAAAGTTGTTGTGATATTTCACTCAAAACATCAAATGTCAACCTCATGTAGGCGCTAGAGGAAAAGTCAGAGGATCACCAAAGTCATTATGATTCATTGTCGGGGGAACATGACTATCTGTACCAAATATCACGACAATCCATCCAAGAATTGTTGAGATTTTACATGTAGGACCAAAATGATGAACTGATTGGCTGACATTGCCCTATATTTATGCAGCTAATGTCGCTAATAAGTCTAATAAGGACTTTAACAATAAATCATCACGTCTGCAGTTGGAATTGTCAATAAATAGTTATTAATAAATGCATGTTGGTCCAGATGCCCTGACCGAAAAGTCAGAGGTTCATTGGAGGGGTCACCTGATGAATCATGACCTGAAACCAGTGTTCGGCTGCAAGAGGAAATACACAACCTTGCAACCAAAAGTTGTTCTTCATAATGTCAATAATTTATTAACCATAAATAAAGTCATAAGTTACTAAGCCTTCAGGGTTTAGTAGGAAAAAAATGGTAACTTATTAAAAAGTGCTATTGTTTGTCATGAAAAAGCAGGAATAAGCTTATTGCTTATTGTTGTACTGAGTTGAGCAATGATGTGATTTATGCTTTTTAATATCTGAAGAGATAGTGTCTTTTTAGGCATGCCTTCTTTTAAGGGAGGTCAAAGGTCAGTAGGAGCTCTGCAGCTGAGGCGACAGGATTTTAAAAATACTGAAATCATGCGTCCACGTCCCACTCAATGCACCGTCCCACAACCCTCACCCTTTTTCAAGTTACTTGGATGTCTGATGGTTTATTTATTCAAAGTCTAAATGAAGTTTCAAATCCTGGTAAGAAGTAATGAATTGTTTTTTTTCCGTACGTTTATGAAATTACACACATGCACTTTCTTGCAGAGACTCAGATGAGAGGACTCTTATGCCTCTATGGTAAATAAATTGATTAAACAAAAGCATTTGTTTAATCAATACAAAAACTGGTGTTGGCAGGCATATTTTGTTACCTTTGGTCAGAGGTCAGTTTCCTTTGTTTCCAGTCTTTATGCTAAGCTAAGCTAACCAGCTGCTGGCTCCAGCTTCTAATAAACAAATGGAAACAAGAGTGGTATGGATCGCAAGAAAGTGAATACAATTTTTCCCAAAATGTTGAACTATTCCTTTAAATGTAGTAGGTGTGAAATACAACAACCACTCTGCCAATAGTTTGCTAAAGCTCTCCAATATCCCAGAAAAACAAAATACAGATCATCTTAATGTCCTCAGCGGTAGCTACAGTATGTGCTCAACAGCATTTGAGCAAGACAGGATCCTCTAGTCGAAGAACTAATCACTGAAGCAGCCTTCTCACTGGGAACATATTCAACATCATTATCGGTATAATATGCATTCAAACAGAATTATTGCAACAAAGAAACTGATCCAGAAAAGGGGATTCTCCTCCTTTGAAATAAGACAACCATTTTCTGAATGGCCCATTTTCAGAGAAGCTCTGCACAGCTGGAAGAGAACTCTACTTTGATATTAATTTAAAACCATGTCAAATCCTATACAGTCATTGCTGAGCGAAAAGCTCATATCTCCAAACTGGCAGCTTTTCAGGAACTAACAAACAATCAGCTTCACAAACTCCATCATTATGTTTTTAAAAGTTAGGTGGAGGCATGTACATCAAGGACTATAATTTTCTAACCCACAAGATTGAATTTAAATGATTAAATTGAGATAAATAATTTGCGTCACAAGGTATTTAAATGACAGGAATCTGCAGGAATATGGATGTTATTCCACTCCCTGATCCCCTTATTGAAATCCTTCGGCTTGCATTGTCTCTGCAGAGCACTGAAGCAAATGTAGGTTACAGGTAGCCGAAGGTTATGATTACAAGGCGCTTCAATGCTCCACCATTCAAGGTAATTTTCTCTGTTTACTAAGATCAACCACCCCGATGCCTGTGGCTACTTGACACATGCTGTATGCAAAGACTGCTGTACATTTAGCAGTCAGGGCATTTTCAGAGGGAGAAGAGTGTGAAGGCGAACCGCTTCAGGGTGGCTTTAATATTTCTGACGGAAAGAATGGAAAGGAGACAAGTTTAAAGCAACACATTTCACAGCAAATAGACTTTCAGTCTGCAGAGGGTCCAAGCTGGGAGTGCAATCCACAAAAAAGGAATCTCACTCGCCATTGTAAGTGTCATGACTGCAGGGAAAATAGACCGAAGTATGTGGACACCCCTGTCCATTTACTTTTTGTGTACATTTTGTTGTGGGCTGTTTTTATAACTGGCCTGGGCGTCTTTGATCCTGTAAAAGGAAATTGTAATGCTACTTACAATAACATTTAGATATAGCAGCGTTTTAATGGATGATTATTACGGTAATTAAAGATATTAGATCACATGTGTGTCATCTTTAGGTTTTCCACATACCTTTGGCCAGAAGTTAGGGAAATTCACAATTCTTTATCTCCTGACATATTTCCACACTCTCCACTTCTGAATCCAGGTGAAAAGTTCTTTTCAGCCCGGTGATGGAAGATGTACAACCATCAGCTCCATACATGCATGCCTTCTCTCCGGGCAGTGGAGGAGACGTGGTCATTATGATGTGGGCGATAACCAAGGTTACATTCGCCACGCCACGTAAACACAGCCTACAGTCTATTTATCGTCTACATTTGTCCTACAGCATTATGTGTTTTGTACAGTAGATGCAGAGCTTTAAGATGCACTGTTTGGAAAAATTGTTTTGTAGTTGTCCAGAAGTCTGTGGGTTTTCAGTGAAGTATTCTGCATACTTAATGATGTGAACCTGTGAAACATGAACCAGTTAGTTGGTTAGTTAGTTAATTAGTTAATTAGTTAATTAGTCATCCATCCATCCATCTTCATCCGCTTATCCGGAGTCGGGTCGCGGGGGCAGCAGCTCCAGTAGGGGACCCCAAACTTCCCTTTCCCGAGCCACATCAACCAGCTCCGACTGGGGGATCCCGAGGCGTTCCCAGGCCAGGTTGGAGATATAATCTCTCCACCTAGTCCTGGGTCTTCCCCGAGGCCTCCTCCCAGCTGGACGTGCCTGGAACACCTCCCTAGGGTGGCGCCCAGGAGGCATCCTTACCAGATGCCCGAACCACCTCAACTGGCTCCTTTCGACGCGAAGGAGCAGCGGCTCTACTCCGAGCTCCTCTCGGATGACTGAGCTTCTCACCCTATCTCTAAGGGAGACACCAGCCACCCTCCTGAGGAAACCCATTTCGGCCGCTTGTACCCTTAATTAGTCAGTGTTTCATATTATATAGCTTATGTCTGAGTGTTGCAAACATGTAATATTAAGAGCTTTCAATGTTTTCATTTAGCAAGAAATCATGTTTTATGCAAATAACCAATACTTTCAAATAACAAATAAATACGTAAAAACAAACCATGTATTAAATAGGTGACTGACTGATGAGAAACAGTGCATCAGGGTGTGCATGTCAGAACATATTAGGGAGCTAAAATCTAATATTTGTTGAGAGTAACAGTGCAAAACAGCACTTAACATTATCCTAAGAGATATTAGAATCCCTCATTGCCCATGTAAGCAGTATGAAAACACATCTTTTATAAAACACTTTAATGTATTCATAAGCATATATAAGTGTTTATTGTTACATGTATTCGTCAACAGCTAAACATATCCTGTGGACATCCATAGGTAAAGGCTGGTGTATTAACACTTAATGAATGACAGTATAGTGGAACGGTTGTTATAATATAAAAAGGTTTTTACAGAAGAAGTTATAGTTGTTGACAATTAGTGAATAGTACATTAATAGACACTTAAAAAATTGTTTTATTTAACTACAGGTTATAGTGTAACAAAAAAATCATGTTTTACAGCAAACATTATTAAATAAGGAGAATTAAAGTACAGTGTTTCCTGATATTCTTTGTTTGACCTTAATTCTTGAAATGCGGACTCATAATGTGATACACGATGCTGCAACATTAATGCCACTACAGTTTCTGCTGCCCTGCCTATAGCAGTTTCTAATACATAACCATGATTGTGCCATGTCAGAGAGAGTCACGCACAACCCCCCCCCCCTCCACACACACACACACACACACACACACACTACAGCCATTGGGGCCTGAAGGGGCCGTTGCTACACATGGCACAGAACACGGTCCACGTGCCGAACTACAGCTGGAGGTTGAAATGTCTGTATACATTTGATTGTACATTAAATCATCATGGATTAAAAAATGTAACAGACAACATAAAAGTGTGTACGCTGTAGTTAAAAGGAAACAAAAGGAGAGTGGGACTAAAGATGCAGCACTCTTAACACCTGCACATACTATATATTGAGCAAAGCCCGGCAAACGCTTATTCAGCTGTAGCCTTTCTGCGTGATGTGTTCTCCTGGGATGTATGTGTGTAAACCTCCATCCTCCAGGCAGCAAACAGAAAAGAGGAAACATTCATCTGTCTAAGTACGACTTTAAGTGCAGCGCTGCAGTGAAATAAAAACCAACCACTGAGAGACATACTGAGATGAGCTCCTGCAAACATTCTGCTCCATCCCCGTCTGGGTACCAGACTTTTCTCATGCGATATTTTTGCTAGCAACAGCACTGCTCTGTTGTTTATGATCTAAAGTGATTTGTCATTTCCTCCAGAGATGCTCCCAACCAGCAGGGCCCATTTTATTAAAGCCATCCGGCGAAGTGTGGCATTTTACACTGACGGATCTGCTCTGAAGCCAGAACTCAAGTAAAGCTAAGAATAGCATATAGGAGGACAGCAGCAGCAGAGGCAAAGACACAGGTCCAAGGTTAGACCAGGACACAGCGATGCAGGCATTCAGGAAGATACAACTGAGTCAGACAGCCTTTCAGCAGGGGAGGACGTCTTTGACTGGACAGTCACACATAAACACACATACACAACCATGTGTCTGCTGGATGGTTCGTGTCCTGTAGTCAATCATAAGAGCTGAGTAAAGCTGTAGTAGTCTTATGTCTCTCTGCGGTGCCACTCAACACAACTTAAAGGGTATTTGGATGAGGTTCAGGCAGGTAAATCAAACAAGCATTTGTCCCAACAGCACAAGTGCAGCTAAACTACAGGCACAAGAGGAGACTAAAGGCCCCTGTTCATATCTTCACTTCCCCACTTCACTAATAATCCATCAAGGACTAACATCTTTAACCACAAACAAACACAAATGAAATGATTTCACCCATCAGTTATTGGCCCCATTCCCAATAAAGAAAATTCTGGGTTTTATAAAAAGTAACATAACTTGCTGCAGTTGCTTGTTCAAGGGCCAAGTTGAGTGTTTTTTTTTTTCTGACACCAGATTGTCTAAACAGTTGCTGCATCATATGAGGGTTTTTTTTGCTTGCAGTTTGTAGAATTCAGACAAATCCTGTTTTAAAACCAGGAGAGATATAAGTGTAAAACATGAGAACATGAAAAACGTTTTGTTTTAAGGTTATAAATCACTTTTTTGTATGTTTGTAAGTTGTAAAGATATGAGACCAGATTTATTGCTGAAATGTGAAACTCACCATGTTTTGAGCTAAAACTACAGAAGGTGGAGGATCTTACTTGAAGTTAATATGTAACTTTTGTCGTGGAAGTTTCTTGTACAGCGAGAGAGGAGTTTATTGGAAGTGAGACTCTGTTGAAACAGAATAAAGACAAACTGAATCAAGGTTTGCGGAGAACAATCGAAATGACAAGAACAGTTTTCACAATGCACACGTCAGCTACAGATCGTCTTTCCCTCTTACAACAGTAGTCTCCTGCCTTATATGCCGCCCCCCGCCCCCCCAGGGAAGAGAATACCTTGTTTGGAAAACAGTCTAATCTTAGTATAAGAATTAATAAGAACATCTTGTTTCTTTGGATAGGCTATGGTCTCGACCTGGGACCTGCTCTGATACACACAGCTCTAGACCACTGCTTCTGTTAGACTTTATGCCATTTGTCCTTGGAGGAGAAATGCAAAGACAAACAGTCGTCTTCTCCTTCACGGAGGACACACAAAGAGAGATTCAGAAGTCATACACCCTGAAAAGCATTGTGAATAATTATATGAATAATCAACACATGCTTATTATAGGACATATGAAATCATGCTTAAAAGTAATTTTCTCATTACACTTTTAAATGTTTCTGAAACTGTAATTTTCCATCTGATGATCATAAATGACCTGTAATAGCAAACGAGACTTAAAGTGAAAACAGTGCTATTTTTACATACAGTAGTTTTTATTCAAGGCCTTTCCCAGGTCCGATGTTTCCCACAAAGTCATTGAATTTTTGGCAGGTAGACCGCGCGCTACAGAGCACACATTTCAACGGGTCACAGATTTCAGCTGAACACCATAAAAGCCTGTGTTGTTGTATCCAGCCAGGTAGAGGATGGCAGGAGATTTTTTTTTTTGATACAGGCCTAGTTGTATTTTAATTTTATCTGCTGTAGTTATGGGTGATCCTGGAGCAGGGCCATCATCCTCCTGGGGCAGGACCATCACAGAAAAGGAAATTACAGGGTTTTTTTACCCAAATACTAAACAATTTTTCAAACTAGGCTGTTTTTTCTTTAATTAAAATACTTAATAAAATTCACAAAACCACACGCCCAAACTGCAAAATCAAACTTTTGCACCAAATAGCACACACATCATTCATATTACCAGATGTTTGTCTAACCAACTACACACTGTTGGGCATAATGAAAAGCACTCTCATCTTTAGTATGCTTTGCCATAATACCACACACACACACACACACACACACACACACACTTTAATTTTCACCAAACAAGTCAGTGCAACATATGCACAGCAGATATATTTACAGTGGACTGAACAAAAATATACTCACCAAAAACAGTAAACTGAAAAATAAAACCGAAGAAAAAATATACAGAAAAAAAGAGGCAAGAAAAATAACTAGGCAGCATCTGTTACAGAAGATGGTGAATGGTGGACCCAAAATGCAGAGGCGGAAACTGAAGGTAGTTTTGATGCTTTAATGAAAAACTCAAATGCACAAAAACCAAAGTAGTCGAGGAAACAAGCAGGCAAAAACAGGTAAAGTAAAAAATAAAGTCCAAGTACAAACAGAAAACACAAGAACACTAACCAGGAAGACTAACAAACAGCTATCCACACAGGAGCCAAACACACACAGTAACACTACATGGGGAACACAAAGACTAAACACAGAGGGTAACGAGGTAACAAGAGGCAGGTGACACAAGGGCTGGGAAACTGGTGAAGGACATCACAAGGGCGGGAAAACCAAGGCAGGAAGTAAAACTAAACAAGATGGCACAGAAAACAAGACTATCACAACAAAACAGGAAACCGAACATATACAAGACACTCACAAGAGACCACAAGACAGAAAACTAAGAAATTAAGAAATTAGGCTAAGAAATTAAGACAGGAAAAGAGACTACCACAATAAGACAAGACAAAGCACCCAAACCATAACAGCATCTTCCATTGTTGTCGTAAAAAAGGTGCTTTTCATGGTGCTTACTTCCTGATTACTGTAAGCACTGAGGTGTTTGGCCAGGTGTTACATACAGTATATTGGCCAATTAGCTCATGTAGTGTCATTTTGAATGGCAGTGTTTTGAAATGGTAAACATATAACTTTATATTAGATTGCTTTATATTAGATTACTCTAGTTAATGCTTTGACTCGTGTCATGACACAGTGACAGTGATGCCAGATTTAGCTCAGAATACATCCACAGTAGGCCCAGACCATGGGATTCACTCAAGAACTCATGAGTCCTCGATGACTCGTATGTTGTTGATAACTCACGTGAGTCAGTCAATTGTGCAAATTAGCCATGTATGAGTAGATAGGTAACAAACGAGCGAATGAAGTCTCTCCTCAAGGTCAAATCCAAAACAAAAGCCATTATTTCACTTCTGAAATAATATACAATGTTCTACACATGTAGCCTAGCTACGCCTACTGTAAGTTTTGGTGTATAAATGTAGAATGTTATAATGCAATTAGGTCGGGCAGACCGTCCGAAACATTAGAAGCTCGCGAGTCCTCAATGACTCGTGAGTTGTCAATGACTCATGAGTTCTCGCGTGAGTCAGTCAATCGCACTAATCAGCCGGCTATGAGTGGATCTGTAGCAGACGAGCAAGGTCTCTCCTTGAGCTCAGGGTAAAGCAGATCCACAACACAAGCCGTTCTTTCACTTCTAAAATAACATACAATGTTTTGCACGTAGCCAAGCTAGGCCTACTGTGTAAATGTAGTTGGTTAAAATGCAATTAGGTTGAGCAGACAGTCCGAAACATTGCAAGCTCGCCTCAGCTCGCCTAGAAATGTAGCATATCAAAATTAGGTTCACTAAAGGCATGTCTCCGTTCCTGTTTCTATGTCTACGTTGGAAGCCTATATATTGCTTATGCTACACTACGTTGAGACAATAAATAAACATTCTGGCTCAACATGTTTTCTTTACCGTGACTAAATGGCTCTCCTGTGAGCAGCTGCATGAGGTGGTGAGTGGGTGTGCGCAGTAAGACTGAGTTTCTTTGGCGATTTAGCAATTCTGACTCAAATGATTCAAGTGACTCCAACAACCCAGATCAGTTTATTGAGTGACTCAGAATTACCCAAATCCTTAAAAGGAATCAGGTTGGCCAGGCCTAGTGGGCAATACAGCACCGTAAAGAAAACATTCCCACTTCTGTTCAAAGCGACGCTAAAATCAACACAAATTGGAAGTTACATATAGGCACTTTAAGTAAAAATCTTAATCTTATTATTTGCTAAATTTAAAGTATCTAAAATAAAAGTATTCATTGTGCAGTCAAATGTTCCTTGTTAGTGTTTTACTTTTATATTTGATCTTTGTAAAGTAATATTTCTGCTGCATTAATGTGTATTTTGCATTTTACTGCTGATGTTTAACAATGTATTCATTTTAAATCCTTTTAGAAGCTGTTGATTAGTTTATCTACAGCAATGCATCATATTCTATAAGATCGTCATAGGTTTTTAGAGCCGTTGTCCTGGGAAAACCACATACTGTATCTCTAAAAAGTTAACTTTTCATGGTGTCAGAAAAACAGCCCTGTTTTCAGCTTTGTGACAATGCATTTTCCAGCTGATTCAAGAGGCTTTTTACATAGTTTATTTAGCTTAATAAGTAGGATAATTGTATCAAATGTTGAAGATGCATGGTTTTCACTGGACAGGGAGGGTCTGAAGAATTGTAAGCTGAAAAGTAACTAAATCTGTCAACTGATGAACTCCATTCATGCTGCTGTGCTGCTGACTGTCAGCTGTCTGTTTGTGAGACATAAATCTGTTTTGGTTAAACAGGCTTTAGCTTTAAAATGGTTGACAGCTGCAGAGAAAATTCTCTATTTTTCTCTTCTGATCTTTTTTTCTTTCTTTGTCCTTTTTTTAATCTGAAGGAAAATAAAATTCCTGATTAAAAATATTCATTTCAAGTGGGCTTTTAAGAAGAGTGGAGCCCCGACTGCAAAGGCTCTGACACCGTTGTGTATGAATCTGGATCTTGGAACAAGAAGCAACGCATCCAAGGTTCTCAGGGTGCAGGAAGGCACATAGGGCAATAAAAGATCTGATACATAACTTAGGGCGAGGCATCTCAGGGCTTTATAGGTAATTGATAATATCTTGAAATCAATTTTTCTTAAAGGAATAGGTAGCCAGTTTAAGGAAGCTAGGGTTTGTGAAATGTGATCATGTTTCGAAGCTTGCAAAGCAGAAAGTGATGCTTTCTGTCAGGGGAGGTTATGGACTGGACCCCACAGTGTACTACCATTAATGAAGGGGGGTCAGGGTCAGCAGCTTGTTTATAGCAGACCTTGAGCCATGGCTGAAGTGTGTGTGTGTGTGTGTGTGGTGTGTGGTGTGTGGTGTGTGTGTGTGTGTTTTGGACTGACTTCCTTTAAGATGGCCTGCCACTGTCTCAGTGTGTAGTCTCTAGCCATACAAAAGCAATCTCTTTTCCTGATTTACTGAACATTATAGGTGTAAGCTTATGTAATTGCTGTGCACCTTGTGTAACAGCAGTATAACTTAAATGAATGGACACGTGTTATGGTTTATAGCTTTTTGGGAATAGATACGTGCACACTGATATATGTTATGGGCATAAATGGTGCACAATATCATCAGACTCAGTCTATCCATATGGATATGTACAGTATGGATGGATATAGATAGATAGATAGATAGATAGATAGATAGATAGATAGATAGATAGATAGATAGATAGATAGATTTCTTTTAGGCTACATCTGTTTAAATTTGACAATTGGCTTGGATAATACTGTTTCAATATTTTTCCTATTCTATAAACATTTATATAGTTAAATATAAAGACTTTCTTTTTGGTGGCTGGTCAAAAACACTGGCTACGGCCAACATCTTAATTGAAGCTGGAAAGAAAAAGATGTATAATGATGATATAGACATTTTAGTTGACACTAGTCAGCATTCACCGGACCTTAGGTTAATGCTAAGAATTTCTGCATCAGCTGTAACTTGGGCATGAAGTAGCTGCAGAGGATATCATAATATTTCCCCTGCTGCCATCGTTTATGGTGTTTTTTGTCAGACCTAAGCATTACTCTTGTTAGTGAACCTCAGCAGAAACATGGCAGTGGCCATTTCTGTTATTGTCAGAGGTAATAATGTGTGGACCCAGAAATTATCAAGTCCTCTAGCTCTGATGTGACAAATGTTCCCCCCCTGGCTTCAGGTTGAAACCAGGCAGAGCTTAATCTGCAGAGGTGTCTTTTCTGTTTCTTTCCATGAACATTTTGAAATTTAATCTGACAGAATTCTAGGTTTTGCGGGTTGATAAATACTTCATACTAGAAATCATGCTATCAATTTTGGCCATTCCTGCTTTTAAATTTGTAATCACAAGTCCTCAAGTATTATTGTATGGAAGTGTGACACTAATTCACTTGAGTATCCCTTCAAGATAGTATATTCTTTGATAGATTAACAGTAGAAATGCTGAGGAAAAAGAAGTTAGTTCAATATTTTAAGTTAAAAGAAAAGAATTCTCAAGTCTTAACAAAACAACACAGTAGAAATTAATGCAACTCAGTAAAAAAGACTTTCTACAGAAAAATACAGCCATTAGCTACATGTTTTTTTTTTTTTTTTTACAACCTATTGCATTTGATGTCCAAAACTGATCAAATGTTACTCAATTGATAAATATTTTTTGACTTGCAAAGTGTGCTTTGCATTGTCTGCATGTCTTTTCCAATGTTAATTTAAGAACAACCATGTTAAATTACAAGACAGGTCTGTGGTACTGCTCTCTTAATGACAAAGTCACATGACAACTGTCCTCAACAACATTATTGGTCTTCATGGGAGTGCACGTCTTTCAGCATTTCTCTCCCCCCATGCCTTGTCTTCTCGCTGCTCTACGTCAAAATAAGAGGCAATGGTTCTTTGGATTCAAGTTTGTGAAATTAATGTTATGTAGGAATAGAAAAGTCTGATTCTTAGGTTTCCTCTGAGTCTCGGTTTGGGTGCTTGTCAGGTGTGTCCTTTGGGTGGCAGTAAAACTCTTTCACTCATTTCCTTAAGCTTTTTCTTTCTGCCACTGCTGCTATGATTTAAATAATGTAATCAAGCAAATATGTGTAAACCGGACCTGTATATGATAACTGTAATATGTAAACCAATTATAATCAGCCCTGGATAATTTACCATTGATTTCATCATGAATATGTAAACAGTATTTGCATGTAGAGCCGGTTTAACAGACACCGATCCCTCTGATACCAAACCAACCAACCAAACCAAGTGATAAAAGGATGACAGATGGCTGAAGTCTTCATTTGGGCTATTTCACTTTCCCCAAGTTGCTGCAAAAATGGCTTCTTAAATCCACATTGCTAACCTGTCCACTCTAAAGGTAGGAAAGTAGACTCCTAATTAGGACAAATTTAGAAAAAAATAACTGATTTAAACATTAAATCTTGCTGCTAGAAAACAAATCAGCATAATTAACCATAGCAGATTTGTATTTTCTAACTTCACCCAGGACAAAAAAAGCAGATTGAACAATAATGGATTCAAGAAACTGAGCTAAAACGGACTGTTTCTTCATGCTGAGAGATAACGGGAATCATGGGAGAAAATGGGGGGGCGTCATTATTATGTAATTCCCTGTCGTCCGGGTCCACCTGTTGGTCGGGATGGACAGCTAGCAGCTTCGCTGTGTGTGTGCGTGTGTGTATGTATGTGTGTGTGCGTGTGTTTTGTGTGTGTGTGTGAGTGCGTGTGCGTGTGTTGGCATGATCCTCACCACGCTTAGCTGAGTTTGTGGAGAATGTGCACAGTTGGTGTGGAGGAGAGTTTTTCCACCTCCACACTGTTATTAAGAAAAAGAGAACAGGCAACTGCAGATTCCCATGTTGTTGGTAAGCATGGCAGCTAATAGAGGTCACTGCAGATCTGTCTTTTTGTTTTTTTCATGTTGGCTACATAAAAGAGTACTGGTTTGTTTTTTCAGCTTCATCTTAATTCAAGCTGGAAAGAAAAATATGTAGCCTATAATAATGATATAGACATTTTAGTTGACACTATTCAGCATTTTCCGTACCTTAGATTTATGCCAAGAATTCATACATCAACTGTAACTTGGACATATACCAAAGAACAGTCAAAATTCATATTCTACTAAATTACGGTACTTATGTACTTACGTACTTACGTTTCGTTTGGCAAATACAGTCCTGCAAAAGAGCATGTAGGCTCCACAATCTTTCAAAAAATCCTCCACTTTGAAGGTGTATTCCAAATGAAAAACTGCATGTAACTTCACCTGCAGCTATTGATCAGCTCCATCTTCCAGAGACTGCAGTTCATTCCATGATGCAGCAGCCTACTTTATTAAAGTAACAGCCTGTTGAGCTGAGCATGTTTCAGAGGTTTTTTTGCCCTGTAAAAACGCACAAATCTTAAAAACTGAATTATTATTTTGGGGTTTTCCTTAAAGATGCAGATCGACAATCCAGAGACTATATCCATGAACAGAGACAGAATAAGAGGCACTTGTTTAAATCATATTTCTAGACAGCACTAACACTGATTTAGTCAGCCTTAATGTAAGTAATGAACTAATAATATAAAATAAACAGAAATACAAAAATATGGTGTTACATTTTAGCGCAGCTTTGTTGATGGGGGTCTAATGTCCAAATTTACTAATGGACTAATCCCCTCGCATGCGTAATGAAAGCTCGTGCGTGCCAAGAGCAAGGCTAAAAACCAAACCGCCATCTGCCCGACACACACAGTTTGCTCTGACGAACACGGCGACTCATCGCTTTTTACGCACAACGCGATCGTGGTATTAGAGTCCGCACAGCTCGCTCTTTCTCACATTATGATGGTTTCATGTGCAACAGACGTCAATATGGTGCAATTTTGAGCTTTTTGAGATCGATTTACACTTTTCCCGGAGCTGTAGAGTTGATTTATCACTCGCTTTTGTCGTGCGTAAAACCTGTTTGGTACGTAAAGAGGCTCATTTGAGCCTAATACATTAAGATGGAAAACTTTACAACAGCTCCAGTGCTGAACTACACTTTGGGTGTTTGGACGGACTACAGTATCCAGTACAAAGTGATAAGTAGTTTACTGCTTTTTGCGATTTGCGCTTTAGGAATCGTTGGCAACGTTATGGTCATTCTGGTGGTGCTCACTACCAAACACATGAGGACTCCAACCAACTGCTACCTGGTGAGTTTAGCGGTGGCTGATCTGATGGTGCTGACAGCGGCATGTTTACCGAGCATCACTGACAGCATCTTGGGATCCTGGGTGTTTGGCCACTATGGGTGCCTCTTCATCACCTACTTCCAGTATCTCGGGATCAACGCCTCCTCTTGCTCCATAACAGCGTTCACCATAGAGAGATACATCGCCATCTGTCATCCGATTAAAGCCCAGTTTCTGTGCACCCTGTCCAGAGCAAAAAAGATAATTTTGTTTGTTTGGGCTTTTACTTCTCTGTACTGTGTGATGTGGTTTTATCTGTCAGACATCAATGAGTTGGTGTATGACAACATCACCATCATCACCTGCGGCTACAGAGTCCCCAGGAAGTATTATTTACCCATTTACTTTTTTGATTTTGGCGTCTTTTTCGTGTTGCCGCTGCTGCTCTCTGCGGTCTTGTACGGCCTCATCGCCAGGATCCTTTTCCTCAATCCGCTGCCCTCCGACCCCAAAGACAAGAAGAAAAACGGACACAACAACAACACCAACAATAAGAGAACCAGCTGCAAAAACTCCCGTCACTCCAGCTCCACCGCGACCTCCCGCAGACAGGTGGGTGTGAGCCTGGAGAGGATGACAGCGAGGCTGCTGATCTTTAACAAGGGACTACATTCTGCTGAGGATGTGGCTGAAAATGTTATATCCCAAACACAAATATCTTCAGATTATAATCACAGAATATCACAATAAAATAGCAAATGTTTATTCTTGAGAAGCCACAACCAGCAACCTTTCGGCATTTCTGCTTAAAAAAAATATTTAACGAGATCTAACTTCACAATTAATCGATTATAAAAACTGTTGATCAATTTAATTGAGTAACTGACTAACTGACTTATTGTTTCAACTCTAAAAAAAATGAATACAAACAATGTATATTTGATATGTGGGTCTGGCAGTTAGTTTTGTTTTCATGTAGCTACTAAAACGTTTTGTGAGCTTCCTCTTTTAAAAAAACGATTTCAAATGGCCAGAACTTCCTTATTCTCAACTAAAAAAAAGGCTTCTTTATAGACGTTTGTAAACTCATATTTATAAAGAGGAGAGAGAACTGAATATGGTTACCATGTGTGGCTCCATATGTGTTATTTTATTTACTTGTTCACAGCTCAACAGTATTGATTTGGCCATTAAAGACTCCTCTGGGAGTTTTATTGCAGCAGCAGTTCTTATATTTCTGCTTGTCGCCCACTACAGGTGACCAAGATGCTGGCTGTGGTGGTGATCCTGTTTGCCACTCTCTGGATGCCGTACCGCACTCTGGTGGTGGTCAACTCCTTCCTGGACCGGGCCTACCTGGACAGCTGGTTCCTGCTGTTCTGCAGGATCTGCATCTACCTCAACAGTGCCATCAACCCGGTCATCTACAACGCCATGTCTCAGAAGTTTCGCGCCGCTTTCCGCAAGATCTGCTGCTGCGGGAGGAAAGGCTTGGATAAACCCGCCGCCTACAGCGTGGCCCTCACGTACAGTGCAGTCAAGGATTCCTCGATGGTGGAGGGCACCGATCACTTCACAACAGAGCTGGAGGAGCTCACCGTCACAGACGACCTGCTGTCTGATCAGAAAATGATGTTCCCAGACCCATGTGTGTACGGGAAGGTGAATTTCAGCGACGCCTAAAGTTCGTTTGAGGCCAGACGATTCTGAGGGTCAACCAAGTTTAAAAGAGTTTGAAAATGTTGCTTCATGGAGTCTGTTAAGCGGGAATATTGTTTCCTGAGTGTCTGCTGACCTTTTCAAAGCCAGCCTGCTTTGGCAAGAGATGTAAACACAGATTGCAGCTACTGATGTGTAATGACAGTCTTTGAGGCACAAAGCCGAGAATGAGCCTGTACATTGTAAAGCAACACACATCATCAGATAAGCACCCTCTTATTGCATAGGTGTTATCTTATCTTGGACCTAACCACATTATACACTGTGTATGAGTCAACAAAACAAAAACGCTATTGGATTATTAAGGGACATATCATGAAAAACTTGTTTTTTTTAGTTCTTGTACACATACATTTGGGTAAATGGAGTGCAGCCCACAGGGTTTGTGGGCTGCTTAGATCAGAAAACTGCTTTGATCAGATTCAACAAGTTATTCAGATTCGGCTCCCCTTCCTATGTCGCATGCAGGCTCATTAGAACACACCACCCTCCATCTGAGAATCACCACCCACAGTTTGTGAACTACCTTTGCAAAGGTGTGCCATATTTTTCTCGCAAGCCAATCAGAACAGACTAGGCTTTTTTTGTGAGAGGGCTTAAAGAGACAAGTGCTAAAACTGAGCATTTCAGACAGGGTGATCACAGCTCTATTCAGACAATTAGTATGGGAAACAAAATGTGTTTTTTGAACATAAAAGCATGTTAACATGTTCTAGCAAGAACCCATAATACAAGTATAAATGTATAAATGATCCTGATATGTCTCCTTTAAAGCTGCACAGAGCAGCGGGGCATACGGGTGGCTCCAAATAGCAGCGAGAGGTTACAGTCCGACATAAAGTAAACCTAGAAATCCTGAAAACCCAGAAATGCTTACCAACACAGCCACTCAGTGATGCTTTTATTCCAATTGATACCAAAGAGATAGCAGGAGCAAAAAGAATAACAGCATCAAATACGGCTTGGAATAGTTGAATTTAGCCTTCATGTTCTGCGTCACCATTGACCGCACAGTTCATACTAACAGGACTGGTCATTTTCCTCTACTTTAGACAGACTTAGGCTAATGTTTTCCGAGGAGACGGCACCATTAAAAAGTGATTCACACCTGAACCCTCACACACAAAACAGCCTGTATTTTATTGTGAAGGACCCATATACAGCCTTGAGCATGATGTGAAAACCAAGACAAACTGTGTTGAGTGTGTTCTGGAGGCCAGGCTTCATTCTTTAAAAAAATCTCTAAATGGTTCGTTGAGTTTTTCCACTGCAGAGTGTTCACTGACAGACTAAAAAAAAGTACATAAAGCACTTTGTACTGTACTCTAAATGGCCCTGTACGACGGAAGCAGCTAGGTTGTTGTAAACTGACGTACACATATTATAACTCTATGATAAACAAGACTAACATTAACTTAACTGAGATTCAACTGTTCCTAGCACCTGCTATAAGTTACTACTGGTTACAACAAAATAACCCCTCCAAACAGAAAATAAAATGAACATAAAACACTCCATTGAATAGTTTGACAACTTTCCATAGGTAAAAAAAAGGCTGAAGAGAATCTACACCATGATCCTTTTTATTTACGTGTAAATATTTATAACCCGATTTATTATTGTAGGGAAAGAAACCTGTAACCACACCCACTAGTGATGTCACAGTGCACTGAAACAGCCTGGAGTACAACTCTACATCCGCACAGACTTTCACTGCTGTTAAGTTACTTCTTAAACAGTTATAAATTAATTAATAAGTGCATTAAAAAATACATTTATTAACTAGTTCTAAAGAAGCAAAGTCACAACCCTTTATTGATGACTTTCCTTATAGTCTCCAAGTATAAATGTGTCAATAGTCTTAATATATTTTAATACAGCCTTAGTTACAACATAACAACCCAAAACTGCCTTATTAAACAATGGTACCTCCTTCACTATTGAATTATTAGTTGATGATACTCTCATTTATTTTATATTAGTTTGGGCAGCAATGCTTTACACTGTAAAAGACTGTATATAGTATTACAGAGATTGAATGCCCTTACATACATGCACTGCAAAACTGAAATTATCCAGACATTGCCTGGCAGAGCTGGAGGTTGGAATGCAAATGTCTTTACCCTGCCAGCTCCCGAGTAGGCTACAACGTCTGTGTAATGTCCGATTCAGCCCAAAGTGTGAGAATTCACAGAAATCGTATGGTGTGTTAGATGTTTCTGTCGGCTGGCCAAAACAGAAGAGAAGATGAAAAGAAGTTAAAAAAGAAGGGTGATATACACAAAGACGGCAACGAAAATGTCTAACTGAAATGGCAACGACATTTGGAAACATCTTTCGGTAAGGGCCAATGCCAAAATCGTTAGACAAATTCAAGTAACAGCAAGAGACTGGGTTGTTTATGACCAAATTACAAAAAAACGGTTCTGTGACGCAGTCTAATCTGCGCCATGTCCTGTCTGCTGCACGCCCCACCAGCCCTCATTTAAACCCTAACAGGGTATTTCCAGTAAGTGAGAATGCATCTGACACAAACAATCTCCTGTTGTGTGCTACATGTGTGAAAGAGAAACTCCACACTATGTCCGGACTTGGTTTTTCAGACATTGTCTGGAGTTCAGATGTGAAAAACGGCTTTTGTGTTACATAAAAAAATATGTTGATATATTTCAGCTGCAGCACTATAAGGTCCATCTAAGCATCAGTGTTCAAGTTGAAGCAAAGAGAAGTGAACGTTTCGGTCCGTGTTTTGTATCATGTGAACTGTGGATTTACAAACCATCGCTTTGCTCGTCTCGCTCTTTATTTGTGAGAGTCGTCAGCGAACGTGGCTGGATGGACGCGTGATGTTTTCTGCCAGATCAGTGATGTTTATGAATGTTTGAATCTGACACACAGGGGAATATAATTGGGCATCAGCAGCTAAGGAAGATGAAGCTCTTACACTGAAACAGTGGTTTCATTTACTACTATATGTGAAAAATGTTGAATGTTTGATTGTAACAATACTGTACATGCCTGGAGTATCAGTAGATTCTTGTGTATATTGTTTCCTGTGTATTGAAAGATATTGTTATTTATAGTAACTATTCTGTTTGTCAGACGTTATCTGTATATTGTTGTATGACACTTTTTCTTTCGTCATCGCCCATTAAAACAATATCATTTTGTGATGTACAATTTGGAAGCTGCTGCCTTGGTCTCGCTTTTTAGAATAATGTGATGCTGTGAGTACTTTTGATGGTTATATAGAAATTGATAATTTGTACATTTTATCTCTATGTCCCAAATAAAAATGTTTCTGGAATTAGAGTAGAGGGTTTTTTCTTTTGATTTTCTCCCTTTGAGTCTACAGAAAGCATACTCTTTTCCATTACTTTATCTGATGAGCAGTGACCCCTTTTATGGCAGCCTCTGCCACAAGCGTCATATGCATGTGTGAATGGGCTGAATGGTGCATGTAGTGTGTAGTAGTCACTAAGACTAGAATAGCGCTATATATATGCAGTCCATTTACTTTAGCAGGAACGGGGATTTAGTCAAAGGACAGGAGTAGGAAGATTCAAAATGACAAATCCAAAGTTGCTGAAATGAAACACCTTTTTTGGGCATTCAGTGGATTAAAAAGACTACTAGCCAACAAGAGCCCTCCTTTAAAGCTTCAGTAGGTAACTTTTGTAAAAAAATATTTTTTACATATTTGTTAAAACTGTCACTATGTCCTGACAGTAGAATATGAGACAGATAATCTGTGAAAAAATCAAGCTCCTGTTTCTCCTCCCTTTGTCCCTGCTGCCATTTGCAGAAATACACCGCTCCCGATCAGAAACAGCCAATCAGAGCCAGGAGGACTGTCTTAGCAGTGTCAATCACTCTCGTGTACGCGCTGCTCATACCCCCTCCCCCCCTCCCCCTTCCCCCCGCACAGCGCTACCGTGTTCAAGCTCAAGGCTGCCCGTGTGCTGCAGCTGTGCTAATCGCGGAGAAACAACTTTTCAGTAAAACTGCCAATTTCTCGAGTGACACCTGCTCAGAAAACAAAGACGGCAAACAGAAGAAGACCGATGACGAAAAGCGAGCTAAAAAGAAAGAATTAAACCGAGCCGAAATAAAACGAGGGTCGACATCGGAGGCTTTTCAGAGGAGCTACGCCTCCTGAAAGGATTCAACACGGATTCAGAGCTAGCCACATTTCTGCTTGACATGTAAGTATCCCTGCTGGATTTGTTTCATTTATTAATAACTAGCTACACAACTAAGCTAGCGATGGTTACAGTATCACTGGTGATAGCGCAAATCTCATTTTACTCTGTAGCTTGTTGCTAGCTAAGTCTAACAGTTAGCTTGTTAGCTTGTAGCACGGCAGGAATGTTGTAGCTAACTCCTTCACCCTCAGTATAAGCCATATCGTTTCGATACCTACATTTAGTAAGCCTAAATGTGTTTTTGTCGATCACAATTAAATGCAGCTATGGTGAAACTACTTTAATTGTGCGCTGTCCCTGTCGATGTTTGGCAAGGCAGAATTCTGTTTGATTATTTTTAAACATACACGTTATCTTGCCCCTCAGGATGGGATTTGTAAATCAAATGTCTGACACAAGTTCTTTATGCTCCTCCAACAGGTCAGACATGGTCCCAGACACAGAGCCACGTGAAGGAATCGTCTTTCAGTCCAAATCAAGATGTTCAGTATTTCCTTGTGCAGGAGTAAAAAAGCTGATTTATTTTACCCATATGCAAAATAAAACCTAAGACATTTCTAAGATGTTGTTATTCCTTGGCTTAGTGAGCTTCCTCAGTGATTCATCATTCCTACTGAAAGTTTAGTGTTTTAAATTGATCCAAAAGGTAATTCAGTAATGTACTGTGTAAAGTGCTGCTTTTGTTCTCACAAATGAGCGATTACATAAACATTTTTAATCCCTTTTTTATTGAAAAATATTTCCAAAACTTTTAATAGAAATATTTTAAATAAGCAATTTTTTTACATAAAGTTTTAAAAGCACAGCACACAACAGCTAAACCCTCCTCAGAATAAAGCCCCTGTATTGTGTGGAAAGCATTGGTGGCCCTGCTTACTAGCCTGCGTGTTCACGGCAGGCTCGAGGACCTGTGGAGGGGGGGCTGTAGCGCAGCAGAGAGCAAGGGGGAGGAGCCTGTAAGGTGTGCTTGTTCAAATTTTAAAGGCCTGTTCACACCGGGACGAATTTCGCGCGCGATATTCGCCGACGTTTAACGCGTCGTGACTAAACAAAGGGCGTCAATGAGAGTGTGCACACCGACCGAAAACGCGACGCGTAAAAGCGTCATTTTTTAAAAAAACGCCTCGGGTTCGTTTTTTTGGTTTGACGCGCCGCGTCAAAAACTATCCGACCAATGAAATCGGCCCTTTTGCTCACGTGTCTTGTGCTTCTGAAGTTACAGTAAAACACAACTTGGCGGCGCTCAAGCACAAAACGGTCTTACCGAGCACACAAACGAAGAAGACATACGCCACCGTCATCACTGCCACAAGACGAGGAAGAGGCAAAGCACGATGTCCAAAATAAATGTTGAGCTGCTGGTCTCCTTGGTTTCGGAACATAAAGAGCTATATCTGATTTAGAAGAAATGTTCTAAATACTTGCTCTCTTCTTCTCTGCTCTTCTTCTGAGTTGCAAGCGAGTATCAGAAGCGCAAAGTTGCGCAGCGCCACCCTATACGGGGGGTATTTCTGTTTACATTAAGCGCCATCTAGTGACAGATAATGAATTTGCATGTTCATTCGGCTCATCGTCAGCGAAAATCGCTTGGGTGTGAACACAAAAACGCAGCGCCGAAAAACGCTGACGAATAACGCCCGCCGATATTCGCCCCGGTGTACGGGCCTTTAGGCTAAAGGCCTGTTCACACCGGGGGCAGCGATATTCGCCGGCGTTTGCTTAGCGTCGGGACTAAACAAAGGGCGTCAATGAGAGTGTGCACACCGACGCGAAAAACGCGCGTAAAAGTGTCATTTTTAAAAAAACGCCTCGGGTTCGTTTTTTTTTTGGTTTGACGCGCTGGCGTCAAAAACTATCCGACCAATGAAATCGGCCCTTTTGCTCACGTGTCTTGTGCTTCTGAAGTTACAGTAAAACACAACTTGGGGGTGCTCAAGCACAAAACGGTCTTACCGAGCACACAAACGAAGAAGGCATACGCCACCGTCATCACTGCCACAAGACGAGGAAGAGGCAAAGCACGATGTCCAAAATAAATGTTGAGCTGCTGGTCTCGTTGGTTTCGGAACATAAAGAGCTATATCTGATTTAGAAGAAATGTTCTAAATACTTGCTCTCTTCTTCTCTGCTCTTCTTCTGAGTTGCAAGCGAGTATCAGAAGCGCAAAGTTGCGCAGCGCCACCCTATGTACGGGGGTATTTCTGTTTTACATTAAGCGCCATCTAGTGACAGATAATGAATTTACATGTTCATTCGGCTCATCGTCAGCGAAAATCGCTTGGGTGTGAACACAAAAACGCGTCAGCGAAAACGCGAATAACGCCCGGCGATATTCGTCCCGGTGTGTACGGGCCTTAAGTCCACGTTTCCTCAAAACTACCTACTGCAGCTTTAAGTGAGTGGTCGTTAAGACTAGAAAAGGACTATATAAAAGCAGTTCATTTAGTTTAGGATACCATTTAGTTTTCTGCTTTTTATGTCTGTCTGTTAACTAATGGATGAGTGAATAGGCGATGTGAATCATCATCACGGCGTTAACTCATAGGCGTGAAGTGACAGGAGTGTGAGTGTTGTGTTGACAGATTGTGTTGCAGCCCCCAAATGGCCAAAAAGATCAATTGATAGCCTACATCTTTAAAGAATAACCAATGTAATTATTTTAATGATGTATCCACATCACTATACTGACAATTGTTAATATACGGTGTATGATTTGATTACTTTTAGATTCATTTATTCCACAGAGACAACAAATCATATTCATGTGGTGTTTTGCTGACAGATAGCTCCTTTGACACCTGACTTTGACATAATGGCAATTTAGTGATGTTTAGAATATAAATGTGTCAAACCACAAATCCCATCACCTGCATCACTTTGAATTAGACAATGACACTCATTTGCATACAAATGGACACCCTTCCTACATTTACCTTGAGAGAATATGTGAAGAAATAAACACTGCACTTCTCACCAATTAATGTAAATTATGTTACCATATCTAATGAGCATCATCCAATATAAATTCAGCTTTAGAACAATTTTATCTGCTAATGTACTGCCAACGCAGTACTAAATTGCATGAGTGGAATTTCAAAAGGCTCCATACAATATCTCTGAAGTGTAAATAATGTTTTGCTATGAGCCCTCCCCTACCTGTATATGCAGATGTTGGTCTGCTGTTGGCTCCAGAATCAGAGATGAGAGGCTATAAAGCACCTTAGAGAGAAGACGGACACTGAAGCTTAGCAATTTAGGCTTACTGCTGTAGACGGGAGCAAAACTCATTTTAGACACCTAAATAAAATCTGTATCAGTTTGAATTTAGAAATGTATTCACTGCTTTGCCTTGCTCAATAGCAGTGGGACCTTGGTGTTTAAGAGTTAGTTTGGATAAATAAAAATATTGTCTTTGTCAAATGAGTCTGGTGGCTTTGAAGCAAGCATGTATAACGGCTTCAGGTCCTCGTCAGAAAGGTAGGTAATACACTGACTATGGATAAGTCACTCATACAACTCTATCCTTTATCTTTACTTCTCCCTGATGACACTTGAGTCGTAAAGATACTTCATCAAGAAAAGTGGCAGGTGATTACTGGCTACTGCAGAGCAGAAATACCACCGTAATTATCTATTTAACAAGGACAAAATCAAAAAACCTGCATATTACCACTTGAAATTATGCTCCTACATGACAGGCTATAATTTGCGGACAGTCTGCAGGATGCAGGTCTCGAGTTAGATGAATAACATTACTGCGCCTTGGAAAGTTAAAACCCAGTGCACCTTCACTATAATATTAAGAAGTCTGAATTTAACCTAATCAAGTGTCAAAACAGACAAGGTGCAAAAGAGGGACTGATGAAGTGAGAGTATAGTTGAGAGAGAGAAATAAGAGGGCAGGGGGGAAAGAAGGATGAGAGAGGATGAGCAGAGAGAGGAAAAAAATGCAGATAGGTAGAGATAGAGACTTTCTGGCTCATTACCTCTGAAATTAAAGTGTTTCAGCACAATAAAAAGAGGCTTGTTCTGTGATAATGGGACTGTAATGTTCATCATGACACCCTGGACAGAGACAGCCACAAAGACAAGGGGTGGCGTAAGTATAATTACAGCTCTACTGCAACAAGAGAGCATTATGAATAATTACACGTGGAAGAAAATGGACTGTGTCGAGTGGCTTTTCAAAGAGGGGTCACTTTTCCCAAACTACAGTTTTTCATGTCATACAGCTACAGTAATGACACCACATGCTGTAAATCTCTCTGCCAAGGATTTATGTGGCTGTATACTTCAAGTATAAGGCTGACAATATTCTGTATTTTTATTATGCTCAACAAATCCCATAAAAGTGATGAAATGATTCAACTAGAAGTATTGTTGGTGTTTCCAAAGCCACATATACTGCACTTTTATATTAATATATAAAACATCAATGAACCACACTGTGTGACATGTTCCACCCTCCTGTTGCTGTAAATTGTCACCAGAGCTCCAACTGTCTATTAATCCACAGATGAAAATAGTCCCTAGCAAACCTGGGGACCTATACTTAAAATAACACAGTGGTGGATTTAGTTTTGGTCTTTTCATGAGCTTTATTGACAATAAGAAAAATATTAAATATCACCAGCCTTATCCTTTATAGCTGCTCTAATCAATAATTTATATTAACAATGGATCAAAAGATAATAATAATAATTCATTATATCTACATAGTGCTTTATCATAAACACTCAAAGCGCTTCAAGGGGGAGGACTCCTCTCTTACACCACCCACCTGGGTGATGCACAGCAGCCTTACGACGCCAGACACTCACCACACATCATCATGGTAGAGAGGGAGGGGAACATATTTTTAGTGGTGGGGAAAACCGGAGAAAACCCACGCAGACACGGGGAGAACATGCAAACTCCACACAGAAAGACCCGGGACGACCAGGGTTCAAACCTGGTCCCTTCTCGCTGAGAGGCCACAGTGCTAACCATTGGGCCACCGTGCGAAGATGTCTAATGTGGAAGGGGTCATCTTTTATTTTTAACTTTTGTTTGACTTTTTTTGTTTATTTAGGAATGGTTTGACATTATCGAGAAGCATGCGTATTTGTTTACTAGCCGACAGTTAAATGAGAAGGTCAATTTCTCATGTATGATACATGAGAAGCTACCACCAGAAGCTGTTTAGCTTAGCTTAGCATAAAGGCTGGCACTAGGTGGAAACAGTCAGCCTGGCTCTGTCCAAAAATAATAAAATTCACCTATCAGCTCCTTTAAACCCCACTTACTTACACACCTTATGTCTTTGTACTCACTACTGTAAGCTAAGCGGCGATCATGTGATCTGTGTATTATTGAGGGAATACAATGATATGTCTGTAATTACTTTAAAAAATATATAATTTGTAAACAAGACAACATTGACAATATAAAGCTGCCAGTAAATGTTACATATATTTTAACATATCTAAGCTCCCTTGTTTCAAGATGTTGCTGCTTTCTATCGTGTCTAACATTCACTGCCTGGTGAAGAAACGACCGCATAACATCAATAAAATATAATTACTCTCTCTCCATGTACTGATCCCACCGGGGTGGATCGGTATTCATTACCAAAACAATGTGCAATCAACTCAATAATAATTTACCTACATGATTCTCCTTCTGGGAGAATATCTGGGTTTGTTTACTTTAATCGTTTAATCATTTAAAAAGGGGTTAATTACACCTGCAGAGTAAATCAGTCTTATCACGAGGAGCTGAGCTTTAATCAAGGCCACTCAGGTACTCTTTACAGTTAAGATGGCATCATTACGTTCTGGTACGCCATTTGATAAAGATATACAGTTAAAAAAAGTGGATAATGCTCAAAATCCTTAGAAAAGCTTTTAGTTCCATAATATCAATGCATTGGGAACACTGCACATTCAATTCCAATTCAAAACCTGACCAAAATTGCTTAAGTTTGTGTTCTACCTTTACAGAAAGTGAAGAAAAAGGAGTATTAGGCAGTATTTCCATTTTTCTTTACAAACTCAAACATTTAATGTATAAACTGAAAAACGGCTCAAGGGTTTGCTTTACTTTGAATCACTGCACTAATATTTAGTTGCATAACCATTGTTTCTGAGAAGTGCTTCACATCTGTGTTGCATGGAGTCGACCGACTTCTGTCACCTGTGAACAGGTATGCCAGCCCGGGACGATTGAACTACATTCCACAATTCTTCTCCATTACTGGGTTTTGCCTCAGAAACAACATTTTTGATGTCACCCTACACGTTTTCTATGGGATTGAGGTCCGGGGATTGGGCTGGCCACTCCATAACATCAATCTTGTTCATCTGAAGACTTTGCTCGTTTACTGGTGTGTCTTGGGTCATTGTCTTGTTGAAAGACCCATATCCAAGGCATTTCCTCTTCAGCATAAGGCAACATGACCTCTTCAAGTATTTTGATGTATTGAAACTAATCCATGATCCCTGGTATGCAATAAATAGACCAAATACCACAGTATGAGAAACATCCACATAACATGATTTTTGCACCCCCATGCTTTACTGTCTTCCCAGTGTGGCTTGAATTCATGGGGGTCGTGGGACAAACTGTCTGCGGCCCCTAGAACCAAAAAGAACAATTTTGCTCAGTCCACAGAATGTTGCGCAATTTCTACTTTGGCCAGTTTATGTGTCAAAGTCAAAGTACTTTTATTGGTCTCCCTAAGGAGAAATTTTGGTTTGGACACTGAGCAACTTACTTAGCTGTAAGAGTTACAGACACGACGACAAGCACAGGGTTAAAAACAATTAAAAGACAAATGTACAGTCAACGTATGACACTTCACAGAGTCAATCACCTCACTAACTGAACATGCCCTTTCAATTACACAGAATGAGCAGCATGCATGTCTTGACTGTTGGGTCTATTGGTTAATACTTTTATTATTATTATACAATTACCAAACAATACACTGAGACAGAAGAACGCAGCCGAGGACAATACTGTTTGATGATGAATTAAAGCCCAATGCTCATTTCAACAATAAAACACAAACATGAGCAACAAACTGAGTAAAAGGAATATATCTTAATAAAAATAATTAATGATAATTATGACAATGAGTGTGTTAATATGCACACTAGTAAGCCGGTTTCGATCATATTCAGGTTATATCCTATTAAACGAGATGTCTGGTTATTTAGCTTTGTGTACACAGCCAACATTTCTGTACTCAGCGGCTTCCTCTGCTTCCTACACTATTAATGCTGTTAGAATTTCCCTTTCAGGTCAGTATGATCATATTGTTTGTCATCATATTCATTGTTCTACTGGCATACTGCTACATCACTTAGGTAAAAAAATAAAAATAAAACACAACTCACACGCTAACAGACACTAATCAGAAATATGGATAAAGATAAAAGGCGTTTACATGCCAGCAGCGATACAACGGTTTCCGATGTGCAGCTCATACAGAGCACCAATCTGATACCAGCACTCTTTTTTTCATGTGGAGCTCAGAATGTAACGAATAATAAAAACAACCTCATGACATTGACAGAGAGGCTGTATTTTAAAGTGGATACCGATCAATATGCAATCCATTGGGATGTATTAACAATACATAGATGGTTAATAATCATGCTCCCTTTGGCAAAGAATTAAAATATAATAATAATAAATAGCATTTTGCAATACACACATTTACTGTATATATAGAGGAGCTGCAGCAATGTGTAGTACAACAAAAATATGGTGTTTTTTTGAAAGTTAAACCATGTAAACTTATTCTGGTACAACCTCTAAATACAATAATGAACCTGAAAATGAGCAGAATATGAGTACTTTAAAACAAGTTTTAATTGGAGAGAATACTCATGGAAGATTTTGATTAGATATTTAATATCACCACAGATTCAAAGTAAACATAAAAAAATAAAAATAAAACAAACCAAACGGTAAACGTTGGAGATGATGTAGTGAAGAGAAAGTGAAACACTGTCATGTATTCTGGTAATGCTCTAAATGATTTCTGGGAACATTTAGTAAAAGTCATCATCAAAATCTTTGGCACCTTTGTAAATAAATACCCACGCTGTCTACCTTTAGGGAAATTACAGATGAAATTGGGAAGAAAGACTCCCACTTATTTTTTAACGATAAGAGTAGCAATAATTAAACAAATAACAAGAAACTGTTTGAAAAACGACTTAACTAATCATTAACGGAAAGATCCGGTGAATGAAATATAGGAAATGGAGTAAACTACTGTGAGAATGAAGAAAGATGTGAGAAATGGATTAAATGTGTGAGAAACATAAAAGTTTTCTTTTTTGTTTTTCTCTTTCTCTCTTGTGGTTTCAATGTGAATAAACATGACATTGTTTCCTCCTACTTAGTATTATTACTATATTTGTACAATATTTACTTTTTACTCATTTTATTTTATCTAACTTTTTAGTTTTTGAACAAAGAAAGCACAGTTTCATGACAAAGATTATTTTAAAGTGAATACCTATCCAAACCTATAGGTATTGGATCAGGAGATCCCTGTCAGAATACTCCAACTAGACTATCCACATGTATGAAACCACGATATGATTATTCACAAACACTTCAACTTAGGTCATGGCATCCCACTGTGATGACTTCAAACCTGCTCTTTATCTCTCCGATAATGATATTTAGTGGTAAAAAATGCGTTATGTTGATATAAACAAAAGGCACAGTATACAGAGCATGTTGAGTTGACCCTTTTGAAAAATAGTAACGTTAGATGTTAAATGTTTGAACATTGCTCACTTAGATTTTTGCCTTCTCTGTCCCTTCCTTCGCTTTGTATTCTTTTGATATAACTTCATAAATCACTCATGGTTAAGTTAATGCAGACGGTGAGCGGTAACTATCTTTCATTACTCAATTCCCTGTGGTCAGACGGCTCGATAGTGTTTAGTTCTCCGTGTCTGAGAACAGACAGAGCCCGTCTTTAGAGAAATTAGCAGCTCTGACAGGCCATTTTTACGTAATCTAAGGATACTGATACAGCCAATAAAAATAAGTGGTGCATTCTAATTGAATTGCACACCAATAATTCAATAAAAACAGGATTTTCCTGAGCAAAACATTGACTGAGAAAAGAGTGATTGCCCAGTCTATTGTGTGGCTTAGCTGAGGTAAACAAATCGCCTCGGTAACCAGCAGCACTCAGGAGAGCTGAGGACACAAATTGCAGATAGTCTTAAAAAAAGAAACGTCCTGATAGCGACTATTGTATTGTAAAGACAAACTGCCTTTGACTGGGACTCCCGCTGATCCACTGGTTCCTTGGTTATTCCAGTTCACACAACACTGGCAATTTCAAGCTTTAATTAATAAGTCAGAGCAATTTCTGAAGATTTGCAAGTTTTACCAGACAGCAAACACAGGCTGCAAATGAAAAAAACATCTATTTACAGATATATTTCTTGCAGGAGTCAAAGGTGATTTTGTGTTTTATACTCTTGCCTTTTTGGATCTAATCCTGCGGAAACCTTCATATTCCCTTCCCTATTTGTTGCTCGCCTTTTTGTTGTGTTGTAATTGAAGAAAATGTAAAAAGAAAAAAAGTGGACCATCCTTTTCTTTCTACAATAAAGTCCATTAGTGTCTCTCTTCAATCTTTTCATATCTGGTTGGTTGATTGGTTGAGTGGCTTTTAGTTTTAAGAAACCCAGAGTTTCTTAAAATGGAAAAAGAAAATGTCATTGCTGAACAAGTGTAGTTTACCATTAGGATTTTGGCGTTGCATAAAGATTTGAAAAATGTAGCCATGTTTAATGCTGGATGAAATGATCAAAACTTTAAATATGACCTTTCTTCCATTATCTGTCCCAGGTTTCTAAAACGCACATGTACTCTGTTAGAGGACAAATGCATCAGATACCATCTACTATATACTAAAATGGGTTAAGAATAAAGAAATAATCTTTCACTACAATGTACCTGTATGTGACTATTGACAATAGTTTTCTTTATAAACATACTCCAAGCATGTATGAGAAGTGTAGCATTTCCATTTCAACCAACAAAAAAAAGGTAGTAGACATGATTGAAATGTTAGGTGTCTTGAGATTAAAGGCTTCAAATCCATCCAATCTGTCCAAGATTGAGACAAATGCAAAAGTGTGACGTGTGAAACATGTTTATGGAAATTTATGGAAATGACTAGCCTGTTTCATACTTCCACAGTAATGATTGTAGAATGAGCTAAGAAGAGAAATTTCCTCAGCGCCCCCCCCTCTGAACATCTGACAAAAACTACAACCAACCATCAGTGCAGCACAGCCAGGCTTGAGTAAATCAGTCAGTCATTAAGATAAAGGTTTAAAATTGTATTTATGAACTGGAATTCATGGCATTACAAATGTCCAATGCCAATTGGAAGGTTGGTGGTTCAATCCCTGGCCCTGCAGTCCCATGTCAAAGTGTCCTTGGGCAAGACACTGAACCCAGAGCAGGTGGCACCTTGTACGGCAGCCTCGGCCACAGTGTATGAATGTGTGTGAATGGTTCCTGTATGATGTAAAAGCGCTTTGAATAGTTGTTAAGACTAGAAAAGCGCTATATAAATACAGCACATTTACATATCATGAAATGTGATTCACTTAACAATTATTAAATTAAACCATGCAGAAAAAATTAGTTTATTTCATTTCTTAATAAATATTCTGGAAACATTCAGTTCTAGTTTTGTTTTTATTTAGTTATTTTAATAATTTGTCTTTCAGAACATTACGTTTTGGTCTTATTGACATTTTGCAACACAGAATTCTTGTGGGAGGTGAGACATGGACACAAGCAAGTATTCAGTACAGACAACACAAATGTACACATGAGGAAGTTTTGTTTAGTTGTAGCAGATAACAGATCTTCAGGAATGATTGCTTGGGGGGGGCTGAACTGAAGTCTAAAAAGAACTAAAACTGAACAGAGTCCCAAATCTAATTATTATTGACCTTTAGAACAAAGAGGTTACTGGAGGTCAGGATGTACAGTCTCTCATTGGTTGCTCTGAAGCCTAGGATTGGTTTATCGCAGTCCAGGCTGGCCACTTGTTGCTTGGCAACTTGTCCTACCTGACGGCCTTGCTTTCTGTTGAAGAGGACAGTTTCCACAGGCGACGGCTGTCGGTAGATGAATATTCGGCGGAGACATTCGCACAGTGAAGCGTAGGAGAAGTCTGGAGCGCATGTCGCAAACTTCTTATCCCGCTTGGATGCCTGGACGTAGCCTACAAAAACAGAATGGGAAGATAATGGAGATGCAGAGAGGATCTTTGACAGGAGCGACCTGTTTTCACTCACGCCGGGATGCACATTCACAATTAGAAGCTGCCTAGCCGAAGAGTAATAATACAGTTCCACTAGAGCAGTTGGGGTTAGTGATGTTGATTCACACACTCTTTACTGATCAAGTATGTATTAAATATTCAATTTAGTATTTGTAATCGCATGTAGCTTGTCTATCAGTCACATATTCTCACACTCTCCTGTCAGGCTCTTGTAAGTGGTAGTTATTGCTCATTTGACAGTTGACCACCTCAGGGTTGGTTGGTTGGTTGTTTTTTTGTAGTAAAGACGTCTTCCAGTAACAAACTAATTTTATGTAACCGTTAGGCCCCTACTGCCCCATCTATAAGGTTTAGGAAGGAGGATAGTTCTGGTGCATAGTTACAGTGATACCTTTAAACTGCAGTACTTAAAACAAAAGGGATACCGTGCTAATAGAATCAGTTTTTTGTCTTTGGTGCACAGGGAGAATATTTAAAGTATTGAAAAGTTAAAATAGCTTATAAAATAAGGTAGCTAAAATCAAATCCACACTCTGCAACATCCAATAACCCCACTCTCACCATTGACGGCACCCTTGTCTCCCTATCTCCCCGGGCCCGCAACCTTGGCGTGATCTTTGACTCCACCCTCTATCTTGAGCCCCACATCTGTCATGTCATCAGACCCTCTCTCACCCCCCCACGCTGCTGAAAGACTCATTCACACCTTCATCTCCTCCCGACTGGACTACTGCAATTCACTTCTCCTTGGCATCAGCTCTACCAACATAAACTGACTCCAACTGGTCCAGAATGCAGCCGCTCGACTCATCACCTCGCTCGAAATACTGGCACCACACCACGCCCGTCCTAAAACAACTCCACTGGTTCCCATCTCCCACCGGATCACCTACAAAATCCTGGTCCTCACCTACAAAGCCCTCCACCATCTATCTGGCCGCCTCATACGTCACTGACCTCCTCTCCCCCTACCAACCCTCACGGTCCTTCAGATCCACCTCAGCTGGTCTCCTCTGTACCCACAAGTCCAACCTCTGCAGTTTTGGGGATGGAGCCTTCTCCAGGGCGGCTCTGAGGCACTGGAACTCCCTCCCCCTAGAGATCCACACCTCTGAGTCCCTCAGGAGCCATCTCTTCACCTCTGCCTAGCTGTAGCACTACGCCCCCCCGGTTCAGTATTTTTGTCCCATTTCTAGTTCTAATTGCGGCTGAAAAACAAATGATCATTTACTCTCAAAACCGGATTAGCCACCTCCTGTCCAAAGATTTCCCATTTGACACCAGGGTGTTTCTATAACAGAAGAAAGTTAAGTTAACAGAAGACTTATTTTTCTACTGCTGCTTAACTTAGTCATTAAGACTAATGAGATAAGTTTTACAGAATAATGTTGCCCAGTAGAGCATCGACTAGCACAATTAATACCAAAGTTATTATTGGGTTATGTAACTAATTGTAACTCTCTCAATTCTCTTAAAATCATGTTTTACCCAGAATTGCCTTTCATACATGAACCTAATTTTTGTTTTCAACCATGCAGGACACATTTATTTACCTATATGAATATAAAACCACTAAATGTTGGTTTAATAGACACCCACTCATGTGGAAGGGGAAAACTATTTCTAAGACTGACAGTTCTTTCTATTACACCTTAACAAGGCTGATTTTGATGCTCAAACATGGATGTTTTCAGTCCATTGTCTCTCTGAGCCTCATTTGGACTCACTAACATACAGTCATTACTGAAAAGAATTCCCTGGGATCCATCTGCCCTCTTCAACTGGATGATGTATTCCTAACAGGCAGATTGGTAAAACTCTGCGTGCGGTGTTTAATGAAAAAGACAAATGAAGATGTCAAACCTGCCAAAGTGAAAATTGAAATAAAACGTGTTCCAGAAGCTGTCGTTAAGAACAGAAAGAAAGATGAGTAGATGAATTCAATGAAGACAGAACTGAGTATTTGATTTGCACTCTTGGAGTTTAATTAAACAACGCTCAACCCATTGGTCAGTGCCTCAGCTAGAGGCAAACTATCATCCAGACCTCTTTAAATGGTTTAAATGCAGAGCATAGAAATCTGTTTATGATCCTATTTTCATACGTTTATGTGTGTATCCTTGTACACTACAGCGTCAGTAAACTCCCATGTTAATTACTGCAGATTTATTGCTGTCATTTGAAACATTCTGTTGTCTAGCCACTGCCGCACAGCAGCAGTAGAGGCATGACAGCGGATGTAAACAAAGTTAATTGCTGAAAGAATGAATAATTCAACTCAAGCTGCCATGATACAGTATATCAATAATAGAAATTAAGCTAGGCCTCCACTGAGACTGCTGCTTACATCTTCAAACCACTCCCACATCCAGTAGTCTTGCTTTGCCTGACCTTCCTCCACAGCGCTGGATAGGAGGGTCTGGCTAGTTCACACAGCATTTGGGATGGGAGAAAAACTGCTCTGGTTTATTGGCATTTCTTTAAACTAATCAAAATCGTCATGTACGGCTCTAATCACTGGGAAAAGCCATGGTGCAGCTGCAAAATAGCCTTGGAAAGGAACTTGTATGTTCTACGTACATGTACGCTCAAAAGTTGTTTTAGTCGTGCAACAGAAAACTCAGATTGGACAGATAGTCTAGCTAGCTGTCTGGATTTACCCTGCAGAGATCTGAGAAGCAGTTAACTATAGTCCTCATAAATCGACCGGATTTTAAAATTCCAACACAAACAAACGGATGGTAACCACCATCCGGCTAAATAGTGAAATTCTTCAAAAATTTCAGACGGCAACGGAGCAATCCCTGAATTGGACCGTTATGGATATAGTCTACGTTCAGACTGCAGGCAAAAGTGGCCCAAATCCAAAAAACATTTGGGGTCAAGTGACAAGGTCAGACCTCTTCAGAACTAGTGTAATGTAAGTAGTGTGAACACTCAAATCTAGCCCAGATCGGATTTTTTGTAATCATATTCAGGCCACCTCCTTATGTGGTCCTGAATTAGACCCAGATCAGACCCAGGCCACATTTTAAAAGGTAATATGAACAACCAAACAAAAAATCAGAATTGAGCATTAAGACTTGCAGTATGAACGTAGCTATAGACTACACATACAGTCTTATAGAGACCCTGTGGAGGATAGGGTTGTATGTTTTAATGAGCGGCTCATTATATTGGTTGAATTTGTTTGACCAACTCATGCACATGGATGCACGTAAAGGTAATGTGATACACATTTCTTCAAAATGCAGAAGAAGACAAGTGAGACTAAGAGTCCTTTGTGGCATCTCACAGCAATGAACTAATAATCTCAGGGATTGTTCATTCTGCCAACTAAAATACAAGTTTTTTTATTCCAATGTGATGTGCTTTTTTGGGGGAGGCGGCTGTGGCTTAGGTGGTAGAGTGGGCGTCCACATGTCAAAGTGTCCTTGGACAAGACAGTGAATTGCTCCAGATGCTTGGCCATCTGTTTGAATGTGCATGAATGTTTAGCTGATGAGCAGGTGGAACCTTGCCTCAGCCAAACAAGTATATGAATGGTGCCAGTAGCAGTGATGGAGCACTCGAGTCCTGGACTCTGACTCGAGTCAGACTCAAGACTCTATTCTCGGGACTCTTGACTTGGACTCTAGAATAAATTGGACTTGAGCATTAAGTCCATGAAAAAGGACTCAGAGGTTGGATGAAGTTTCTAACTAAATAGGTTATAAAAAGGAATATATAGGATGTTCTCACTTTACATCGTCTTTGGGATGTCTTTTTTCTCACGCTTTTTCCTCACAGCCACACGTACGCTTCTTAGTTGGACATCGCTACCGCTCGCTCTCCTTGCTTGAAAACACACTAACCGGCGTCACTCACTTAACTGCATTCTCGCTCTTACTTTCACTACTATTGTAACAAAGGAATTGATACTGATATATGCAACTGCAGAGAGAAGCGCCCGGATCGTGTAGTTCGCCTGCACAGATTCAACATCCAATCCTGGAAAGAGCACCGCTAAATGTTTAGAAAAAAGTCTGCTGGAAGTCTGTTCTTCCAGCAGACTTTCAAGCCAAAGTCAACATTTTCCGTGAGTTTGGTAAAAAGCAGGTAACTGAACACACAACTTTTATTCCAGAGGGACATTTTTTGACTGGTGCAACTGGTGCGACTTATACTCCAGAGCGATTTATAGTCCGAAAAATACAGTAAGCTGAAAAGGGTTTTTTAGTTGTAGCTCTTACCTAAGGCGTTGAACGTGGCAATGTGTTCCCACATGTTACTGGGTTGGTCGGGACGAGGCTGCCACACCAACGCGTCCACATCATGTCTGAGGCAGAAGCATGGCATTTCAGAGGGGTTCCCATCAACTGTGAACAGGTACTGATTGCTGCCTAGATTCACCTGGAGAGAGACAAAGAGTTTTCCAAAATGCAATTTAGTAGAGATTTCTATGGTGGTGGAAAGATAGATTTTCTGATGTGCCATGTTGTAATCTGTTGTGTGGCTGAACTTGTATAGATTTTCCATGTTTTCTTTTACTTCTATCCTGCCTTCCTTTTTCCCCTCCTTTCTTCTTCCAGTTTTTTTCTTTTTCTCTTTCATGTTTTCCTTTCTTCATTCCTCTCTTTATTCCTACCTTCTTTATTTTATTTTATTTCTTTCCTCCTGCCCTGCCTTTTTACTTTCTTTCCTTCCTTCTTTGTTTTTTTTCTCTCCTTCCTTCGCTTCTTTCCTTTCCTTCCTCTATCTTTTTGTCTTCCCTCATTTTTTACACCCTTCCTTCTTTCCATCCTGTATCGCTGGTTGGTTTTGCAAATACATTAAATTTTCCTGTGTGGGATCAATAAAGTCTATTTTTCATGTCGTTGATTAATTAAAAAAAAAAAAAAACACAGGTTCCTCCACATATTTATTCCCATGTGGTTACCAATATAATAAAAAAGAAAGATTACTGTTACTGTTTCCATTTGAAATTCAGTGTGCCTATTAAGGGTGAAGGGCTGTACTGAATAGAGCCATAAAGGCCATGTATTTGCCCAACACTCAGTTCACTCTGATGGATATACTTGACGTAATTGTGTGTGTGTGGTTTGAAGCTATTCTAGTCTGACACCAATTTGTTTTGGACAGAACAAGGCCATGGTTGTGACATAATTGTTCCTCGACATCTGACTGTTCACACTGATCCCTCATTCAGAGTCAACCCACACGCTGTGAATCCAGCTGCCAACATATTTTAGAGACAGTCAGGCAGCGCTGTCCTCCCCATCTCAAAACATACTTGACAGGCATTGACAATTCAGCATAAAGCAGTACACATGTTGGTGGTTGATGGTTGTGCGCAAAGACAAGCCTTTTAGCAAGCCATCACGCCTCCACTTTAAACCTCATTTTCTTGCCATTTCTGTTTCAACTTTGAGCATGCGGCAGACGTTTGCTCATGCTTCAGTAAATCCTGTGTGTGAGAGTTGACTACAATGACATCAATGACTACTCCAGTCATGATTTGAGAACAGTAAAAATAAACAAAAAATAAAAACAAAGAATAAGTATAATACAGTGTTAAAGGTCCAATGTCATAAAAATGTCACTTGAGTTTTTTTTTAACATTAACCATTGTATTGTCTTCACTTTAGGGACCCTCTCGTATCCCTCGGGTCAAATTGACCTGTGACTTATTGACTACAGGGTTTGAGGGTTGATGTTTTACAAACTTTTATAGAAAATGAAACCAGATGAACCAGAAGTTGGCAAAATTTAGGGCTCTGGGATATTTGCAACAGCAATGATAAAGCTGCTCACACCTCTCGATAATTCCTGACGTTTGCATTCCCACCGTTATGCTTTGGGTTACGCTTTCAGGTGCTCCCCGGGTTGCCAGGGTCAAATCGCATTGGGGTGACTGGCGCAATGAGGTTTGGCCCCCGTCATAAATGCTTGCAGTTCTAGTTTCAATTAAAACTGTTCACAGTGTAAATGAGGGGATGTTGAGCTTAGCTGGTTCCATTTACTTCCATGTTAGGTAGTATGCTGCATATAACACAAACTGCACCTTTGCAAATGATCTGACAAAATTTCTTATGTGAATTTATTAAGCTTCTTAACAAGTTTGTTTCAGTATTCCCTGATATCAGACAGACGTGTCAACTTGTTACATTCAGTTTCCATCTTCAGTCTGACGAGGCTTCTACTCCAACCGATTTCCATGAAGGGGGATTCACTTTTCCTTAATCAATCCCTAGAGACCAACATATCCAACTAAATGGAACGTCATTTTAAGTTGACACTGACACATAGTCATGCCAACATACTTGTTCTCCAGGGGTTTAAAGAGTGGAGTGAAGTGGACTTAAAACTATGTTGGGCGATATTGAGAAGACTTGTCATCTGAGAAATCAGTCAACTTGGTTTTATTTGATATTATTTATTTATTTGATTATTTAGATTTTCAAAGAAATTAAAATGTTCATACTTGGTTGTGTGTCTTAAATAAAAATGTTGTCAGCATCATTAACGATGTTATGATCATGTAAAGATTCTACACATAGTGGCTTTAATAAAAAGTCCAAGAGAAAGTGTTGCTTGAGATGCATTGAAAGAGTCAAAATGCACCAACACAAAATATGCCGTATAGATACAATCTCATGGATAGGCTTTCATACGGAAAAAAATCTAGTAACATTTCTTTCAATATCTTAGACCTGAAATATAATAATATTAGCAGCTCTTACTCATTCAGGCTGATGCTGAGTGGAAGTGTGTGTGGTTATATGCTCTAGGAATACAGTTATTTGATAAAGATTTGGGAGCTGGAAACTCTCTGCCACCTTTATTAAAAATGACATTAACCAGCTGCAGGATATTAAGATTTGCTTCGTCTTCTCCAATTCCAGAAATTTCAGTCGGTGTCTAAGCATTGTTATTGTATGTAATGTAATAGATTGCTTTACTCTACCTATGCCTGGCCTGAGTCTTGGGAAATAAAACCATTTCCTAAGATATTCTGTGGCTCGTTAATGGTCAAATTCCACACAAAAAAAAACTAAACATCCAATCATGAGGCTTTTGTCTCACTATTTTACAGCACATATTTTCATATAGTCTCTGGCCTGCTTTCTGTGTCATACGTACAGCAGTGTTCAGATCTTACTTTACAAACCAGGGAAATCAGAAGAATCAAAACCTCTATCAAAGAAATTACTATTCTGCTTTAGTTTCTTTACAAAGCCATTATTGAATGGGTACGATTTAACTGCCAGCAGCCGAACAAAGCATCAGATTAAACTCTTGAATCTAAATTCCTGCTAATTCCTATGTTACCTGCTAAACTGAAATACGGTATTCAAAATAGAGAGTGATTAAACACATGAAAGGGTAACCCAGTTCTTAGAGACCAGGGGATTTTTTAATTAAAGACTGTGGATGACCTGGACACAGTGAAAAAAAACCTCTTAAGTTCTCTTCTGCATAAACTGTTAAATGTATTTAATGAATCTACATAGCAGAAACACAAAGTTTGCATGGGTGTAACTTGATTTGAAAACAAAAAAAAAACATGTAGAATTTTGTTTTGTTAACTGGGACATTGGAAAAGTCTATATTATTGATGAGTCATAGACACAGCATAAAGCACTACAGTAGGACTCTGTATAGACAAATACTCTAAATAAATGACCTGTTCTCAGTCTGAAAGAAGCTTTTAGTGAATTCTCTTTTCATGATTTATCATCAAAGGGTCGGTAGGATTTTTAGATGGATGACAGGAAGCAAAAGCAAATGTATCTGTACATGGAGGCCATATGTCTGTAATAACAGCTGAAATGCCACCAATGACAGGTAGTCACAGGAAGACTACCTGTCATCAACATCACCGATTCCGTCATGTTCCTGTGAGGCTGCTGCTCACTCGCCTTTATATTGGGAGGACAAAGCGTTGTTTATTTAGACTCTCTCCTGCCTGAGATGCTGAACTTTTGCTGTTTATATGACTGCAAAGACGCAAGTTAACAGATGAAGACCTTCATATCATTCAGTCAGGCGTGTGATCATGACTATTCAATAGAAAATTTAATTGAATCAATCTCTTTGACATCACATTTAATTATTGTCACTCTTGAATCAAAAGGGGAATAAACCAGATTAAGTATTTTACACAAAAACTCACTGTGTGTTAAAAAAAGCTGTCTGTGCTCTGTAATGGTAAGATGTTAATCACATCTGTCATTTGCCATTGTCAACGCCATGAAAGAGATAAGTTTCCCATTATTTTTTTAACATCACACACACTGTAATTAATTGTTAGATCAGCAAAAAGATAGGATAGTTAGCTTTGATTATCTCAACAGTGTACAACCATTAGTGACTTTGTGAGGCTGTACTTCGGCACAGCTAACATGCTCACGATTACAATATAGCATGCTCATGTTAAGCAAATTATAATGTTTACCATGTTAACCATCTTAGTTTATCAAGTTTGCCTGCTGACATGTTCTAGTTAGCAATAAACACAAAGTACATCAGAGTAGGGCTGAGACGATGGATTTTTTCATACCGCGGTTGAAAAGCAAAACATTCCCGTGGTTTACTGCAACCCCCTTACAAGAGAAGCGTAAGTTAGAGCGAGAACGGCTGGGTGCCTTAAGTTGGAAACTCCGCTAGCTGCAAGTCTAGTGTGCAATGGTAAACACTGGAGCTGTAACTAGGCATGGGAATCTCTTGGCACCTCACTATTTTTTATGTACATTTCCATGCATGATTTAAAAATATATATACATATAAATCTGAGTGTTTTGACATATACAGTACTTGTCACACACAAGTTTTAATATTTTGTGTACTGAGGTTTTTATGTTGTAGTCATTCCATGCTTAAGCCTTAAATATAATTGTGAAAGTCACCTCTCACAGTAATTCCATGTCAGCGGCTCAGTCATGTTTAAAGGTGGAGAATTGGCTTCTAGAACATGAGGGGGTCAGATGTAATGTGATAAAGTAGATGAACAGCCTTTATGTGTTTGCCTAATTATTTTAAGTATGTCTTATTAGATCATGTGTATATACACAAAACATTTATTTTTTTGTGGGTTTTTTTCTGCACTCTTACCTAAACTCTAAGTTGTTCATTATCCCTTCCTCTTTCAGTCACTCTGTTTTCTGATTTGTACATGTCTGGAGATAATAACTGTTAAATAAAAATCAACACAAATCAATTATTAATTTATCAGAATCTAGCATTGAATCGTTCTAGAGAAAATCGCGATGCATCTAAGAATCAATTTTTTCCCCCACTCCTAGCTGTAACATTAATGTGTCTACCTCAGCTGAGAAAACAACATGTCACACAGGTACTCTCGCATATAGCCTAGGCCTCATAGTCAACAAGAATGAAATGTTATGTGTCATGGAACAGTGCGCTCCTCACATTTTTGCGGTGATGACGGTGTTGAGCTCAGACCCGCGGTATTGCGGTAATGTGGTAACCGTCTCAGCCCTACATCAGAGACTGATGGGAATGGTGCCAGATGAAAAGTCAGAGAATTTAGAAGTCAGAGAAGTTATTTTACTTCAATTGGAGGGACCGTCTGTACCAAGTTTAATGGAATTCAATTCAATCCATTCAATAGTTTCACACACAAACAAAAAAGAGTAAGCCATATGGTGTTCTACAAAGGTTTGGGCTCTGGATAAGTGAAATATTTGACCTACTGGTGGAGTCAGCAGGGAAAAGTCAGAGGATCACCAAAACAGATAGGATTCATCCTCAAGGCACCATGGATGTCTATACCAAATAATAATATAGAATAGTTCATGTTTCAGAAATAATTGTCTGTAAACATTGCCATAACAATCCCTTCAATTGATATTCCAGTCTGGATCAACGTGGTGGACCAACTAACTGCTATTTATGTCCTCAGACTGACGCTGCAAGTGTAGCTAGAAATATTTAAAGAATATGCACATTGCGCACACATGCACACGTGGCGCAATCACACAACACTTTTATTTAATTTTCTTTTTCTTTTTTTTAGAAATACAATATCCCTGTTATATATAACTTATTTTTAATACTGTTATTGGTAATTACAAACATTTTGTACATTTTCAAAGTTTCCTAAATCTTATTTTTCAAAGAAAGCCTCGACAGCCAAAGCCTGCAGTAAATATAGTTAACTGATATACAGATATACTCCATTGAAAAAGAAAAAGGTATTACACTCATGGCCAGTGGATATGACTCACAGCCTTCCTCTTGGGAACACTGCTTCTTTTCAACTGAGATTGGAACAGAGGAAATGCACATTGACAAAGGTGCCATATTAACAGGCAGTCACAATTTTAAGCTGAGAGGTTATGGTTATATATATATATATATATATATATATATATATATATATATATATATATATATATATATATATAAAGTTAGCATATCCGTAGTCTGTTAAAGTATTGCCGTGACATTCTGAGTTTGGCCCACGATCCTCAGCTCGCCGGTCATCTTGGGGTAAATAAAACCTATGATCAGGTGTTACGCCATTTTTTTTTGGCCTGGCCTAGAAAAGATGGGATGCAGTACTGTATGTCGTGTCATGTGTGTCAGGTTGCTGGTACACCAAATCAGCAGGCACCATTGTATCCAATTCCTGGCTGTGGGCGAACCTTTCGAATGGGTTATTGTTGACTGCGTTGGCCCTTTTCCACGTAGCAAGTCAGGTAATAGATTTTTGCTGACTATTATGTGTGCGACAACCCATTTTCCTGAAGCAATACCTGTGTGTAACATAAGTGTTTCTCCGCGTTTAGGTTGCCTAAGGTTATTCAAACGGACCAAGGGTCAAACTTTATGTCCTGGAGTTTTGCTAAGGTTCTCAAGCAGTTTGAAATAAGTCACGTTCATTCGAGCGCGTTCCATCCTGAGTCGCAGGGTGCACTGGAACAATTCCATCAGACATTTAAATCCATGGTACGCACATACTGCTTGGACTTTGAAAAAGACTGGGATGATGGAGTCCAGGAATGGGGTACAGGAATCTCTAGGGTTTAGTCCTTCTGACCTGGTTTTTGCTCATACTGCGCATGGTCCACTGAAGCTGTTAAAAGAGAAATGGCTGAGTGAGGGTGAGACCCAAAATTTTTTGGACTATGTGTGCGGTTTTCGGTTCAAGCTGCACTGTGCTTGTGAGTTAGCAAAAGATAATCTACGTGCTGCTCAACGTAACATGAAAAGCTGGTATGATAGGAAAGCTGAAAGCAGGGTTTTTGCCCCAGGTGAAAAAGTATTAGTTTTATTACTGATCCCTGGTTCCAGTCTGCAAGCTCACTTTAATGGCCCCTATTTTGTCCAAAAGAAAGTGACTGATGGTGATGCTACTCCAGACCGGAGCCATAGGAATAGGTTGTGTCACATTAACATGTTGAAACCGTACCATGAGCATGAGGCTGGGCCTGGCCCAGATAGTGTGACATCTACTCCGGCAGGTGTTATTAGTGTTGTGCCCTCGGCTGAGTTATCCAGTGTTAATCTGGTTAAATCTGTCCTGGTGTGTGTGTTGGCGCTGTCCAGTGCTGAAAATGTTGACCCTGCTGTACTTTCTGTGACTCTGACCCCTAGGGAAAAGGAGGAGGATGTTGTTGTTCCATCTACAGCAGTGGTACAAGGCAGGTTACAGTAGTCAGTCATATTAAAACCAGCTTGATTATCACTTAGCTCACTTACGTGACACTCAACATGCTGATATTGTGAACCTGATTGTGTCTAATAGGCCACTGTTTTCGGACGTACCTTCATGCACGACTATCCTGCAACACGACACTGATGTAGGTGATTCTGCACCGATTAAGCAACGTGCATATTGTGTTAATCCTTATAAGCGTAGATGTTTTAAGAGAGAGGTTGAGTACATGCTTGACCATGGTATTGCTGAGCTTAGTTTGAGCTTGTGGAGTTCACCCTGCTTGTTGGTTGATAAATCTGACCATTTCTGCACAGATTTCTAAAAAAGTGAATGCGGTGGCAAAACCTGACTGCTATCCTCTGCCTAGGATGGAGGATTGTGTTGACCGTGTTGGCGGTGCTTCATATGTAACTAAGCTTGATCTACTAAAAGGGTACTAGCAAGTTCCACTAACTGACCGAGCTAAAGAGATATCCGCTTTTGTAACACCAGATGATTTTTTGCAGATTACAATGATGGCTTTTGGGATGCGCAATGCACCCGCAACCTTCCAGAGGCTGGTTAATACTGCATTGTCTGGTCTCTCTGGCTGTGAAGCTTATTTGGATGATTTGATAATATACAGTGGGTACGGAAAGTATTCAGACCCCTTTAAATTTTTCACTCTTTGTTTCATTGCAGCCTTTTTCCAAAAATCAAAAAAGTTCATTTTATTTCTCAGTAATGTACACTCAGCAACCCATCTTGACAGAAAAAAACAGAAATTTAGAAATTTTTGCATATTTATTAAAAAACAAAAACTGAAATATCACATGGTCATAAGTATTCAGACCCTTTGTTCAGTATTTAGTAGAAGCACCCTTTTGATCTAATACAGCCATGAGTCGTTTTGGGAAAGATGCAACAAGTTTCTCACATCTGGATTTGGGTATCCTCTGCCATTCCTCCTTGCAGATCCTCTCCAGTTCTGTCAGGTTGGATGGTAAACGTTGGTGGACAGTCATTTTCAGGTCTCTCCAGAGATGCTCAATTGGGTTTAAGTCAGGGCTCTGGCTGGGCCATTCAAGAACAGCCACAGAGTTGTTGTGAAGCCACTCCTTCGTTATTTTAGCGGTGTGCTTAGGGTCATTGTCTTGTTGGAAGGTAAACCTTCGGCCCAGTCTGAGGTCCAGAGCACTCTGGAAAAGGTTTTCGTCCACCCAGGATATCCCCTGTACTTGGCCGCATTCATCTTTCCCTCGATTGCAACCAGTCGCCCTGTCCCTGCAGCTGAAAAACACCCCCACAGCATGATGCTGCCACCACCATGCTTCACTGTTGAGACTGTATTGGACAGGTGATGAGCAGTGCCTGGTTTTCTCCACACATACCGCTTAGAATTAAGGCCAAAAAAGTTCTATCTTGGTCTCATCAGACCAGAGGATTTTATTTATCACCATCTTGGAGTCCTTCAGGTGTTTTTTAGCAAACTCCATGCGGGCTTTCATGTGTCTTGCACTGAGGAGAGGCTTCCTTCGGGCCACTCTGCCATAAAGCCCCGACTGGTGGATTGCTGCAGTGATGGTTGACTTACTACAACTTTCTCCCATCTCCCGACTGCATCTCTGGAGCTTAGCCACAGTGACCATTGGGTTCTTCTTTGCCCTCTCTCACCAAGGCTCTTCTCCCCGATAGCTCAGTTTGGCCGGACGGCCAGCTCTAGGAAGGGTTCTGGTCGTCCCAAACGTCTTCCATTTGAGGATTATGGAGGCCACTGTGCTCTTAGGAACCTTAAGTGCAGCAGAAATTTTTTTGTAACCTTGACCAGATCTGTGCCTTGCCACAATTCTGTCTCTGAGCTCTTCAGGCAGTTCCTTTGACCTCATGATTGTCATTTGCTCTGACATGCACTGTGAGTTGTAAGGTCTTATATAGACAGGTGTGTGGCTTTCCTAATCAAGTCCAATCAGTATAATCAAACACAGCTGGACTCCAATGAAGGTGTAGAACCATCTCAAGGATGATCAGAAGAAATAGACAGCACCTGAGTTACATATGAGGGTCACGGCAAAGGGTCTGAATACTTATGACCATGTGATATTTCAGTTTTTGTTTTTTAATAAATATGCAAAAATTTCTAAATTTCTGTTTTTTTCTGTCAAGATGGGTTGCTGAGTGTACATTACTGAGAAATAAAATGAACTTTTTTGATTTTTGGAAAAAGGCTGCAATGAAACAAAGAGTGAAAAATTTAAAGGGGTCTGAATACTTTCCGTACCCACTGTACTCAAATTATTGGCAAAGTCATGTTCACCAACTAAAGGAAGTGTTTGGGCGGCTTAGTAAAGGGAACTTGACGCTCAACCTGGCAAAGTGTGACTTTGGTCAAGCAACTGTGGTCTATTTGGGAAAAATTGTGGGCCGAGGTGAAGTACATCCAGTCCAGTCCAGTCCAAGGTGGATTCCATTTTGGCTTTTCCAGTTCCTGGATCCAGACAAGACCTCAGACGTTTCCTCAGGATGGCCGGATATGACTGAGGTTCTGTAAAAACTTTTCGGCCGTAGCTGCATCATTAACTGACCTGCTTAGCCCAAAACTTTGATTTGTGTGGTCTGATAGATCTGTGCTTGCAGCGCCTAATTTTGATTGGCCCTTTGAATTGATGCGAATGAATTCGGGGCAGGAGCTGTTCTGCTCCAAGATAGTGCTGATGGAGTGGAACATCCAGTGTCTTACTTCTCAAAGAAATTCAATCATCATCAGCGCATGTACTCTACAATCGAAAAAGAAGCCCTTGCAGTGGTTCTGGCATTGAACCATTTTAAGGTGTACATCGGGTTGTCTAATGTTACACATCTGTTCTAGAACATGTTTTTACTGATCATAATCCTCTCGTGTTTTTGCAGACTATGCGTAACACCAATCAAAGACTGATGCGTTGGAGTATCTTTATGCAAGCCTTCAATGGTCGATACATTGTCATGTCTGTAATCATGTTGTATTATTGGTGATATATATTTTTGTTAAAATAAATAAAAATAATAGTCACTAATTTAGGGTGTGTGGGTGTTATGTGCTCCCCGCCCTTTGTTTTTTTTCTCTCCCCTCTCTATTCGTCTCAGGTGTTTCTGATTGTCTGGAGGGTGGCCCCACCCCTGGATATAAGAGGCTGGGAATGTTGGGGAAAAGAGAAGACTGAAGCAGCGCAGATCGACACTGTCTTTTTGATTAGCTAGTTTTTCTTTCTTTCTTTCTTTCTTTCGTTATTCATTGCTTTGAGGATGGAGGTCTGGTAGTCCAGTTTTCACGGCTTTGTTTAGTTTCTAGCCCTTCTTATAGTTTGGCGGGGGGGTTGGTTCAGGCTTCTTCCTTTCTTTCTGGCATACCTCCAGACTCCCATAGTTTTGGTTTAATTAACCTTAGTTGTAAATAAACTTTGCATTACTTAATTCATCCTCGGGTTTGGTATTTGATATGTTGACAGTTTTATTGGGCCTAAGTTGTGTTTGTTTGTGGTGGCCATAACAATATGTGGTAGTGGGCAGGCAAGCAACTGAAGCATTTAGGCGGACAAAATGAGGCAGGGGAGTAAAGAATAGAAAAGTAAGGCTTCCTGGATGAGATAGAGATAAAACACAGGGAAACATCCACCAACAGTCATCCACGTGTAACAAACTCCCCCAACTGTCCTTCAAAAAGGCTGACGGTACAGGTACGATTCCAACCACCTCATTTAAGGGCAGCAGCTCCCCTTTGCAGAGTAAATGGAGGGAGAAACATTAAAGGCATCACCGCCTGTGAAGAACCACTGCACCTTGTATTCAATACTTATCATTAGCCTTTCATTACATAGTGAAAGGGTTTGTTGGACTGTTGAATTCTTAACCATAAATTACTTTGTGCAAATGAAACAGAGAAACTGAAAGAGGCGCATCAGTGATGGACATACACTAATGTCCACAAATGAATAGAGCTTTTTGTAAACTGCAACAAAAAAAAGAGCTTAAGTTTGTTATTCCGTCTCTAAAAACTTACGTCATGGAGTTTGAATGTGTACATGTCACTTTCTCAGCAGAAATATTAGTGAAACACATACAAATAAGTCAAAAGAACTGTTAATAAATCCCCTCTTCCTTTTTAACTGTCAGCCTGTTTTCTCCAACTAAAATAGATCACATTCTCTCCATGAAAGACTCCAACATGTGACATGTGTTTTTCACGTTGGGACAAATAATGGCAAAAGAATTTGTTTTCTTATATAGATTGTTGGAGGGTTGCAACAGCCTCCCATCTTCCTCAACAATTGCTGTTTTTGAGCAAAAATCTCCCAGATCTTTAGATGAATATAGTAGAAAAACCTTGAATTATTCAGTAATTTCTTTGAATCTGACAGCACACAAAAATCATTCACAACCCAAACTAGACAAAATGTTGTTTTTCTACAGCTGTTATCAGAATAAGTTTTTATGGCCAAGTGTAAACACCTCACAGTAGTAGTTATGTGCTTTTTAACTAAGCTAGCTAGAATAAAATGTCTTAACTATTGGATAGATTGACAGGAAATTTAGTACAGGCACTTATGTTCCCCTAAGAATAAATAATAAAAACTTTGTTAATCTCTTAACTTTTCATCTAGTGCCAACACCAAGTTAAAATTGTATGACCCAAATGTGAATTTGTCAATTTCCCCATTGGGAAAAAAATAAGTCTCCTAATATCTTAAATACTTGTAAACATTCCCATCAGCCTCAGCTTTACCATTGGTGCTAATTAGTAAATGCTATCCTACTAACCCGCTACAACGGTGGTAACCATTATATCTGCTAAAATTACCCTTTTACCATTGTCACTGGGTAAGTACATATTCAAAGAGCTCCTAACATGGCTGTAGACTCTTGTTGCAACATGACATCATGACTTTGTGTAAATGGCAACTTTCTTAAGCCAAGTGCCGTGTTATCTATACACATTTTGACCTATCCGCGTGTATGTCAAAGCAGTATATAGCGGGCGTAAACATATACGCCGCTTGCCGTGTTATTGCGAGAACAACGCAAAAAGCTCATATAATTGCAAGAAGAAAGCTACTGTTGAGTTTAGGAAAAGAAGAACCGGTTGGGATTAGGAAAAGAAGAACAGGGTTGGCTTTAGTAACAGAAGAAACCGATGGTTGAGTTTAGGAAACGTGACAGGCGGGACACAATCCCCGGTGTCTTGGGTGTCGGATTTTCACCCTTTCATACTACTCGCTACAGCGTAAATTCACATGCAAATCACAAGGTAATGTAAGTCAATGGAGGCCAAAGGGCGTTGATATACACATGAAAAAGCGAGTAGCATGCTTGATAACACGCCAATGATGGCATACGAATTGGCGTGTCATGCATATGCCATTTCATGAGATCAGTCTGCTTGTTGACAACATAAACTGTAATAACATAATAATTATTGTTTGTTGAAGTATATGCTGGAGATAGACTGTAAACATTATTTTAAATGTCAGCAATGTAGTTTATAAATCCTTTTACTTCCTTTTCTTCAAAAGCTAATGCTTACTGCTGCTAAAATGGACAGCACAAGAGAGTCTTTGATCAGAGTAAAGTAGGAAAATATCCGTTTTAAAAGGCTGACATAGAGTAAACACCTCCTTTGATGCAGAGCACTAGTACCATCTGATAACATGTCAACATGTCCACACCTTTCTTAGAACAAAAGCAAAGTGACCTGTTTTTACCTGACAAATACATTCCCAGGATGAGCATTTATAAAAATAGATGCCAGCTACAATAGTTCAGCTTCTTAATATTCAAGTTACGAGGGTAGGTGATGGAAATGGACTGGGTGTGTCGGTTTCTTCTTTACTGGGCCTTTGTGGGGCACTTTGATCAAGTGGCTTGTTAAAGTGCAAGGCCGGCGCTGGCTTGCTCACTGGGGGCAGTGCTGAATAAAAACATGCTCTTATGAAGGCAGGTTGCCAGCAGTGTACTTGAGGGGAATGCAGGATGGAGGGAGGTTGACAGACACGACTGAAAATGTTAAATCCTACAACTCAGATTTGAAGGATTGAGCCATCAACGTGTTTACTAGTGAAGGAGATACGTGTTACTCACCACCTGAGTGGGCTTGAGTGATTCTCCATCAAAGTGTGTAAGGCTGGAGCTGTCTTCTGGAAACCCATCACAGTCCTCCAGCTCCTGAGAGTTACACGGGGGCTTGTCCCTGTCAGGGTTTCCATTCTGGAATAAAAAAGGAAGAACATGAAAACATAACCGAGGCCATGGTTACACTCAATTTGCATTTATTAACATGTAAAAGGCTTGATTTGCACGGAGGACCTCAAGTGGACCCAGATGATACTAATGAAGTGTATAGGATAGGATATGACTAAAAAATGCTGTTGAACAAGAGACTGAGGGTAACTCAAGTGTGATGATGTGTATAAGATGTCAGACAGAGGAGGGCGAGGAGCAGCTGAAGAGGAAAAGGACAGATGAAAGGCCTTGGAGGAGGTAGGGCTGCTAAAAGCTAGAAGAGTGAACTTAAATAAGAAATGTCTGTAAGGTCATGAGGAACTCTCCTGAGAAAACAAGCAAAGGTGAAAGCTTGGCCTCATGAAAGTTTAATGTTTAGGTAATGTTTTCAAACACATACTGCTGACTGATTTAACACCGCAGAGATTCAACCAGACATTTATCAATATAAATATATTTCGCTTTACTATTTAATGGGTGTTTCAAATCCCCAAAACAGTACAGTTTTATGGTAATACTGGGTTTACAGGATTGTGGTTTTAATAATTTGTAATTAATTCACTGGATAACAAAGTAACAAAGACATTTCCATCTTGTTATTATCAACCATTTTACAATTGAGTTTCTACAAAATACTATATCACAAAATATACTGATATTTTGCAATAATAAAGTAAAACATGTATCTTAGCCTTTGCAGATTTTGTTATTATCAAAATTTGGTAATGCTTTATAATATGGGTGCCAAATGTCCGAATAATTTAGTAATTTTCCCCCAAAAAAATATGAAATTTGTACTAACTATAGGAAAAATGGACAGTAAATGGCGTACTTCAGCAGGGAGTCAGCTTGAAATGTAAAAATGTGTTTCAAACATTCAAAATCAAAAATCACCAGAATGCCATATAGAAGTTTACTTTCTTCAGCCCAATGCTCAAGACAAAATGTCAACTTTGCAAACAAAATCTCTGATGTTATAATTGGTAGATTAGCATTTAATTTGTGGGCAGCTTTTACACTCGAACATTTACACAAATGTTGGGTATTTTTATGCAAATATTTTTGGCAGGATATTTGTTTTAGTGATGGCACCTATGAAAGATATTGTCCATAACACTTAGTATTTTAGATATCAACATGAGCTTCAGCCTACCAAGTCCTCAGATGTGAGAAATGTCAGTCTCTCATGGATAAGGGCAGCTTGCTCGTCGCTCATCACGTTCTCCCCTCTCTTGTCACCCATTACCAGCTCAGACCACATTGGGCCCCTCAGTGCGCTTCTGCAGGGTCACCTCCAGGCTGACATAGAAACAAATAGAAACATATTCCTTCCCGTTCAAAGTGCTGATCATCAATGAGTCATATAAATGCAAATGAAGAGCCTTGAGTGTGCAGACAAGCTGTGTCAGAAAGCTCACAAACTGATTTTCTGTTTGTCACAAGCTGCCAAAAGGTTCAGAAATTGTCTGACAGCGTGATTTTTATGAACTACAGAGCCAACGTTGTACTTGAATGAGAATGATGCAAACAACTAGTAAACATCCAATCAGGAGCAGTCTGGTAGGATAAAATGCAGTTTTGATGAGAAAGGTCAGAGATGAGCTTGATGAGTTATTCAGGGTGACAGGACTGTGGCTGATCTGGTTTTGACAGAAATCATGTTCCTCAGTAGCATGTGTTTGTTGCAGCAGAAAAAAACACGAAAGAAAGTACCAAAAAAAATGTTAGTAACATTATTAGCAGCAATTATTTTCTGTCCACTATACAATACGTTTTTGTACTGACATTCAGATCAAAGTAAGTACAATATTATCTGCCAACATCTTGCCTCCAATAGTCACAGAAGTTCTTCAATTTTTTATGTTGCCAAATTATGTAAATAAAATAAATGCCACCCCCCGTTGTTCCAACATGGCTAATTTAGACAGTAACATTAATTACTGACAATAAAGGCCTGTACAAACATTTCAGAACATACGCTACTCATAGGTTGCAGTCTTTCTACGCATTCTTTTTCACCATGAATTCAACACAAAGACATGTGAGTCTATTCATTAACTCTCATTTAAATTATGGCATCTTTATGAATTCAAGCCAAAATACAAATAAATTAAAACAAAATCAGAATAACATTTTCTTTTCTTCCTTGTTATAAATCTGGTCACATATGTACATTTTGCAAGAGCAATTTAACTCACATTCCGTGTCAGTTCTCAAGGTTGCAAGTATATTTAGTCACAGTTCACCAATTGCAGTTTTCCATTAAGCAAAGGGAGCATAATGAACGACTGTATGTTGGTGCTTCCTGTTTTGTGGTTCTGAATGTATCATGTACTCTCCAATGCATTATGGCCCACTGAATAGGGCTGAATGGTGAAAAGGTACAATGTACCGTTTTAAGTGCATCACAGTACGGCAAAGTACCACATCTGCAAACTATTAAAAGCATGTTTGATGGTGACAAAAATAAAAATAGAAACAACGTAATTTATTACTAAGTCTATGCATGTAAAATGTATTGCTTAGCCAAATACTGGTTTTGAAATAATGTTACTGTAAAAATTGTGTACCCTTTCCTTTATGGCTTATACACTTTTTCCCCCTCTATGCTTAGGTTTTGTTTTGTCTGCCTCTTCTTTTATCGCACTCATTCTGGTTTTAATCTTCCTGTAAAGCAACTTCTGTTTTAAAAAGTTCTATAAAAATTAAGTTTATTTCTGCGTGTTATGTAGTACAATAATTACCACAATCTCTCCTGGGCATAGAGGTCCAGAAAATACTGTGTCAATGCATGCCTTGTGAATGCATTGGCAGTCTAATGTAGCTAAATATGTATTCAAATGAAAGCTTTCTGTCGTATCAGTCTGAATTTTAAAGAGTCACAGTAATACACATCTCACTAAAAAATGGTCCAGGGGCATGAAAGTGAGCATTGGAACTAGTTTAGTAATTCAAACAAATCCCTTATTAAATGTTATTAGGTTTGGCTTTCAACATTTTCAGGTAATTAGTTACAAGGCTAAAACACAGCTTTTAGAAGAATATATTAAAAGTCTATATGAGATATTAAAATATCAAGCATTGCCTACTAAATCTTATTTGTCATATTTCACTCTGTACTAGAGCAATTAGACAAAAGCCAATAGTTAAATTTTTGCCATTATGGAATTATAGTTAATTAGCTTCAGCTAATGTTTGTCATTTTGTCATTAACAGCTAAAATTGAGAAGTATGCTACCTTAATGGTTTTCTGCATTACTCTTTGCAAATAGAAAAGAAGGGTGAGGAGCGATAAAAGGTTCCAAAAAAGAGATTTGTTGGAACTGGTAATCAGATCCAAAATGGAACTGGCTATCAGAAACCAATCCAAGTCTGTTTTTCATGACATACTGTACAAAATTCAAATAAAGTTATAATAATACTAGAAGTAGAGTATACTGTGAAATGTATGACTTAACACCTCAGAATTGCGATTACTTTGGGTTTCAGTTCTACTAACAGAAAATATATCTTTTTTTGGGCAAAAAATAGTCAGCCTACTATTTAACATGACAAGTTGCACTCTCAATCGAAGAATGGGAACATGGGCCTTCAGGAGAAAATATCATTAATATTCTATTGTGCTATTGGATGTTATGAAACAGGTTTATATTTGGGAAACAATGACCAGATATGAAAGACACACAGCACACAAGGACAGCTTCTTAATTCAATTCCAGACAGAGGAAAGCAGATGTGCTCAGCTGTCTGTCTATAAAACACATAACGCATTGGTATGGAAAAACATGCCCAATTCACAATTGGAGTGTTTTTTTCCTAGATATTTACAATGTAAAAGGACATCCAGATATAGACCACCCACACAAACACCCACACACACAGCAAGGACTCGTATTGAAGAAACAGCAAGCATATGGAGCTAGCTTTGTTTCTTTATTACATGCGAGAAAATAAATGATCTGAGAGAAAACAAAATGTTTGAGAGAAAAAGTTATCACACTGCTAGCAAAATATAATATTTGAGACAACAAAAGTTTAAATATAAATTAGATTTTTTTTATTATTTCTGAGAAAATAAAAATCTCTCTCAAATATTTATTAAACTCTCAAATATATATTTTTTGCTATCAGTGTGAAAACATTTTCTTTCAAAACGTTTTTCTTCTCGCTCTCAAAACCTAAGTCTTTGTTCTCGATGCAATTTCTTGCTCTCGTCTCAGGATTTTTCTCTCGCTGTGAAAATAAAGTCATGGGCAGGGCCACGTTCCTATTTAATCAGTTGATGTATTTCAAAAGGTTGAGGAAAGGTTCACTGTTCCACAACTAGGACAACATGTTCACCTTAAGCTGGTGCTCAATAGTCGCACAAAACCCTTGGCGACTTGGGACAAAGAAAAGGGAGTCACCACTCCATCTGGCACTTTTCTCAACCTGTATGGGACATCAAAGAAGGGTTCCAACCATAACACTCCAACAATCTCAGGGAATAACTCATCCACCACTGGCACTTTGCCACTGCAGAGCTTTTCAAAGGGCTCAGTGAACACTGCCATGGAGGTGGGAATTGGCTAAAACGTGTTCACTTCAAGCCTGGAATTTGGAGCCTGGTTACAGGATTTGTCCCAATCTCCCTATTCAGGGCGAGGTGACTCTTTTCCAGTGGTGTTGATTGAATGTATAACACTTCTCAAAACTAGTTCATTAACATTTTGGCTTGAGAGACCGTACAAGAACACTGTGACCAGGGTCACAAGGACAGACAAGGTAATTACAGATGGGTTCTGTTGCTCAGTGTCAAGTGAAATCCTAGCCTCAATCCTTATGATTCAGTATTATAAAATAAAAAAAATAAAAAAGGAAGAGGAATACTTTTCACATTTACTTTCTGGCCAATAAAGACAACTACCCAACTACTAGATTCATTGCATACTTGATACATTTTAGAGACCCACATTTCTTGACTGAATACCAGGCCATTTCTCATTCTATTAGTATTCTCTAATATTGCTAATATCACAATATGTGAAATAACAGGTTAGAAAACTTCCTTGAATGACTTTAGAGCATTCATTAAACATTAAAAGCTGTAAATAAATAAATACAATACAATATGATGGTAAGTGAAACGTACTGCATCGGACTCAAGATCCAAGCTCAGAACCCGTCTCAGGTCTCTTAAACCTCTAGAATGGTGCATGCAAGCTGTACATAGTCAAAAAATCATACATTCATGCAGTTGTAAAACAATTCTCTGTTCTGAGATTAATGGGGTGCATTACTATATTCAGTATGTGAGATCTATCATTTTGATATGAGGTTGTGAAAGAAAGTAAACAAAGGCGAATAAACAAGACCAGAGATTGGAGTTGATGGTTTGTGGCTCCCTATTCAGCTCATTCAGAATGTACCATGTAATGTACCATGTTGTAATGTACCATGAGGTTTCCTGTGTGTCACTGCTGTTTTTGCTCCCTTAAACAACTGAAATCAAACAGCAACTCAGAAACATCAACTTTTCACACCTTTTGTCATTTTTGATGATCCAGGCGCTGGCCTCTGGGTCTACAGACGCAAACAGCTGGCCCTCCAGTAAAGGAGGGAAACCCTGAACTCCAAGCCTGATGTTGTCTGCCGTCAGCCTGAACTGCACCTCCTCTTTGGTGACACCCTCAGGCATGCGCACACACATCGTGATGTCCTCCGCTGTCTGCTGCCAGAAGTAAATTGGATCTGAGTTCAAATAGGAGAGAAATGTATGGTGCTAAAGTTAATGACAGTCCTGTGCCAGATGGTACAGAGTCATGCATAAAACATCTAATACAATGCAAGAGTTGAAGGAAATGACACTGCCGATGGATGACTATTAAAATAAATGAATTATCATCCTGCATGGGGGACTATGAGGACCGAGCTCACAGTGAAGCTATTAGGCCAATTCTCTGGCACAATTTCCTATTTTGACCTGCAGTCTTGTGCAAAATTATCCTGGCAGACCTAAACTTTTGCAGATTTTGTTGTGTTTCTGTACTTTAATTGCAATTATTATTCAATTGTATTATTTTCAGATTAGGGTTTACAATTGAAAGTTTGAATTTCTGGAATCTCTAGTAAAAGGAATTATATTAAATCACTATAGATATAAGTGACAATCTTAGGTCTCAATATTATAATTATGAGAGGATTTTTACAGAATGGGTCAAAATAACCCTTTAAAGCTGTGTTCAGACAAAAAGCAAAGTCAATTCTGCCTCACATCATTCACATGCATTTGACAGCTGAAACATCTTTGGTGTTAATGCCCCCCAAACAGCAATATACCACCTGAACATTTGTTAAATGTAAGCCCACTAGTAAAGGAAACAGCTACTGTGTCCACTCACCAGAGACCCTGGTTGTTGTTTTTTCCCCCTCCAGTCTCTCTACTTTATCCTTGTCTTTCTTTTATTTATTAATCTGATTTTCATTGCCTTGACCGCCTCTAAAATTCAAATTGTCTAAAAAAACACAATTGTTATTTTGATTAAAATATTTCTAAACCCTTCAAACCAGTAAGAAGAGCACAGACAAAAAACACAAATCTCTCCTGTGAAATAAACTAGCCCCTATCACTCGTAGTAAAACAATCATTGAGAACATAGGTTTTCAGGGCCTTTAAAAGCTAAATATTTTCAGTATATGCAAACCAGTAACACCACATTGCTGTAATTTGTTACCTTTGCCAAGGATAGATCTGAGATGTTTATTCCTTTTTATTTGCTGTTAACAGATATCAATTAATTTTGGATGCAATGTTAGGCCATCATCCAAAGATCTCGTTAGCCGTTGTTGGTGTGGATCCAAGCCAGGTGCTGACTCATGATTTTGCTTAAAAGAATTTCTCAATATTGGTATGGTAAATAAGGATTTTTCTCATGAACTGCTGCTCTTACTTGAATTATAAAAAAACTGGCACATACACTGATAGTGAGAGACTAAGATCACAGAATTTGTGATGCATATTCTTTTATGCCTTATGTGATGATAGTTGTTATTCTACATATCATGGTAATTTGCTGTATGTGCAAGTAACTTTAGACTGTAGGGAGAAAGGAAGACAGCTGGACTGTGTGTGAGAGACAGAGGTGCCACTACTATTTCAAGTTCATCTGTTTACCTCTACCTCAGGCTACAGTAAGATAGCTGAGATGGACGCCAATGGCTGTGTTTGCAACAGGCTGTCAGCTAGATTGCTTCTACCATGTTAGGACAAAGTTGTTATGTTCAAGTGATGTCATGCATATCTAGTTGTTTTGTATTCCGTGTGTACCCAACCATATATAAGATGGTAAGAACATCATGAGTCCGTCTCATCTGTCGTCTGATCCTGCCTCTCATCATCAATACATATCACTACTACAGTGTTGCATTCCCGATCCAAATTTAAAACTATTTTCCATTATTCAAATAAAAATGTAGAGTGTTGTGCAGCACTGGAGAAGGTATGCTCTAAGTGCTTCCTAGTCGTAAAATTAACAGCTAAAGCACTAACTACAGTGTAATTAATTATAAATATTGGTTTTAAAAACAGCACTGAATGAATTTGGGCTTTGGCACCCAACTATTTCCTTTATTGACCCTTTTTTTAAAAACATGACGGCTGCATTTCCACTTCTCTTTAACAAGGAACACATCTGTTCTCACCATTGCCCACATTTTTGAGAAGCCAATTTTCTGCTTCTGACTTAGCACCTCCACTGGCATGCTAGCATTCTATGATCCACAATGAAATCATTTTGACTGTGTGGTAATAAATCAACAAAATACATTACCAGAAAGAGCTGCCTTCTATATATTGTACTGGCAGTGTGAGAACAGTTGGATACCCAGAATGAAGTGGAAGTCTTGTTGGAAAATGTGTGAGCAGCAGGCTTTGGGTCTTCCTTTACCAGTCGACAGATGCTTAATAAAATTACTTTTGCTACCAGGTACATAATCACAAAACGTAGCTAACAGTCCCATCGCAGCTCTGACTGAAAACAATTTTGCAGCCTTGTGTTGAATCACATTTTCATATACGAGTCAGAGGCTGTTTCTAAAATACAGTCCCCTTGAATCCTTTCACCAACAAAGTTCTTTTCATCCGTTGCTGATCAGAAGGGAGATTCATAAATTATTTTCTTTAAGGCTACAGTTTTTTTTTACTTTTGTCTGAGTTCTTCTCTAAGGTCTAAGGTCTCAGGTTTAAGGTTTTCCTCTTTTCTGTAATGTAGCTGAGGCATATATAATGAAAGAAAAATACAGTGACCTAATCACACAACAGTCCACCTCATTTCACTAGCTGGGAAACAGAAGAATCCAAACTTAATTTAGAAATACTGCTTAGTATTCTCTAAAGTTCAGATAATATTAATCACTCAGGTCCATATATGTTGTAATTTTTAGATTCACATCCCTAAACTGCCAGAAAGGATGTACCAGAGAGGCCAATAATGTTGATCTCCTTCATATTTATCTAAGTTAGTAGACATTGCTGTGTGCATTCAAATTAAATGGTAAATAGTAAATGTATTTATTTTTTAAAAGGAATGACTAGGACAGCACTCCAATTAGATTATGTATTGCCATATGGACGTTTTAGGCAAGTCACCCTTCTTCAGCATGTATTCTGGCAATTTCATAATCAATATAGGCAGGTGGGGTTAATTATAGGCGACTGCAGCCAGCACAACAAATACATCCAAATAGATGGAACCACAACATTAACTTCATAAAAAAACAGGAAAGGAAAGCTCATTCATCCCGTCGTGAATGCAGGTTATCAGGAAGTGTATCCAAGACACCTCCCAGACACCTCCCTTTGGAGAAGGACTGTCCCTATTACCACCTTTCCGGGGCATCGCCACTGTCTCAATGACCATGTGCTGTAGTTTTGTAGTTTTCTAATTGGAGTGCTGTCCTAGTCTTTTTTATTAACTACAAAGGATGATTTTCATTTTTAGTTTCATCTTAATAGTCTTTAAAAAGGAGGCACTTTAGTGAAGAAAAATAGAAGATACAGGGTTTGTTTCTTCTCATAGACACAGCATGCTGAACCTGCAATATCATAAGTATGTTCTTACAATATATTCTGAAAGAGATAAAATGCAGTCCATTGTGAATAAAACAAAATGATGCTTTGAGAGAACAGATTGCTTCAATGCAGGCAGACGTTATAATTTTGATTAAAAAAACAAATAGAACTATGGAGGCTATTTAGATATGAAAGAAAGTAAATATCACTGATTCATACACAGACAACTCTGTGCCAGTTTCTCATAAACAAAACTCCTATAGAGAAAGCTGTCATCTTCAACACTCACTCTATGATTACTGGCGAAGCCTAATCACTGAAATTGGTCCAATTATGATGCTCTAAACCAACAGACCTGCTCTATATCTGGCAGTGATGTGAAGAACTGAGACATGTTCATTATCACCTTTTGTTGTCAGCTGAATTAACAAAGAAACCAACGAGAAGGGAGATGGGAGCTGCCAAATTATTTAATTTCCAAATATTCTTTTTGCCTTTCTAATTATTCATCATTTAAACATTCTTTTGGGTAAAGTGCCTTACAGACACAATGCGAAACCAACACAAAACTAATCTACTTACATAAACGATCCATAGTCTCTCTTCAGTACTTTTAGCATTTATACTGTATATATTTATACATTTTATAGTGTTTTTGTTTCCCTGGAATGTTCATATTTCAGAAACCTTTGCAACCATTGATTTGGACACATTCTCTATCTATACAGTATATATACACTAACTCTTATTAAGGTCTTATCCATCAGTGCACCATTAAGTCACTTCCATCTCTGCTCCCCATTTGCATCTCCTCTCTCATCACTCTTTGAAGGCGCCTCCTCTCTTGACATCTAATCCACTTCTCCCATTTGGGAAGGAGAAAGGCAGAGCTCTGATAAAAGGATTGGCTAAAAAAGCTGCCATTATTCTGCTTCTGCACCATCAACAGGGACACTCTTTGCCCTGTCTTGGTCACTTGAGGTCTCTTTTATATCTTTTGAAAAAGAGGGTGGCTGCTTGTCTGCTCGTTTAGAGGTTGTGAGCATAAAAAAACAAAAAACTGTTGGATATGAACGTTTGGTTCAGTCCAGACACAGGATGTTTTGTGCATACAAGAAAGGTTTTGGTGGTGTGAAAAACCACCTCAATGATATGGTTATAGAAATAGTTTATATGAAACACAAAAGTAAAGCCAAGTCAAGAATCTAACTTGAGTAACGAATCATAATAACTGATAAAAGATTTAGTCAATTTAGGAACAGTTTTGGACACTTGCTTATTTCTGTTTTTTTGCAGTTAAATGAGAAGATTGACACCATTCTCATGTCTGTAGGTTAAATATAAAGCTACAGTCAAAAGGCAGTGATCTTAGCTTAGCATAAAGACTGAATTACTACTACTACTATTATTATTATTATTATTACGAGCAGTAATAAATAGCCTAGAAATGTATCCATGTACAGAGACACAGATTACCAGATCTGACAGAGACCCCTGTCTGATTGGGAATATTGTGAGGCGAGCGTGGCTGGTCGTCATAGCAGTAAACTATGACACACACACAGAACGTCGAAGGTGTGTTGTTTTTTATTCTCGGCTTATGGCTGTTGCCAGAAGACAAATTTAGTTTCCAAAGAAGCTGGAGGCAGCAAAAAAACGCTGGCTAAACTATTTAAACCCAGCGGGTTTGTTTAGCAATGATGATGCAGCGATTAGTGAAGATTCTCTCCGACCAATCAGTAGTCTGGTTTTGCAGCTTTTCATGTCACCTTTTGGTATCGCCTCAGCTTGCTTGAAACCTCAACGGAGGTGATACTAAAAAAAGTACCTGTTAGCAGGTACCAGGGACTTTTTTTTCTTAATAGACAACCAATAAAGGTGAGTAGAGTTGAGGCGAGTTGAGTAGGTACCCTGTAACAGGAAAAAAAAAAACTTTTAGTAGCCCACATTTACTGAATTAGGAATTTCTAACCATTCACTTGAGTTCCTGGAATTGCATTTTTATGTAACACATCCATATGGATAGGTCTTTCTCTTTAACATTAAATTTGAGCATTAGTTTTATGCCGTGTTGTCTTTGTTAACAACCCTCAAATCAGTGTTTTTATAATACCAATGGCCCAAATTAAAATGTGTAATGGGAAAGTGGTCGCTTGCAGTCAACCACAGAGAATTGTTCGTTCGTTCGTTCATTTTTATTGTCCCCATGGGGAAATTATGTTAAAGTAAAAAAATCATATCATTGTTACCAAATCCTGTAACTCTAGATGAACTTTTGGCCTATTTTAGTTAATTGCTATGGTTTTATTTCCCACAATTAATCCAACCGCAGTAGGTCAATATTTTTAGCAAGAAATGTGACAGATAAATCTAATGTACACTACCTACCCAGCACCAACCACTATATAGACAAAGTTAGCATCTAGCTGGTAAAGGAAGCAAAGCGTTAAGGAGCAAAAAAAAAAAGAACTCTTTCCAAGGAGTTGGTGGTGAGGTAGTGCTAAAAGGAGAGGGAATAATGGATTTTAATTTGTCAGAAGGCAAAAAACATAAGTGATGAAAAGACTTACAGCAGAAAATAACAGGGAGGGGCATGGTTCCATAAAATATTTTAAAGTGTCAAAATAAATGGTGGAGTGAAATGGTAGAGGTAAAGAAATAAACCTCTATCCTAACCACAGTACGTTCTAGTACTTCTGACCCACCTGTCTTCTCCACCTCCATTGGCTCTGGGTCAGTTAGCTCCACAGGACGCCCGTCCACATGTGTGAAGGCAAACGGTTTCTCCGAGGCCACCATTAACCCCTTCCCTTGTGGCTCCACCGCTGCATAGTGAGGCACCGACTTCCCTCTGAGGACCCTCCTCTTCTTCACCTCATACTTCTTCTCCTGACCTGCATGTGGAAACCAAATGATAAATTATATAGTGACAAAGGTGTGTCTTCCATTGAACTCTGACACAGTAACAGGATACAGGACATTTATTTTCGAGCTCATACCTACTACCTAATACTTCAAACTTTCACCGTGCCCCTAGTGAACTCAGTGTCACTGTAAGGTAGAAGCCTTTTATAAGATCAGATTAAAGCCTTTGTTGTTGTACACGTTTGCAAATAACAATTAAATAGTCTTTAAGAATACTACATGGGCATATTGAGAATGTTAATACTGGTCATACCTTGCATTAAAACATATTGTATGACAACACTGATTTAGGAGACTCACATTCCCCTCTACAACAATATTTGATAAAATTGTAAAGCAAGCCGAACGTTGAAGACAGGTCAAACATTGAGACACTAAACGAACAACCAAAGATTATTCTACAGCTGGCAGATATCAGATATTACTGCGGAAGGGACTCTCAAAAGCCGGCTTCTGTTTTTTTCTTCCCAATCTTTGAATCATTAGTCAGGGTCTTTCTTTCTCAGCAAGGGCCAAAAACTGTAATGAAAATTCTCTGTGCCAATGTTTGCTTTAGAATCACATTTGGAGCACAATAATTAAACAGCATGAATGGCAGACCATGACTACCTTCCTAGTATGCTTTAATTAACAAAGGATTTCTGTCATCTACTGGGTATGAATACTGTAAAAAATTAACATGAAAATTACATAACAGGCTTGACATTTAAATTATAATTCAGACCTTATAATCTTTGACACGCTTGTCTTGTCTTATTTCACTTCATGCTCAATTACTGAAATGATGATAGATAGGCCAGTACACCACCCACCATGTCCTGCAGCGTTGGCGACTGTGATCCACTCAAGAGACACTGAGTAACCACTCCCTTTAGTTTCCTGTGGGTCTTTCTGGATGCGGAGCAGCAGGACCTCCATGGTGTGGACTCCATCCTGGACATGTGAGATGCTGTGGAGGATGGTGAAAGGCTCCTCCATTTCTTCACTAAACAGTGGCTACAAGTAAAGAATCAACAAATACAATCAACATTTTACAAGGATAAATTTAATAGTGGGCAAAATCTGTTAGCTGGCATTATTGTTAATATGATCAATCTTTTTATACAAGTAAATGCCAGATGTGGTCATCTGCGACAGAGTAATAAAATACAAATCCACTAACTGGAGCTGGAACAACTGGCCATTATATCAACTGACATAAAATGAATCTTCAATCATTTCAACTGAAAAGTCATCTAATTAAATAATAATGCAAGAACAGTCAGTTTCAATTTGTCAAATGTAAAGATTTGATGCTTTATTGTTTTATATCATTTTGAAATAAGTATCTTTGGGTTTTTTAGACAAAAACAGAACAAAACATTTGAAAAAAATCTATTTTGATAATGACATTTTAATGCCTAATTTTAATGATTCAAAACTCAAGATATATTGTTAAAATCCAAAAACAAGATTTATATTGGAATTTTAACCCTTTATATTGAGCTCAAGAAGGCTCTTCAGAGTTAAGAGCTAATAAAAATGTGTCCAGGAAGTCGTTAGAGCCAAATATTGAATGCATAGTCCCCTTTATCACCTCTAACAAGATTTAACAATTTTACTCTATAGTTTTTATTGACTTTTTCAAATGCATCTATGTTTTTTTAAAGTCACGCTTGTCATGTTGTCTTCAATTATCTTTGTAAGGAGCAAATATGTTGCCAAAATGTAGAAAGAGATTGACTTTTACATTTGGTCTCCCACTTTAAGTCAAACTTGGGTCAATTTGGTTAGTGGTAGGTCTCTTTAAAAACTAAAGAGATCACTCAGCTCTGCATGCAAAATACATTTCCCCAACAATCAATTCATTTGAACTATTCAGTATTCATGCGATGCATACACTGATGCACAGGATCACCTCTGCTTTATATTATCCGCTGACAGCGACTATAGACTAGACTACAGCATTTAAATAGTAATGAGGAGCGCATCTTATTACCCCCTTAAAACCAACCCTTAACCAAATGGCAAATGGAAACCTTGTGAGTTTAGAAGTGTCAGTGCATCTGAAAATAAGACTTTAGAATAGCTTTGAATTCAATAACAAAAGGATTTATCCCTGCATCATCCTTTTAGGCTGTAACAGCTTTAATGAAGGCCACAGCATCAACTGGCTTTAAATGGTCTATAATGCACTTTGGTATTTTGGTATTTGTCTTTATTGTATGAACAAAATGCTAATTCAAACTAGTATTTCTAAATCAGTGTCTAAAGCTGTCTGGTTGAAGAAGGTAATGTAACGCAGAGAAGCCCGAATGCATACAGATACCTGGTTAATGAGTCCATTTATTACCAATATTTTCCCAACACACACTTCTCTACATTAGACACAACATTAAAAAATAAAAGCTCTCTCACCCACCTCTCATATTTGCAAAGACAAAAATTTGAAAAGTATATTTTCTATTAAATCAATAGTCCCCACCCACCCACACACAATAGATTAGTTACTGCCCTTTTAAATTCACATTGACTCCTTGATTACATTGCAACCAATACACTTAATATCCTATCAAAAGATTTCTAAATTATGGAAAACACAAAATATTTTTAAATGCATTAGTGTATTACTTAAAAACCAGTTAATCCAGAAGGTATACTAACTTCCCACTTCATAAGCGAACTGCCTCCCCTCTTGCCGGTTCGGAGAAGTTGCAGTTGGCCGGCACCATCAGAGAGCGCCGCCCAGGTCGCTGAGGTGAAGCTGAGGGACGCACAAAGATGATCCTCACACTGGCTGGAGTCAGGGCTTATACGGTACACCTCTCTTGGCTTACACAGGGCGGTGTCCTGGATTCACAACAGACCCTTCAGTCAGTACTACATGCACAAAAGATATTACTGTCTCTACATCAATCTGACCTACAGTATGTATGATTCATTCATATCTGCAGGGAGGACATTTATAATAAATTAACAATTATTTTCTTGATATATCAAAAAAGATTATTCCTTTGGTCTATGACATGCAAAACATGCAATTCTTGAAGCCCTGGTGACATCTTCAAATTGCTTGTTTTGTCTGAGCAGCAGTCAAAATCCAAATATATCAATTTACTGTCATATATTACAAAGAAAAATGTGAGAAACTGACTTTTTTCTTGAAAAGTGACTCAGTTATCAAAAACATTTTTGTAATTGCTTCAGCACTAGTGGGGAAGAAAAAAAATTGAATGGTACAAAATGCATTACACTAAAACTGAGGAAAAGATTGTTGAATGATGTAAAATGGGTATATATCTGTTCTTCTCACTGCTATCAAACTTTCGAATTACATGATTTGAGAAGTCCAGTCATGACTCACAAAGACTCAGACAGACACTTAATAAGAATAGGCTTTGAACTACAGGTCACTGATTTCATACTGAATAGAGCACTCTAATCCCATCAAAGTCTGATGAACTCTGATCTAAGAAAAACATGATTTTAGTAATAAAAGCCAAAAGAAGAAAACTTCAACATGGAAGCTTAATAAAACAACACATACACATCAGGGAGAGAAGAAGTTACCAACTGTCATGATGCGGCCCATGTTACTTGGCTTTGCATGTGATTCACAGAGCCTTATTAGTAATAGACAGATATTCCGGTATACAAGAGCTTCAAATCACTCATTGCGTAAGGTAACAATGTTGCAAAAGGACTATGCAGCAGCTACCCTGTTGTTGCCATGGAGCGTGACACTGCGTATTATATCGCTATCTAATGTATGATGCACCTTTGAGATCATTTTCTCCAGCATCCGTGCTGGTAATGCCATGAACAGAGTGTGAACCGCCTATGTACAATGTGCCGAGGGACGATAATTATCATGTGATGATTGTAATTAGAATTTGAGTAACACATTTTCATAAAGAGTAATTTAATGATGCCACTGAAAGCCAGACATATTTCCTCACAGGATTATAGCCTGATGATTATCATTTAAGGCCAGATCTGACATAAAAAACACTGATGTGGCACCAATTATCTTTAATCATGGTCAATGATGTCTTAGACATAAAAGAAGTCTCTGCTGAAAAGGTCCTTGGGCTGATTTGATTCTCATCACACCATCTTGGTTTTGGACAACAAACTTGTATCTGAAGGTTTGTACAAACCTGTAGTGTTGAGTGAGTCTCTAGTCTCAATTAGATGTTCTGTCTATAAAATGCCAGAAAACGTTGAGACATATTTATCAGTGTTTTCCAAAGCCCAAGATGACATCCTCAAATGTTTTGTTTTGTCCACAACTAAAAGATATTCAGTTCATTGTCACAAAGGAGAAACAAGAAAACATTCACATTCCAGAAGCTGGAATCAGGGATAATAGTTATTAATCAATTAATATTTGCAGCTCTATAATTATGTAATCCCTCCTGTGATTAAAGACAGACATACAAGGGCTTATCCCAAAGTTTATCTTCTGTGCCGAGTCCCACAATGGACAAAAGATGGAATAGAAACTTTTCTCCATTAATACTGAGACTCTCACTCTAATGGTCTCTAATAATCTGAAGCAAGAGCACAGCAAGTTGTGAAACTGATAATAAGTGTCATTAATATTGCAGCTTGTAAAATGTTAATATTGTGGAATTGATTAACTGGTCACTCAGCGCTATTGACAAGATTTTTTCACCCAAGCATGCTTCACCGGGGGAGCCGTCCTGCCCCAGTGGGACATTCCCTGCAGGCTACGCTCGAGATTCATGGGAGAATTGGCAAGCGGTCTGCCTGGACGTTCTCACTGTGGAAGACGTTGAAGACATATGGATAATTGGAATTCTGTTGGTGGGGCCCTGATCATCGGAGTTGGGGTCTCCCTGACCTATCGGAAAATTGGTAAGACAGCCGCCAGCAAATTTACCCACAAGCTGTCTGGGGAACTTAAAGAGTGCCTACATGGAGTGATTGAGACGATGAAGGTTTTACATCTGAGGGCTGACCAGTCCAGTGAACTGTCTCGGAACATGTCAGACCGGACTGTGGAAGCGCAGAGGGGGATTGATACAATCAGGGCCCAGTCGGTGGAGTTGCTTTGTGTAACCACCGGACTGGCAGAGAAGGTAGATGGACTGACAAAATCACTACATGAACTGGATGACAGTTAGCAAAATGGACACTGATTTGAACAAATGAACTGAAATTGACCCTTGCACGTAGCTGGACTTCTATCTTGTCCTGTGCTCTGGTTATCTCTTCAAGGTAGTTAGCTTTTAACACATTGACAGTCTGATGGACACTCATTTGAACAAATCCCTGACTGCCTCGATTTCTTGTGTTTCTCACACCCTCCCCAAGCCACCTCAAAAAATTTCTTCATGTGACCACATGAACTGTGAATTGTCTTGTGCATTATGTTGTGATGTTGTATTGTATATTATGTTGCTGTTGTGTTGTTTCTTTTCAAGAAAGCGTGTGGTGGCGCTGTTCCATAGCTGCCGCCCGGAGGCTTGCTCCAACCTAAGTCAAATTCCTTGTATGTCTGTCATACCTGGAAAATAAAGCTGATTCTGATTCTGATTTGACATCATCTAGACTGAGGCTCCTATTACAGTGGTATTTAGTCACCACCTGGTGTGTCAGATGCATTAAAGCCTATTAACATTTTATTTGACATGAAGAATAAATATACTGGAATTTTCCTCATAGACATTGGTGAAGGGATATGTTTGCAACTAGGTAACGATAAATACAAACATAAATAGCTACCAGGAACGAGGACTTTCAAGAAAAAAGCAGGAGGATTTAAAAGCTTACCAGGGTGACGGTGAGACTGAGAACCCTTCCTTTGTAGTCCACAAACAAAACACTGTCTTCATACCAAGGGTCTAGGTGGAGGTAATTGTACATGCCAAAAGCCCGCACATGTTCCAGGGTGTACTGAGTATCCTTCAATTTCACTTCCTCCACAGCTGCAGTATAGATGAAAAAGCACAGGTTTATAAAAAAAAGGTATAAAAAATGAAAAAAATCACTTGATTATATTTACATTTTGTTTTCAATAACATACAAGTAAGATTACAGTTCCTACTGTTTGCATTAAAACCAAAGTACAGTATGCCCCCAAGGTTCACCTCTATTATCACTTCTGTTCATACTAGCTATTGAACCACTAGCAATAGCCATTACATTTAGTAATCAAACCTGAATCTGAATCAGAATACTTTATTGATCCACTGAGGGAAATTATTTAGTTACAATTGCTAACAGTCAGATTCAAGGTAAAATAATAGTAAGAAATAAGTGTATAAAGTAAATAAAGTAACATTGCTACAATGAGAAATAAATAAAATGTTAAGTAGAAGTAGGTGAGATTAGGTTACAAGTAAGATTAGGTTAAAAAAGATTGTTTTCAAATGGATTTTGAATTAATTAATTTTATTCTTAAAACAATTAAACACATCCATACCAGCATTGTTAGATCTAATCGGCCTATTTGGTATTATCTCCAGATATAAAGTAAATGTGTCAAAATCACCACTAATGCTGCTTAGCAAGAATGAAAGACAATACATAAATCAAAACTTATTTACTTTTATGATCTCATCAAATTTTACATATTTGGGCATCAAAATAACACCTGATTTAGAAACTAAAGCACTAACAATCTATGAATATGCTCTGTACATACAGTGGGTACGGAAAGTATTCAGACCCCTTTAAATTTTTCACTCTTTGTTTCATTGCAGCCTTTTTCCAAAAATCAAAAAAGTTCATTTTATTTCTCAGTAATGTACACTCAGCAACCCATCTTGACAGAAAAAAACAGAAATTTAGAAATTTTTGCATATTTATTAAAAAACAAAAACTGAAATATCACATGGTCATATGTATTCAGACCCTTTGCCGTGACCCTCATATGTAACTCAGGTGCTGTCTATTTCTTCTGATCATCCTTGAGATGGTTCTACACCTTCATTGGAGTCCAGCTGTGTTTGATTATACTGATTGGACTTGATTAGGAAAGCCACACACCTGTCTATATAAGACCTTACAGCTCACAGTGCATGTCAGAGCAAATGACAATCATGAGGTCAAAGGAACTGCCTGAAGAGCTCAGAGACAGAATTGTGGCAAGGCACAGATCTGGTCAAGGTTACAAAAAAATTTCTGCTGCACTTAAGGTTCCTAAGAGCACAGTGGCCTCCATAATCCTCAAATGGAAGACGTTTGGGACGACCAGAACCCTTCCTAGAGCTGGCCGTCCGGCCAAACTGAGCTATCGGGGGAGAAGAGCCTTGGTGAGAGAGGCAAAGAAGAACCCAATGGTCACTGTGGCTAAGCTCCAGAGATGCAGTCGGGAGATGGTAGAAAGTTGTAGTAAGTCAACCATCACTGCAGCAATCCACCAGTCGGGGCTTTATGGCAGAGTGGCCCGAAGGAAGCCTCTCCTCAGTGCAAGACACATGAAAGCCCGCATGGAGTTTGCTAAAAAACACCTGAAGGACTCCAAGATGGTGATAAATAAAATCCTCTGGTCTGATGAGACCAAGATAGAACTTTTTGGCCTTAATTCTAAGCGGTATGTGTGGAGAAAACCAGGCACTGCTCATCACCTGTCCAATACAGTCTCAACAGTGAAGCATGGTGGCAGCATCATGCTGTGGGGGTGTTTTTCAGCTGCAGGGACAGGACGACTGGTTGCAATCGAGGGAAAGATGAATGCGGCCAAGTACAGGGATATCCTGGACGAAAACCTTTTCCAGAGTGCTCTGGACCTCAGACTGGGCCGAAGGTTTACCTTCCAACAAGACAATGACCCTAAGCACACCGCTAAAATAACGAAGGAGTGGCTTCACAACAACTCTGTGGCTGTTCTTGAATGGCCCAGCCCCAGAGCCCTGACTTAAACCCAATTGAGCATCTCTGGAGAGACCTGAAAATGACTGTCCACCAACGTTTACCATCCAACCTGACAGAACTGGAGAGGATCTGCAAGGAGGAATGGCAGAGGATACCCAAATCCAGATGTGAGAAACTTGTTGCATCTTTCCCAAAACGACTCATGGCTGTATTAGATCAAAAGGGTGCTTCTACTAAATACTGAACAAAGGGTCTGAATGTGATATTTCAGTTTTTGTTTTTTAATAAATATGCAAAAATTTCTAAATTTCTGTTTTTTTCTGTCAAGATGGGTTGCTGAGTGTACATTACTGAGAAATAAAATGAACTTTTTTGATTTTTGGAAAAAGGCTGCAATGAAACAAAGAGTGAAAAATTTAAAGGGGTCTGAATACTTTCCGTACCCACTGTAAATCTATAGAGAGGGGGAGGCCCTTACCTATGTCCATGATAGGGAGAAAAAATATATTAAAAATGAATATATTGCCTACGTTTATGTATTTATTTCAAAATATCCCTCTGGCACCAACTGAAGGAATGTTTAAGAAACTCACAGCACTCTTCAGGAAAGGTATATGGAATAATGTAAGAAATGTCCTTGAATCTGCTTATCGCTGCTGTATCTTCCATTTGATACTGGAGGGCTGAAATTTCTATATTGCTACCATTAAGCAACACAATTGAGAACTAAAATTAATGAATGACCATTCTATTTATTTTCTGGAGATGGAGTCAGGTTCTTTAAGGTACCATTGCATTTGTACCTGTATTCAGCCAAGCTAAAGTACTTAAGAACACATACTGCACATCCTAAGATCTTAATATGGTTAATGTATGGTATGAGGTAAAATAATTTATGAACATTTTATACTCTGTCACAATTTAGCCCTGTGTTGGTCAATGTTTCATTTAAAACAGGCAAGCAGGATGCAGGACTTTAGATATTAACAAAGAAAGGAATAATTAAAGTGGGTGACCTCTTAAAAGAAGGGATTCTAATGACTTTTGAAGAAATCTCTAATGAATGACAAGGATTTTTTTTTTTTTTTTTTTATCTCTCCAAGTGAGGAACTTTATTTCTTATCTACAAAACCAATCAGTCGGTATTCCTGCAATCTCATCCTTAGAAGAAATTATAATAAAGAATTGCAATGAGAGGGGTTTGATTTATTTTAACTTGCGTCTGGCTCTAAAGTGTTGTTGAAAGTTGTATTTGCAATGAAAAATGTATAAAAACATTGTTAAAAAGGGACACAGTACACCTCTATATCAACATACTATAAATCTCAGTGTCAGTCCAACTATGTTGTATGTCTTATACGTATATAGTTGGCAGATTGTTAGACTTGTTTTGTGTATGACTTAACATGTCTAATCAGCAATAGAAAAAAAATGTGTTGAAAGCCCCTTAATGACCATGATTTGAGCATGTCATTAAACCTTTACCTGTTTGCGCAAAACAAGACTCTTAAAAGATGCAACAAGTTTGGGAACCACTGACCTGAAGTATAAATGGAGGACCTTTAACGTTAGCCCCTTGGCTACAGCTAGAGCAGATTTCAATTTTTCAAATTGGTAGGCATAACAAAGTGACGTTTTCGATTATTAATAAAGTGCAAACTAAAATAACTAAGCGTGTTACTTATGTTTGCTTACAGCTATGGCAGAAGTGATGAAGCAGAGCTTTCGTTGTGGTATCAGTGGCTATGCTAGCACACTTGCTAGCTGTATTGTAAGTTAGTTTCTCTCACCAGCATCCAGTTCAATGTTGTACGTTGCTATGGCGTCCAGAGATAACCTGTAACTTTCGAAGTTAGGGTCCAACAGCTCTCTGTTGACCTTCAAGGAATAATTCGACAAGGCCATGTCTTTTAAACGTGACAGGTTTGTCCACAAGTTGATGTGAAGCAAGATGATTGTTGAAGAAGTCAGGCACGCGCTTCCTGTTTTGACGAACCCGGAGCCATTTTACAGCGGACATGATCTGCCCGGATTCTCATGGGATTTAGAGTTGTTGCATTTCTTGTATTTCTTCTTCTTTTTCGAAGAGTTCTTGTTATTTATCTCACATTGTTTTTGAAAACTGTTAAATGTTTTAAAACATGTAGTCGTCCTAACAAAAACGTATTCATATGGAGATAAAGTGCGCTATCTGACCCGAGTTTTAGCAATGATGTTGTCGGTCAGCGGAACTGATAAGCTTTTACCGTTTCTAGACGGTACGGTTATGTAAAGGGACTGTATGTTCACCAGCTGATCCATCTCGACAAAAAGTAACGTATCCCTGATATCTAGCGAAATAAAACGTGTTTTTTCCACATTTACTTGCAATCGTTGAATCCAAACGGAAACTGCTAACGTTACCGTTTGTGTTTGAGACAGATCATGAGCAAAGACTCCCAGATGAGGGCTGCAATAAACCAAAAGCTGATAGAAATGGGGGAACGGGAGCGGTGAGTCAAGATTTTCTCTAAAGTGATTTTGGTCAGGAACGATTTAAGAGACAGCGGATGTCGTTGTGGTTATGTATAAATAAATTACAACTCCTTAATCAAGTACAACTCCTTAAATATGTAAATACTGTATCATAAAAAATCCTTTAACTATGTAAATACCGTACATATCCACACTCCTTATATTTCTACTCTGATATTAGAGTCTGGTATTATAGTCTTGCAACTGTAACACAGAAATTCCCTTCGGGGATCAATAAAATATTTCTGATTCTGATCATGTAAACTACATGTGTGGCCGCAGGTTGAAAGAATTGCTCAGGGCTAAGCTGGTGGAGTGTGGATGGAAGGATCAGCTGAAAGCACAGTGCAAAGGTATTGTATTTGTGTGTGCGTGTGTGTGTGTGTGTGTAACACGATGCTTCCATGAAACTGGATCTGGATATGAAGTCATGAATTGTTTTGTGCAGATGTCATCAAAGAAAAGGGTCTGGAGCATGTCACAGTGGAGGACCTGGTCACAGAAGTAACACCAAAAGGCAGAGGTACAAATCTCCATATATACAAACACAACAGCAGCAGTTTAAAGAGGTTTTGTGTGTAAAATCTGCCTAAGAAAAGGAGAAACCTTTGCTGGGTCAGTCATTGAAAACTCCTGCTGTACAGTCAAACTTTTGATTGAGTCCACATAACTTTTATTTTAAATCTAGTGGAGATCCAAATGTTTCTAAAGATATCACATTTTTGGGCAAATGTAAATGAAATAATGCTCAAGACATCTCAAATGTATTGATCCCACCCAGAGAAATTTAAGTGATTGGTAATGGAAGAGAAACTATTTATAAAATTAATTGTTTTAAAACAAAAATAAAAGGAACTAAATACAATAGTCACCACTATTATTACTATATTACTATTACTATACTACTACTTTATTGCAGGGTTCAAACTCTACATTTTAAAAGATTTAAATAAATTCTGTCTTTTCTCAGTTGTAAAATCCAAATGGCTCCACATTTGGCCAGTTTACATCTGGCATGTTTCTGAAAAGGAGAGTCTTGCGCCAAAACAGTTGGCGTGAGACTAGCAGTACAGCACATCAAAAATGTCAAAGTGCTTAAAGATGGAGTCTGCCATTTTAATCCCAAAAATGTTTTAGTCAAATTCAGTGAATGTTCCCTCATTTTCCGCTAGATGTTCATCCTGTGTGTGCACTGAAAAAAAGATGCGGTGTTCCCACACAGCCCTGGCTCTGTTAATGGGGAAACAAACAAGCCACACAACACTATTCTGTTCGTGCTCGTTCACAGGACAGGGGAAGGCCACGGATGTATAAAGAGAAAGGCAGTGAGAGCAAGAGGGACAGTAAATCTGGCACATGCTTACATTGTAAAAGGAGAAGTGACTGGAGGAGTGGATTTGTTTGGTTGTTGAGTTCTAATATTAACAATATTTCTCCAGAATTGCAGACTCAACCTTTTTAAGTAAAAGAAAAAAAACAAAGAGTACAATTTCACAAAAGATGCTGAAATTGTAAACTCTCACTTACACAGCATGCCAATTTCTTTCAATCAGAGCTTCACAGACAAGAAAGCTACTCTGTAAACATACGCCGCAAATTCTTGACCCATGTTTTTACAGATACTATCAAACATAAAATGTTGGGTTTCTATTGAGACAATGGTATTCTTTGGTACATGTAGTGATGTTATTGATTCTTACTGACCCCTGGCATATCAACACTTTGTTTCTCTCCTATGCAGCACTTGTACCAGACAGTGTGAAGAAAGAGCTCCTGCAGAGAATCAGAGCTTTTCTAGCTCAACACGCAACCTTGTGAATGAGACGATTCCGGTCTAGACATTTTTTTACTCACTGTAGATTCACAATTAAAATCCAAACTGTTCTCATTGTGAGCAATGCTGAAGTGTTATTTTTATTTTGTATTGTGTGTTTTCATATTGATTTTAGTTTGTTATGCATCAGTTTTGGAAAAAAAAATAAAGTCATGCCTATTTTGGTCATTGGGGGTCCTGACTTGTTCTTTAATACTGCTTAAGACCTGTTTGACATGTAATAGATGTCCTTGTTCAAACCAAAAAATGCAGACTTTGTTCCCCATCATACCTTTCTGGAAGCTCTCTTGACAGCATGATGAGTGATTTGGATTTTTTAAAAGAAAGACAGTATGACCGAGCCGACAGTATGATTGAATGAATGTTATTGTCTACCTTTCGTGCGTGGATATAGGGCTCTTTAGGGATGTTATATCTGAATTGGGAATGTGGTCACGTCCTTTCAGTGTTATTACAGAGTGCTTAATGGTGGCAAAATGTAGTTCCATAATGGAGAAGTTGAACATTTGTTAACTATGTATTTTTATTTCTATATTTCGTCAGCAGCAAAGTGTTGTGGATTCTAATGTAGCCAATCAACAACAACTAGAAATCATTCACTGCTTGTTTCATAAAGAGAAGAAAATCGAACTGTGGTCAAACACATCTTAGACATAAGCTCATGCTGCTGAAGTTATGCAATTTGCCTTTTCAGGAATTGTATTTTTTATTAGTTTTTTTCTTCACTCAGAGGAAGTTGAGTCAGATGAGTTAATGCTTACATTGTACATCACTGTCTAAAACTGCAGAACAACATATCTGTTTCTTTTTTCATGTTACCACACTTCATGGAAATAAATTGTCATTTGACAATGTAGTCATTAGATAATACTGACAGTGACAGTGGTATTTATACTTGTAGACTGTTTTTAGTTTGGTGTGTGGGCAGTGTGAGAGCTTGTGTCAGCAAATAGTAGGTCCTTGTGTGTGGTTGTTATGTATGATAGCTGAGTGCCTGGTTTTACCAACACATTACAACATTTAGTGGGAGATTGATCTTGCAAAATACTGGTCTGCATGGCAATGAAATAAATGGCCACTTGGTCGCATATTCAAAGGATTTTGACCCAAAATACTGATGTTTTAAGATTAAAGGGTAACTACTGTTTTTTCATCTTGGACCCACATTTTCCTATGATTTTGTGTCTAAATGATTCATGGGATCAACAATCTTTATCATTAGTCCATTATTAAGCAGTATTAAGATGTTCAGTGTATTCTATGATACTAGCATCGCTATTTATTTACAGTACATGGAGTCTGGTGGATTTAGCGATTGCTATTTTACAGATGTTTTCATGTTTTAAAAAAAGGGTCAACCTCCTTAGAAATCCTTTCCATAATGTTGTCAGACACTTACACTATTAATCTGAGCCTGTCAGTGACAATGCAAGCACTATAGTGAAGGTAAATACAAGCAGGACAATTCCCTTATTACATTATTGCTTGTTTCACCGCTGCCGACTGCATCGATCTTGCTCAATGCCACCCCAATTTTATACGGGACCAATTTCAAAGATTTTTGTACCTGTCAGTCACCTAGACACAAAAACATAGGAAAAAGGGTCCAAGTTGAAAAAACGGTAGTTACCCTTTAAGCTTTGGTATACCAAGAGTTTTATGCCTCTTTCACCACTAATCTGACTCATTTTCCCTTTGAGATAAGGGGCGATTCTAGGATCAGACCTTTAGGGGGGCTCAGCCCCTAATGAGAATGTGACATGGATATATTTCCTTGCAAAAGTGTTAACACAAACTAAATTGACACAATGTTCTAACATTTAGCAATTTTAGTTGCTTACATTTCAATTTGCATTCTAATCTCCACCATGAAGTTACCAACTTCTTCTCTGGGGACTACTATTGTTACTTCACAACCGCACCCCTGCTCTCCCTCTGTCAGATTAGATAGAGACTCAGCCAAAGGCGTCTGTCTGTCTGGCACAATCACCTCCTATTGGCCAGAACTATGTTTCTGTTAACCCTTTCTTTGACTGGGTTAGAGGTGCTTAGCATCGGCGATGGCGAAACAGGATATTAAACCTGTTTCAAGCCCTTTCAACCTGTTATTGTTTGTCCTTTGGGAATTACAATATTTGCTTTCTTGCTGAGGTATTCAATGAGAAGCCCCTCTAAATCTCACAATTTAACATGTTGTATCTTGTTTGTTTAACCTGCGCAAAATGCAGTATTATCATTTACTATTCTTACTGCTGTATTGATAAAGATGCATAATAATTAAATTTGTTTTGGTCACTGATTACTCTTAAGTGCGAGGTGTAATTTTTTTTTTAATTTTGACATTTTATCAACTAAAGAGATTACTGAAAAACAACCAAGCCTCATTACAAATGAGTAAAAGTCAATACATGATATAAGGAAAATCCGTTGTTTTACTTTACTGGACCATCGGGTTTTCTGACACTGTAGAGGTTTATAATTAAACTCTAAATAAATAAAAGATTTCTCACATCCTTTAAATGCTTTATCACTCAGTATTTGTCAAGAGTCTCAATTTAATATTTGACCACATATGAACGATGTGAGCTAAAATAGCAGTTAAAGAAAGAATGACAGAACTGCCATTATCTTCTTTACGTTAAGTGTTGTGGGGCTCTGCTGCTGTTCTCTTGGATATTAAGTGGAACAGAGGTAAACGGGTAACGAGCTTGGTGTGTTCACAGTGACCAATTTTATTGTTTTAAATTGGGCTGTGTGGTCCATGAACTAAAATTAGTTTGACACTGCTGTTCTATGTAATACTCTCCTTCTTCTTTTCTTTTTTCTTTTTTTAGAAATCCAAGGGCCTCTTTTTATTGAATTGCATGTATACATTTATTTTAATACAATCCAACCACCCTGCAGTTAACCTAGTTTGTACCAAGTGCAAGTGGATATTAGCTATACAAAACTACAGCTTGAAAAAAAAGAAATCATCAAGTTTGCTTCACAAAGTGTGGTAAAGTTAAGTCTTTCTAATTACTTTGACATGTATGTAACCTATCACTAACAGACCCACTTTGGGCTTCTTATAGTTTTCAGCTACTTCCTATTCACTCCCATCAAAGTCTGATTTAGATTCTCAAAAAGAACGAAGCTGTTAGTCATTCTACTTTTACTGTAAAAGCAGTTTTACTCTCTGACGGGAAATTAGCAAATCTGTTTGTGTTTTTATTTCATCATGTAGACTGCAATGGCGTTGGTGGTTAATTGTATGAATCAGGCAGAAGGATGGATTTAAATCAACAGACTCCTCCCAGTTCAGTTTCAAGTGAGAGGCAGAACACTGAATATAATGAGTTGATGCACTGTCCTGTGTGTGGGCAGGCATTGGCTCTATCTGTCTGTAGGCACCTGAACCTGAATCTCAACACCTGAAAGAGTCAACAGGTTTGTACTAAGTTTTCAACAGTTGGGGGATTTTTTATTGTTTAATCACATTTTAATTTGAAAATGTCTCTTTTCAACAATTCTTGGAAATGTTACAGATTTTAGTACATGTAATCACTATATGGCTATAATTCTATAAAAATAATATATTTGCGTCTAATCTCAATGTGTGTTTGATGTATCTTTTTTTAAACTTTTTTTTAATTCTTCGTGATATCTGGATTTTCAATCATTTAACAATTCCTTCAGATTTCATAATTGCATTTATTTAACAAAACAGCCTAAAATACGGACAATTCTGCCTTATGTGGAATTTCTTAAAACTTCACAGACAGTATACTCAAACAGCAATTTTGGTGTTAAATATTTTACCTTTTTTCAACAGCAAGCTACACCATCACAGCAGACTGCAGGTGAAGCAGCAGGGGAGTCTGGGAAAATCTCCAGGATGGAGTCCCTGATTACACCGGCTGCTCTCCTCCTCGCTCTTTGGTGCTACTGCTGCAGTAAGTAGCCAGTTACAAAGTATAATAATAAGTTAATCTAATAAGTCTAATTATACATTAATAAATGTATCTAATCTGCATTCTTAATAGACTTTTTGTTCTAGGTGTAGATGTGAGTTTGCACACTTTTCCTTATATCATCACTAGCCCTTATGCTCAGGGGAAAACAGAAAATCTTATAGGCTATAGCCAGAGATGGGAATGGGACAACCTTTAGAGAACGTTTAGAGAACATTGCCCCAACGCTCGGTTAACGTTAGGGGAACGTTCGCCAAAGGTTGCAACGTTAGGGGGACGTTCTCTAAATTTTGCAACGTTAGGGGAACGTTCTGAGAACGTTCGATGTAACAAAAAACTAACTTTCCCAGAACAAGAAAACGTTCCGATTAACCAACACACAACCCAACCTAACATTCAGGGAGCGTTCCCGCAACCAACAACGAACGTTTTGGGAACCAAAAATTGTTAGCTGGGAAATACTTTGCTACTGTAGCCTACTCAATAGATGTTTCTGATATTTTTACTTTACTATTTTTTGAGACTTTTTACTTTTACTCCTTACATTTTAACACAAATATCGGTACTTTCTACTCCTTACATTTTACAAAATCGGCTCGTTTAGTTTTGTACTAGAAGTCGTCTTTCAGACGTAATGCATGTCGGAGAATAGCGTGGTCACGCGCCTCACACCGCGAGCGGGCGCGCACGCCACATGCAGAGTGCTCTGGCCGCACGGAGAAAAAAGTGAGAGAAAAGAGACTAGCTGTCCCGTCGGAGGATAAACAGCTGAGATTGTGTATGTGCGTCTTTGAGAACTGTAAGTCGCAGAACTTAGGCTACTGTATATTGTCAGTTCATTTAAGCTTGCTGTTGTATTGGGCTATAGTTCTGGCAAATTTCAAGTAAGTTAGCTAGTGATTTTGTTGTTCGTGTTCTCCACCTGTTAGCTATAGGTTGCACGTTGCTTGATTTAATAAAGCAGAAGGTGTCTCCGTCCGTGTTTTGACAGACACACCCGGGGTAAAGTTGGAAACCAGAATCAACTTTAAATACAGTCCTAATCTAGTTCTCACTAACACGTTTCGAATAATTTCACTGGAGTTATTGTTCGCGCCGTTATTACCATATTCAATCTAATTGGATGGCACTATACTGTACGTTGCACTAGGTGCACCACTAAGACAAATCGACAGATTCGGCGGCATTCTACATTCATTTGCGACAAATCAGTCAGCTTGATTCATTTTTAATCCTTTATTTTCTTTACATAAGTCATATCTGAGCCCACACACATACATTTAGATTCCTTTAAATGTTAAGGGGAAGATTAAAAAAGAGAAACTGGATCTGTAAATTCTCACAGAATCACAACTGCATTCAAATCTTGCTGCTCAGTCAGAATCGTATTAACCGTATTATATTGTATTAATTGAGTCCCAGTCTCTGTCACAATAATCATATGTGATGTTTTAGGCAGACATCCATTTAAATTGTAGCCAATAGCATATAAAGAGCATGTTTTCATGTCCACTGTAGTTCCTCAGCGTGCTCTAGTAACATTTGTGTGGTCCAGTAGCTTTGCATAAAAAATAGTTGTCATTCGCAAGGCTACTTTTACTTTCATACTTTAAGTATATTTCCAAGCCTGTACTTTGTTACTTTTACATCTACTTCTACTACTTCTACTTCTTTACCAGAGTATTTTTAACACAAGTATCTGTACTTCTACAGTCTACTTAAGTATGGGAAGTGAGTACTTTTGCCATCTCTGGCTATATCAATTTATACATTAAGAGATCTAATATTATTTATGTATATTTCAGGTGCTCAACAACGTGTTGACTACATATCTCCGCATTTAGGCAGCTCCAATGGAGCAACACGACTCACCATTACCGGAAACGGTAAGAGATTGAATCCTCAGATAAAGGTTATCGTTACAGATCTGTTAAAGGTAAAGTTTAATCCAAAACAATGAAGCTTAAATGTTAATATAGCCCATATTTATCTTTAAGAACGTTAAGAACATAGCTAGATTAAATGTTCACAGCATAAAACAGATTATGACACATTAATATTAGTTAAAAATGATCAAAGACTAATAGAAGAATTTTGTTTGTACCATATACCATATAATGACACTGTTTAACTGAGGAGATGTGATTCAAAAAGTATTAGTAAAATTATTAGGTTGAAGTAGTTATAGTAGTTACAGTTGTGGATCATTTGTTCAAATCCTGATCTTAGACATGTGGGACTTTAGCTACATTTTCACCTGTGTTCATGATGCTAAATGTTTCCTTTGTATGCATATCTTTTCCCAGGTTTTGCCCAGGAGAAACAGTTCCAGCTGAATCCAAAAGATGACACATTTGGGAACCGTGTGACCCTGGTGTCAGATACCCTGTCAGTCCCCTGTGATGTGGAGAGAGACTCAACACACGGCAACCAGATCATGTGTTACACCAGGTAGCCTGCGGGTCAAGTGGACTCTTAAATATACAAAAATCATGTAAGACTCTGTATGTGTATTTTTATGTAAAATGATTAATTTGTCCATCACAGAGCCATGCCAATAGGTCAGTATATGGTCCGTGTCAGTGTGGATGGTGTTTCCATTCCTGACAGCAATTTGTGCAGCGGCGTGTACAAATCATACCAGTGCAGCTTCTATGTAAGTTTGCAGCTAATGCAACTCAAGACACCTTCATTTACAAGTTAATGGATCCTGCAATCAAGTTTGGATAGGTTTCTAACAGTATTTTTCCATTCTCAATATAACTTTTTTTAGCCTGTTTGGTATCGCACGCCTACTATCTACTCTCTGAGTCCAGTCAGTGGTCCCCCAGGTACCGTTCTTTATTTCTATAGCATGCACTTAATTTACAGAGTCCTGTTTGAACTTTATATTGAACCCCCTTCAAAATCACTGCAGGTACTTTGATGACACTGCGAGGACGTATCTACTCTGATGTGTATGGAAGCAACACTGCCACAAGCTCCAATGGCCTCAATGTCAGATTTCTGAGGTATTAAAATAAAATTTTATAGATGAGGGACATTTCTAACAGCTGTATGATAATGTACTGTCAATGTCCTATAAAAGAAGACAGACTGATCCACTAATAAAAGCTAAAGAAACTGGTCTGACATTTTTTAAAGATATTTGTTTGCATTGAAAAAAGTTGAAATGATCAACCCACTGAGATTTAGTCACTTGCTTTATGAAAATGTAAGAGTCAGAGTTACAGTAGAAGCATATTTGCTTGCTTGGTAACTACCAATTTCATTTAAATGTTAACTATAAACAATTTATAAATTAATGAATATGATCTTGTGTGTTGCAGAGCCTACATGGGAGGGATGCCATGCGAGCTGCTTAAACCAGAGTCAGATGAACTGTAAGTGGTTTCTCTGTAGATGTACAGTAGATTGCATTTAGAAATGAAATCAAAGTAAAAACTCAGCAAAATGCAATTTATAAACATATCAAAGTTAATATGTGTTTTACAGCAACTTCCACTGCAGAGAAATATTGTGTGTGATAAAATTATGTTCAATAAAACTGATTTAATACTAGGAAAAATGTAATTAAAGTATTACTTACTTTTTTGAAGATATGGCCTACAACTGGACTCTGAAAATTCTCAGTGGGGATACATGAGCTGCAAAATGACAGGGACGTATGTTGGTAAGCTGGGTTTGTTCATAATTACAGCTGCTCTTTGATAAGAGGATCATTTTAATAATTCACAGACTGTCCTCTATTAATTGTATTTTATTTCCTACAGGCCATCACAACTTGAGTTACATTCTTGATAGCGACTATGGAAGGTAAAGCATTATTAAAATATTTGACTTCATGCTCACTCCAATTTCTGCATTTCTTTGCATACTGTACATGCACCTATGCTTTTAGAAAGATTTCAACCATAGAGTTTATTCAACCATTTAAAGTGCAGCTAGGAATGTATAGATATTAGTCTCCTGAAGAGTTTGACTTCTCTGTGATAAACTGTTACACTCAACAACAATGTTATATAATGAACAACTGTAAAAATTATAATTACATTTCTTTAAATTATTCAGGAGTTTATCAGAAATTAACCTCTACAAGGTTTCTGCTTTGGGCAAGCTCTCCATGTTTCAGACCTTTGCAGGTATGTTAGACAGAAAGCAATTTATTCAAAATAAAGTACTTCCTCTGTAGTATTTATTCGTATTACAGTGAAATGTTTGTTATGTCTCCTGTTCAGAAGTGACAGGAGTCTCCCCATCCATGGGCAGTGTCCTGGGTGGAACCCTGTTGACCATCTACGGCCGCTTCTTTGACCAAACCGATCGGCCAGCACGTGTTCTTGTTGGAGGTAATCAGACGGGGAAACTCACCAGCTGTAGCCAGTTTATAATACCATGACAACTTTTGTGATGTTGTTTCCACACAGTACAAAATGTTAGGCATGTTCAACAGTTGAATGTTGTGCGTCTCCCCAAAACAAAACTCAACACATTGATGGGGCCTCAAGTCGTGCAATGGTGATAATCCTTTTTAAGACAAACAGACCATGCACATATTTCAGACACAACAAACAAAAGAAAACCATAGAGTTGTCACATGGCAGAGATAAGAATCTCCGGAAAGCTTAGAGACACAACAGACCATGACAGACGAGCTGTCTTTCAAAAGACGTCATGAGTCAGAGTACCTTTTCGACAGCAAAGTTAATCCCTTTTCTTCTTGAATCTTTGACACAATAATCATCTAAATTAAATCAATATTCTTCCACATTTTTACATTGTAACATGATGAACTTTGGTAATTTCAAGGGCTTAATGTGCAGGACATGTAAATGAATATAGACTAAATGCAGAATGCAGAGCATGCATTATCAAATGACAGTATAACTATTTATATAATTTACCTCATCAGATTTTTTTAGACCTTCATGTCCACAATAAGATTTATAAATTACTGATAAAGCATGTGTAACTGTAACCAACTAGATAAATCAAAGTATTAATAATCAGATAGTCCGGGCCTTTGCTTCCATGCTTTAAAGTAAAACAATTTAGGGATTTCATCAAAATGTCATAGCATGCACAACACAGAAGAAATGAAATTCCCTTTCTACTTCTACCAGATCGTAGAGCTCACATAATCTATTTCCTTCCTAAATATTTTTTTCCTCAACATCAATAAAGTATGATGAATTAACAAGTGTAACAGCAGCCAAAGGAGGAAAAAACATGCAAAGTATAGATAATATGCATTATGAGCACCTACCAGTGGTTCCAGATCTTTTTGACCCTTTTAAAGTAAATCATTATCTACTGAATGTCGACTGGTTCTGACCAAAGACATATTTAGTTCTTTATTTTATTTTTTGAGGCCCAGAAAGGTAAAACATTATCAAATAATTCACTAGAAAATAAGGGGAAATTATTTTGTGTTGCAATTTTGTATTTTTTTTCCTGGTGTCTGTCCTGTCAATCATCTCCTGGCCCACACTTTGGAAACCACTTTTAATTAAACACTGACAACATAACTATAACTGCCACATGTGACCTGTTCCTTTCCTCTATGTGTGATGCTTGTTTGTTTGTGTTGACTGTGCTGTTTAAATTGTAACTGGTGTGCCGTCTTGGCCAGGTCTCCCTCGGAAAAAAGATCTCAAGTGTCTTCCTGGTTAAATAAAGGTTAAATAAAATAAAAATAAAAAACTAACTGTAACTTGTAACCAAAAAGTGTATTATGAAACAAAATATCAGAAATAAAGTGATGAAATTGCAGGAACTGGTGGTAATGGAAAAGTGCAAGGTACATTAACATGCTCATATCATCCGTTCATTGTAAAGAAATATATCACTCTTAAATCTAATTTTAGTTTTTTTTCCACACATCTGAAAGTCCAGTGAAGTGCATAAACAACATACAAAGTTTCTGCCGTCTTGCAGCTGACAATTAGTACATTTTCACTTTGCGGTTAACTATTCCCTTCAGTGAAGCCTGTGTTATTGTGTTTTTGTGAGCTGCTTTTAATCACAAATTTTTCTTCAGGCCTTCCTTGTGAAATCCAGAGTGTGTCAGATGACAGAATTACTTGCAGCACCGCCAAACCCGAGATGAACAACAAAGTGACAGTCTACCCAGGTGAGGATACACCTACCTCTTCTTTTTCTTTTTCTGGCCTTTTGTCTTTTAATGTGATGAGACCAGCGCTTGTCTTTATTTCTATGCTGTGTCATTATCTGAACAAAGCATTAACACCGGTTCACATCTCGATCACTGGTATAATTTAAAGCATCTGTTGTGCTCGTCAACGGTTGTCTTGAAGACAATGATCTCATGCCATCACTTGCCAAAGATTACCAAGACTCTTTGAAGAGACTTTGAAGTCCTGTGTACTGTAACAACGTGTTATCTTACTGTGACAAAGGCACATATTTTTCATCATACATCATACAAAAAAACTCATAGAGCTGATGTCAACAACAGACACCAGTTTTTACAACTGTTTGCATCATTATTCACATGCAATGAAAACAAATAAACTTTAAAAGCCATCTTAGCTGTTTGAGATCAAAAAGTAAGAGCATAAATACCTTACTTTTTATATAATAAATATGTAAAGAGCATGTTTCAGAAAAGCTCTCTCCTGAGTGCCCTATGGGATTTAAAGGTATTTATTTGAAGAATGCAAAAGAGGTTCACGCTTATGTTAATGTTGGAGTCTGCAAACAATGTTTAATTACAAAAGAAACAAAAGGTACTTTGTATATATGGATATATGTTACATTAATTCCTTGTATGTTATACTGTCTAAGAGTTTCACAGTTTGCCACCCATCTGTTGAATAACAGGAATATCTGATTAAAGATTGCAACTAACAATTAGTGTTGCATGCGATTACTCTGCTGATTATGTTCTTGATTGATCCATGAATAGCTTCTTGTATAAAATGTCAGAAAATAGTGACAAAATGCTCATTTTAGTAATTTATCAGAGAACCCAAAGTGACGTATTATCTAAAGTTGCACTTTTTCCGACCAACAATTCAAAACCCAAAGATATTCAGTTTACTATCATAAATTCAAAGAAAAGCAGCAAATTCTTACATTTCAGCAGCTGAAATCCTTGAATGTTTAGCGTTTTTGCTTAAAAAAAAAAATGAAATTAAAAAATGAATAATCTCTGAAAATAGATTTTCAAACAGCTGCCTTTTAATTTTCTGTTGGTGGTCTCATTGATTAATCGACTAATCATTTTCATTTTGTCACATGCACATCTTGTAAATCCAGGTGGAAGAGGCTTAAAGATGGAGGTGTGGAATCAGACAAGACCACGATACTTGACAGACATTTGGCGCTACAATGAGAACACAACTGGATACTGGACACAGTGGATCGACTCCATGCCCTACGTCTTTGCTTTGGAACATAATTATTTCAGCTCACGATCCAGTGGCTTCCTTGTCCCTCCAGCCAGCGCCAACTACACCATATACCTCCACTGTGATGACCGATGTGAGCTCTACCTCAGCAACTCCAGTCGCCCAGAAGACAAGGTATGAACAGAGGGTTTAGTTCAACATGAATCACACCTGTTATCTAAGTTAAGTTGATATCTAAGTTATCAAAAGAAAGCATGCTAGCCATTTAAAGCAGTCAAAGATACCTAGGAAATATAGATAGTTTTATTTTTCTTATAACTTCTCTGCTTGTTTTTTTCCCACAACCTCCACTTTAGGTTAAAGTTGCGTTCCAGACAAGTTTTGTTACAGATTTCCTGCAAAGGGAATCACAAAAGTCCAACGTATTGGCTCTGGAGGAAGGAAAACCGTAAGAACATGATTTTGATGGCCCTTGAAAATTACTAATCATTATTCCAAGCACACCATATTCATCTTAGCTGTGAATTTACAGTTTCCCTTGAAAATAATTTGAAAACTATTTTTCTTGTAGCTACTACATTGAAATTCTTCATCAAGAATATTCTGGTGCAGCTAGTGTCAACCTTGCCATTTTCCAGGAGGACAGTTCCTTTACAGAAGACCAGACAGACAATGCTGTCAATGAGGTTCAGGATATCGAGGTTAAATATGACGTGTTCGATGAGGAACAGGTATGTACTGTAGTTGCAAACCTTTGGTTTTCTTTTGTGAAACACAGCACATCCCAGATTATCTGCTCACCTCCCCTTAAATGCATTTTCTTGCTGAGTTAGATGAGAAAATCAACACCACTTCTCTTATCTGTTTGCTCAATATGAAGCTATAGCCAGAAGACTGTTAGCTTAGAAGCGGAATTGTCCCATTATGTCTGATTCAGACTGGTGTTTTTTTGTCCCCAACATCTCCTTCCAGGCAACGTGGCAATGGTTATGTTTAGGGTTAAGGTTAGGATTAGCTGCCTAGAAGGCGACGTTGGAGGAAAAAAACACCATTGAGCAGTTCAAACTACAGATTTGCTACCCGGTCTGGCAAACTTGCATAGTGCGGTTATAGCCGGTAGAGAGATGCAAAGCTAATGCAGAAGTGCCGTTCACCCTGTTATGAATTAATGAACTACTGAAACAATTTTGGAAACATTATTTTAAGTTACAAAAAGTTCTCTAGTGTTAAAAGTGATCTTCTTATTTCCCAAAATGTTGAACTAAACAAAACACATTGTATTTTAAACCCTCTAGATTCCTTTTGTCATTATTACTAAGTAATAAAGTACACTGAGATTAATTTTTATGTTCTTTAAAATACTGACAATTTAGCTTTTACTGGTTTCTGTCACTGCTCTAATAAGTTAGACCTTTTTCCATCTTTTTTAGGGATGCTTCGAGCTTTCCAGTTCTATTTTTTTTTTTATGGCGGCAGAGATACCAATGTCTATAGTCACAGCAATACAGCCAGACTACATTTTAAGCATTGGATGCAGCTTCCTTGACTAGAAACGTTTGTGTAATCCAGCTGTTACAAGATAGCATTATTGCTAGAACTATTGTTGTCCTCATGGGTGTGTATTAAAAGTCATTTTGGAGAATGTAGGAAATCACAAAATCAGATAAAAGTAAATGTAGCAGGTTGAGGGAAGGTGGGTACAACAAAACTGTCAATTCTCTTCCTCTTCTAAAAGGATTAGTTTTCTGCATGAGAGTTCAGTGTCCACCTCTTTTCCACCTCTGTACCTCACCTTTGCATATCATCACTGTTATCCAGGTGGTAACCTTTGAATCCTGGCCCAGAAATGTCTCTGCAGTTAAAGAGGTCCAGAGGGTTACCGTCAGCAGCAGCTGTGACAGCAATCTTTGTGGGAGCACCTTCTTCAGCCTCGGCTACGAAGATGCAATGACAGGTAATTTAATTCAATGAAAATAATTTGTTTCTATTCTATCTTGCACATTGATTTCCTTAAAATATCTGTATACGTACAATAACTACATACGTTTAGCATTATAACCACCAAAGAAAACCCTAAACTTGTTGCTTTAATCTGATGAAACCAAAGGACAGCATATACCAGTCATGATGTTTGTTTATAAGCTTTGTTTTTCTCTTTTGTTTAGGACCAATTCCAGTCAGCGCCTCAGCAGCTATAGTGGAAGCATCCTTGAACAACCTTTGGTCCATCAAACCCGACAAAGTCCAGGTCACCAAACAGGTTGATAGCCAACAGTCTCACTATACCGTCATATTCGATTCTGACAGAGGTATGATGAGACAGACAAGTAGCTAGTGGTACCTCATTGTATTTGTAGTTTTTGCAGCCAAAGAGCAATAAATAAATAAATTGATCATCTAAATTTTTCTTTGACTCCAGGGGATTTCAAACCTCTTCACTGGGAGGTTATTGGCTCCGACACTAACATCACTGTTGCTGAGGTAACAAAGGGGAGAAGCAACATGAAGACCTTCACTCTGTTCTGGGGGGGAATCCCTACAAAGCCCATCGCCTTCAATGCATCTGAGTCAGAGGTCTGTTGTGTTTCTCTTGGTGTGATTCTGTGTAAATGGGCCATGTTTTAAAATAATTACTTAATAAAAAAAAAAAAAAAAAAAATATATATATATATATATATATATATATATATATTATTTCATTTCTCATTTTGCACTGAGGTAATTGCAGATGCCACAGCCTTTACTGTGCAAAAACCCAATAGTTGAGGAAGCAGCAATGCTAACATCCAGCATGTGTGATTGTGAACAGGTGCAGTCAGCTCTGAAGGACATTATGAAACCTGAGTGTCCTGCTGAGATCCTGACCACTGAAGGGACTAATGTGAAATACTTCAAAGACTTTGAAAATGACAACTCTCAGGTCAGTAAGAACAAAAAACTGACATATTTTGTACTGACTGTTGTCTGTACTCGTAAAAGTAAGTGAGACAACAACAACAAAAATTATATGGAGACACGCATGTGTATGTTGAGTTCATACATTGAAATACTAACAAATAAAACCATTTCCTGTGTCCATGCTTTTCAAAACTGACTTACGTAATGGATACTTTTTCACTAATTTTACATCTTTGAATTAGCTCACAGACAATGACTCCGTGGAGATCATCTGATTTTGAATTCTCACAGTTTTCTGATTTCTTGCACTCACCAGTTTAATAGTGCTGAGAAAGGGACTCCAGTGAAAACCGCTTTCTGTGGCCTGTGGTCACTGAAGAACGCAGAGGTTCTTTTCAAGGACAGTTACACCACAGAGTCTGGTGTGAGCTACGGACCTGTTTCTTTGGACAAGTTTCCCACGGTAAAACACACAACTGCTTTATTTATTGTTCACTTTGTAAAGCTTGTTAGAAATTATACCGTAATAAATGCAATCCAGAAAGTAGTTGAAAAAATGTGCTAAAACATATTGGTAATTACATTGTCGCTCATACTGTCTCTAATGTATGTTTTCCGTTCCTTTTCCTGTAGCTTTGCTTTGCATACAAGGGAATGTTGAATAATAAAGTTGGAATGAAGTTCACTTACCTCGACAGCCAAGGCAAAAACCGGACAGAGGCCACAAAGATCAGCACTCTGTTCACCAAGGGCCAAGGGTCAGTAAATACCTCAAAGTCCTTTTAATGTGTCAAATATATGCAAACTTCTTAATAAAGTTGTTGCTTATAAAGGTTATCCTTTATTGACAGATGGAGTTACAAATGCATGGATCTGCAGAGTTCCCTGCAGACAGAATTCATAGGAAGCAGTTACAGTCTCCAGGAGTTTTACCTCTACAAAGACGTCTCTGGTGCAGATTTCTATGTGGATGCCGTTTACATCGGAAAGACACCCACCACAGATGATGAAAATGGTAAACAGCTTGTTAGTAGTTTTGATTTTGGGTCGCCATGATTTAATGTCAAACCCAACTGTTCAGAAATGCAATCAGACTATATTTTAATATTTTTCTGCATATTCATTTGAACAATTCAACATTGTAGAGCATTGTATTAAATTTTATGTAACAGTAGGACTCTGCAGATGCTGCTCACTAATACTGAAACAGATCCATATATGCAGCTGCTTTATTCCTTTGCGTTGTTTTATTACAGTTGTTCCCCTGAAGAGAAGGCCTCCACCGTTTGAAAGCTCTGGTCGTTCTTTTGAGGTGATCGCTGTTAGCAAAACCTCATCAGTTGCTTCACAGATCAGCTACACGATCAAAGCCACACCACTTCAATGTGCCTTTGATTTCCCACTGATAGGAGTTGGCTTCTTGCAGGTAACTGATTATTGAAATTTATGTACATAAACAATGTCATATTGTTATATATCTTTCTTTTGGGCAGCAGTCTAGACTCCAGGAGAACCAGAAAACGCAATTGGGCAAAGGTGTGGAGCTTTGGGTGAAGCTGAAGTGAAGTAAGAAAGGAGCAACCACCTGTCAGTTAATCAGACACTCCCTAAAACTCAAACACCCCCTTGAGCATTAATAGTTTCCTAATGGGACAATATTTTTCAAAATTGTCACTTTTTTTTTTTTAGCTTTTAAGATCCTAACAAGTGTTGAGTTATGTAAATGAGAGAAGATGGGCTTTCCCATTTACTTCACTGCAGTCAGTCTCGTGAAACAAAAATGTGGACTCTCTAAATCTGCCAGGCTTGTGTTTCTTGGGAAATAAAATCCACACAAAGGAAAGGTTGTGTTCCCCAGAAATCAAACCTGAGTCTTTCTGCTAGGATACAGTTGTACTAAACCATACGCCAATGTGTCGTTAAAATAAAATAAACAAAAAGGCAATACAAGCATGTACTTAATTGTAGGATCTATCCCGATAACAATATAAAGACAAGGACTTTCCACAAGGAAAACTGGGTGTCAGATTCAAATACCTCCAGCAGTGGGACTCATAAAAAAAGAGGAAATGTTCTGTAGCCCACGGCCATGTGATATACTCTAACCTACAGTGCAGAGAGGCGCCACAATGATCCTCTATGTGTCTCATGCCTCATCATGCTGTACTGTCATCATTTGCCTAACAGATTGCAGCGGAATCAGTGACCGACTGCTGTATAAGGACTGTCACGAAAGTGTGACTGCAAGGTGTAGCGTCTGTTCAGCTAAATCAGTTAATCTGACGTTAATCCATCGTTACCTCATTCTGCAGTATTTGTTACGATTTAAAAAATTTTTTGCCACAGGTATATTGCAGGGACCTTTGCTGTATACAAATACACAAAACTCAACAAGAAAATACACATCTTGATAATAATAACATCATGATCTCATCTATGGTACATCTTGAGTTACAAGTTCCAAATATTGATCACAGAGAAAGATATCTGTCCAATTATACCAAGGATATCATTTTGGAAAAAATGCTTGGTTCAGTCTTATAGTACGGTAATGTGAAAAGCGTCACATCCTATTTAGGATTGTGACAAGATGCTTGAGGATTAGAAAAATAATCTTTTTAATCCTTTTTTCCCCACTTGTATATTTTATAGATGTCCAACAGCAGCGAGGACATGGCTGAGTACAGAGAAGGAGCAGCCACCGTCAGCATCACTCGCCCTCACAGAGCCACCCCTCCTCTGAACGGCACCTTTGATGTGGAGATTTATGGAGGCCGAGCTGAAGGTAGCTCAGATGGGAATGTGTAGTATTTGCATTGTAACAACTGTCACTGTCCTGTCTGAATGCACGTTGTTCCACAGGTAGGGTCACCTGAAAGGTTGTGACCCAAAATGGCCCACTGACTTTTAAGCTACCTGTATGCTGTAATGAGAAACTAGCGTTAACATAAGGTGAATAGTATGCAAGAGATGTTTGGCCAATTTCCAAGGTTCCTTGATTCACACAATCTCTGCTCCTGTCATCTAAGGTACTGTAGCCTGGAAATCCAGACCCAAATCCGAAAGATTAAGGTCTGGCAATGAGTAATTAAAATGGCCCAACTTGAGGGGCAGCACCAAGCATGCATTTGAAAATCTCACTGCACGCAATTGGATAACACTACGACCAATCATCAACGGCGAGACCACAACCACTAGTGGGTTTTCGCTAAGCCCCATACGCTTAGCTACCAGCGGAACTAAGTGGTAGATTAAACTTTCAGTATCCGGTCAGCAAAACACTAAAAACGTACAACGTACAAGCAATTTGAGCGCTGCTTTCTGTTCCTCTTTTAGAAAAAAAGCCAAGTCTAACTCATTCATTGTAGCAGCCAAAGCTGTTTCAAAACACTGGTGTTCATGACTTTGCAGCGCTGTCGTCATCTGTTTAGCTTGCCTCTGGCCGAACTATATTAGATACACCGATGTGATTGGTGCAGCTCGGCTACAAGGGCATAGTTAATTGAGCATCATTGCTGAATGCCAGAGTGACTTGCTAAGCAAATTCAAATTGTGCTCTGGATTTCCAGGGTAACTGTACTGTAGAAAAGTACACAAAACAAAGAAAGAGAGAGCCGGAGCAATGACTCAAGAAATGTTGGCTCTACAAAGCAATCTCTGAGAAAGGAAACACAGTGTCTATTAACTGAGAACTGATTAAAGGACAGGTATCCCTACGTCTCTTGACATTTCAAGTAACCACATCATGCCTACAGCCTAAAATACATCCATGAAGTTTTAGCTTCAGTGAATCCTTTACCACTGTGTCTTTCTTTACCACCTAAACTTAAGGATAGAAACTGTTGAGTTAGAGAGAGTATATTAAAATACCTTTTTAAAGGTTATAAAAGACCACAAATTCAGTTGGAAATCACAAGTAAACCATGTAACATCCAACATTTCCAGAAGCATTGGGGTGTTGAGCAAAGTCAGACACTTTCTTAACCACAGATCTATGAGCACTCTCTACAGTACGCTGATTCTACCTTATTTAACATACTGTGTTAAGATTTGGTGTAATGCCTGTAAAACCACTCTATACACTTGACTACAGAATGCACATTTCAAACAAGAGCAATACGAACTGTGAATAATGTTGGCTTCAATGATCGTACTAATTCATTATTTCTTAAGTCAAAACACTAAAATGTATGGACCTGGTGAAGCAGAAAACTGCGTTAGTTCTGTATAAAGCTCGAAATAATCAACTTCCTCCCAACATACAAACCATGTTGAGAGAAAGAGAAGGGGGTTATAGAGGTAAACTCAATTGGAAACTACCTGTAACACAATGGTGAAAAGCAGGTGCATTAAAACATATTAGGAATGTTTTCAAATTTAAAAAAGGCATGTTCAAAGACATGACACTAGATAAATATAGACATTGAGTAGTATTTTTGTGTGATTGATAATAGTGATGATGAGGATGATGATGAATATCTTTATTATCATTATGGTTATCATCATTACTTAGGATATTATTCACCTTAGGGTGACAATGTACTGTATATAAGTACTGACGCATAATGGGTATATGAACTGTAGGCCTGTTTGTATGTATGTATATATGTAGGTAAGTGTACCCTGTGTGTATGCATGTATGTAGAAAGTTATCTGGGTAAGTGTATATATAATATAATAATATAATTTATTTTATTTTTCTTGTCTTGTTAAATTTTTTTTGTAAAGTTTGATACTTTGAAATATGAGAGTGGGGGGGGGCTGAAGCTTCTGACCGTACCCTTTAGTTACGACCAATAAAAATTCATTCATTCTTTCAGATACGTTGTAACGAGACAGTTGTTGTTGATGTAATTAAGACTTAAGCCCGACATACTGTTCCTTACTCCACATGTCTGCATGCAGCACTATATTTCTACATACATGCATGCAGTACTGCTTATGTGACAGTTGCTTTTGCAGGGATGTGTCTTCACACAACCAGTGCTTGTTCTCAGGTCTGCCAGTGGACATTAGTGAGGAGGACTTGAAGTACGCTCTGGAGGGAATTGCGGGGATGGGTCAGGTCAGAGTTACATGGCAGGGAAGCTGCAGACGCCCCAAGTGGATGGTCAAATGGCTCACCAAACCTGGAGACCAGCCTCTGATCCAGGTCAGACTCTTATTATAATTATCATTATTTTATTTTGTTAACATTGATGAATTTTCCAAAACACTGTTAATAAAAAAGTATTATTGTGTTTGCTGTAGTAGCTGTAGCAGCAGTCATTATAAAAATATGCCATCCATGTGTTTAATATATGTTCTTGAGTCTTTCAATCTGCCAAACCTTGCTCTTAAATTCATTCTAATATAAGCCAGATATGGCTAAAGTTTCCTTGAAAAGCTTGATATCATTTCAAAATGTTATGATCTTGACAATGTCTGCTATTGCCAGCTGATTGGTGTTGCATAGCGCTGTTAAATGTTTGTATCTCTAACTTTACACCTTATTTAATTTATAGCTACATATATGTTTTTTAAATTGCTCTGCTGTAGCTTCCTGATTTCTGTTGTTTCATCTGTTTCACTTCTATTGATATTTGTAAAAGTAAATAATAAATCTACTAGCATGAGTAACCGCAGTATACTGTTGCTACAGAAGCAGCACTAATAGTATCAGTTGTAGTAGTACTACAGTAACTATAGTGTTGCTAGTAGATTTATCAGCAGTATTCACGTGTACTAAATGTCTTGTTGAACCTACAGACATAAAGAAAACAGCAGCTTGAGTCCTGGTTGTAATTTTTTTCTCAGGTTGACAGCTTGTCAGTTGTTGGGAAAAATGCAGTTGTTTTGGCAAATGAGAAGACAAAGGGAGGATTGTTGAGGCGCAGCATGACAGGAGATTTCTTCCGTGTCTGGGAAACCAAACCACAGGTACAACCATGATTCAAAAAGCCTCCAGCACATCTGGTTTAGGGTTTCAGCATTATTTGTCTGTCAAATATCTGCTTTGGCCACTGTTGATTACTTGGTGTGTTTGCTTACTATAATCCTGTAGAGCAAGTCCTATTTTTGTCTGTAGCATTATTTAATGCAGCTGTATTTGTATATTTTGTGCCTCCAGGCAGGACTGTACAAAGTGACTGACAGCTACCGCCCTCTATTATCCTATTGTTTTGACTTTTGAAGCAATAATTTTGCATGTTAGTGGTTGTTTCTGCACATTGTGTCATTTTGATGTTGTAAAACATTTTCCTAAACTCAGCATTTTTAATAATGCTGTTTGCAGGTGGAGGTTTTCATCAATGGCATTCCCTCAAAGTGCTCTGGTGACTGTGGGTTCCAGTGGTCTGAAGACAAGACTCCAGTTGTGACTGGAATCAGTCCATCCCAAGGTGAAATATTGTTTGTTTAACAGAAAGCCTTAATGGCTATTGGTTGATTTTAATGGCCAACATAAATGACCAATTTCCATTACAACAAAAAGTTGAGAGACAATTAAAAGGTTTAGTGAATTGTCAGCTTTTGTAGAAAAACATTTCAGGCTTCAGGTGACAACAACATTTCAGGCTTCCTACAGTATTCTACAGTATCACATAGTATTACATACATCCTTACATACAGTGTAGTATCTATAGTTAAATATTGCTGTCTTTTTCAGGGTCTAATGGCCTGGGGACTCTGTTGACTATCACTGGAACTGGCTTCGGTAGTGAAAACGCCTCCATCATTGTGGGAAAGACCCGATGCCATGTTGAACAGATCACCGGTATGTGAAAGAAGTTTCAAGTGAAGACTGTACCTTGTTGGTAAATGTGTCGGCTGTTTATTATCTAGTGGAAGGAGTTTAACCAGATTATGTCAACTGTTACAGCTACCACTCAGGTGTGCAGACTGGGCAGCGCCAGTGCTGGTTCCTACCCCGTGTTCATCAGCTTCCCCTCTCTGGGTGATTCCCGCTCCACAGGAGACAACATCTTCTACTTCACCTACCAGCTCATTGTTTCCTCTTTCTCTCCGCTCTCTGGAAGTATTGCAGGTAAGACTCCAGCAAATCTGTATAATGGCCTATTATTTATTTATCACAAATTCAAAAGCAGAATCCCTTTCTCTATTATACAATAATATATAACCATTATCTTGTTTTATTTTTTCTTAGGAGGCACGCTGCTGACAGTGGAAGGTTTCGGCTTCAGCCAGAACAGCACAGTTACTGTCGGCAGTGACGAGTGCACCGTGGTTCATGCCAGTGACACTGAGCTGAAATGCAGAACGCCGGCAGTAAGTATTCAGACTGCAAACTACTGCTTTTATGGATGCTATTTTCCTGCAATATCTAACATCTCAAAGAGCTGTAGTACAAGGCACTTACTATACACTTTTATATGTTAGTAAAATTGCTAAAACAGCAAAATCAGTTTAATTTATCATATGTAGATTCACTTATGTAGCTCATTCATTTTAATATTAATACTGAGTAAATTACATTTTGCGGCTTCTTAAAAGCAATGTATGTACGTTTTTTTGTTGAACACAAGTGGCAATTACTGACAAATGGTACATTAGAAAATGTAATGGTGTTGATTGGGAGGGTTTTCTTGAATATTAATTTAACTGACACACACATACTATTAATTCTTTGCAAATTCTGCACTCAACCCATTCAGCCTCTTTTTACTTCACAGTTAATTTGTATGTATATATTTGTTTTTCTGTGTTTATTGTATACTTCATACTCATGTTCAATGTGTTTGTTTGTTTGTTTATGTGTGCAACTTTCACCATGCACCTTTCACCAAGGCAAATTCCTGATGTACTTTTTGTGGCAATAAACCTTTTTCTGATTCTAATTTTGAACTTTTTTTTAAAGTAGAAGATTGTGTTATGTTTATTTTGAGCCAGAGCTTTGAATTATTCACTTATTTTTCAATAATAATAAATGCTTATTTTGCGTATTTCAGGGGACTTCAGGATCCCAGATCATCACAGTGATGGTGGGAAACATGAGTCAAACAGCCAGAAGCTCCTTCACATACGATACTAATCTTACAGCCCAGATCTCAGGCCTGAGTCCCCGCACCACCACTGTGATTGGTGAGTTGGGAGACAACTGTGCATGTGGTAATCTTTCAGTGAGGTAGGGTCGTTATAAAGCGTTACTGAGATGCATAAACCCAGAGGGGACATTAAATGGGGAGGATATCTTTTGTCTTGAAATGTCAATAGAAATCTGCCAGTGAATGCAACAGACACAATACATAGTCTGGTTTATCTTGTTTTCATGAAAAGAAAAGGGTTAGATATGTATTCACTGTATTTTAATCTTTTTTACCCCCATATAAGAAACAACTCCATTATCTATGGGCATACTATATCAATATATATCTCATATCAATCTAATTTTATATGTGTCTGAAGGAAAGAAGGAAAGCATAATGTTTAATGTTCTTTACTGTTCAGAGTTTGCATGTGACTCCACTGTTCTTAAAGGAGTACTTAAAGAATTTAAAACCTTTTGTTATCACCACATTAGTTTTATTCACCAACCGCTCTGTTGGAATCTGTAGCAATGTGTCCAGAGGTGGAAGTTTGACCTGGGCATGCATCCTTTCACCTAATTTTGCCCCGTCACTTTCTATTATGAGCATCTCATCTCTCCAAAACGGCCACAAGGAGTCTCAGGAGGCCTAAAATTCTTTCCTGTAAGATAGACGCTCAAAATGGAAAGCAGTTCGTCGCATGCAGCATGAATGGCTTCACTCTGAGTAACGTTGACTTACAGGTTATCTCTGTTTTTGCCCAGTGATGCTTACAAAACCTTGAGAACATGAGAGACCAACAGGTCTTCCCATTTAATTATAGTAAACAACAAAGAAGAATCCACACAACAAAAATACCTGTTAACTGCAGGACAATCAGTGTTGCTTAAAATATAGAGGAATTAACCAGGTGATGTGACAAGTAATAATTATCTTGGCACTTGAGTGACAGAAACTCCTTGTTTTTAACTTCTTTTGTGTAGGACATGAAGTTCTCACCATCCAGGGCTCGAACCTGGGAGGCCAAGACAATGACAGCATCGTGTTTGTTGGCGGTGAAGAGTGTGTGACTGTGCTGTGGACGGCGACGCGCATCACCTGCCTTCTCCCTGTGCTGCCGCCTGGCATGTACATGGTGGATGTGCAGGTTGGAAACAGTGGCCACCCTCAGACAAGGTACAGCTACCGTGATAAACAATTTCACACGGGCAACAGTTGCAGAAAGAGTGTTGATCGTATCACCAGCTGGGAACTCATGTTAAAAAGGCACTAAAAATAGTTAAAACCTTCTCATCAAAACCTTCTCATTATAATGTTATAATGTTATTTTTTTTAAACATACACTAACAAAAACATGCAACATATGTTTAAAAATGTAATATTAAACATAGTTAATGTAAATGTTAAGGAGTTTTTAAATATGTGAAAATTAAAAACATATTAAATGAACATGATATGATCATTCTTGCGGCCCTTGTCTTCAAGGCACCCCGGACATTACACAGTATGCTGTAATGTTTAATTTAAAGGGAATGGTGATAATGATACAGATTTTTTAATTCACAGATAATACATAACAGATAATATTACATCAAACAATTTTGCTTGTTAATTAAAGTCTATTCTTCTTGTTTGTTTCATAGCAACGGTGTGAATGCCACCATTGAATACATCCTGGAAGTCTACAGCATCTCTCCACTGTTTGGCTCCTTGATGGGAGGAACCAGGCTGACTGTTTCTGGATCGGGTTTCAGCAACAACACCTCTGACAACAAAGTCTCCTTTGGTAAGTAATATGAGACCCAGCAATTTCAAATAGATTTATTACCACAGCAACAATCTCTGCCAACAACCATTCAAACTTGTCAGTTACATACAATGATTAATACTTTAATTAGATATCAAAAAAATGGTTGAGGGGGCAACTAGTAGGGCTACTAGCTGGTGGTAATCTACAGTGATGCAACTATGTGCAAATATATAATAAATAAAAAATAAGTACTCTAATACTATTGCTTCAGGTTTTGTATATGTTCTTATACATATTTGTGTTGTTTGTGATGTGACAGGAGGAGCTCAGTGTGAAGTGGTGGCTGCCTCAGAGAATGAAATGCAGTGTGTTATGCAGTCGGACCAGAAGACCCACGTGGTCACCAATCAGGGATCCGACCGCAGTAGGTTTACAATCCTGTTTGAAGGGGTCAGATTAAATCTGAGTACGCCAAAATACAGAACAGAAAGAGGAAGAAGTTCATGAAACTGCTGCAAGCAAGCAAGCTGTTATCTGTAGATTAAATGGGACTGCACATAGAAACAGTTTTAAGAACAAAGTGTAATAAAACAGTTTAACTTCTATTTTTACACAATTTAGAGCCAATTAGGATGTGCAAGGTATTTTATTACATGTTGCTTAAACGCAGACAGTGAAATTTTTCCACTGTGTGTTATTCTAACTGTCAGACTAACATTTTACATTTGTCTATGTGTACCAGCTTATGGAGAGGGGTTTGCTTGGAGCCCTGCCTCACTTCCGGTGTTTGTTGGAGACACAGTTGTGTGGCGTTGGGAGGCACCAGCCTTCCAGGTAGTCGGGTACCGGGTCTTCAGTGTCTCCAGCCCAGGTAGCACCACCCACGAAGGACCATTCAACAGTGGAGAAACCAGGACACCCAGAGGTAGAACAATGAGTCACTAGTCCTTAACAGAAATTATAAGGAACTCTTTCATTATTGTTGAACTAAGTTAATGAAGTCATAAAAGGAAATCCGTCATTAAATTGTTTTACACTGCTGTGGTGATGTTGGTGGTTCAGTTCTAGTTATTTTCTATCACTTGAAATATTTTAACATGGTCTCTCCCAAAGAAAAATCTAACTACCAAACAACAAGGTGGAATTTTACAATGTCTTGATGTACAACATGCCACATATGGGGAATGTGATGTGTCCAACACATTCATTCTTACTCCCATTGCGTCAAAAAGAGCAACGCTTGGTCAGGAGACTTTGGCGTTTGTTATTGATGCAAATGTCTCCATTGGCGTGATATTTAGACACGCTTAGTCTTGCCGTCACTTTTTGACGCTCTGGGCCGGGATGTGGCAAAAGGGTTACAAAATGTATGTTTCAGTGACATCAGGGACAAGAATGGGACACAAACCCTGGTCTCTTGGGTGAAATTAATGTGTTGTTTGACCCATCGACCACCCCAACCAACCTACTAATGAGGATGTTTGGTCTATCGTATATCGCTATCGTTGTTGCTCGAAGTACCACGTCATCTTACAGCACTGTGGCCGATCTGCTGCTCTGCCCGGTGCGTCCCGTACGACGCTAAAGGGTCAGAAACACTGACCACCAAGCATCCGTATTTTACGAGTTGGGAGTGACAAAAAAAAGAAGGAAAAAAAAGTATGTACATGTGTCACACCTTTTAACATGCAGGAGGGACAAATGCACACCATATCCAAGAATGCTCCATGAATTGATGTCACATATTAACAATCCATCGCATTCTTTCCTTTGCTCCCCTCAGGGGTTTTTCAGCTACCGCTTTACTGCACCTGGTGTGTATTACTACAGCAGTGGCTACGTAGATGATGCCAATGTCAGGCTGCTGCAGGGAGTTGTGAAAGTCGAGGCCCGGAGGGCGAAAAGCAGCAAGGTCTCTGTCAGCCTGGGAGGTGTGGAGGCCAGACACATGACAGGTAGACGTATAGATGTTGATAGGATGCTCTCAGTCAGCAGCTCATCAAATTACAGGTTAGGGCTCACAATATATTGTTATCACGATATCAACTGGGGAAGTAAACACATCGCGAAAGACTCTCAGAGGTATTTTGTGTTAGTTGAAAGAAAATATCAGTAGAAAACTGCACTTTAAACTGTAACTGCCATTCTTTTTTAGTGGTGCCTTTTACATTCAATTCAATGTGCATTTTGTTCAATAAAAGAATGCTGGAAGTTATTTCCTTTCTTTTTTTTCAAATTCAACAAGCATTTTTTTAGCAGAATATTGAAAGCATCAGAAATGCAGAACTAAGTACACTTAAATAAAGCAAGTAACATCATTATCGCGATAATCAACATCCAAATTGCATATTGAATATTTTTCTCATAGCCCTAGTAAAGGTGTAATTATGTATATTATTTGACATAGTTAAGAGAAAACACATCAATTCATGTTAGGTGAATATAGTTTTTCTTTCTTTTCTTAATAGACTGCTAACTCAGCATCCAGTAGAGTCAAATTAAGATCCAAGTCAAAATAAAGACAATTCCAAAATTGCAACTAATCAATTGATTTGCCTGTCTTCCCCCAAGTTTCACGCCGTGTCTCCAGAGCAACCCCACAGTGTGTCGCCTCCCCACAGTGCCCTCAGACCAACGAGACCTCAGATGGCCTTTCCTTCGGCGTCTTGGCCTGCTCCACCCCCACAGTCCACTCCATCTCTCCCAACCAGGGATCATACCACCAGATCATCTACATTCAGGGCAGTGGCTTCAGTGATACTGCCTGCGCTAATGAGGTTAGCCGTGTTTTAATGGTTCATATCTGAATGGATTTAAATTTAAAGTGTGTTAAAATTTTGAAATTCTTTGTCCTGTAATATAACTTTACAATAGTTGTTCTTTAGGTACTTTCTTTTTAGTAAAAGTAAAAAACATGTAAAACAAGCTTTAATAATGAATGAAATATACAGGATTTGTTATCTGAAGATAGAACTTTAATCTGTTACCACAAATTGTTTTTCTCGATTGTAGACAAATTACTTTGTGTCTCTGTGTCCTGTAGGTGACGGTGGGAGATCAGCCCTGTCAGGTGTTCAACAGCTCTTACTATGAGATCAACTGCCGGCTCAGCCCTGAAAGTAAACTTCCCATCGGTGTTGCTCTCCCCCGTAGGTGTCAGAGTCAACAACCTCGGCAGCGCCATCATTGCTGTACCAGACGAGCTTGGCCGCCGTTTTGTGGTTCTGCCCGTGGTCGACTCGGTCTCGCCTCCTATCGGCAGCACCACCGGCCACACGCGGCTCCTCATCCACGGCTCTGGTTTCTCTGGAGGACAAGTGACTGTAGCCAGCGAGCCGTGCTCCGTCGTGTCAGTCAATTACACTTACATTACCTGTGACACCTCTCCTTCTCAGCCACACGATGGTGATGTCATCTTCTACTTGGGCAAGATCCAAAGCTCCTGTCATTCAAACTGCTCCTTCAAGTACTCCTCCTCCGTCACTCCTGTGGTCTCCAGTATTTCCCCCGACAGCATCAGCAACCTAACCACTGTCACCATCTCTGGCTCAGGGTTTGGCAGCAGCGTGGATGACGTGGCAGTCTTTGCCAGCACCTCAGAGCTGGAAGTCATCGCTGTGACTGATGACAACATTACGCTGAGTGTAAACGCTCTGCCTGCGGGTGACCACCCAGTCAAAGTAATTGTGAGGAGCAAAGGCCTTGCATCCGGTTCTGTCACCCTGAACAGCCGTGCCCAAGCTGCCCTCCACCCAGATGTGGGCAGCCTGGCAGGAGGAACTTCTCTTGTCTTCAATGGAAACGGCTTTGCTCCAGGAAACACCAGCGTGATAATCGGTGGCAGACCCTGCAAGATTCAAGAGGTGACGCCATGGCTGCTTCGCTGCCTGACGCCTCCTCACACTGACGGGCTGGTGACCGCTAACATCCAGGTCTTTTCGGTACAGTATCCTCCTCTCAACTTCATCTACTCTGCAGCCCACACTCCTGTCATCAGCTCCATCAGCCCCACCACTGGTAATTATAATAATAATACATTTATTTTGACGCTTTACAGTTTTGGTTACATACAGACAAAACAAATTACAAGACAAGGTTACTTGACAGACAAAGAGAAAAGGAAAACACATAGGTGCATGGATACAGGCAATACAGGAGAGGTGGGCAATGAAAATTAGGGAAAAATTGGGAAAGTCTATTTAGCAGGAAAAAGCATGTTTGAAGAAGTTAGTTTTGAGGGCCTGTTTCGAAGGATGTTAGGGTGCTTGACTGTTTGATATGGTCGGGGAGGGCGTTCCAGAGGGTGGGCGCAGCAACTGAGAAGGTTCTGTCACCCCAGGTCTGGAGCTCAGTCCTGATGGTCTTGAATGTGTTAGTATTGCCGGACCTGAGGAGACGGGCGGGAATGTGGCGGGTGAGGAAGTCTAGGTATGGACGGGCAAGGTTATTAAGTGCTTGTATGTGAGGAGAAGTATTTTGAAGTTGATCCTGTGTTTGACTGGAGCCAGTGGAGTTTGTGGAGAACAGGGGTGGTCTCGGCTACAGGTGGAGGTGAGAAGGCGGGCAGCTGAGTTCTGCACGTATTGGAGTTTGTCTGGTAGTCAAACATCACTCTGACAACAGTTTTTTTTTCCAGACAGAACAGAGCAGTAAAAATCGAACAAAAAGTACATATAACATTCACTCATTAAATCTTTATTTCCCACAGGGCCGAGCGGTGCAGTCATCACACTGACAGGTTCAGGATTCGGCAACGACTCCCAGCACATCTCCGTCACCATAAACCAAGTCCCCTGTGTTGTGTCTGCAGTCTCTGACACACAGGTTCAGTGCACTGCAGGAGACAACCCAGGGGGGGCATACCCAGTCATGCTGCATCACCGGGTCAAAGGTTACGCCCAGTCAGGTGTCATGTTCTTGTATGAGCTGACTCTGAGCGGCGTGCAGCCCAACGAGGGTAAACAGAGAGACGCTCTAAATAATACTTTTCATGTTAGCTGCTGGAATTAAATAGATGAAAACAAAGTAGAAAAGTTCACTTTACAAGATAATCATTTTTACATCTTTCACAGTAAAGCAGTATGTTTTACTGGTGCTTCCTCTATTGCAAGTTTTATCTTTATCGTTGTATTCCTTTTATTCTTGCTGCTGTTATGCTTCACAATTCAAGTTTAATGTTATATAAAGTATATATATTACTGAATAAGTTGTTCCTCCCTCATCTGTGATTCAGGCAGTTATGGTGGCGGCGCGCTGCTGTCGGTGCAGGGTTCCGGGTTCGACCCACACAACTCCACTGTGAGAATCTGCGGGAAGGAGTGTGAAGTTCACAGAGAAATGTCCACATCGACCCGTCTGTACTGCCAGTCACCATCCATCAACGGTAAGTTTAGTTTAGTTTAGTTTAGTTTATTTCACCAGGATAATCCACTCAGATCAAACAGACAAACCAACAAACAAACAGACAGACTAAACTGAAAACATAACCTCCTTGGAGGAGAAAAAAAAGATAATTGAAAGACATCAAACAGTTGGTCTTTTCATCAAATGTACTTTAATGTGTGTGGAAACTCATCCTCTGTCCAATGTAGCAAGAGGATTCAAAACTTAAATTGTAAAAACATTTTTTAATGACAAAATAGTTCTTTTATAATGTTATTTTCTCTATTCAGACAGAATCATACATTCTTTTAAAAGAATAATGGTTAAAGGGTTTTTTAAGTTTTTCGTTTGAAAGAAAGTGTTCATGCTAGTTTATGATATTGAACTTCTCGCCTCATAATAACAAACCAGTCTGAAACCTGTCTAAGATGATTAAATGGACCCTCATGGAAACTAATAGATACAGACTTTCTAAGAGGAATGTTGTCCGCCTTTCATGCAGGAGAAAATGCTTGGAATGTCATAGAAGACAATAACTTGTCATGGGAGCTAGGACATCTAAAGCTGTTTCTTATCTCTGAGCCTGATCTTGATTCTTTCTGTCCTTCCTGTGTCTGTCTGTCTGTCTGTTTGTCTGCTGGTGTCATGTCTGCTCTCAGGCACTCTGTCGGTGCTGAGCTGTGTGGTTGCCGTCATCAATCAGCTGAATGCCGTCAACATATCAAATGGCTACACCTACAAATCTCAGTTGACTCCGGTAATCAGAGATGTCTCTCCACGGAGAGGAGGCACCGCTGGAGGCACCCGGCTTACAATCACCGGTTCCGGTTTCAGGTGCTGTGTACACACATTATAATGAACAGCAGACAATAGGGTATATATAATTAAAATTATATATTAAACACTATATCATATCATTTTCTTTACTATATTGAGTTACCATAGAAAGACATTATTGATAAATACTGTACTTTAACATAATATGCGTCTATACAGTAATGTACAATAACACATTTTCTCTCATATAAATATGATCATATTGTAACATGAAATTATAATATACAAGATTAAACTGTGTTATAGTACAGTATGTTATAGTATATTTTAGATTTTCCCTTTTATTCAATTTAATTATATAACATTATAGTACGTTTGTTTTTATTTTTAAATATGATTTTTTTTAAAGTAGGCATTGTAAACAAAAGCACCTGTTTTGGACTACTGATGTGATTTGTTAATATGTTGTTGTTCAGTTCTATTGTTGTTAAAAGTCAGTCTGAAATAAACTTCAATCTTCATATTGCTGTGATTGTAATAATATAATATATTATAATATACATATAATCTAATAAACAATTATAAAATATAGTAATACTATATGTCGTATGAAAATATAGGGTATACATTTGTTGAATCTATCTATTTCAGTGATTAATTAATCTATCTATTGATATATTCTTTTATTTCACTTTTCCCACCCCATTGAATCTCATCACGTTCAATCACTTTCCCACCTTACAGCACCGAGATGATGGACGTCAACGTGACCATCTCAGGATCTGTGTGTGACGTTCAATCCACCAACAACACACACATCGTCTGTGTGACGAACGCTCAGCGCCAGTCTCAGGAAACCAAAATCAGAATCAGCATCGGAGACCGAGGCATCGCCAAGATGGTAAGAGGGTACAGTCAGATCTCCTGACCTTACACTGTTGCACATACAATGAGACTGATTCTAAATAATTTTAGTAAATGTTTTACTCAACCTAGTGTTTGTCTTTTTCTTCAGGATAATGCAGACTTCTTCTACATTGACGTGTGGTCATCCAGGTTCACATGGGGCGGTCTGTCTCCACCCGAGAAGGGCTCGTTTGCCGTCATCACTAAAGGCCAGACCATCCTGCTGGACACCAGCACCCCTGTGCTGAAAATGCTCCTCATTCAAGGTACAAATACTGTATGACTTTATCATGGGTTTGTATTTATAATGAGATCATGATGTCAGATTTCTCTCCCTTTCTGTATTTAACCATGTTTTATTTTTCTCTCATCTTCGGGTCCCCCGAAGTCTTTATAGGAAGTGAAAAAATATATAGAATATACAAAATGTTTGTAGGATCACTAAAGAAGTTTTTGATTTTATAGGGGGGGGGAAAAATCTGAATTTAATGTTGTATTGGTGTAACTGGTATTATATATTGTACAAGTATTGTATAAGTATTGTATACTTTATTTGTTTTTTCCCATTATGTTTGTCTTTTTTGCGCTAAACTCCTGTTATGGTAAGATTTCCCCCAAAATACTCAATCCATCCATCCATCCATCCATCCATCCATCCATCTGTAGTATAATATATTAAAATTAAAAAGATATTTGGGAAATTCAAACTTCCTGAGCTTGAGGACCTCACATACAGTGCCAATGTTCAATACAAGATCATAAAACATAAAGATCTTTTTTGCCACCAGTATTGGTTTGTTATTTGTTTCTTTGTCCTCAGGAGGGACATTGGTCTTTGATGAAGCGGACATCGAGCTGCAGGCAGAAAACATCCTGATCACAGATGGTGGACAGCTTCAGATCGGCCAGGAGGGGGCGCCATTCCAGCACAAAGCCATTATCACACTTCATGGACACCTGCGCTCCCCTGAACTTCCTGTTTATGGAGCCAAGACACTGGCTGTCAGAGAGGGAGTGCTGGACCTGCATGGTATGAACACAAGCAAACATGATGAGAGAAACAATGCCACTACTATGCCAGCAGTCAGTTAGCTTATATTTGCATAAAGACTGGAAACAGTAGGAGGCAGCCGGCCTGGCTCTGTCTAATAAAAAATAAAAAAACTTTTTTATTGGCAATAAAATCAGCTGCAACTCAGCTAACTACAACATAAATGCTGCTTACACATGAATGCATCAGTGATAATATTTGATATACAAATAACACTATAAAACGTAAGTAATTGTTTACTACATGTTTCTCCAGGTATTCCAGTTCCTGTTCCCTGGACCCACTTGGCCCAGACGGCTACCAGCGGCTCCATCACACTGACTCTGATGAAGGCAGTGACATGGAAAGCTGGAGATGAAATTGTCATCGCTTCCACCAGCCACAGGTACAGTGAGATTTAAAATTTTACAGTGACTACCTCAAATGTCAAAACGCAGTAGCGACATATTTTATCAAAATTGAATTTATCACTTTTTTACACCTTACCGTATACCACATAAGGATAATTACACATTAGAAATGTGTAATTTTGCCGATGTGTATGAATTGTGCTATATCAATAAAAGTTCATGTAAGAACTAAACTGCAGTGACTGCACTCCAGGTAGTTACAGCAGGACCATCCCTATGTGCTTAGGGCATGTGTGCCTCTTGATGTAAATTAACATTGTGAGTGAGTGGTAAGATTAGTATCTTTGCAGTTCAAATTTGATGGGAAATAGATGTTTCATATTAATTTTAAATAGTAAAAATCTGTTCAGCCACTGTAAGGATATCAATGTCACAATTCGAAAAAATTGTCTTGCCTGCAAATGTTGCATATTGAGGAGAATAACATCAGTAGGCGATAAGCATAGACAGTATAAAAGGCTATAAGATTTAAGAACAGACACACACAAGCACAAACACACATGCACACCTGTACACTGATGTGTGATACGTTGTTTCATAATAGTGTTTGTGAAGTTAAACTGGATTATTCAGGATTATTCGGACATTAGTCAAATCCTATAAAGTAACCTAATCCTTTGAAGTTGAACTAAACCTCAGCCCAGAAAATGTGGGAAGAAATAACTACCTTGTACACACACTTTTTTAAGGTATAATAAATCAATATCTCACACCACTAAAAATGTATATAAACACAATTCTACAGATCTCAGACCAGATTAGAGAAAAAATCTCAAAAAAAAAAATATCACAGAAGAATGGATTTACACAGATACTGTTTAGTCCCTTTTTTAAAGCTTTAGGGAGGTTTTAATTTTTAATTAAAATTTACTGTATTAATGTTCCGCAGATTGAAATTGATAAAACAATGTTATAGAGCGGCAGGTAGAAATGATTTATTTCTGTTTCCAGGCACAGCCAGAGAGAGAACGAGGTGAGGAGGATTGCCGCTGTGTCGGCTGATGGCAAGACTGTAACCCTGACTGAACCACTCAAGTACACTCACCTCGGGGTGACTGTCACGCTGCCCGATGGTACGGTGTTTGAGGGCCGAGCTGAGGTGGGTGTCCTCACCAGGAACATTGTTGTACAAGGCTCCCAAAACCATGAATGGGACGACAAGATCGAAGCCTGCCCCGATGGCTTTGACACAGGTACTGTGTTGTATCTTTTGTGATTTAAATTTACACTTACTGCTAAAGTAAAGAATATGAGACATAATGAAGCTGTGAATTAAAATATATTCAAATTAACAACATGTTCAGACTCACCAACATATATTGTAGATATGTTTTCAGTTGGATTAGAAAGGTTTACTACTGCAGATGAATATCTTGTTTGTGTAGACTGATCTGTCAGTTAATCATAAAACACCAAAAACATGAACAAATAAAAGCAAATAATCACATATTCAACAGCTAGGACCAGAAAGGTTCTGGTATTTCTGCTTAAAAATAATAAAATAATGTATGATTGTTGACAGAGTATCTATACATGCACTAATTGTTTTAGTTCTACTTTAGGTTAACAAGCAGGGATTGTATTAAATTGTGATGTAAGCTTTTTAATTGGAAAGAAATAATAGTATTTTACCAAATTATTATTTAATGAAGTTTAGAGTTTTCAGTTAAATACTGACAAAAACAGTATGATGTATATTATCATAGGCGTACACAGTATTATCATCCTTCTGTCCCTGTGCTGCAGGTGAATTCGCCACCCAAACCTGTTTCCAAGGACGGTTTGGAGAGGAGGTCGGCAGCGACCAGTTTGGAGGCTGCATCATGTTCCACGCACCCAGACCAAATGAGAATCTTGCAATAGGCAGACTAGAATATGTTGAGGTGAGACGATTCAAACTTTCTCTGCTAAAACTTCTTTCTTTCTTTACAGATATATTAATCAAGTTATGTACATTTTTTTTTAAATCTTCTTATTTCCACTATCAGTCTAGCTTCTATTTTACTTTTGCGTGTGCTTGTGTTTTTACACAAATTGAAATGATAAACTTTATGTTTTTATGCCGCAGGTCTTCCATGCAGGACAGGCCTTCAGGCTGGGACGTTATCCCATCCACTGGCATCTGATGGGAGACATCAACTACAAGTCATATGTGCGAGGTTGTGCTATCCATCAGACCTTTAACAGGGCCGTAACCATTCACAACACTCACCGGCTGCTGGTGGAGCACAACGTTATCTACGACATCATGGGTGGGGCCTTCTTTATCGAGGACGGCATTGAGACGCAGAACATCCTGCAGTACAACCTGGCTGTGTTTGTCAAACAAAGCACCAGCCTGCTGAACGATGACATCACCCCTGCAGCCTACTGGGTCACTAATCCTAACAACATCATCCGCCACAACGCCGCCGCAGGAGGCACCCACTTTGGCTTCTGGTACCGCATGCACGAGCACCCTGATGGCCCTTCCTTTGACCAAAACATCTGCCAGAAGCGGGTTCCCCTCGGTGAGTTTTACAACAACACCGTTCACTCTCAGGGCTGGTTTGGCCTTTGGATCTTTGCAGATTTCTTCCCCATGAAAAACGGAGGCTGCTACTCCCAAACCCCTGAGCCAGCTGTCTTCCACTCCCTCACAACCTGGAACTGTGAGAAAGGTGCTGAGTGGGTCAATGTGGGAGCCGTGCAGTTCAACAGCTTCCTCATGGTCAACAATGAGAAAGCTGGTATTGAAGCCAAGCGCATCATGCACTGGGCTGTGAGCAACTTTGGAGAGAAAGGAGGGGCGACCATATCCAACAGCACCATTGTGGCCTATGTGGATGAGCTCGGACTTGGAAATGACTACAGCACACGACGAGGTGTCATCGCTCCACTGGACGATGGTCTGAGTGTCCTTAACACCAAGTTCATCAACTTCAACCGTAGTTTGAGCACAGCCATCGGGGTAGCCTCAATCGTTGGGACATGTGTTGATCGGTGTGGTGGCTGGGCTGTCAGATTTAGTGGTATCCAGTATTTCAATTCACCCAACAAGGCTGGCTTCAGGTGGGAGCATGAGGTCCAGCTGGTGGACACTGATGGCTCCCTCACAGGTACTCTTTAGTCTCAATGAACAGTAAGTCTTACTGTTCATTTGAACAGTAAGTCTTACTGTTCATTTGTTTATGTATTGCACATATTTATCACTTAGTCATAGTATGTTCAGTCTATTTGTATTTATTCTTTTTAATCAGTCCCTCATGTTTTCTTGTTTTCAGGAAATATCAACCACAAAGTTGTGCCTTCGAGCCCCTTGCTGGACCCCGCTCACTGTTCCGAGAGTGCCGAGTGGAGCGTAGGTTTTCCTGGGGCTGTGTGCGACCACACCGTCAACTTCCATCGTTTGGCATTCAACAACCCGTCACCGGCCTCTCTGGCCAGCAAAGATGTCATGTTAACAAACTCACATGGTATTGACACACACACACAGACTTAACTGCTTTTGTCAGTTTTGTTGTGGAAGAAGCAGTAACCTATCTGTTATTTTTCATGTCCTCTACTGGTGCTTAGTGGGGAGTGCAGTAGATCTCTGTCTTGAAATTTTGTTTCAAATATTTTTATTTTGAAGCTTAATTTCAAAAATCAAGTTACAAAATTGTTATTACAGTGCTTCTCTTTTTTACAATATTCAAACAAAAATAAGGAAGGGAAATTAGGATAAATAAATAAACTAAATAAAAACAAAAAATTAACAAATGAGAGTCCCTAATCCCTACCTGCATTAACCCACCCTGGACTGTCCTGTAAAATAAGATTTCAAAGGATTTTTCACACAGAGGAGAGAGTTCAGGGAAGATCCTCTGTAGTCTTTCTTTGGAATTATTTTAGCCTATGTAGGATTTTAAACTGTATTAGAGAATGACGCACTTGTGGATATACACTAAACTCTCGTCCCATTCTCGTCATTTTGTATGTTTACACCCAACTCCTTTTACCAATCCGCTTTGATGGTGGCAGTAGTTGGGCGGCTTATCTCTTGCAACCTATCAAATAAACAGGATATATTGTGATCTGACCTCCCTAACTCACCTAGGCAATCATCCAACTTATCTGGCGCTGCTTTCTCAAACTGAGGAAGATGTGTTCTTACATAATGTCTTACTTGAAAGAATCTATTTTATCTATTCTAAATTATATTTGGGTAAACCATATTTTTGTTGTAACTGATTAAAATATGCAAAAAATCCTTCTATATACAAATCCCCTACGTCACGAACACCGAGTTCTTTCCACATATCAAAGGCCATGTCTAGACAAGGAGGGAATGAAGGGTTTGCTGCAATTGGCAACCAGAGAGGGATCGCTCTGAGTTTGAAGCTCTTTGATAGCTGTTTCAAAGTCCTTATTGTGTCATGTATTACCGGGTTGTGCTTGTAACATGTTCTGTTAAGAGGAGTCAGCGATAAAATTACAGAACCGATTGAGTAAGGCAGACAGTCCTCTAGCTAAATCTCCAGCCCATTCAACAACAAAACAGTATCATCTAACACTGATGCAATGGAATGGATAGATGTAGCCCAATAATAATTTATAAAATTTGAAAGTGCAAGTGCTCCATGTGATCTGGACATACACATCTGTCTTGAAATTGACTGCAGAATCAATCAATAGCATATAACACAAACAGTGTTCAATGCTTTTGAATTGCTTTTTAAATTAAATTGAAACATAACAGAGAATACAAACTGATTAGTATAAATTATTTCCATAGTGGTTATGGCTGTTGTTTATGAAAAACAAATATATTCAGAGTATCTTACGTCATCTGGTAAGCTGCTGTTCCACATTTTGGCCCCCACATATCATACAAATCGTCAAAGATACATTATAATTATTTTGTAAAAATATGTAATGTTATTCAAAGAATATACACAGTGAAGGTGCAAATATAATAAATAAAAGAAGACCTCAACAAAATGATAATAATAGTATATAATAATAAAATAGCGCAAAATCTCAAAATTGACTAGTCTATGGAAAAACTATGGTTTTTGCCTGCCATGTGTGACCTTAATTGTTTATATTCTGCTTATGAAACTCTATATGGGGGTTAATTTTTTTTTTTTATAAAAGTACCTGCTGTATATAAGACTATACGTTGTTTTAATTTTACTATTTCAGGCACCAGTGTGGTTCCCTATTTGAAGAAGAGAATGACTCATAAGTTTGGCTGGATGGCCTTGCTGCCCTCTGAACAAACATACAACTGGTACTTTAACAATGTGGATCAAATCACCAACATCACTTATTCTGCAAAATTCTACGGCTTTAAGGTGCGTGAAAGAGCCTTCCCTTGATGAAATATAAGCACAATAATAGGACCATACTATATTTAATTACATCATACTAATACTTAGGACCATACTATATTTAAGTACGTCAAATCTCAAACAAATGTTCTGCTTTGCTTGTACTTTTTCCCCTTGACCCAGTCCGATCAATATGTGATCATCAACCACAACTTCACCCAGAGTCTAGACAGATTCTATATCATTGATGAGAGGAATGGTTCCCCGACACCGCTGAGCGTCAGCAACAACAAGAATGGAGACTGGTACTTCAACAAGACCTCTAACAACCTCTTCTACATCGGTTAGACTTACTTTACTATGTATCTACTGATTTTTAATTCTAAATAAATTGATGGTTATTTACTGTATATTAATGCAAAGAAGCCAAACTTTGAATGACTGTAGCTTCTCAAATGTGAGGATTGCCATTTTTCACAACGGGGTTTGGAACTAAGGGTCAGACAAAACAAGATATTGCAGCTGAACAATTTATTTACACTTTAAAGACTGTAAGTACTTACTTGGTAATAAACCTTTTTTTGATTCATATTATGAAGAGCAGAAACTGTTCTGAAAGCTGTTGACACCTGCCAAAACCAGCAGTGTTATTGTTATTGGTCTAAATCCACATCCTTAATCAGAGTAAGCCATTAGATTCCATGATGTCTTCAAACTGGAGTTCATAGTTTGTCCTTTGGATTATTTATGACTAAATCACACAGGAACATTCAGCAAAACATTCAGTGATTGAGTTTGTTGTGTCTGCAGTATCTGGGAAGACAAGCCAGCGCAGGCGTCGTAACAGCGTTGACCGCTCCATGATGGACTCCGTGGTGAATTTTATGGTGTTCCGATGCTTCTTCCCCAACTGCATACAGCCACCTCCACCACCTCCAGCCACACTCGCCCCCTTACCCACCCGCCGGCCTGACAACTTCATGTATGCTTAACCCTCTGGAACATTTTATTAAGGCCAAATGTTCAGTATTGTATTTCCTCTACTTTCTCTATTTCTTACATAATACAATAATGTAAAAATAGGGCAAAGGTTACAAGTAAAAGTCCGATATTTAAAATCAAGTAAAAATACATAAGTATTAATAGCCTAATGTACTACCAGAACTGAAAATTGTTATTTCTGTATGTTGACTCTGGTTTCCTAACGCTAACATGTTTCTTTATTTGTGTGTTTCTCTAGTCGGTGGTCAAATGCCTCTTTCTGGACAAGTTCAGCTGAAAATAACTTTACTGTACCAACAGAGGGTGCTGATGTAGTCATATCAGCAGGTAATGTCTAGAAGAACGCAAGCATTTAAAAAAAAAAAAAGTAATATTTTATTATGTTGACAGTGTTGTTTTTAAATTCACAATGACAGCCAAAGATTCGTTAGGGTTATGTATAACTGTGTGTATATGCAATATATGTAATACTTTTGTATCCACGTCAAACCACAGGGAAGTGGGTTGTTTTGGACATCAATACTCCCCCCCTCAACAAGCTGACGGTCATTGGAGTTCTTGAAATCCCCGACGACATGAACAGCTCATCGTCCAGACAGGCTCGGGCTGCTCCTGAATACAGCACTGTGGTTGTAGACGCTGTCTACATCTCCATCCAGGTCAGTGTGATCACTTATCACTCTCACTTCCATGATCACTCAGATTATCACTTTAAAATAAATCATGTTTTTTTTTTTCTTCTGAGATCTTCATAAGTAAAAAAGAATGCAAGTGTAAAGTTATTTAGCATTTAGCATTGATGTGTTCATCACTTTAATATTGCAGCTAGTAGTGGTATATATTATTTTAAGCTATTATTTGTCTCCACAATGTAGAGTAGAAGTACAAAATGGAATAAAATGGAAATACTCAATTAAAGTACAAGTACCCTCAAAACCTTACAGCACTTAAGTTCAGGTGCTTTGTTACATTTCACAACATTTCTGCTTAAATTGATAATATTAAATAGTACTGTAGAGATTATATAATAGATTAAAAGATAATGTAAGTAAAAGCAGAGAGTTGAGGCCTGGTTCAGTACAGTATGTTCAGTGAGTGATGTGTGCGTCTCCTGCTGTTTCAGGGCGGCAGGCTGATTGCAGGATGGGCTGACGAACCGTTCAGAGGTCAGCTGCACATCAAACTGAGAGGGAACCACCGCACGCCTGAATGGCCTCTGCCTAACGGACCCAACCAGGGATCCAAAGTCCTGGGTAAGGAAACATTTCCTGAACTTATAGATACTATATTTGCTACTGTAACTTTCATGCAATGTTTATTTACTGTGACTGAATTACTTTAGATCTTAAATCACCTACTCTAATATTTTAAATATATCATGAAAAATATATCTAATTATATTATTCATCATAAATCAGTATATTTTTTATTTTTGCAAATTAATGACCACATTATATTTACATTTCAATCATAACCTTTTCAGCTGTGTGATCATTTATTAAAATGCTTTGTGCAGAATGCAAAAGATGATTGAACTGTTGATTCTCAGTTGTGAATGTTCAATTTATCACACCAAATATATATATGTAACATGTGTAATGATGCCATAAAGTAAATAATACCACCCCAGAGGGATTCTGACTCTGTGTGTATTTTACTGTACCACAGGTGTGTTTGGTACACTGGAGCTGTACGGACAACCTCACAACGTTTACCACACCAAACTGGCTGCCACTGCTGACGCTGGATCCAACACTCTGACCCTGTCGCAGTCTGTGGACTGGCAGGTCAGCGTTGTTTCTTTTTACTTATAACTTTGTGTTTGTATTTTAAAGTGTAAAGATTTTTAAAGCATACGTAATCGAACATTACTTTTTTATGTGGTTAAGTTACTCAGTTCTGAATAAAATCTAATAGTCTGACCCCTGCCAAAGCTAGTGTTCAGCCATGGGTTTCCATGTCTGCTTGTGTGTTTGTTGTTTGTGCAGGTTGGAGACGAGGTCGTCATCTCCACCACCAGCTACAACGCGTGGGAGACAGAAAAACGTCAGATCACCGCCATGTCCGCAGACGGCCGTAATCTGACCCTGAAACAGCCTTTGACCCACACTCACATCGGTCAGTTCAACATCTCTATAGACACAGCAACTTGCTATAGAGCTGCAGAATGATGTTCCAACGTGCTGCAAAAATGTACAATCAAAAAATGTCCATGTTGCTGATCGCCAGCTTCCGTCTCACTAGAGATTCAGCTCATTGTCACCAGAGGTGGGTCGAGTAGCCAAACATTTTACTCAAGTAAAAGTACTGTTACTTCACAATAATATGACTCAAGTAAAAGTAAAAGTAGTCATCCAAATAATTACTTGAGTAAGAGTAAAAAAAGTCCTTGATGAAAAAACTACTCAAGTAGTGAGTTACTGTTGAGTAACGTCTGATTTATTTCTTAACACAAGCATCAATCAGACCGACAAAAATACAAAATAATCATCTTTAGGCAAATTATAGTTCATCCAATCAATAGAATGAATTAAAATTAATTTATTAATTACAAAATAGCTTAAGTGAAGAGACTTAAACATCAAATTTTGATGGATAATATACTGTATATATATATATATATATAAATGTTCAAAACATGTGTAAAAGACAAACATTTGCCCATCCACAGCAAAAACAAAAAGGACTGTTACATGTTTTCTCAGGTTAGATGTTGAGTTTTTGAAAGCTGAAATGTCCGTTTGTTTTGGTCGACACAGAAGGCGCCGCATAATGTAGCTGCTGTTTCGCACTTTTATTAAAAGGTAACCATGCTTTCACTATGAGGCCGGGGGGGGGTTCCTCCTGGTCTGCGTTGCCTTGGCGACGGTTGATTGTTTTGCTACGACTGTCAAGCTAACACGTCCCGCGGACGCCGCTGAGATCGAGTATGGTCGCGTGACGAGACTGCACAACGCCGTTTGATTGGTGAAACACAGTCACGTGGTAGAGCCTTTAGCGGAAGACTCTCTCACTCTCTGTCAAAATAAAACATTAAAATGAGACGTACGCTGGGGTAAAAAACAATGACGCGTAGAATACCAAAGAGGTAAAAAGAAAAGTAACAAGCTCATTGTAACCTAATGTAGCAGAGTAAGAGTACAGTTTCTTCTTCACTAATCTACTGAAGTAAAAGTAAAAGTATAGTGATTTAAAACTACTCCTAGAAGTAAAATTTTTTCAAAAACTTACTCAAGTAAATGTAACGGAGTAAATGTAACTCGTTACTACCCACCTCTGATTGTCACATTATAAAGCTCTTCACAGGTTTGCTTTTAGATTACATATTTACAAGTTTATACTACATATCTAATGTAAACAATTTTAAACACACAGCTTTTAGATTTAGATGTGTAGTATGTTTTGATGGGCATTACTGTTGTATTATACATAGTTTCAGACTCTCCTTTGTCTGTCTGTCTCTCTCCCTCTCTCTTTCTTCAGGTGAGACTCACGCCGTCACTGGTACATCGTTCTCCTACACTTTGGCGGCTGATGTTGGTCTCGTGACCAGAAACATTAAGATCATGGGTCAGGAGTATCCAGATATAATGAAGGAGTCGTTCGGAGCCAGACTTTTGGTGGGCACCTACTCCTGGGCTGGAATCGACTATAAAGGTAGGTAGAGTATTAAATGTGATTTCAATTCTAACAGGATAGTGTGTTGACGGTGTTAAGATAACGTCATATACTTCATACTCCGCCCTGGTATGGCTTTGTCTTAATTTTTATTAAAACACAGCATGTTTGATGTTTTATTCCTAAAGGCAAGGCTCAGATCAGGAACGTGGAGTTCTACCGTTCTGGTCAGGAAGGCTGGACCGACTACTCCGACCCTCGTTACTCTGTAGCCTTTCTCAACCTGGGAGAGGTACAGCAACACAGACAAACACACACACACATATTAAAACATAAGGACTACAGGACTACATGCATGTTGAATCAAACTTAAATGTGGAGGCTACATACACTTTGGAATAAAGAGTCCTCTTAATTGTACAGTATATGTACTATGTGAATATAAATTTACCCTGAGGCCTGAAGGAAAATTCACTTATTAATAAATCTAGAAGTGTTAGGGTTAGGCAGTATGATCCCATTAGACAGATAAATGAAGATAAAGAATTATGGCTTTCAAAGACTCAGATCACACAGCTGGAAAGTCTTTTGTCTGTTATAACATGTAACAGGAGTTCACATGACTTCTAGGTGCTCTTTAGACTTGTTGTAGCTCACTAATAAGAGAGAAGTATCTGTTGAATTTGTAAAATGCAAAATAAATATGTTTTTTTGTTGTGTTGAAAGGTTTCAGAAAAAGACTCGTACATTCAGGGTTGTGCTTTCCATGATGGCTTCGCTCCAGCCATCGGAGTCTTTGGGACAGACGGACTGAACGCTGATGATAACGTTGTCTATCGCACTGTGGGAGAAGGTAAACACTGAACTCTCAAAAAAGGATTTACAAATATCCTAACTTTTTACACATGGGGACGGATTATCACATAAAATGAAATGAATGAAGTAAATGTGGGCAGTTTAACAAAGTGAAGTTGGTTTTCCCAGCACTGAACAGGAACTTTGTAAAGTATTAAAATGCATTCCTGTTTTCAGGTTTCAGAATTTTGGGCAACAAAATAAAACTGAGGAGGAACCTGGTGATGATGACGCAGTGGCCTGGATCATATCAGGACAGAGAGGAGCCCTTTAACTACGCCTGGAACGCTGCCATCGAGGTCCGTCATCTAAAAATACAATATAAACAACTTCTAGAATTCAAATCTGTTGCTGCATTTATGGTCTGTACTGTGTTTTTCAGGTCAATGAGGGGACAAATGTTGTGCTGCAGCATAACATTGTGGCAGGTTACGAGAGAGTCGCTTATCATATTGATGGTGAACCATGTCCAGGTGACGGATGAATGAGTGGATGAACGTTTTTTTATGCAGGCCTGACATTTTCTGAGTTTTTGATCATGTCAGGTGATATTTCAAAGATATAGATTGATAAGACTGACAAGAAGGATGTGGAACAGAAATCCTTGTTTCCTCTGTGACCTCTGCAGGTTATCTGAACAACAATGAGATGTGGATTCACAATGAGGCTCACGGCGGTCTGTTCGGAGTCTATCTGAACAAAGACGGTTTGCCCGGCTGCAGCCTCATTCAGGGCTTCTTCGTCTGGAGGAGCTTTGACTACGGCATCTACTTCCAGGTCTCAATACGGAACTTCTTCTTTTTTTTACTGACACTTTCATTTATGGGCTTAATTCATTCACAAAGCAATGTTTTGATTCAATTTACCTGCATCAAGAGTTCAATTCAATTTTATTTATAGTATCAATTCATAACAAGCATTATCTCGAGACACTTTACAGATAGAGCAGGTCTAGACCACTCTCCAGAATTTACAAGGACCCAACACTTCTAGTAGTTTCCTACAGAGCAAGCAACAGTGCGACAGTGGAGAGGAAAAACTTCCTTTTAGGCAGAAACCTCGGTCAGACCCAGGCTCTTGGTAGGCGGTGTCTGACGACCGGTTGGGGTTACAATGAAGAGTGGCAATAACAGTCACAAAAAATAGTAGTTTGTATTAGTTCATGGCATAGCAGGGCACTGTGCGGCGTTACAAGGCACAGCAGGATGTAGCAGGGCATTGCAGGACGTGTAGCGGGACCATGGCGACAGCTGCAACCATGATTTTGGGGCCTCCCTGATCCAAGGAAACACGCTGGGGGAAAAAGAACATAAGAGTTGGGCCTCTTAACCCCAAGGTCAAGTGATGTTAAGGGTCAGGAAAAGTAAAGAAGAAAATGGGCCATCTGAGTCTCTTTGGGGTTGCTGAGGCTCAGTGACAGTAACTGAACTGTATTCAGTTTCTGCTGTCTTTTTAAGTTACATTATGCGAATGTTCATGTAAAAACATTTATGTTTACTGGATCAAAATGTCTGAAACTCTGGTCTTGATATCAGTGGGTTTTTTTCACTTCACAGGGAAATATTTATAAGAGCAGAGTTAAGGAATCCTGAAATAAAGACCAGGAACTTTAGGATTAAGATAAGATCATTGACAAGAAATGACAAAAGATAATCATCTTGTTCTTCCCCTCCCTTCACAGACCATCATGGATGTTATTGTTTCCAACGTGACGCTGGTGGACAACGGTATGGGCATCATGCCTCTCATCTTCGCTCCTCCTTCTCTCTCCCACACGTACGCAGATAAAACTTCACATATTCAGGTGAAAGAGTTGCTTTTACTTTCGTTTCATATTGATCACATATCATTTAGTTAATTTAGTGACTAGTTAGTTTCAGTGACATTTATATTGACAGATTTCATATTCCTCGTGCTCATCTTTTCCCAGAATGCCTTGATTGTTGGCAGCAGCCCAAGCTTTAACTGTTCAGCCACTTTGCCAAGCAGTGACTTTAATATGGTCATCAGCGATAGTCATCGAGCCCCAAGGCCTCTACGAGGTACAGTACAAACTGATGCTGCCAAAATATCACGTCACTGCTACAAAGTAGATTCTTTGTTTGATTTGGGGATACCGAAACATTCTTAGGCTGAGAAATCAGGAAAAAAGGCCTTCAATCTTTTTGGATTTGCATTGATAGGATAAGGGCTTTTTTAGTCACCAAGGTAATAGTCTCAGCTCACATGCTGCTGATAAAGATTTGTGTGATACAGAAATGGTTCTCTTGAATAGATTAGAAAAGAGGTTCTAATTGTGTCATTTTGACTATTTAATTTAACCAACCAAGGAATTGAACGCCACCGAAAAGTGCTGAAAGTTCATTTTTGCATATAAATGCAGGTTAAGCTCTGTGACACTGTTTTCACTCTGTACAGGTGGCAGATCTGGAATCTGTTGGCCGACTTTTGGATCTACACACAACAATGCTCCAATAAAGCCCCATCATGTGAACAACAACTACAACGCCATCAAAGGACTGCTGAAAGTCACAGGTGCATTCATGCTCTGAGTTATAGGAGTAGTAATATTGATGGAGTGATGTTTGCCATCTTCACAGTTAACATATTCCTTATTCCTCATTTCTCTTGCTTCGTTTTCAGACACGACATTCGTCCGTTTCCGAGACATCTGCTCCGGAGAGACTAACTTCATGTTCATCACCAACCCGATCAACGAGGACCTGCAGCACCCTGTGCACGTTTCAGGCATAACGATGATCGAAAGCACAGAGCAGGCCAGAGTCTTCGTCCACAGGGCTGATGTGAGGTAAATCAACAGAAATCTGCACTTCAATTTCTATGTAAATCATACAGTGAGAAAATAATAAATGAATTTGGAGACACACCTGCATAAGTCTAGAATGAAATGACAACAGCAACATAGTTTTCAAAGGAACATGGAAAATTATATTTGATTTTAGTTTTAGGGAATGTTCAAAAATTGTAAAAGTGATATAATCATTTTCAGATGTGTTTATTTGGAGTTAGTTTGTATTAATTGTTTCTGCTTAAATGTAAGATTTAAACTGACAAAACAAGTGTATTGAAATCACCAACTTTCTGCTGTTTTGTGCATGGTGAAATAAAGTTGATAACTTGATGTTTTTGTGCTTTAGTAAAGCGAACCCATCTGACTGTGTGGACATGGACTGTGACGCAAAGAAGAAGACCTTGTTAAAGGACTTGGACGGTTCATTCCTGGGTGCAGTGGGAGCTGTGGTGCCTCAGTCTGAGTATGAATGGGGAGGTGATCCCAGGAGAGGGCTGGGCGACTACCGCATCCCAAAAGTCATGCTCACTTACCTCAACGGCAGCCGCATCCCTGTGAACCAGATCGCTCCATACAAAGGTAGCGTGATCGATGGAGGGAATAAAAATCAATGCAAATAAAAAAATATAAAGTTAACATTAATACATTGGTTTATTGGTTTTATACTCAGTGTTTGAAAACCATACAGAGAGTCAAATATTTTATTGTTAAAGATAAAGAGAGAAAATAGAAGAAGAATCATTAAACATGTACTGTCCTGTGTTACCACTCTGTTGACAGGTATATCAGAAAATCATGAATAATAAAAACTAATTTTCCTAAATGCGGTGTTGCTTCTTTCCTTAGGTGTGATCAGGAAAGACTGCACGTACATGAGTTCCTGGCAGAGCTACAAGTGTTTCGGGCTGAACTACACGATGCTGGCGATTGAGAGTCTGGACTCTGACACAGAGACCAGACGTCTGTCCCCCGTCGCTGTGCTCGGAGACGGCTTTTTGGATCTGATCAACGGTGAGTTGCGTCCTGTAGTTCTGTGTTCTCGGAATATGATTAAAACCCAGAAAAAAACTCTAAAATCAGTTGGGGGAAAAACAAAACAAAAAGTCTTTATTTCAGTTGTCTTTGCATCCAGGTCCTCAGGATCACGGTTGGTGTTCAGGCTACACCTGCCAGAAGAGATTGTCTCTCTTCCACAGCATCGTGGCCACCGGTCGCTCCTTTGAGGTCTTCTTCACCAGTACTAGCCCTCAGAAACTTCGCCTTATGATGCTCAACTCTGATCCATCTGAGGTCAGTGCAGAGCCAGGAGAACACTACATATTACAGTCAACAACATTAACAGCTTCACTTTATAGATTGTCAGTACAATAATGTTATTATGTTGTAGAGTATTTTAAATGTTACACTTTTTTAAAACTAAGATATTTTTTGTTTTTTGATATATGCAGAGCATCATGGTGTCAGTCTTCTACTCCAAGCCGCAGCGGTTGGATGTGTACGTTGACAACAAACTGGTTGTCCCAACTAACGTTCAATGGAATGCTGACAACACTGACTACACCCTGAAGAAGCCCATTTATGCAGGTACTGATGCTTTACACAAGCAGGTTAGGGCCTTCAAAAAATCTATTTAACACAATCTTACTATGTTGGGTAGATTTTTGCTGTAGGTGTAATCATGATAATCATGTGTGGAGTAGGGCAATATATGAAACACACACATGCAGTACATACACATTTTGTTCATGTGTTTTTGCATGTTGTTGTCCATGGAATTTTTGTGTGTGGAATTTTTCCTTGATTTAATGGATTTATGGTGGTAACATTTGTATGTGTGATAACGGAGTCTGTAAGATAAGTTTGTTTGCCAATTTTTATTCTGAAAATTGAATAAAAATATGTGAATAATGATAATCAAAGATAACCATAACACATGTACTAGGAAAAAAGGAAAGTCTAAGTAGCAAAACTTAATTCAGGAATCATATTATGTCTTTATCTTTCTGTTATCCCTTCAGATCAATACGTCCCCCAATTGAACGCCACTGTGGGCACCAACTACTTTGACCAGGACTACAAGATGATGAAGGTCGTACTAAAAGGCACCCAGCCGGTGGAGATTCGGACTTCCCCGCTTCTCTTCATCTCCTTTGAGCTGCCCGCGATGACTGAGGATCAGTTTTTTGGAGAAAGCCTGATCCAGAACCTTGCTGTATTCCTCAAGATTCCCCCAAATATGATCCGAATCACTAACATCATTCGGGGGGATGGAGGCGCACGGCGCAAGAAGAGATCTACGGGCCTAAAGGTGGAGGTGGAGATCAAGAAACCTCCAGTCCAGCAAACCACCAACAGCACCAACAGTGAGTGGGAGAACATCAATTTCTGAGCTTATATTGTATTTACAGACTGTTTTTATGTCTAATCTGTAAACATTGGCCCATAAATCTAGATTCTTGTACATCTCTGTGTTAATTTTTTGTCTTAGATGAAGAGGACTTTACGCTGTTGAAGAGCATCGCTGATGATCTGGGTCAGGCAGCAGTTTCCGGAAACCTCAGTGAGTCCATCGGCTTCAACGTCTCTTCCATGGGCATCATCCAGCCTCCTCCCCCTTCATCTGACCCCAGCTGGAATCAGGTGAACGTCAAGACTTAATCTTAACATCTGCTGAGTAAAACTACACTAAAAAACAATTCTGTCAGGTTTACACAAATGCTGGTTCTATGGTTTTCTGCTTTTATATTTTAGGAGGCCACAGCAGAAGTGACGAGGGAAGAGCCTACAGTGAGCTACGTGTCCAGGGTGAACAATCTGCTGCTGATAAAGGAGCCGATAGCAGGGGAGTTGGTGGGTCCTCTGTACCAGCAGCCCAGTCTCATGGCTGTGGATGAGCAGGTGAGGCAATGATACATCTGGAAACAGGTTGTTCTCACCACACAGCTGCTGCTAAATTTGAGAAATTGCAGTCTTCTGTTACTGATTTTCTATCATCAACATTTTCATCCTCCCCATCTTGTTCTTTGGTTTGTTGGTCAAAACAATGCTCACTTAAAGCTGATCTAGAACCATCTTGGAAGATGCCTACCATACCTTTTTTAGCCTTAATGAGACAGTATTATTATACAAAGTAGATTCATAAATGTAAACAGTTTAATCACTATTTAGCATGTTTCTCTCCTTATTTTCAAATGTGTTACCCTTTTAGTATGAAAGTTAGTTAATGGGATTCGGTTTGAGCTGACACCGGAATTAAAAATGATGAATGGTACACAACAAACTCTTGAAAAGTGCAGGCAACACACCCCAGAAGATTTAACAGTATGTTGAAATAGCTTTTGTCTGTAAACGCTGACTTGTACTGTTGTATGCAGGGTAACTGCGTCTCTGTGGGAGTGACAACTCTCACCGTAACAGCCAGCCTGAAGAACTCCAGTGGTAACAGCGTAGACGGACTGGAAGGAAGCACCACCATCGTATTCAGCACCTGCTGGGCAAACTTCACCGACCTGTCCATTCTAAACGCCGGTACGTCTTCATCATGCAATAAATAAATACAATGCAAACAACATAAACTTGCTAATACAACTCGCACATGTAACACAAAAGACTGAATAATCGAGAACAATAACAGTGTAGTGTGACGTAAAGAACTGCATTCACCCAGAGAGGAAATTGAGCTCTGCCGCAAATAGAGCTAAAAAAAATTAGACGATTAACAGAGAAAAAATCAGCGCCCACTTTTAGTTTTAATTACTCGTTTTAGTTATTTTTCAAGCAAAAAGCCAAATATTCTCGGATTCCAGCTTCTCAAACATGAGGATTTACAGTTTTTCTCTCTTTTATAAAATTGCAAACTGCATATTTTTGTTTTTTAGACTGTTGATCAGACTGAACAATCAATATAAAGACAAAGACAAAAGAGCTGCACTATTAACATTCACTTTTCTGTTTCATTTAGTTTATTTAATGGCTCTTAGACATAATTTCTAATTATTGGGCGCCATTTTTTTGTCAAATATTTTCCTCCGTAGTTTTAGTCTGTAGATGTTAATTTTCATATAATATACTTACATTAATCTGCCTGTCCATTCTCCTGTGCGAGGTGCAGTTTCCAGTTATCGAGTTCCTTGCCGAAAGAATATTACGTTTCTACAATTTTCAGGAAATATTTCTAGTACTGCAGTAATGATTTTTAGAATATCTCCAAAACATTATTCATGAAAAGAAAAAGTTGTGGGGCAGAAGTTGATCAACTTGGGACACAATCAAAAAACATGCAACATGAACCACCACATTAATTACTCATCCGCTCCCTGCAGGTGAGAACCTGACCATGGTCTTCACTCTGAAGGAGTGGGGCGCCGAGTCACGTGCCTTCTCCGTCAGAAACACTTCAAGTACTCCAACTCCAACCACTCAGGCTCCATCCTCTCTGTCCACAACCCAACAGCCCACTACTAGCAACACTTCAAGTACTCTGACTCCAACCACTCAGGTTCCATCCACTCTGTCCACAAACCAACCACAGCCCACCACCGATGGGAGCATCTTCAGCTCCAGCACAACCGTGTCTGCCGGCAGTCTTGTGTGGTCAGTGTCATCTATGCTTTGGCCTGCTACTCATAAGGCACTTCCATATTTTAAATAGTTCTGTGAAGTTTAGAGGGTATTATGAAGGATACCTCAACATGAACAAGTCTGCTAAACAAAAAAAAGTAATCCTTGAATATATAATGCACTTTGCTTGTTTTTCTTTTCCTGTGGTCAATTTTTCTTAGTTTGTTTTTAATTGATTGGAATGGGGTTAAAAAATACTGGTTTCTGTTATTTTTTAAAGTTCTCTTGTTGTATTATCAGGTGATTGTCGTAAGTGTGTTTTGTGTGGAACGCATTGATAGAAGAAGAAGAATTTTTTTTTGGTACACTTCATGAATAATAAAAAGGAAACTTGTTTTGGGGAGAATAACAATAACTAAAATATTCTGCAAGAAATTTTAACAGTGTGGCTACTACTTGGTGCATATCCGAATAACAATAAAACTTAATTAAAAAAAAAAAGTTTTAAGTGTCTTAACCCTTAAGAGATAGACCTTTTTTTAAATATATTTAAGACCTTTCTGTTTCCCAGAAACAACTATGACGTAGCTAGTGCTAAACCAACCAGACTCCATTTAAAAAACGGTACTTTTAGCGTGTATAGAGCCAACATATTTTCACATGTACGTAAATCGGTAAAGTATGTGTTTATTTAAACCAACACTAGAGTTGTGATGGTTGGAAAAGTGTAGAGAAGACCAAAAATGGCTTTTCATAGTTTTATTTGGTTTCTGTTGACTTTGCATGAAGTGTGTTTTACGATGCTAAAATTACATTTACATGGAGACTGGAGGGTTTGGTCCATCATGACATCATGTTAGCTAACAAGTAACACTTCTCCTTCCTTCCTCTCCTCCTCTCTTCAAGCTCTTAGTTCTTTTCTATCGGCAGTTAGTGTGAACAGCGCCAAAAGTTTAAGTCCAATAGATTCCATAGTTATACGCAACCGGCACAAAATTTCCTATATTTTGACCAATGGTGATGTTTGATGAGTGAAAACTGTAGGAGAGAGCAATTTGTTTGGAAAAATGTTCAGATAATTTAACTAAAGCTGCATGTTTTTTGTTGTTGTATTTATCGGCAGTTGGTATGCACAGAGCAAAAAGTCCGATAGACTCCATAGTTACATGGATGCAACCATCACAAGATTTCCTATATTTTGACCAACCATGATGTATGAAGAGTGAAAACTGTAAGAGAGAGAGCAATTTGTTTGGAAAAAAAAACAGAGACTCGTACTACAGCTCCCCCTCTGTCCTCCACTTTAACTCTCACCACCATCAAATTTGAATACAATTTTTTGAAGAGAATTAAGGTTATGCAGTAAGTTGAAGTGGTAAATAGGTTCAAGAATAAGAAATCCACTGACTATAACTGATATCAACATGACCCTAGTTCAAAATATATTTTATTATAGATAGTATAGTGAAACCATTGACCCATATCTTCAATTAGGCATTACAAACTGGCATACTTCTAAATCAGATAAAAGAATATCAAAGTTCATTCCCATCTACAAAAATGGTGGTAAGCATTCTTTCTACCACTACAGACCAATTTTTGTCCTTTCACAGTTCTCAAAAATATTAGCAAAACTATTTATCCACAGACTCTATCACTCCATAGAAAAACACAACTTACTGCGTGAGAGCGAGAGCAAAGCGAGAGCTGTGTCTGGGTGCTCGGCAGTAAGTCTGACTTGTTTCAGGTGTTGGCCTCCCCCCAGTGCTGCGCTTTGTCACCAATCCTGTTTGTAGTATTTATGGACAGGATATCGAGACGTAGTTGGGGTGTGGAGGGGTCGCAGTTTGCTGGGCTGATGTTGTCCTGATGGCATCACTGGATCGGTTTGCAGCCGAGTGTGAAGCGGCTGGGATGAGGATCAGATCCTCTAAATCTGAGACCATGGTTCTCAGCAGGAAACCGATGGAGTGCCTTCTTCAGGTAGGGAATAAGTCCCTACCCCAAGTGAAGGAGTTTAAATACCTTGGGGTCTTAATCGCGAGTGAGGGGACCGTGGAGCGTGAGATTGGTCGGAGAATGTGCAGCGGGTGCTGTATTACATTCAATTTATTGCTCCGTTGTGACGAAAAGAGAGCTGAGCCTGAAGGCAAAGCTCTCGATCTACCGGTCAGTTTTCATTCCTACCCTCATCTATGGTCATGAAGGCTGGGTCATGACCGAAAAAACGAGATCCAGGGTACAAGCGGACAAAATGGGTTACCTTAGGAGGGGGGAGTCAAGGAACTGTCATTTGGTAATGACAGTTCATTACCAAATGAACTGTCAACTAGAGTGGCAAAGCTGTTGGAGGCTGCTCCGAGTGGAAAAGAACAAGATGGCAGAAGCTGAGGACACCGGGCCAGAAGACGCTGAATCAAGGTAGGCCCCATCTTCACTTTTCTGTTGGGCCGCTACGCTTTCAGTTTCTAGTATCAAGTGCAAGCACAACCAAGCTCTGTGTTGTGGTTAATTGCATGGATCAGGCAGCAGGATGTGTTGATATCAACAGTCTCCTCCTATTTTCAGGTGGGAAGGCATAACACTGAGAAGATTTACAGTATAAAGAGTTTGTGCACTGTCCTGTGTGTGTACAGGCAGTGTCTCTATCTGAACACCTGATACAGTCAACTGGTAAACCACACTTTCAACAGGTGGGCTTTATTTAATTTTAAATTGCGTATTGACTTTTAAAAAAACAATCTTTACAACATTTCTTGTGATTGTTATAGATTTTAGTACATTTAATCACTATGGCTATAATTCTATAATAATCATGTATTGCATTTATAATCTTTTAATCTGATTTTTTTTCATGATATCTGGATTTTCCTTTAGATTTTTTTGTTAAATTTAAAACTTTACAGACAGTATACAAAAACAAGCTACACCATCACAACAGACTGCAGGTGAAGCAGCAGGGGAGTCTGGGAAAATCTCCAGGATGGAGTCCCTGATTAAACCGGCGGCTCTCCTCCTCGCACTTTGGTGGTGCTGCTGCAGTAAGTAGCCAGTTACAAAGTACCATAACAAAAGTTGTTAAAGTTGTTCTAATCTGCATTTTTCAATAGACTTTCTGTTCTAGGTGTAGGTGAGTTTGCAGCTATTTAAATGTGGAAATTGCATACTTTTCCTTACAAGACACGACTAGCCCAATGCTCAGGGGAAAATAGGCTATCTTGTAGGCTGTATGATTTTATACATTAATAGATGTAATATTATTTTATGTATATTTCAGGTGCTCAGCGAGTTGACTACATATCTCCGCATGTAGGCAGCATCAATGGAGCAACACGACTCACCATTTCCGGAAACGGTAAGAGATTGATAAAGGTTATCCTTACAGATTTGTTAAAGGTTTTATCCAAAACAATGACGCTTAATTCTTATTGTAGCCCAAATTTATTTTTAAGAACTACTGTTTTTTTTAAATTCAGCTACAATACATTAAACAAATGAATGACCAAATATTGGTATGATAATTACTCCTGTTTGTACTAGTTACCATACACTGTTTATCTGGGGAGATGCAACTGAAGAAATTAGGCTTGAAGTAGTTATGGTAGTTATAGTTGTGGATCATTTGTTTTTACAAAAGTCAACTCCTGATCTTAGACATGTGGGAATTTAGCTACATTTTCACCTGTGTTCATGATGATAAATGTTTCCTTTGTATGCATATCTTTTCCCAGGTTTTGCCCAGGAGAAACAGTTCCAGCTGAATCCAAAAGATGACACATTTGGGAACCGTGTGACCCTGGTGTCAGATACCCTGTCAGTCCCCTGTGATGTGGAGAGAGACTCAACACACGGCAACCAGATCATGTGTTACACCAGGTAGCCTGCGGGTCAAGTGGACTCTTAATTGAATATACACAAGTCCCTTTATGTGTATTTCTATCTAAAATGATTAATTTGTCCATCACAGAGCCATGCCAATAGGTCAGTATATGGTCCGTGTCAGTGTGGATGGTGTTTCCATTCCTGACAGCAATTTGTGCAACGGGTGGTACGGATACTACCAGTGCAGCTTCTATGTAAGTTTGCAGCTAATGCAACTCAAGACACCTTCATTTACAATTTTAAGTTATTTGATACAGCTGTCAAGTTTGGATAGGTTTCTAACAGTATTTTTCCATTCTCAATATAACTGATTTAGCCTGACTGGTATTACACGCCTACTATCTACTCTCTGAGTCCAGTCAGTGGTCCCCCAGGTACCGTTCTTTATTTCTATAGCATGCACTTAATTTACAGAGTCCTGTTTGAACTTTATATTGAACCCCCTTCAAAATCACTGCAGGCACCTTGGTGACACTGCGAGGACGTATCATCACCGATGTGTATGGAAGCAACACTGCCACAAGCTCCAATGGCCTCAATGTCAGATTTGTGAGGTATTAAAATAAAATAAAAACTGATACTTTAAAACATTTACAAAGCATTTTTTCCCACCCAAGCATAATATTTTTTACACGAGGGACATTTCTAACAGCTTTTTGATAATATCCTGTCGATGTCCTCTAAAAGAAGACAGACTGATCCACTAATAAAAGCTAAAGAAACTGGTCTGACATTCTTAGATATTTGTTTACATTGAAAACAGTTGAAATGATCAACCCACTGAGATTTAGTTACTTGCTTTATGAAAATGTAAGAGTCAGAGTTACAGAAGTATATTTGCTTGCTTGTTAAATACCAGTTTAATGTATATGTAGGTATATTTTTAAATATATACTGTATATTCTAATAAATACATTGTGTTTGTTGCAGAGCCTACATGGGAGGGATGCCATGCGAGCTGCTTAAACCAGAGTCAGATGAACTGTAAGTGGTTTCTCTGTAGATGTAGATTGCATTTAGAAATTAAATCACAGTAAAATCACAGCAAAATGCAAGTTATAAACATATTTAAGTTAAAATTATGTTCAATAAAACTAATTTAATACTAGGAAAAATATAATTAAAGTATTACTTTTTTTTCTAAAGATATGGCCTACGACTGGACTATAAATACTCTCAGTGGGGATACATGAGCTGCAAAATGACGGGGACGTATGTTGGTAAGCTAGTTTTGTTCATAATTACAGCTTCTTTAAAATAAGGTCAATTTTGAAACTTTGCAAAGTGCCTTTAATAATTGTATTTTATTTTCCAACAGGGCATCACAACTTGAGTTACATTCTTGATGGTGATTACGGAAGGTAAAGCATTATTAAAACATTTGACTTATTGTTAATTGCATTTATTTACATTTTAATGTCAGTTTAAAATCTGCCACCTATCTATCACCTTTTTATTTTATTTATTTATTTTAAGGTTTATTCAACCTTTTAAAGTGCAGCTAGATAAACTGAAGAATGGGTGGATATTAGACTCCTGAAGAGTTTGACTTCTCTGTGATAAACTGTTTCACTCAACAATAATGTTATATTATGAACAACTGTAACAATAATCATTAATTAATCTTGAAAATCCTCAGGAGTTTTTCAGAAAAGAACCTGTACAGGGTTTCAGCTTTGGGCAAGCTCTCCATGTTTCAGACCTTTGCAGGTATGTTAAAATAAATTACATTTGTTCAAAATAAAGTACTTCCTCTGTAGTATTTATTCGTATTACAGTGAAATGTTTGTTATGTCTCCTGTTCAGAAGTGACAGGAGTCTCCCCATCCATGGGCAGTGTCCTGGGTGGAACCCTGTTGACCATCTACGGCCGCTTCTTTGACCAAACCGATCGGCCAGCACGTGTTCTTGTTGGAGGTAATCAGACGGGAAACTCACCAGCTGTAGCCAGTTTATAATACCATGACAACTTTTGTGATGTTGTTTCCACACAGTACAAAATGTTAGGCATGTTCAACAGTTGAATGTTGTGCGTCTTTCCAAAACAAAACCTGACACGTTGTAGGGGCCTTGAGTCGTGCGATGGTGATAATTCTTTTCAACACAAACAGACCATGCACATATTTTAGACACGAAAAACAAAAGAAAACCATAGAGTTGTCACATGGCAGAGATAAGAATCTCCCGAAAGCTTAGAGACACAACAGACCATGACAGACGAGCTGTCTTTCAAAAGACGTCATGAGTCAGAGTACCTTTTCGACAGCAAAGTTAATCCCTTTTCTTCTTGAATCTTTGACACAATAATCATCAAAATTAAATCAATATTCTTCCACATTTTTACATTGTAACATGATGAACTTTGGTAATTTCAAGGGCTTAATGTGCAGGACATGTACATGAATATAAACCAAATGCAGAATGCAGAACATACATTATAAATATAACTATTTATATAATTTACCTCAGATTTTTCAGACCTTCATGTCCACAATAAGATTTATAAATTACTGACAGAGCATGTGTAACTGTAACCAACTAGATAAATCAAAGTACTAATAATCAGATAGTCCATCAGGCCTTTTCTTCCATGCTTTAAAGTTGAACAACTTAAAAAACATCCAAGTAAAACAATTTAGGGATGTCATCAAATTTTCATAGCATGCACAACAATAAACAATTGGATGTGGTGCATCTCCATAAAACAAAACCTGACACGTTGTAGATGCCTTGAGTTGTCGATGGTGATAATCCTTTTCAACACAAACAGACCATGCACATATTTTAAGACCCATCAAACAAAAGAAAACCACAGAATTTCCTGAAAGCTTAGAGGCACAACAGACCATGACAATAAGATGTCATGAGTCATTTAACATGTTGTTTTACAGTAAGTGTTTGAAAGTAATTCCCATTTCCTCTTGAATCCCTGCTCTTTGACACAATAATTATCTAAATTAAATCACTATTTCACAGTTTGTTGTATTTTTGTGAGTTGCTTTTAATCACTGATTTTTCTTCAGGCCTTCCTTGTGAAATCCAGAGTGTGTCAGATGACAGAATTACTTGCACAACTGCCAAACAACAGATGAACAACAATGCTACAGTCTACCCAGGTGAGGACATGTTAGAAAAATCTAACAGGTGTTCTTTGATTTTATGAGGAAGGAGAGAGGCTAGAGTTTCAATGGAGAATTAACAAAAAGTTAAATGAAACAGCTTGATGAAAATGATATGACAAAGACAATAAAACAAAACATAATAACACTGCAGCTGACAGCGGACTTGATCCATGCTTCTCCCTGATGGAGTCACATGAGATCAGTCCTGAATATTTCTATTTTATTTTATTTTATTTCTATATTTCTCAAGTGAAAACTCTCCTTATTGGTCAAATGAGACCACACCTGGCCACAGGATCCAAGTCATTGTCACATTTTTAAACTACCTGAATACACATTCTTTATTACAATTACGTCTGGACCAGCAGGGACGGCCCCCAAAGGCTGGGACAGTAGTTACCTTTCCTGTGGAAAAGCCTCATGTATGCTAAATAAATATATATAATATATATATAATAATATATGCCAATTCTATAGAGACAGAGGAAGAAGGTGAGAGACAAAAAGGCCGGGCTTGACCTCTTCACAGAGACAAAGAATGAGAATTAATGCATATTTTCCTATCCTGGCTACAGCATACAATACATAAACAGAGATACATTGTTTCAAAACATTGTTTTTAACTTTTTAAAAGTCAGCACACCAGTGACGATTTCTTTAAATGTGTTAACATTTTATTGACAAAAGATACGTTAGAACACGTTCATCTCAAAGACGAGTTCAGAATCAGCTGACTTGATTTCCTTCTCATACATTCCGGTAGCGTCATAGTGCATTTCACTGTTGAGGCCTAGCTGTCACTGCCCAATGTGAGGAGAGTGCAGACCGGCTTTGGAGATTTAAATGGTTTACAACATAATTGTCATACTGAAATTTGTAAAATCCATAAAATAATAAACTTTTCTCATTACAAACAATAACACAAGATGGGAATCATTTCAAAAACGTTTTAGCTATCTAGCTATGATTGTTTGATTGCTAATGTTAGCTCAAAATGCCATTCCAGTGACAGCCTTTGTTGTGTTTGATTGCTAGTTTGTAGCTAAGCTAGCAGTCATTTCAAAAACGTATTAGCTATCTATTATTGTTTGATTACTAACGGTAGCTCAAAACGCCATTCAACTGACAGCCTTTGTTATGTTTGATTGCTAACTTTGTAACCCATAGTGAACCAACTTTGTTAAGTAGGTCCATTTTTATTGTATTGACATTACAGAAGTCTCTCTTTAGGATCTTATATGCTACTTGTCGCAAAATGACGCATGCGCAACTCAAATCTGCACTCGCCTCACATTGGGCAGTGACAGTAGCATCCAGTTGAACAGTTTTTTCAAGTGCATCGAAACCAGACGGTCATTAGGTAAATGTTGCGGTTAAGTCCTGCCCATGGAGCGTCTCTGGGGGTCAATAGAGGAGTGGGCTGGCCTGGACTCTGGGCTTCAGCATGATGATTGGAGGGTCTGTCAAAAGCAGATGTACTGGCTATGCTTCTTGATGAAACCATCTCACGGATATTGTAAATTATTATTATAATAATATTATATTATAATTATTATATAATATATATTATATATATATATATTGTTATAACATTGTAAATACATTTATATAACCATTTTCTTAATGTTGGCAGAAAATGAGCTTCCCCTCTTTGAAAGACCAGCAGTCGCCACTGGGACACACCTACATGAAATTATTCAGTTTACTATCATAAATGTTAAAGAAAAGTAGCAAATGTTCCCATTTGATCAGCTGAAATCAATTAATGTTTAGTGTTTTTGCTTAATTTTCTCTTGGTGGGCTCATTAATCAATTGACTAAGCATTTTAGCTCTAGTTTTGACACGTCTACATTCATTTTCATTTTGGCACATTTTCTAAATCCAGGTGGAAGAGGCTTGAAGATGGAGGTGTGGAACAAGACAATATCCTCATACCTGACAGACATTTGGAGCTACAATAAGAACACAACTGAATACTGGACACAGTGGATTGACTCCATGCCCTACGTCTTAGTTTTGGAAAATAATTATTTCAGCTCACGATCCAGGGGCTTCCTTGTCCCTCCATCCAGCGGCAACTACAAAATATACCTCGAATGTTACCAATGTGAGCTCTACCTCAGCAACTCCAGTCGTCCAGAAGACATGGTATGAACAGAGGGTTTAGTTCAACATGAATCACACCTGGTATCATCTAAGTTATCAAAAGAAAGCATGCTTTCTATTTGAAGCAATCATAGATACTTAGGTAATTTAGATTTATTGTTTTGTGAGAAAATCCCTTTATCTTCCCTGCTTGTTTTTTTCACAATCTCTGCTTCAGGTTAAAGTTGCATACCAGGAACGTTTTGTCACATTGGCTCTGGAGGAAGGAAAACCGTAAGTACATGACTCTAATGGCTCTTTAAATTTAAACCACACCATATTCATGTTAGCTGTGAACTTAGTTTCCTTTGAAAATAATTTGAAAACTATTTTTCTTGTAGCTACTACATTGAAATTCTTCATCAAGGATATGGCGGCACAGCTAGTGTCAACCTTGCCATTTTCCAAGGGGACAGTTCCTTTACAGAAGACAAAGCAGACGGTGCTGTCAATGAGGTTCAGGATATCGAGGTTAAAAATGACGTGTTCGATGAGGAACAGGTATGTAGTTGCAAACCTGTAGTTTATTTCTCTTAAACACAACACATCCCGGATTATCTATTCACCGCCCCTTAAAGGTGCAGTAGGTAAGACTTATTAAAACTAACTTTCTAACCCTAACTGAACCTATGTTCGAGTAGAACTACACAAAGCAGGTAATTTAAAAAGAAATCTCAGCTCCTCTGGCACCACCTACAGCCTGTAGTGCGAATTGCAAAAATCCAGAGCTCCCTGTTCGTATGCAATCAAGGCCACGGGGATAGTTTGACTGCATGTCAATCACTCTTCATGCATACACATTCATTATCCCTTGTGGGGGAAGGGGCTTAGGAGACCGTTTTGGGCTTTAGCAGAAAGGGGGAGGAAGTGAAAAGTTGTCAATGTTTACATTTTCTGGCTAAGTCCTGGATCTTCACAATCCTACCTACAGCACCTTTAAAAGAATGGATACACATTTTCTTGTCGAGTTAGATGAGAAAACCGACACCACTCCCTCACTGTATCTGTTCATTCGCTCCATATCAAGCTACAGCCAGAATACTGTTAGCTTAGCACAGCATGACTGGAAAAAGAGGGAACGCTAGCTGGCTCTATCCAAGAAAGTCACTGCTCTTGATCAGGAAATAGCGCAGCACATAAATAATTAATTAGTGAGCTGTTGGTACTGTACGTGTAGCATTTTAACAGAGCTAGTTAGCTGTTTGCTTGTTTTTTTTAGGCTTTATGCTAAGCTAACATGGTCACCTAGCTCCAGCCTAAAATGTTGTTTCAGTGATATCAATCTTCTCATTTATCGGTCAATAAGAAAGCTAATAAGCATACTTCCCAAAATTTTGAAATAAACAAAACAGATTAAATTTTACACCTCTCTAGTTTCATTTTTCATTAATTATAAGTAATAGAATACACTAAAATAAATTTGTATGCTCTTTAAAATCCACCTGTAAACATTTTTTGTTAAAAGCGAGTACTATTACTATTAACTGGTTTCTGTCAGTCATCTATTAAGTTTCAATTCTTCTTTTGGGTTGTTTCGAGCTTTCCAGTACTGTTTTTTGGAAGCAGAGATACTGATGTCTTTAGTCACAACAATACCTCCACACCTTACTGCATTTAAGTGAATCTAAGAAATTACTAAATGAGGTAAAAGTATATGTAGCAGGTTGAGGGAAGGTTGGTACAACAAAGTGTACATTATCTTCCTATTCTGTAGGAATTACTTTCTGCATGAGAGTTCAGTGTCCAACTCTTTTCCACCTCTGTACTTCACCTTTGCATATTATCCCTGTTACCCAGGTCGTAACCTTTGAATCCTGGCCCAGAAATGTCTCTGCAGTTAAAGAGGTCCAGATGGTTACCGTCAGCAGCAGCTGTGACAGCAATCTTTGTGGGAGCACCTTCTTCAGCCTGGGCTACGAAGATGCAATGACAGGTAATTTGTTTTACAATGGATTTATTTGAAAAAAAATCTTGCATATGTATTTTGCCCATTGATTACCTTAAAATATCACAACTGCATATGTTTAGCATTATAGCCACAAAAGGGAAACCCTAACCCTAATGCAACCGCATTACAGCATAAACTAGACATTATGTTTAATCATAACCCTCGCTTTTTTCATTTTTTAGGACCAATTCCAGTCAGTGCCTCAGCAGCTATAGTGGAAGCATCCTTGAACAGCCTTTGGTCCATAAAACCCGACAAAGTCCAGGTCACCAAACAGGGTGATAACCAAGAGTCTAACTATACCGTCACCTTTGATTCTGACAGAGGTATGAAGAGAGACAACTAGCCAGTTGTTATTACTAGAGATGGTCCGATACCATTTTTTGCTTCCAGATATTGATTCTGTTACTTGCGTATCTGATACAGATTACTGATCCAATACCAACTGTATACTACTATCTCTGTAGGGATGTGATAGGATTTCTTCTTTGTTGTCGGACTGGCTCAGGTTTATCTATTTGTAAAACATGGACAAAAACAAACAATGAACACCACAGAACTTTATTTTTTTATCCAGTCAATTATAACGGAAAAAGAACATAAATAAACTACTTTAACGTAGATTTTCTTTAGGGCTTATTACGTGATATTGCATCGGTGCATAAACTCCAGTACTTCCCAATACCGATGCCAGTGTTTTAGGCAGTATTGGAGGTGATACCGATACTGGTATCAGATCATCTCTAGTTATTACACTTCATTCACATGCTTTTATGTAACTGACCATTATACTATATGGTATCTGCATTCCTCATAGTATTTGTAGTTTTTGCAGCCAAAGAGCAATAAATAAATTGATCATCTAAATTTTTCTTTGACTGCAGGGGATTTCAAACCTCTTCACTGGGAGGTTTTTGGCTCCGACACTAACATCACTGTTGCTGAGGTAACAAAGGGGAGAAGCAACATGACAACCTTCACTCTGTTCTGGGGGGGAATCCCTACAAAGCCCATCGCCTTCGATGCATCTGCGTCAGAGGTCTGTTGTGTCTCTCTTGTTGCGCAGATTCAAGCCTAATTCTGTGATTGATTGTAAATGGGACAAATCTTGAGATAATGACTTAAAAATATGTAATTTAACTTCTCATTTTCCTCTGAGGTAATTGCAGATGCCACAACCTTTACTGTGCAAAAACCCAATAGTTGAGGAAGCAGCAATGCTAACATCCAGCTTGTGTGATTCATTCATTGTGTGAACAGGTGCAGTCAGCTCTGAAGGACATTATGAAACCTGAGTGTCCTGCTGAGATCCTGACCACTGAAGGGACTAATGTGAAATACTTCAAAGACTTTGAAAATGGCAACTATCAGGTCAGTATAACAAAAAACTGACATATTTAAAAGAATTTTTTTAGTTTAAACACTCATTTTACATCTTTGAACTAGCTCGCAGACAATGACTCCGTGGAGATCATCTGATTTTGAATTCTCACAGTTTTCTGATTTCTTGCACTCACCAGTTTAATAGTGCTGAGAAAGGGACTCCAGTGAAAACCGCTTTCTGTGGCCTGTGGTCGCTGAAGAACGCAGAGGTTCTTTTCAAGGACAGTTACACCACAGAGTCTGGTGTGAGCTACGGACCTGTTTCTTTGGACAAGTTTCCCACGGTAAAACACACAACTGCTTTATTTATTGTTCACTTTGTAAAGCTTGTTAGAAATTATACCGTAATAAATGCAATCAAGAAAGAAGTTGAAAAAATGTGCTAAAACATATTGGTAATTACATTGTTGCTCATACTGTCTCTAATGTATGTTTTCCATTCCTTTTTCCTGTAGCTTTGCTTTGCATACAAGGGAATGTTGAATGATGAAGTTGGAATGAAGTTCACTTACCTCGACAGCCAAGGTAAAACCCAGACAGAGGCCACAAAGATCAGCACTCTCTTCACCAAGGGCCAAGGGTCAGTAAATACCTCAAAGTCCTTTTAATTTGTCAAATATATGCAAACTTCTTAATAAAGTTGTTGCTTATAAAGGTTATCCTTTATTGACAGATGGAGTTACAAATGCATGGATCTGCAGAGTTCCCTGCAGACAGATTTCATAGGAAGCAGTTACAGTCTGCAGGAGTTTTACCTCTACAAAGACGTCTCTGGTGCAGATTTCTATGTGGATGCCGTTTACATCGGAAAGACACCCACCACAGATGATGAAAATGGTAAACAGCTTGTTAGTAGTTTTGATTTTGGGTCGCCATGATTTAATGTCAAACCCAACTGTTGTTCAGAAGTGCAATCAGACTATATGTTAATATTTTTCTGCATATTGTTTTGAACAATTCAACATTGTAGAGCATTGTATTAAATTTTATGTAACAGTAGGACTGTACAGATGCTGCTCACTAATACTGAGAGTTACTGTAGATGGTCAGCATCTTATTTTATTCCTTTGCATTGTTTTATTACAGTTGTTCCCCTGAAGAGGAGGCCTCCACCATTTGAAAGCTCTGGTCGTTTCGAGATGATTGCTGTTAGCAAAACCTCATCAACTGCTTCACAGATCAGCTACACGATCAAAGCCACACCACTTGAATGTGCCTTTGGTTTCCCACTGATAGGAGTTTTGCAGGTAACTGATTAATTTGTCAGTTTATGTACATGAACAATGTCATATTGTTATATATCTTTCTTTGGGCAGCAGTGTAGACTCCAGGAGCACACAAATTTACTTAGTGTATAGTTTAGGTTCATTTCATTTAAACAGCCAGAAAACCCCAAATTGGGCAAAGGTGGGAGCTCTTTGGGTGAAGCAGAAGTGAAGTAAGAAAGGAGCAACCACCTGTTAATCAGAAGATGCTTGTGGATTACAAAAATAATCTTTTCAATCCTGTTTTTTTCCCACATGTATATTTTATAGATGTCCAACAGCAGCGAGGACATGCTTATGTACAGCGAAGGAGCAGCCACCATCAACATCACTCGCCCTCACAGAGCCACCCCTCCTCTGACCGGCACCTTTGATGTGGAGATTTATGGAGGCCGAGCTAAAGGTAGCTCAGATAGGAATGTGTAGTATTTGCATTGTAACAACTCTCACTGTCCTGTCTGAATGCACGTTGTTCCACAGATAGGTTCACCTGAAATGTTGTGACCCAAGATGTGCCCACTGAGTTTTTACGTAGTAATGAAGCTAATGTTAACACAAAGTGAATAGTATGCAGGAGATGTTTGGCCAGTTACCAAGGCTCCTTGATTCACACACAATCTCTCCTCCTGTCAGCTACTATACTGTGGAAACTCACACAAAACAAAGACAGAAAGAGCCGGAGCAATGACTCAGGAAATGTTGGCTCTGTAAAGCGATCTCTGAGAAATGAAAACACTGTGTTTATTAACTCAGGACTGATTAAAGGAAGTTTAAAGTAACTATAAAATAAATCCATGGAGTTTTAGCTTTAGTCATTCTTTTACCTCTGTGTCTTTCTTTCTCAGTGGAAGAATATCTCCTTGTTTACTGCAGTTTGTCTTTGTGATAATGGTGAGAAACCATACTGACATCTCTTAGTTTTGCAGTCCGTACTTGAGAACATGGACCCCAGTAGTTCAGATATGTTGCAAAAACACAGTTGTAGTTAATGCAATAAAGACTTAGCACTCCACGTCTGCATGCAGCACTTTATTTCTACATACATGAATGTAGTACTGCTTTTGCAGGAATGTGTCTTCACACAACCAGTGCTTGTTCTCAGGTCTGCCAGTGGACATTAGTGAGAAGGACCTTAAGTACGCTCTGGAGGGAATCACAGGGATGGGTCAGGTCAGCGTTACATGGCTGGGAAACTGCAGACGCCCCAAGTGGAGGGTTAAGTGGCTCACCAAACCTGGAGACCAGCCTCTGATCCAGGTCAGACTCTGATTCCATCATTTTATTGATTTGTTTTTTGTTAATATTGGTGCATTGCCCAAACACTTTGTTACTAAAAAGTATCTCTTTGTATTTGCAGTAGTAGTTGAAGCAGCAGTCATAGTAGTAATACAGCAACAATGGTGTCACTAGTGACCTTTTGGCAGTATTTACTTGTACAAAATGTCTTCTGTTCCAAACATTGTTGTTTCTACAGAAATAAAGAAAACAGCAGCTTGAGTACTGATTGTAATTTTTTGTCATTACAGTTTGACAGCTCGTTGGTCGTCGGAAAAAATGCAGTTGTTGTCGCATTTGAGATAGAAAAGGGAGGATTGTTGAGGCGCAGCATGACAGGAGATTTCTTCCGTGTCTGGGAAACCAAACCACAGGTACAGTCATGATTCAAAAGCCTCCAGCACATCTGTTTTTGGGTTTTAGCGTTAGCAGTCTGTCAAATGTCTGTCAAAATGTTTTGGCCACTGCTGATTACTTGGTGTGTTTGCTTACAATAAATCAAGTCCTATTTTTGTCTGTAGTGTCGCATAATGCAGCTGTATTTGTATATTTTCTGCCTCACTGCAGGACTGTATTGAAGTAACTGACAGCTACAGGCCTTCATTATTATTCTATTGTTATTATTTTTGTAGCAATAATTGCTATTGATGCACCAATGCATTGGCTGGACTTCAGAACCGGTTGATGTCCGCCCTTTTTATTGACTTTGGCAAATAAGGTGACTGCGCCGATGGCAGTAGCCAATGTTAAAAAAAAGAATGTTTCTGTTACATGTCAAGTGTACTAAGATTACGTAAAAAGCTAATAGGAGCGATGACCTGGAGGTCAAGAGAGCACAGACCAACAAAACGACTTAAGGCCATGTTAACCATTGCATTCAAGAAGTTAGCATGCAGATAAACACAGGGTAACATTAGCTTACCGGTAGCCTGCAGCTTAACTATTCCAGACACTATGACCACTGCCGGAGTCCGAGATGACGGATAAATAAGAGAAAATACTCCTGCTTCCCTGAAGTTACTGGTATAGCAACAAATTTCCCAACCCAACTCCCTACGGACTGAGCTACTGCCACCCCCATGCTTTTACAGTTAAGTGTGATGATAGTCTTGCATTGCCAAACCCACTGTATCTCCACTGTGCTGCAAATGCTATTTTTGGATTGGAGAAAAACATCCTCTGGTTTATTGCCATTTCTTTAAACCAATCACAATCGTCTTTGGTGGTGCTAAGTACCAGACACAGGTACGGTGCCTCTGCAAAAATAGCCTTGGGAAGGAACTTGTTTTGGTGGAACATTGCGGCGTACAGAGGCGAGCTTTGGAATACTGTTGGTTTTAGCTTGGAGGATGTTTTCCGAATTGACCGGAGTTTAGAATATGAACACAAAGAAAGCAGAAGGTAAGGGACAACCGGACGAAAATGCGGAACCTCCGGTGGAACCTCAGGCAGCACCAGAACAATCCCGTAAATTAAACTTTGTCAATATAGACTAGTGTGATGAAGATTGTTCAACATTTTTTCATAATGAGATTTATTTGTTTACCTGGCTCAAAAGAAAACAACAAATTCCACACTTCTGTATCGGCTGAGAATTTTCATCTCTAGTAATTTTACGTTAGTTGTTCCAACACAGTGTGTCTTTTAGAAGGTTGTGGCACTTTGCCATAAACGCTACATTTTTCATTTTTCACATTCAATGAGTTTTGTGATGCTGTTTGCAGGTGGAGGTTTTCATCAACGGCATTCCCTCAAAGTGTTCTGGTGACTGTGGGTTCCAGTGGTCTGAAGACAAGACTCCAGTTGTGACTGGAATCAGTCCATCGCAAGGTGAAATATTGTTTATTTAACATGAAGCACTATTGGCTATTGCTTGACTTTTAATGTGCAATATATACAACCAATTTTCGTTCTTCTAAATCAAAACAAAAAAGTTGTGGGACAATTAAAAGGTTTACTGAATTGTCAACTTTTGTAGAAAAACATTAACATTTCAGGCTTCCTACAGTATTCTACAGTATCACATAGCATTACATACATCCTTACATACAGTGTAGTATCTATAGTTAAATATTGCTGTCTTTTTCAGGGTCTAATGGCCTGGGGACTCTGTTGACTATCACTGGAACTGGCTTCGGTAGTGAAAACGCCTCCATCATTGTGGGAAAGACCCGATGCCATGTTGAACAGATCACCGGTATGTGAAAGAAGTTTCAAGTGACGACTGTACCTTGTTGGTAAATGTGTCGGCTGTTTATTATCTAGTGGAAGGAGTTTAACCAGATTATATCAACTGTGTTACAGCTACCACTCAGGTGTGCAGACTGGGCAGCGCCAGTGCTGGTTCCTACCCCGTGTTCATCAGCTTCCCCTCTCTGGGTAATTCCCGCCTCACAGGAGACAACATCTTCTACTTCACCTACCAGCTCATTGTTTCCTCTTTCTCTCCGCTCTCTGGAAGTATTGCAGGTAAGACTCCAGCAAATCTGTATAATGGCCTATTATTTATTTATCACAAATTCAAAAGCAGAATCCCTTTCTCTATTATACAATAATATATAACCATTATCTTGTTTTATTTTTTCTTAGGAGGCACGCTGCTGACAGTGGAAGGTTTCGGCTTCAGCCAGAACAGCACAGTTACTGTCGGCAGTGACGAGTGCACCGTGGTTCATGCCAGTGACACTGAGCTGAAATGCAGAACGCCGGCAGTAAGTATTCAGACTGCAAACTACTGCTTTTATGGATGCTATTTTCTTGCAATGTCTAACATCTCAAAGAGCTGTAGTACAAGGCACTTACTATTCAGTTTTATATGTCAGTAAAATTGATCGACATCAATGTGCAAAATCTTATTCATCATACATAGATTAAGTTATGTAGCTCACTCATTTTAATATGAATATTAAGTAAATTAACTTTTGCGGCTTTCTTTATGTGAAAATGTTTGTGGCAATATGATATTCCACTTACCAGTGTGGTAAGTGGCAATTACTGCAGAATGGTACGTAAGAAAATGTTGATGGGTAGGATTTTATTAAATATGAATTTAACTTTTTATAAGTGGAAGATTGTGTTGTGTATGTGAATTAGTCAATTGGTGTATTTAATTGTTCATAAATAAATTATTATTTTGCGTATTTCAGGGGACTTCAGAATCCCAGATCATCACAGTGATGGTGGGAAACATGAGTCAAACAGCCAGCAACCCCTTTACATACAATACTGATCTTACAGCCCAGATCTCAGGCCTGAGTCCCCGCACCACCACTGTGATTGGTGAGTTGGGAGACAACTGTGCATGTGGTAATCTTTCAGTGAGGTAGGGTTGTTATAAAGCGTTACTGAGATGCATAAACCCAGAGGGGACATTTAATGGGGAGGACTTGTTTTGTCCTGAAATGTTAAGAAATCCTATTTGTCCAGTGAAAGCAAAATATACAATATATAATCAAATTTCTCTTTGTTTATGAAAAAGGATTAGATATTTATTCATTGTATTTTGATGTACAGTTATCTATTAGTGAATTAGATGATTACAATTGTTGATCTTAAAGAAGGCCTGAGGGCCAAAATGCCATTTGAATAAAAGAGAAATGCATTAGGGATGCAAAGTGTGCACCAATTTTGCCCACTTTTAATAAAACCAGATATATAACAGGTCAACATAAAAGCTCTTCCTTCAAATGTTTTCTCAAACAATTCAGCGCATTTAATGGAGTTACTGATACATCAATCTAATTGTACATGTGTCTGAAGGAAAGAAGGATAGCATGATGTTTGATATTCTTTACTGTTCAGAGTATGTGTGTGAGTCCACTGTTACCAGGTGAATAAAGGAGGAAACCTTTTGTTATCGCTTTAATAGTTCTTTTCTTTGTGTCGTGTAATGTCTAACATGTCTTTCTAACACGTCTTTCCATGTATTTATAGTACATAACACAAAAACAAGAATACCTGTTAATCTGCAGGACTATCAGTGTTGCCTATAATAAAGAGGAATTAACCAGGTGACAAGTACTAATTATCTTGGCACTTACTTTTTTAACTTCTTTTGTGTAGGACATGAAGTTCTCACCATCCAGGGCTCAAACCTGGGAGGCCAAGACAATGACAGCATCGTGTTCGTTGGCGGTGAAGAGTGTGTGACTGTGCTGTGGACGGCGACGCGCATCACCTGCCTTCTCCCTGTGCTGCCGCCTGGCATGTACATGGTGGATGTGCAGGTTGGAAACAGTGGCTATCCTCAGACAAGGTACAGCTACCGTGATAAACAATTTCACGTTAGGTATATTTACAGGTGTGGCATTCAATGAGAGGAAGGTGTGGATGGCGGAGAATGCACGTTTCTTACCGTAGCCATGAGCACCCACTCTACAGACAGCAAGCCACTGCACTTTATAATCTGCACTGGGGGAAGTACTATTTTGTGTAAAATACAGTTTTTCTACTTTTATAATGAACGGTAACACCACCCAAAGAGAATCAATGCCTGAACCTAAGATCATTCTGCTACGCATTGAGAACACCATGCCATCCATGCCAAGGCTTATAGGATAGCCTCAGCAATGTGTATGTTTAAAAACTGAACATAAAACGAAGTTGTTGTCAATATTTTTTGAATGTGGGGAAAATGTTTAAAACACAAACATAAAAAACATGATATGATCAATGTTGGGTCACTCTTGGCCTGTGTCTTCAAGGCACCACGGATATTAAACAGTATGCTAGTTATTAAAACATTTATATAATGTAATCAATTTTGCTGAAAAGCCAGAAAATGTTTATTTGGAATTTAAATGGACCCCTTTCTGGGTTTTTTTTCATAGTAACGGTGTGAATGCCACCATTGAATACATCCTGGAAGTCTACAGCATCTCTCCACTGTTTGGCTCCTTGATGGGAGGAACCAGGCTGACTGTTTCTGGATCGGGTTTCAGCAACAACACCTCTGACAACAAAGTCTCCTTTGGTAAGTAATATGAGACCCAGCAATTTCAAATAGATTTATTACCACAGCAACAATCTCTGCCAACAACCATTCAAACCGTTTTTAACAATGATTAATATTGTAATTAGATATCAAAATAATGGTTGAGGGGGCAACTAGTAGGGCTACTAGCTGGTGGTAATCTACAGTGATGCAAATAATAAAATATTATAATGCAAATACTATAATGCAACTGCTTCAGGTTTTGTATATGTTCTTATACATATTTGTGTTGTTTGTGATGTGACAGGAGGAGCTCAGTGTGAAGTGTTGGCCGCCTCAGAGAATGAACTGCAGTGTGTTATGCAGTCGGACCAGAAGACCCACGTGGTCACCAATCAGGGATCCGACCGCAGTAGGTTTACAATCCTGTTTGAAGGGGTCAGATTAAATCTGAGTACGCCAAAATACAGAACAGAAAGAGGAAGAAGTTCATGAAACTGCTGCAAGCAAGCAAGCTGTTATCTCTAAATTAAATGGGACTGCACCTAAACTCTTCTAATAACAAAGTGCAAAAAAACAGTTTTACTTCCATTTTTCCAAATTTAGAGCCATTTAAAACAGAATGTGCAAGGTATTTTAATTACATGTTGCTTTAACTCCGACAGTGAGCTTAATGCATGTTAACTGTCAGACTAACATTTTACATTTGTCTATGTGCACCAGCTTATGGAGAGGGGTTTGCTTGGAGCCCTGCCTCACTTCCGGTGTTTGTTGGAGACACAGTTGTGTGGCGTTGGGAGGCACCAGCCTTCCAGGTAGTCGGGTACCGGGTCTTCAGTGTCTCCAGCCCGGGTAGCACCACCCACGAAGGACCATTCAACAGTGGAGAAACCAGGACACCCAGAGGTAGAACAATGAGTCACTAGTCCTTAACAGAAATTATAAGGAACCCTCATTATTGTTAAGCTAAGAAAAACATCCGGAAAAAGTTTCACACTGTTTGATATCATCAATCATGACGTTTAGTGCCATGGACGCTTTATTTTGTTAAGCAGGTTTGTGTTGCTATGTTCTTTCGTCATCTTTTCATTTAATTAATCAGATAAAAGTAATATTGTAAGATTAAAATCCCTTTTTCAAGCAAGAACTGAAGCAGGGAGCTTGAAAACAGTTTTATGACAATAGAAAGATTGTAAACAACATGAGCTTCAAACATCTCTATTGTAGTTGAGCCTTTTCTTACGTGACAAACGTGCGTCACTTTGTAACACGCGTTACAACGCTCAGCTAGTTGCTAGCATGGCACGCCCTCATACTCTTCATCTGATTAGCTACCAGTGCTGACCTTGGTACACACAGGGTGAAAAGAGAAGATGCATAAATGTGCAGTACAACAAAATATGATGTTTTTGAAAATTAAACCATGTAAACCTATCCTGATATAACCTCTAAATACAATTATTAACCTGAAAATCCGCATAATATAGGCACTTTAAGAATTTGATGTCACATTTTTACAATCCCTCTCTCTCTCTCTTTCTCTCTCTCTCTCTCTCCTTCACTCCCCTCAGGTGTTTTCAGATACCGCTTTACTGCACCTGGTGTGTATTACTACAGCAGTGGCTACGTAGATAATGCCAACGTCAGATTGCTGCAGGGAGTTGTAAAAGTCGAGGCTCGGGAGGAGGTTAACAGAAAGGTCTCTGTAAGCGTGGGAGGCATGGAGGCCAGACACGTGACAGGTAAATGTATAGATGTGGATAGGATGCTCGGGTGTTATTATTTATATTATTTGACATGTTTAGGAGGAATTAAATCAAATCAGGTGAATTATGATTATTATTTTATATTTTGAAGTAGAAAGGTAACTCAACATCCAGTAGAGTCAAATTAGGATCTAAGTCAAAATAAAGACAATTCCAAATTGCAACTAATCAATTGATTTCCCTCTCTTCACTTCAGGTTTAAATAGCGTCTCTACAGCAACCCCCCCACAGTGTGTCGCCTCCCCACAGTGCCCTCTGACCAACGAGACCTCAGATGGCCTTTACTTCAGCGTCTTGGCCTGCTCCACCCCCACAGTCCACTCCATCTCTCCCAACCAGGGATCATACCACCAGATCATCTACATTCAGGGCAGTGGCTTCAGTGACACTGCCTGCGCTAATGAGGTTAGCCGTGTTTTTATGGCTCATATCTAAATGGACTTAAATTAAAAATGTATTTTGTATGTTAAAATTCTTTGACCAGTAACAGATAACTTTACAGTAGGGTCAAGTACTTTCTTCTTTAGTTGTTAATAAAAACTTAAATTATTTTATATGAGCACCTGTTATAAATTGATATATTTTGCATACTTTTGCACCACTGACTCTCAACTGAGATATCCTGCTACAGACCACATACAATAGTAATGTTCAGTAGAAACAATCTTGATTTCTCAAAGAAAATTTCTCTAAAATAAAAGGTATTATTATTATTATTATTTAGTAGAGGTAGTAGTAGTAGTAATAGTTGTATTATAAGTATTCAAGTTTTAAAGAAAATTTGTATTGTGCAACAAGGCAGGCCTGCTTGGTTTGTTCTGGGAATTATTGTGAAGATTTACAAAGAATACATCTATGGCATTCACTCTCTAACTGGGATGTTTGGGGACCGATTGGTGGGAATTTGCTATGGACAAAATACACACGGTGATACATTGGTAAGAGCAAATTCAAATGTATCCAGCTAATTTATATAGCTCACGTGACTGTATTGTGTTACAGTTAAATTAATGTAATATTGTATGTTGCATTTTCTTTTGTGGCGTGCAAATGTTCCACCTAAACAAGTTCCTTCCCGAGACCCTTTTGTGGAGACATGGTCGCTGCATCTGGAGCTTAGCGCAGACCAAAACGATTGTGATTGGTATAAAGAAATGTAAACAACCCCTAAATGTTTATCAAAAATGTACTATAAGTGCATACTATAAGTGTATACTATACTGTTGCCAGACCTTCCTCCGCAGCGCTGCGGAGACAGGTCTGCCAATGCAAGGCTATCTGTGCATTAAATAAAAAGTAAAACTTCAGATTTTAAAAATATGACTGGCGTAATTTGGATGAATATGTCTGTATTTGACAGACTTGCAGGATAATTAGTCTGACGTCTTTATTTATCTAAACAGTAAGGAAAACAATAAGATCTTTACAGCAACATACACATTCAGTTGTTAAAACACAACTAAGTGTTTTTTCAGATTGCAAAAAATGACTTATAATATATTTCTACTCCAAATGCTTCATTATTGTTTTGTCTGTATCTGACAGACTGTGTTTTTCTCAGCCTTGAGTTGAGTCACTGTATAAAAATGTGAATACTGTACAGAGCTTGTTGTGACTGACACTGGTGTCTCTGTGTCCTGTAGGTGACGGTGGGAGATCAGCCCTGTCAGGTGTTCAACAGCTCTTACTCTGAGATCAACTGCCGGCTCAGCCCTGAAAGTAAACTTCCCATTGGTGTTGCTCTCCCCGTAGCTGTCAGAGTCAACAACCTCGGCAGCGCCATCATTGCTGTACCAGACGAGCTTGGCCGCCGTTTTGTGGTTCTGCCCGTGGTTGACTCGGTCTCGCCTCCTATCGGCAGCCCCACCGGCCACACGCGGCTCCTCATCCACGGCTCTGGTTTCTCTGGAGGACAAGTGACTGTAGCCAGCGAGCCGTGCTCCGTCGTGTCAGTCAATTACACTTACATTACCTGTGACACCTCTCCTTCTCAGCCACACGATGGTGATGTCATCTTCTACATGGGCAAGATCCAAAGCTCCTGTCATTCCAACTGCTCCTTCAAGTACTCCTCCTCCGTCACTCCTGTGGTCTCCAGTATTTCCCCCGACAGCATCAGCAACCTAACCACCGTCACCATCTCTGGCTCAGGGTTTGGCAGCAGCGTGGATGACGTGGCAGTCTTTGCCAGCACCTCAGAGCTGGAAGTCATCGCTGTGACTGATGACAACATTACGCTGAGCGTAAATGCTCTGCCTGCGGGTGACCACCCAGTCAAAGTAATTGTGAGAAGCAAAGGCCTTGCATCCGGTTCTGTCACCCTGAACAGCCGTGCCCAAGCTGCCCTCCACCCAGATGTGGGCAGCCTGGCAGGAGGAACTTCTCTTGTCTTCACTGGAAACGGCTTCGCTCCAGGGAACACCAGCGTGATGGTCGGTGGCAGACCCTGCAAGATTCAGGAGGTGACGCCATGGCTGCTTCGCTGCCTGACGCCTCCTCACACTGACGGGCTGGTGACCGCTAACATCCAGGTCTTTTCGGTGCAGTATCCTCCTCTCAACTTCATCTACTCTGCAGCCCACACTCCTGTCATCGGCTCTATCAGCCCCACCACTGGTAATTATGCTCCTCTACATCATGTAATCATAGTAAAACATCCTTTTAACAATAATAATGGTCATGATGAGAGTTTGTTAGCTTATTTGGGATAGCATTTGTTTGATTCCTTAATCAACTTTTGGAAACTACATTTTTTGAGAGCAGAAAGCTTGACGATTAAATTTGCCATTTTACAGCCAACGTCACTCTCTCTCACTCTGACAACAGTTTGCTTTTTCAGACAGAATAGAGCAGTAAAAATAGAATAAAAGTACATATAACATTCACTTATTAAATCTTTATTTCCCACAGGGCCGAGCGGTGCAGTCATCACACTGACAGGTTCAGGATTCGGCAACGACTCCCAGCACATCTCCGTCACCATAAACCAAGTCCCCTGTGTTGTGTCTGCAGTCTTCGACACACAGGTTCAGTGCACTGCAGGAGACAACCCAGGGGGGGCATACCCAGTCATGCTGCATCACCAGGTCAAAGGTTACGCCCAGTCAGGTGTCCTGTTCACATATGAGCTGACTCTGAGCGGCGTGCAGCCCAACGAGGGTAAACAGAGAGTTCTAAATAATACTTTTCATGTTAGCTGCTGGAGAGAAAATAAAATAAAATTGATTCAAATTATGTATGATGTAAACTTTACAGGATAGTCCTAAATAGAATTTCAAAAGAAAGATTTGTCCTTGTAGAGACATCCTGTCATTTTTACATATTTAACAGTAAAGCAGTATGTTTTACTGGTGCTTCCTCTATTGCAGGTTTTATCTTTATCCTTGTAATTATTTTATTCTTTGCTGCTGTAATGCCTCACAAGGAAGTTTAATATCACCTTACTGAATAAGTTGTTCCTCCCTCATCTGTGATTCAGGCAGTTATGGTGGCGGCGCGCTGCTGTCGGTGCAGGGTTCTGGGTTCGACCCACACAACTCCACTGTGAGGATTTGCGAGGTGAAGTGTGAAGTTCACAGAGAAATGTCCACATCGACCCGTCTGTACTGCCAGTCTCCATCCATCAACAGTAAGTTTTGTTCAGTTTATTTAGTTTATTTCTCCAGGATAATCCACTCAGATCAAACCAGACAATATAATAACTAGAATTGCACTTGGAGAGCGCAGACCTCCACCAAGGCCAATGGTGCATTCACTTGCTCCTTGGATGGTCCCATTTCCCGAATTTTTCCGTAATCCTGCTGACAAACAGACAAACCAACAAACAAACGGACAAACCAAACTGAAAATCTCCTTGGCAATAAGACAATTAAAAGGCAACAGTCGGCTTGTTGATCAGATGTTCTGTAATGTGTGTGCAAACTCATCCTCTGTCCAAAGTAGCAGGAGGATTCAACAACGTTATTGTCAATTTAAGCATTTCTTTCAGAAAGAATAATTTATTTAGAAAGAAAGTATTTGTATTAAAAGATTATGCAGCCAAACTTTCTTTAATGTACATCCCCACTGATAATCAAGGGATATCTACCTTTTCTGAAGAGTCCATCATGTTTTTAATCTTCTGTGTCCTCCTTGGTTACTTTGTGGAGGAGGGGTGGGGGTGGTGTGTAATCACGGAAAGCTTTAATAGTGTAGATAGGGCCAACTGTTATGTTGTCATGACTTAGAATTCTTCATGGGGGAGACAGAAACTACGCATTGTAACTTTAAAGGCAATGCTAAACAAATATGTTTAAATGTCTTTTAAAAATGTATATAGAGCTTGCATCTCTTATAGCCTTGGGAAGGAAATTCCGTAGTTTTTTTTTAACAGCAAAGGTTAAGGGGTTAAAGATTTTTCAAGTTCTTCCTTCAAATAAATTGTCTTTTTGCTGGTTTATGATATTTAACTTCTTGCCTCATTATAACAAACCAGTCTCAAACCTGTCTAAGTTGACCATTAAATGGACCCTAATGGACACTAATAGACACAGACTTTCTAAGAGGAATGTTGTCTGATTTTCACGCAGGAGAAAATATCAGGCATGTTATATAAGAGAATAACTTGTCATGTATGATAAGACATCTAAAGCTGTGTGTTATCTCTGAGCCTGATCTTGATTCTTCCTGTCCTTTTTTTGTGTGTGTGTGTGTGTGTGTGTGTGTGTGCGTGTGTCATGTCTGCCCTCAGGCACTCTGTCGGTGCTGAGCTGTGTGGTTACCGTCATTAACCAGCTGGATGCCGTCAACATATCAAATGGCTACACCTACAAATCTCAGTTGACTCCGGTGATCACAAATGTCTCTCCACGGAGAGGAGGCACCGCTGGAGGCACCCGGCTTACAATCACCGGCTCTGGTTTCAGGTGCAGTAAAAGAAGAGAGACACATTGCAGAGCCACAACCAGATTATGGATCATTGGTTAAGAATGAAATGCTCAATTAACACAACACAATCACTTTTGTTTCCTGGGACGTCTTTGCTTTCATTGGGTTTAATGCGTTTTGCACTCAGTGATACGAAACAAATACTTTTAATATCATTATTTTTATTAACTTTATTTTACACACAAACAGTATAATCATTTCCAAATATGTTATTAAGGCATTAAGATCAATTTCCAAAAGATGTTTTTTTTATTCCTCTTTTTAATCAACTTTAGCATGGGCGTGTAAACTTATACAAGCCACTGTATGTATGTGTTTTCTGTGCCCACAGCAATCCCAACCAAGCGGTCCCAAAATGTCACAGTTAGATAGTAATTGTCTTAAACATATTCTTAGTAAATCTTTACAGTCATTCCCCGAATTAACCAAGCAGGCCTGCCTTGTTGCACAATCTAATCTTCCAAATTTGACAGTTTGTTGTTGTTTCCCAAAGCGCTGGGATTTTAAGAACGACAACACACAGAGACAAAAGATGGGGGACATCATGCACCGGATGTCAGGCTTTATCTTGGAAATATACTTACTTACTTGATACACAAGATCTTCTACAGAGTTGCTGCAGGGGGGCAGCTGAAAATATACATTAACATGAATCCAAGATAATTTAACTATAGTTTGTAAAATTTTTAATTAACATAGCTTTTATGATAGGCCTGGGTAAGGTAGCCATCTAAAGATACCGGTAAGCTTAAGGATTCACTGTTCCATATTTTAATAATAAAACATGATGTATAAATATATGAATATGTCAATTATTATTTTAATAGCTTAGTATTGTATGTGCTATAAAAAAGGAAATCTAAAGGCTCCAGGCCACCCTATACGTTATTCTATGGCCACTTTAAAATGCAACTCAATTTTATACATTATCAATTTTATACATTATATATATAGTGAGAGGCCCCTGCTCCATCTCTTTTTCAGCTGAGTGGTCCTGTGCCTAAAAACATTAAATACCCCTGATTTAGACTAATTGTTATCTAGCATGATATTGTATCATATTACCTTTTTTAAATTATATTAAGTTATAACGTGGGATTTACCAGTGTTATAGTACATTACAGAAAAGAGGTATGTCATGTTAGAATAAAGTATGTATGTATTGCATCGTTTATATATTCTATTATATTTCATTATATACATAAACAATATGTAAACAATGTCACTCACTTTCCCACCTTACAGCACCGAGATGATGGACGTCAACGTGACCATCTCAGGATCTGTGTGTGACGTTCAATCCACCAACAACACACACATTGTCTGTGTGACGAACGCTCAGCGCCAGTCTCAGGAAACTAAAATCAGAATCAGCATCGGAGACCGAGGCATCGCCAGGATGGTAAGAGGGTACAGTCAGATCCCCTGACCTTACACTGTTGCACATACAATGAGACTGATTCTAAATAATTTTAGTAAATGTTTTACTCAACCTAGTGTTTGTCTTTTTCTTCAGGATAATGCAGACTTCTTCTACATTGACGTGTGGTCATCCAGGTTCACATGGGGCGGTCTGTCTCCACCCGAGAAGGGCTCGTTTGCCGTCATCACTAAAGGCCAGACCATCCTGCTGGACACCAGCACCCCTGTGCTGAAAATGCTCCTCATTCAAGGTACAAATACTGTATGACTTTATCATGGGTTTGTATTTATAATGAGATCATGATGTCAGATTTCTCTCCCTTTCTGTATTTAACCATGTTTTATTTTTCTCTCATCTTCGGGTCCCCGAAGTCTTTATAGGAAGTGAAAAAATATATAGAATATACAAAATGTTTGTAGGATCACTAAAGAAGTTTTTGATTTTATAGGGGGGAAAAAATCAGAATTTAATGTTGTATTGGTGTAACTGGTATTATATATTGTACAAGTATTGTATAAGTATTGTATACTATATGTTTTTTTCCCATTATCTTTGTCTTTTTTGCGCTAAACTTCTGTTACGGTAAGATTTCCCACTGGGATTAATAAAATACTCAATCCATCCATCCATCCATCCATCTATAGTATAATATATTAAAATAAAAAGATATTTGGGAAATTCAAACTTCCTGAGCTTGAGGACCTCACATACAGTGTCAATGTTCAATACAAGATCATAAAACATAAAGATCTTTTTTGCCACCAGTAGTGGTTTGTTATTTGCTGTTTCTTTGTCCTCAGGAGGGACATTGGTCTTTGATGAAGCGGACATCGAGCTGCAGGCAGAAAACATCCTGATCACAGATGGTGGACGGCTTCAGATCGGCCAGGAGGGGGCGCCATTCCAGCACAAAGCCATTATCACACTTCATGGACACCTGCGTTCCCCTGAACTTCCTGTTTATGGAGCCAAGACGCTGGCTGTCAGAGAGGGAGTGCTGGACCTGCATGGTATGAACACAAGCAAACATGACACATCATATCTGTATGCCAGCAATAGTTAGCTTAGCTTAGCATAAAGACTGGAAACAGAGTCGGGTGGTCTGGCTCTGTCTAAAAGATAAACCAAAATTTAAAGTGTCAATAAAATAAGCTGCACCTCAACAAACTTACTGAAATACTGCTTACACATTAATGTGTCAGTGATAATAAATTATATATAAATAACACTATGACACGGGCAATTCGGCATATCAAGGACTTTTGTTACTTTAAGTGTATATTGCTGATAAAACTTATGTTCTTTTACTTAAATATAATTTTTACTTGTTAAGAAGTATTTTTACTTTGTTGCATGTAAGTAAAGGATCAGAATACTTCTTCCACCATTGAACTATAGTCAACAACAACAACAGTAAACAAAAACAATAGTTAACTGTAATAGTTGTGACTCAAATATAAAAAAACATCTGATTTCATGTCATTATGTCACTTAAGCTGAGTCATTTGCATCTTGTGTCCTAAAGGGATGTTATTAGGGACACTTCACCTGTCCTCAGATGTAAATAATGTGTTTTTCAGGTATTCCAGTTCCTGTTCCCTGGACCCACTTGGCCCGGACAGCAACCAACGGCTCCACCACACTAAATCTGATGAAGGCAGTGACATGGAAAGCTGGAGATGAAATTGTCATTGCTTCCACCGGCCACAGGTACAGTGAGATCTCAAAATCATGTATGCCTAAGCATCAGGCTATTTTGCAGAGGCACTTTACCTGTGTCCGGCACTAAGTGCCACCCAAGACGATTGTGATTGGTTTAAAGAAATGCCAATAAACCAGAGTTTTAAAATGTGGTTTGAATGGCAAATACCTGTTCAGCAAATGTAGAAATGTAATTGTCAAAAGGTCTTGCTTGCTATTTTAAGGGCATATTGAGTAGCATAACATCAGTAGGTTATAAACTGTGGGTGATTTGACAACATTATATAGCGGCAGTTAGAAATGATTTATTTCTGTTTCCAGGCACAGCCAGAGAGAGAACGAGGTGAGGAGGATTGCCGCTGTGTCGGCTGATGGCAAGAATGTAACCTTGACCGAACCGCTCAAGTACACTCACCTCGGGGTGACTGTCACGCTGCCCGATGGTACGGTGTTTGAGGGCCGAGCTGAGGTGGGTGTCCTCACCAGGAACATTGTTGTACAAGGCTCCCAAAACCATGAATGGGACGACAAGATCGAAGCCTGCCCCGATGGCTTTGACACAGGTACTGTGTTGTAACTTTTGTGATTTAACTTTACGCTAAGCGGAATTTCTTGTATTTGTAGACTGAACTTAAAACATAAAAATTGTTTTCTTTTCCTTACAAAACATGAAGTTGTGTTACTACAGTGTCTTTAGGCTGTTGTTATTGATTAACCTTCTAATTTTTTAATTGTTCCAGCTCTACTTTAGGTTAACAAGCAGGGTTTGCATTGAATTGTGATGTAAGCCTTTAAATTGTAAAGTAATAATAGCCTTTTACCAAATTATTATTTAATGAAGAGTTTGCAGTTAAATACTGACAAAACAGTTTATTAGAAATATACCTGTTACATTGTTGTACTTATTATAAGATAATATCATCATCATGTATGTTATCATAGGCATACACAGTATTATCATCCTTCTGTCCCTGTGCTGCAGGTGAATTCGCCACCCAAACCTGTTTCCAAGGACGGTTTGGAGAGGAGGTCGGCAGCGACCAGTTTGGAGGCTGCATCATGTTCCACGCACCCAGACCAAATGAGAATCTTGCAATAGGCAGACTAGAATATGTTGAGGTGAGACGATTCAAACTCTTTCTGCTAAAACTTAAAGTATATTAATTAGGTTATGCACCTTTTTTAAATCTTCTTATTTCCACTATCAGTCTTTCTTCTTTTTTACTTTTGCGTGTGCTTGTGTTTTTACACAAATTGAAATGATAAACTTTATGTTTTTATGCCGCAGGTCTTCCATGCAGGACAGGCCTTCATGCTGGGACGTTATCCCATCCACTGGCATCTGATGGGAGACATCAACTACAAGTCATATGTGCGAGGTTGTGCTATCCATCAGACCTTTAACAGGGCCGTAACCATTCACAACACTCACCGGCTGCTGGTGGAGCACAACGTTATCTACGACATCATGGGTGGGGCCTTCTTTATCGAGGACGGCATTGAGACGCAGAACATCCTGCAGTACAACCTGGCTGTGTTTGTCAAACAAAGCACCAGCCTGCTGAACGACGACATCACCCCTGCAGCCTACTGGGTCACTAATCCTAACAACATCATCCGCCACAACGCCGCCGCAGGAGGCACCCACTTTGGCTTCTGGTACCGCATGCACGAGCACCCTGATGGCACTTCCTTTGACCAAAACATCTGCCAGAAGCGGGTTCCCCTCGGTGAGTTTTACAACAACACCGTTCACTCTCAGGGCTGGTTTGGCCTTTGGATCTTTGCAGATTTTTTCCCCATGAAAAACGGAGCCTGCTACTCCCAAACCCCTGAGCCAGCTGTCTTCCACTCCCTCACAACCTGGAACTGTGAGAAAGGTGCCGAGTGGGGCAATGTGGGAGCCGTGCAGTTCAACAGCTTCCTCATGGTCAACAATGAGAAAGCTGGTATTGAAGCCAAGCGCCTCATGCAGTGGGCTGTGAGCAACTTTGGAGAGAAAGAAGGGGCGACCATATCCAACAGCACCATTGTGGCCTATGTGGATGAGCTCGGACTTGACTACAGCACGCGGCGAGGTGTCATCGCTCCACTGGACGATGGTCTGAGTGTCCTTAACACCAAGTTCATCAACTTCAACCGTAGTTCGAGCACAGCCATTGGGCTAGCATCACTTGATGGGACGTGTGGGGATCAGTGTGGTGGCTGGGCTGTCAGGTTTAGTGGTATCCAGTATTTCAATTCACCAAACAAGGCCAGCTTCAGGTGGGAGCATGAGGTGCAGCTGGTGGACACTGATGGCTCTCTCACAGGTACTCTTTAGTCTCTTACTGTTCATTCCTTTATGTAATGCACGTATTTCTCACTTAAGCTTGATTTATACTTCTGCATAAAATCCATGCCGTTGCTACGTATGTAGGTATGTGGAGATACGAACGTACACTGGACCCTACGTCGTAGCCTGCTGTGCACCTCTCGAAAAATTTAACTACTGTGGCTTGGTAGTGTTGCATTTCCCCCTAATCTTTTCTTGTTTCTCCTTCTTCATAAACAACATGAAATCAAGGAGATGGTTAACTTTACCTGCTGCAGATTTCCAACTGTGGTCAAAAAGCACAGGGGAGACACTATAACTCTAGAGTCGGCAGTCGCTCTGAAGCTAATCCCTGGCACTCTCTCACTTTCTTCCTCGCTCTATCACTCACTCCCCACACACACATGCCGACTCAACGCACAAACCAATGCACAAGTATAAACTTCAGGCCGCTTATGTAGGCTACAGCGAAAGCTCTGCGTGGAGCCGCCGCAGAACCATAAATCAAGCTTTAGTCATATTTTGTTCAGTCTGTCATTTCCGTGTTGGATAACATTTCCTCTTATACTTTTAATCGGTCCCTCATGTTTTCTTGTTTTCAGGAAACATCAACAACACAGTCGTGCCTTCGAGCCCCTTGCTGGACCCCGCTCACTGTAACGTTAGTGCAGAGTGGAGCGTAGGTTTTCCCGGCACTGTGTGCGACCACACCGTCAATTTCAATCGTTTGTGGATCTCCTACTCATCACCGGGCTATCTGGTCATGTTAACCAACTCACATGGTATTAAAACATACAGACTGCTTTTACATATCAGTTTTGTTGTGAAAGAAGCAGTAACTTATCTGTTATCTTTATTGTCCTGGTGCTTAGTGGGGAGTGTAGATCTCTGTCATGAAATCTACTGCAGAAACATTTATAATATAAACTATAAATAGCATATAACAAAAACAACGTGTTCTTAAAATTGAATCATAACAAAGGATACAAACACAAGAAGTTAGTAGAACTTATTTCCTTAGTGGTCATTGCTGCCCCAAATCATGTTAACACGAATGAATGCTCAGACAGAAAACCATTAATTTCCGATAAGTTCCAGATTCATCGTTGCATACAGTAACTTAGACTACGTTGGATGTCTCATTAGCTAAACTGGGTAACGTTATCACTATCACTGTGTCACCAAAGCATTAAAAGATTGTTGTAGCAACAAATGTGACAATATCTTAGATTCATATAGTGCATTTCATGAAACTCACGGACATTTTACAAAAGTACAGGGGAAAAGGAGGACAAGAAAATAGTAGGCCACAAACAAACACAAACACAGACTGAAAAGAAATAAAAATCAGGCGTTAAATCAAAAGGGAAAGTAATGTAATATTTGTTACTGACATACAACTACAGCTCACATTTTAAAGTTATTTTATGAATGAAATTGACACATAACATACCTGAGGGCCAATTCGGGGTGGGTTTGGAATAATTTACAATCCCAAAATTGTTGACTCGCGTTTTCCCCAGTCGTCTTACACTTTCCCTCTTAGCTTTTAGTTGTTCTGTCTCTAATAAATAGCGCTCTTTTCACTGTTAGTCTCGTTTGCTGTTACAAGTCATTTAAGATCATTATATAAAAGAAATTGTTACAGAAACACTGAAAAGTAACATATAGTCACTTTAACCCCCACTATATAGCATTTGTAAGTGCGGAAACATTTAATGAATGGTTTATAACACTCTAATGTACTTGTGAGCAGACTCAAGTAGAAGTTATTATTGTTGATAAATACTGTACATGAATAAACATTTATAAATGTTCTTGTATTTATGTACAACTTAAAAGTTGATTAAAAACATACTAGGAAAGGAAGCAGGGTGACGGTTTTATCTAATATCACCATGAAACTTCCCCAGTTGAGTACTTACATTGAGACAATAGTTTTTTGTATTACAAATGTTCTGATATGTTATGTTTAGATATGCAAAAGATGCAATGTCTATTAAATGTGCACTAATTTGCATACATTTCCAGCACCAAAATCTGAACATTCGATTAAGCCAGGTTCAAAATTTGTGTTTAATTTTGTTGTCATATTAGTAAAATTCTATATATTTTTTATTATATTTAGAGACACTATCTTATCCAATTCTTAGCACAAATATATATTTGACTGCTGTGTCTGGCCTTGTAAAATGCTAAATGAGAGTTTACTGTAAAGCCAAATAAATATACCTGAAGTAATATAACTATATAAAATGTTTTTATCTCACTATTAAAGGCACCAGTGGGATTGGGCAGAGAATAGCCTTGCTGCCCTCTAAAGAAATCTACAACTGGAACTTTCGCGATGTGGCTCAAATCAACTACATCTATTATGATGCTGTGTTCTATGGCTTCAAGGTACGTGAAAGATCCGCCACTCGATGTTATATAAGCAAAATTTTAGGACAATACTATATAAATGTACTGTACATCAAATCTCAAACTAATGTTATGCTTGTACTTTTCTCCTCTCACAGTCCGATCAATATGTGATTATCAACCACAACTTCACCCAGAGTCCAGACCGATTCCATATCATCGATTGGAGGGACGGCTCACTGACACCGCTGAGCTTCAGCAACAACACGAATGGAGACTGGCACTTAAACAAGACTTCCAACAACCTCTTCTACATCGGTTAGATGTACTTTAATATGGATCTATTGATTTTTTTATATATATATATATAAAAATTGTTTGAAAAAAAGTATGACTTTGTTAATGTACCTCTAACATAATCAGGGAGTCTGTCTTTTAAAAAGTGGAAACAGTTCTGAAATCTGTTGAGACCAACCATAACCAAAAATATTGGCCTTATTTTTATGAGCAGCGTAATTGTTTTATAGTCTAAATCCGCATCTTCAATCACAGTAAGCCATTAGATTTATTATGACCTCAAACTGGAGTTCATGGTTTCTTAGTTATTTTAGATTTTTTGTGCGACTAAATCGCACAAGAACATTCAGCAAAATATTCAGTGATTGAGTTGTTTGTTGTGTCTGCAGTATCTGGAAAGACGAGCCAGCAGATGCGTCTTGGCAGCGTTGACCGCTCTGTGATGGACATCGCGGTGTACTTCAGGGTTCACTACTGCTTCTACCCCAACTGCATCGAACCACCTCCAGCCACACGCCCCACTTTCCCCTTACCCACTCACTTGCCTTTTAATGAGACATTTAATGAGACTTTTAACCAGACCCGACCAGACCTGGTCAGACCAGACCAGAACCAACCCAGGCCAAAGCGGTAAGACAAAGAACTTGCTTTGATGCATGTTTTGGGCTGCCAATAGATCAATGTCCTTACATTAAATATCTTTCAGTTCGGTGACCCATTTATTTTATGACGGTGCATGCTTACCACGTAGCGCAGGTATATTTCAGTTTGTTCATATCATTTTAGGTAGGTTTCATTCTGTTTTTCAACTAAACACTAATAAAACTATATCATTGACGAGCCACTAACACGGTGAAAAGCTGTATGCTTTCCCCTTTGCCACACACCTGTTCACCTCTGGCTGTTGATTAACTAAATGCATTCTGTTGACAATATTATCCTTATTTTTACTATTGTCAAGGTGCATCATGTCAGCTGCTATAATTATTATAATTATATTCCTGTATACCTGTATCAGTGTCTCTCTGTTCAAAACGACAGTGTCATATAGCTACCCAACAAGAGTCTGGGTCTGTCTGGGGTTTCTGCCTGTTAAAAGGATGTTTTTCCTTGCCAAATTCGGATTCGTGGGAAATTGTTGGGTCTTTGTAAATTATAGTGTGGTCTAGACCTACCTATCTGTAAAGTGTCCTGAGATAACTCCTGTTGTGATTTGACACTATAAATAAAATTTAATTGAATCGAACTGAATTGAATTGAATGCTTCAACCAGTGATCAAACATAACACTGCATATGCATTAATGTCACTAGCGTGTTATATGGTACATGTTATTCATGCCATAACAGGAAGAGTGACAGACAATAGAAGAAGTGTTCAGCTCATTTATGTCTATCACTTACTGTATTTCTTAAGGAATACAATAATGTAAAAATAGGATTAGGCTTACAAGTTAAAGTCCTGCTTTCAAAATCTTTTTTAGTATAATCATAATATCCTAATCTAGTACCAAAACGTTTTTTTATGTTGACTAATTAAAAAGTTCTTTGTTTTGTGTGGTTCTTTCTAGTCTGTGGTCTGATGCCTCTTTCTGGAATAGTTCAGCTGAAAATAACTTTGCTGTACCAATAGAGGGCGCTGATGTGGTCATCCCAGCAGGTAATGCCTAGAAGCATACCAAATAAGAATCAATTCAAATAAAGCAGAATAAAAAGACAACTAATGTGGAAATGTTCATTATATACAGTGTATATAATACTTTTGTATTCACTTCAAACCACAGTGGAGTGGGTTGTTTTGGACATCAACACTCCCCCCCTCAACAAGCTGACGATACTTGGAGTTCTTGAAATCCCCGACTACATAAACAGCTCATCGTCCAGACAGGCTCAGGCTGCTCCTGAATACAGAAATGTGGTGGTAGACGCCGTCTACATCTCCATCCAGGTCAGTGTGATCAGTTATCACTCTCACTTTCATGATTATCTAGATTATCACTATAAAAATAAATGCAAAAAATAGTTTTTTAAAGTTGTTTATCTTCAAAATGTATTTCAGGAGGGTGTGGCAAAACAGCTTTTGTGCTGTTAAAAGTCAGTTTATCTCCCCACCAGCAACAACAGAAGGCTCTGTGGAGGTATTAGATACAGATATGAGTGGATAGTATCAGCAGTAACAGTTTAACATTACGGAACAGAGAAAAAGTAGTGTCATCAACATCAAACTAAATCAATCAGTGGTGTGAGCAGTATTCAGAATAATTTATGTTATAGGATTATAATTATTGATGCAAAAATGTGTTTATCGCTTTAATTTTGCAGCTCGTAAAGGTGGAACTAATTTTAGTCGAAATACAAAATAGAAATAAAATGGAAATACTCAATTAAAGTACAAGTATCTCAAAATTGCAGTACTTGAGTGAAAGTACATAACTTACATTACATTCTCCTGAATTTCCACTCAAATCAATAGACTATGCAAGTAAAAGCAGAGAGTTGAGGCCTGGTTCAGTACAGTATGTTCAGTGAGTGATGTGTGCGTCTCCTGCTGTTTCAGGGCGGCAGGCTGATTGCAGGATGGGCTGACGAACCGTTCAGAGGTCAGCTGCACATCAAACTGAGAGGGAACCACCACACGCCTGAATGGCTTCTGCCTAACGGACCCAACCAGGGATCCAAAGTCCTGGGTAAGGAAACTTTTCCTGAGAGCAACAACATTTTCACACATTTAATAATTTAACTATATGATGTAAAATATTGTGCATATATATACACTATGTACATGTTTTTACTTCTATTTTAAAACTAATCAGGAAAAATAGTACAGGTTTAGATATACCAATACCATAAAGTCAAAAGGTGTGTGTCTACACACACACACACACACACACGTGCGTGTATGTAAAAAAAAAATGTGAAGAAAATATAATTAAGGCAAATGTGAGGGACAGGGGAAGGAGAAGAAGAAAAGACCAAATAAAATAAAATAAATAGATACATTAGATATAGATTATAAAATCTTTTTTTAACACAACAATAATAACTAGAGTTTCTAAGGAAATATATGTACTGCTACTGGATTACTTCAAATCTAAATCTCCTATCCAAAAACTTTAAATAAATCATAAAATAATATTTTTAATTATTTTATTCATGATAAGTTAAGCATATTTTGGTTTCATAAATGAATACCTTAATAAAGTTACAATTTTAATTATAAACTTGTCAGCACTAAAATGCTGTAACTGTGTAGCTGTTGCTGCTCAGTTGTGAATGTACAATTTATCACATCAAATAAATATACATGTAATTGTCTTTTGTCTAACTGATGAAGAAGGGATATTATTACATAAAATAAAGGAAATTCCACCCAGAAGGATGGTCTGTATGTTGCCATATGTTTCAGAACTTACTCAGTGTGTATTTTACTGTACAACAGGTGTGTTTGGTACACTGGAGCTGTACGGACAACCTCACAACGTTTACCACACCAAACTGGCTGCCACTGCTGACGCTGGAGCCAACACTCTGACCCTGTCGCAGTCTGTGGACTGGCAGGTCAGTGTTCTTTCTTTTTACTTATAACTTTGTGTTTGTCTTTTAAAATGTAAAGATTTTTAAAGCAGGCATAATCAAACATTACTTTTTTATGTGGTTAAGTTACTCAGTTCTGAATAAAATCTAATAGTCTGACTCCTGCCAAAGCTAGTGTTCAGCCATGGGTTTCCATGTCTGCTTGTGTGTTTGTTGTTTGTGCAGGTTGGAGACGAGGTCGTCATCTCCACCACCAGCTACAACACGTGGGAGACAGAAAAACATCAGATCACCGCCGTGTCCGCAGACGGCCGTAACCTGACCCTGAACCAGCCTTTGACCCACACTCACATCGGTCAGTTCAACATCTCTATAGACACAGCAACTTCCTACAGAGTTGCAGAATGATATTCAATTAACATTATGACCTGACCTCTCTCTCTCTCTCTCTCTCTCTCTCTCTCTCTCTCCCCCTCCCTCTCTCTTTCTTCAGGTGAGACTCACGCCGTCTCTGGTACATCGTTCTCCTACACTCTGGCGGCTGATGTTGGTCTCGTGACCAGAAACATTAAGATCATCGGTCAGGAGTATCCAAATATGATGACGGAGTCCTTTGGAGCCAGACTTTTGGTGGGCACCTACTCCTGGGCCGGAATCAACTATAAAGGTAGGTAGAGTATTGACTATATATTTAAACCAGTTTAAAGTGGCTGATTTCCTATATACAGAAGCGTCTACAACAGGGCTGTTGTCAATACCACCTTTGTCGAGTCCAAGACCAGGACTAGTTGAGACTAAGTCAAGACCAAGTCCAAAGAGGTTTGAGTCCAAGACAAAAAGTTTCAAGTCTGAGTCAAGACCGAGTCCAGGACAGAAAAAAAGTCTTATTCCTGGTGATTTCTATAATCAAATTTGATTATGGCAGAATTGGCGAACATCTTTGTTTGTTACAGTGCATGCAGATGCAGGGCGTGCAAAGATAATCTAGTGAGTGATTGGTTATCAGGTGGCCAGTGTTTCACTTTCCCTCCAATATTATTATAATCATAATAAAGACACCTGGACCAGCGAGTCCTAGACAATTCCAAGACTATAGAAACCCCGTCTTGAGTCTGGACTTGAGTCCAAGACCGGACTCAAGTACTACACCCCTGGTCTGCAGTTAGATTTTGAGCTAGACACATTGATATTTTATTAATTGTTTTATATATAAAATGCATGTAGTAGCCATAAATCATCAGCCATGTTCTTAAAGATTATATTGTCTCCCAAATTAAGATTGAAGGTGTTTATTATTTGATAGTTTTACTATTCCTTATTGTCCTTATTACTCCAGCATTATGAATCACATATATGTACTTCATACTTAGCCTTGGTAAGGGTTTGCCTTCATTTCTATTTAAACACATTAAGCATGTTTAATGTTTTATTGCTAAAGGCAAGGCTCAGATCAGGAATGTGGAGTTCTTCCGCTCTGGTCAGGAAGGCTGGACCGACTACACAGACCCTCGTTACTCTGTGGCTTTCCTCAACCTTGGAGAGGTACAGCAACATGCGCACACACACACACACACACACACACACACACACACACACACACACACTTTATTGTATGTATGAGATATATGATTCTCAAAAAGTATGGATTTTTAAGTTTTAATACTATTTTTAAATACAGGAACTACTTTACTTCATAAAAGTAAGAGTATGAAGTTTTACAATGTTTCCTTCAGTTTATTGCAAGCCTTGTGCCAAGTTGCCCCCCACCAGACCTAAGCCACTGGGAATATTTTTTATACTGTACTTTTAATAATTAATATGATGTTTTTAAAACTACAGTTACAGCCCTCATCAAAATAAGACACTTTTCAAGGGGAAACTCTGTTTTATATCAGTAAAAATGAAAGTAAGTTATCACTATAACAATGAAAGGATCTAAAAAACAATTTACAGAAATAATGACTCAAACTAAATATTTCTTCTATATCATGTAACTGGATCACAGACCTCGAAAGTCTTTATGTTTTATCTGCAACATTCAGCAGGAGTTCACATGACCACTCTGTGCTGTTTAGCCTAATGAGGAGGATGTATCTGTTAAATTTGTAAAATGCAAAATGAATATGTTTTTTTTTTGTGTTGAAAGGTTTCAGGAAACGACTCGTACATTCAGGGTTGTGCTTTCCATGACGGCTTCGCTCCAGCCATCGGAGTCTTTGGGACAGACGGACTGAACGTTGACGATAACGTTGTCTACCGCACTGTGGGAGAAGGTAAACACTGAACTCTCAAAATGATTGACAAATTCTCTTCAATTTGCACATGGGCAATCCCAGCACTGAAAAGGAACTCTTTAAAGTATTAAATATATTCCCTGTCCAGGTTTCAGAATTTGGGGCAACAAGATAAAACTGAGGAGGAACCTGGTCATGATGACCGAATACAGAGAGCAGCCCTACAACTACAAATGGAACGCTGCCATTGAGGTCCCTCCTCTCAAAATACAATAAAAACCACTGATAGTATTACAACCTGTTGCTGCATTTATGATCTGTTCTGTGTTTTTCAGGTCAATGAGGGGAGAAACGTTGTGCTGCAGCATAACATTGTGGCAGGTTACGAGAGAGTTGCTTATCGTATCGATGGTGAACCATGTCCAGGTGACGGAAATGATTTAACCAAAGTAATAGTGGACATTTCTGTGCTGCCCTGATATTTTCTGAGGTTCTAATCATGTCAGGTGATATTAAATGTGATGAATTTTTTTTTTCAATAAAGTGTCTCATATTAGAGATAATATAACAAATAACAATTTATTGTGGCAATAAATCAATCCACACCCAAAGTTATTTATGCAAGCTCAATGTCAACATTCTCACCTGTCAACTTCAAAGATCTAGAGGAAGTAATTTAGCGCCTAAAGTCTAGCAGTTGTTATGAATATTATGAATATTATGAATTACTCTCTGTAGACTGGCATTTTCCATGCTGTTGTCTCAGCTCTGCTAAAGAAAACGATATGGATCCAGGTACACTTAATAACTACAGACCAATTTCCGATCTCTCTTTTATAAGTAAAATACTTGAAAAAATTATATATAAACTGGATACGTATCTTTCAAATCACAATATATATGATACCAATCAGGATTCAAAACGAATCATAGCACAGAAACAGCTCTCATAAAAACACTGACTCACAGAAAATTTCAGTTTTAGTTCCTCTTGATCTCACTGCTGCTTTTGATTTGGTTGACCATGACATTTTAATTAAAAGGCTCCACGTCTCCGTTGGTTTAACTGGCCGTGTTTTTAAATGGTTTTCATCATACTTGAAGGACAGAAGTTTTCATGTTTCAATAGGTAGTTTTAAATTTACAGAAAGAAAAACCTTCTCTGGGGTACCACAAGGGTCAGTCCTTAGACCATTACTCAATCACATGCTCCCGCTTGGTATTATTGTTAAGAAACACAATATATCCTACCAGTCATATGCCAATAACACACAGTTACTTCAATTTCCTCCGATGATCTCAGTCTTATTAACAAACTAGTAAACGGCATTAACGATATTAATTGCTGAATGTCCAAAAACCTGTTCCAGCTAAATACAGACAAGACTGAGATTCTCAGGGTTGGTCCTTAAAAATTATAGACAAAAGATTTATTTACACCTGGATGCACTCTTTCTGAAATAAAATGATTATTATTTTTTATACTGATCTCAATTTTGAAAATCACATCAATATATCACCAAAAATATCACCAAAACAGCATTTTATCACTTTAGACATATATATCAAAACTTAAAGTCTATTAAGCACTTAATGGTTTAGCTCCTCAGTACATCTCTTGACTTGCTCAATGATCACAACCCCATCAGGCCTCTCAGGTCATCAGGCAGAAGCCTTCAAGCTTTACCTAGAATTAGATGCAGGTCTGGTGAAGGGACCTTCAGTTACTGTGATCCTGCTCTCTGGAATAAACCTGTTTGCCTGATGACCTGAGGTCCAGCACAACCGTGTCCTCATTCAAAAGCAAACTCAAACCTTTTTATTGTCTCAGGATTTTGACTAATTACTCTGTGTGTGTGTGTGTGTGTGTGTGTGTGTGTGTCTGTGTCTGTGTCTGTGTCTGTGTGTGTTGATGCACTTGTATGTCTTATTTGTTTTTGTTGATTGTCTGGTTGTGTTTTCTTATTTCTATTAATGCTTTGTTTGAATGTGTATGCTGTTTTTTATGTAGCACATTGGGTTTACATATAATGAAAGGTGCTACATAAATAAAATTGACATATTTCATAGATCTTGAGTGCTCAGACTGATGAAAAAAGAGGCGGAACAGAAGTCCTCAGATTTTTTTTCTCTGTGACCTCTGCAGGTTATCTGAACAACAATGAGAAGTGGATTCACAATGAGGCTCACGGCGGTCTGTTCGGAGTCTATCTGAACAAAGACGGTTTGCCCGGCTGCAGCCTCATTCAGGGCTTCTTCGTCTGGAGGAGCTTTGACTACGGCATCTACTTCCAGGTCTCAATACGGAACTTCTTCTTTTATGGACACCTTCATTTATGGGCTTCATTCATCCACAAAGCATTGTTCTGATACAAAAAACTGCATCAACAGTGCGGAGTTGGGCCTTTTAATTTTGAGGTCAAGTGATGTTAAGTGTCAGGAAAAGTAAATAAAAAGTGGGTATTTACCATGAGTATTTACTCATATACAACAGAGACCAGATATACAGAGTAAGATGAGCCGCCTGCTGTAATTTAGACAACTGTAGAAGGACTTTAAGCTTTTAATTTACCATTCTTTTCTCCAAATTTTCTAAAAGAGATCATTTGTTTTCACATTTTACACCATACTTGAAAGTCATTTATTAGCATGCAAAAGCCTTGTAGTATTGATAAATGTATCTGCGGTTTGTGTCATTGCCACCATTTGCAATCTGTGTGTCAGCAAATTGCTTTTGTGAAACGGGCACCTGAGTCTCTTTACTGTTACTGTATCTGAAACTCTGGTCTTAATATCAGTGGGTTTTATTCATTTCACAGGGAAATATTTATAAGAGCTGAGTTTATGGATACTGAAATAAAGACCAAGACCAGCAGAATTAAGATAACCTTGATTATTCACAAGAAATGACAACAGATCATCATCTTGTTCTTCCCCTCCCTTCACAGACCATCATGGATGTTATTGTTTCCAACGTGACCCTGGTGGACAACGGTATGGGCATCATGCCTCTCATCTTCGCTCCTCCTTCTCTCTCACACTCATACGCAGATAAAACTGCACATATTCAGGTGAAAGGGTTTATTTAGTTTTCACTTTCCTCAAATATTGGTCACATATAATTTAGTGACTAGTTAGTTTCAGTGACATTTATATTGATAGATTTTATATTCCTCGTGCTCATCTTTTCCCAGAATGCCTTGATTGTTGGCAGCAGCCCGAGCTTCAACTGTTCAGCCACTTTGTCCAGCAGTGACTTTAATATGGTCACCAGCGGCAGCCATCGAGCCCCAAGGCCTCTCAAAGGTACAGTACAAACTGATGCTGCCAAAACAGCATTGCTGCTTTCATTCATTTATCATATAAAGGCCTGGAATGTTTTTGGATTTTCCTTAATTTCTCACTTTGTTTTCTCACTGACCTCTGTACAGGTGGCAGATCTGGAATCTGTTGGCCAACTTTTGGATCTGCACACAACAATGCTCCAATAACGCCCCATCATGTGAATAACAACTACAACGCCATCAAAGGACTGCTGAAAGTCACAGGTGCGTTCATGCTCTGAGTTATAGGAGTAGTAATATTGATGGAGTGATGTTTGCCATCTTCACAGTTAACATATTCCTTATTCCTCATTTCTCTTGCTTCGTTTTCAGACACGACATTCGTCCGTTTCCGAGACATCTGCTCCAGCGAGACTAACTTTGTGTTCATCACCAACCCGATCAACGAGGACCTGCAGCACCCTGTGCACGTTTCAGGCATAACAATGATCGAAAGCACAGAGCAGGCCAGAGTCTTCGTCCACAGGGCTGATGTGAGGTAAATCAACAGATACCAGGCTTGCAAAATCTGCAATGCAATTTCTATATACATGTAACAGTGAATATTATTTTTTAATTGGAGACACACCTGAATAATCCAATGAAAACAGCAGATATAGTTTTTAAAGGAACATGGAAAATAATATTTGATTTTAGTGTTAAAGAATAATCTAAAATGTCTTCCAAGTTGTAAAAAGGATATGCTAATTTTGAGATCTCTGTTTCCTTGAACGCTTCTGACTTAGAGTCTTCACTTGGCAACTGATCAAAGCCAAATCTATTTATTGTTGCTGCTTAAATGTACTGTAGGATTTAAACTGACAATACAAGTGTATTTTTACCTCTACAAATATTTTCGAACTTAAAACAACCGCTTTACGACGTAGATTACAACTTTCTACTGTTTTGTGCATGGTGAAATAAAGTTGATAACTTGATGTTTTTGTGCTTTAGTAAAGCGAACCCATCTGACTGTGTGGACATGGACTGTGACGCAAAGAAGAAGACCTTGTTAAAGGACTTGGACGGTTCATTCCTGGGTGCAGTGGGAGCTGTGGTGCCTCAGTCTGAGTATGAGTGGGGAGGTGATCCCAGGAGAGGGCTGGGCGACTACCGCATCCCAAAAGTCATGCTCACTTACCTCAACGGCAGCCGCATCCCTGTGAACCAGATCGCTCCATACAAAGGTAGCGTGATCGATGGAGGGAATAAAAATCAATGCAAATAAAAAAATATAAAGTTAACATTAATACATTGGTTTATTGGTTTTATACTCAGTGTTTGAAAACCATACAGAGAGTCAAACATTTTATTGTTAAAGATAAAGAGAGAAAATAGAAGAAGAATCATTAAACATGTACTGTCCTGTGTTACCACTCTGTTGACAGGTATATCAGAAAATCATGAATAATAAAAACTAATTTTCCTAAATGCGGTGTCGCTTCTTTCCTTAGGTGTGATCAGGAAAGACTGCACGTACATGAGTTCCTGGCAGAGCTACAAGTGTTTCGGGCTGAACTACACGATGCTGGCGATTGAGAGTCTGGACTCTGACACAGAGACCAGACGTCTGTCCCCCCGTCGCTGTGCTCGGAGACGGCTTTTTGGATCTCATCAACGGTGAGTTGCGTCCTGTAGTTCTGTGTTCTCTGTATATGATTAAAACCCAGAAAAAACTAGAAAATCAGTTTGAAAAAAGAAAACAGAAAGTTTATTCAGTTGTCTTTGCATCCAGGTCCTCAGGATCACGGTTGGTGTTCAGGCTACACCTGCCGGAAGAGAGTGTCTCTCTTCCACAGCATCGTGGCCACCGGTCGCTCCTTCGAGGTCTTCTTCACCAGTACTAGCCCTCAGAAACTTCGCCTCATGATGCTAAACGCTGATCCATCTGAGGTCAGTGCAGAGAGCCAGTCAACAACATTAACAGCTTCACTTTTTAGATTTTCAGGTCAAGTTCAATAACGTTTTTCAGTTGTAAAGTTCTTTAAATGAGACACTTTTTAACTATAATACTTTTTGTTTTTTGATATATGCAGAGCATCATGGTGTCAGTCTTCTACTCCAAGCCGCAGCGGTTGGATGTGTACGTTGACAACAAACTGGTTGCCCCAACTAATGTTCAATGGAATGCTGACAACACTGACTACACCCTGAAGAAGCCCATTTATGCAGGTACTGATGCTTTACACAAGCAGGTTAGGGCCTTCGAAATCTATTTGACACAATCTTACTATGGCGGGTAGGTTTAAGCTGTAGGTGTAATCAAATGTGTGGAGAAGGCATGAACATGTACACATTTTGGTCATGTGTCTTTACATTTGATTGATGATTGAGGATAAAAACAAATCTTTTTCCCTTGATATTATGGATTTAAAAATGGGATGGATGTAGGCTGGTGTTGTTAGGCATGTGGTTAAAAACTGAACAGAACATTGCATCCCCAGTTCCTTCTCTTGCTTCCCTTCCTCGCATCTTAGTCTGTCCCACCGAAGAAGCATGGGAGAGACGCGCAAATCATGGACGAGAGAGGAAACAAGGAAATGGGTTTTTAAAGGGACGAGACATCCTTTCCTCTGAAGCGTCACATAAATGTGTCAGCTTTATGGGCGCAGTTAGCAACGACTTTCAGCTGCACAGCTTCCCGGGAAGGCTGCTCTCGTTTATCCTTGCTCATAGCTCCTCTGTGATCTCTCCTCAATGCTCGCTCCTCAGGGCAGGAATTAGAGCTTTGAGATGGCCTTCACTTACTCACACTTCACACTTACTCTCCTCAATTCCTCTCCTCCCACACACAGGAGATTCAATACGAGGACGAGACGTGAAGAGAGACGAGTCGAGGCAACAGGCATTTAACAAACATGAGACATCTTTGCCTCGGAGCACTCATTAAAAGCGACATCAATTATATATGACATTGGTACAGCTGCATCAGCTGTTCAATGTTTTGTCATAAGCACTTTATGATCTCTGTCAGATGAGCAGAACAGTGTTCATGACAACCTCTAGGCTATATTTGCTCTGAATTCAATTCACAATGTAGCATATTGTGATAAGAATGTACGGATGTTGTACATTTGTATTTGTTTAACACACATACATAGAATATTTATATAAAATAGGCTACATATAGAGAAGGCTATAGCCTATTAATAGCCTTGTAGGGGCTATTTTAGTGTAAACTACAAATGTTTGATTGAAAAGAACTATACAAATAGGCTATGTATATTAATAAACACGCAAACTCACTCTGTCCATATGTTATTTATGCATGGATAAACTCTTCATCCAAATCTGCGGAAGTTGGAATTGAACCTGTGGCAAGGACTGAGCCTTTGCACACTCAACCAGGCAAGCTATCCAGGTGCACCTATCTTTATCTTTCTGTTATCCCTTCAGATCAATACGTCCCCCAATTGAACGCCACTGTGGGCAGCAACTACTTCGACCGGGACTACAAGATGATAAAGGTCATACTAAGAGGCACTAAGCCGGTGGAAATCCGAACTTCCCCGCTTCTCTTCATCTCCTTCGAGCTACCCGCCATGACTGAGGATCAGTTCTTCGGCAAAAGTCTGATCCAGAACCTTGCTGCGTTTCTCAACATTCCCCCAAATATGATCCGAATCACTAACATCATTCGGGGAGATGGAGGCGCACGGCGCAGGAAGAGATCTACGGGCCTAAAGGTGGAGGTGGAGATCATGAAACCTCCAGTCCAGCAAACCACCAACAGCACCAACAGTGAGTGGGAGAACATCAATTTCTGAGCTTATATTGTATTTACAGACTGTTTTTACGTCTAACCTGTAAACATTAGCCCATAAATCCAGATTCTTGTACATCTGTGTGTTTGTGTTTTCTTTGTCGTCTCAGACGATGAGGACTTTACGTTGTTGAAGAGCATCGCTGATGATCTGGGTCAGGCAGCAGTTTCCGGAAACCTCAGTGAGTCCATCGGCTTCAACGTCTCTTCCATGGGCATCATCCAGCCTCCTCCCCCTTCATCTGACCCCAGCTGGAATCAGGTGAACGTCAAGACTTAATCTTAACATCTGCTGAGTAAAACTACACTAAAAAACAATTCTGTCAGGTTTACACAAATGCTGGTTCTATGGTTTTCTGCTTTTATATTTTAGGAGGCCACAGCAGAAGTGACGAGGGAAGAGCCTACAGTGAGCTACGTGTCCAGGGTGAACAATCTGCTGCTGATAAAGGAGCCGATAGCCGGGGAGTTGGTGGGTCCTCTGTACCAGCAGCCCAGTCTCATGGCTGTGGATGAGCAGGTGAGGCAATGATACATCTGGAAACAGGTTGTTCTCACCACACAGCTGCTGCTAAATCAGAGAAATTACATAAACGGGGATGTATAGCAGCTCAGGATCGGATATTATAATATTATTAGGTATGCACCGATGCATCGGCTGGACAGTGGAATAGGCCAATGTCCGCCTGATGGCAGAAGCTGATGTCTATTTTGCCCTGCCTCAATGTTGTTATAACTGGTCTGACTTATACAAAGTGGCCTACCCAGCTTGACAAAAGAATGTTTCTGTGACATTTCTAGCGTAAAACATATTTTTTTTAAACGGAGAAATGACCGACAAAACGACTCAGCCCATGGTAACCACAACATTTCTCCCCGCGGACAGCATAGTTTACCGGCTGATAATGTTAGTATGCAGATAAAGACACACTAACATTAGCTCACCAGTAGGCTGCAGCTTGACTATTCCTGACACTATGACCACTGCCGGAGTGGACGATGATGGAGAAACAACAGAAAATCCTCCAGCTTCCCTGTCGTCACCATGTAGCAACATTTTGCCTTCCCCTGTGAGTGAACAATGTAAACAAACAACCCAACAATGCGTTGCTTCCAGCTGCCTCTCTAAGATGTGGGAAATTTCACATGAGATTTATTTGTTTACCTTGCGCAAAAGAAAACAACAAACATTGGCATTAGCCAAATTCAAATTCTACGTATCAGTATCAGCTGAGAAATTTGAAATCGGTGCATCTCTAATTATTGTTCTGACTGCCACATCCCACTTTGAATACTGCTAGTGACCTTTGTTATTGATCTCCCTGATTTTATGTAATTTCTCTACTAAAATAATACTTTAATTAAGACATTAAAAACCTCAAAATACTAATTATTAAAAATAATTTGGTTTTGTTTTTGAGTGTTTTTTGGATTATTTGACTGATAATTAAGGTTGCTTGAAGAGAAAGCTTACCGTCTTCTGTTCCTAATTTTTTATCGTCAGAGAGCGCATCCTTCTCATCTTGATTTCTGAGTACAGTACTGATAGTTTTATTTTATGTTGATTTAGTGTGCAAAGTCTTTAATTATCATTGCTTCAGGCTGTGTGCTTGATTCTTTTATTTGCTTGCTCAACAAAATGCAAATTGTTTGCTTATCTAGAACCACCTTAAAATATGCATATTATACCTTTTTTAGCCTATATTAGACTGTATATTCACCTTATAATTATATAAACTAGATTAATTAAATGTGTACAGAATTTAACATGTACCAAATTTGATACCATTTTTATTATTTCCCTTAAGTCACCATAAAAATGTTATTCTGGATCAAACTAACTTGACTACCAACATAAAAGTCAATTAACATTTAGAATAGAAGTGGAGTTAATGGGATCCTAACTAATGTGATTTTAGATAACACCAAAAATATTAAAAAATATATAAAAATAGGATAGTTCACTATAAACTAAACACACTAGAAGATTTAACGGTATGTTGAAGAAGCTTCTGTCTATAAACGCTGACTTGTACTGTTGTATGCAGGGTAACTGCGTCTCTGTGGGAGTGACAACTCTCACCGTAACAGCCAGCCTGAAGAACTCCAGTGGTAACAGCGTAGACGGACTGGAAGGAAGCACCACCATCGTATTCAGCACCTGCTGGGCAAACTTCACCGACCTGTCCATTCAAAACGCCGGTACGTCTTCATCATGCTTACAATTGGGAGCATTAAAACATTTTTACAGCAATACATACAATACAAATAACATGAACTGGCTAATACAACTGCCACTTGTAACAAAAGAGTATGAAAAATCCAGTGTAGTGTGACGTAAAGAACTGCATTCACCCAGAGAGGAAATTGAGCTCTTCAGCAAATAAGAACTAAAATAGTAGACAATTAACAACGAAACAAAATCAGCGAAAACTTTTAGTTTTAATTCATCATGAATCATGGAAAGTGAACATCAAATCTTTCATGGGGCGGTTGGATTTATTCATGCACTTTAAAAAGATTTATTAAAAGCTTTGTTTCACACTTTTATTTACAGCAATATGTTGATATGTATGTCATAATAGGCTGTATATTAACTTATTGGGAGAAAACAGGTGGTTCTATGTAAAATCAGACATTGAGCACTCCCATATAGCCAAAATGGCATGATCCTTGTCTTATGAAGCCCAGTTCAGACGAAAGATTGGTCACCAGAGGCTGGTAACGTAAGGGAGCTCACATGTTTCAACAGCCCATAGGAAGTTCGCTTGTAAAGTCAGCTGCAAACTAATAATTATGCAATCATTGGTATAAACTGGCAGGTTTTAGAACGTTGCAGACCAACACGATTCAAGTAGTTGCAAGTATCAACTCGTCTCGTCGCAGATCTTTGGTCTTAACTAGGCTTTACGCCTCTGCGAAGATTCGACTGTGAGATTAGCACTCAAATCAGGCTCCTTCAATCAAAGCATTGAATATTCAACTATTTGGGGTCACCCCTAACTGTCAGTACTGCAGTCTTGGGTTTTATTTTAGGAACATTCCAAAATATTATTATTTTATTATTTTAAAAAAAAGAAAATCTTGGGTGCAGAAGTTGATCAACTTAAGACACAATCAAAAAACATGCAACATGAACCACCACATTAATTACTCATCCTCTCCCTGCAGGTGAGAACCTGACCATGGTCTTCACTCTGAAGGAGTGGGGCACCCAGTCACGCGCCTTCTCTGTCAGAAACACTTCAAGTACTCCAGCCACTGAGGCTCCATCCTCTCTGTCCACAACCCTACAGCCCACTACTAGCAACACTTCAAGTACTCTGACTCCAACCACTCAGTCTCCATCCACTCTGTCCACAACCCAACAGCCCACTACTAGCAACACTTCAAATACTCTGACTCCAACCACTCAGTCTCCATCCTCTCTGTCCACAAACATACAGTCCACTACCAGCAACACTTCAAATACTCTGACTCCAACCACTCAGTCTCCATCCTCTCTGTCCACAAACCAACAGTCCACTACCAGCATGAGCACCTCAAGCTCCAGCTCAACCGTGTCTGCCGGCAGTCTGTGTCTGGTCAGCGTCATCTACGCTGTGGCCTGCTGCTTAGGTGGCACCCCCATATGTTAAATTGTTCTGTGAATTTAAGAGGGTTTATGAAGGATACCTCAACACAAACAAGTCTGCTAAATGAAAAATGTAATCCTTAAATATATTATGCACATGGGTGGTGTTTCGTTTCCTGTGGTTAATTTTTAATTAAGATTTAGTTAAATGATTGGGATGGGGTTAAAATATATTTTTTTCCTTCTGGTGTTGTGTGAATGTCTGTTTGATATGAATACACTTTGAGTGTAAGATCCAAATAGGTTTTCTATCTTAAAACAGACTGTAACAACATGAAGGAAAATATGAAGATTTCATGATTGATTTTTAGAAACTATGTTCTCTTTTCAATAAATTCTATTTTTCATCAATATACAACATCTTTATTGTATCAGTGTCACATTTTCTAAAACTGAGTGAAGGCTCTGTCCATGGTGCTGAAGGAAGCTGATTGGCTGAATGTTTCCTCCGTTCCAGCAGGGCGATATGTTTGCGCCTCACTAGAGGGCGGGAGACTCCGTGGTAAGTCCTAATGTCATGCTGCACTGAGGTGCAGTGGCAGTGATATTTAAAGTCCAGCTTGAACAGAGAGAAACTTCTAAAAAAAACGTAGGAAAAGAAATCCCAAAATAAGAGCTATTTTGGTTTTGTAGAAGCAGAAGTGGGTGCCCGAAAATGCACCAAAAGATGACGAGCGTCCTTTCAGCGCACATCTGCCTCTCCGGGCTATATAGAGGGAGGTGACGGCCGACAGAGGAACAATTAGTTTTACAGCCTTTATTTGCGCCCTCTATTTAGCCTTAACGATAACAGTACAATGTGGGCGTGTTCTCGCCCCCCCTTTATTTTCTTCTTCTTTTTTTTTTACTTTGCACCGCCTGGCCTTCGAAACGGTGCGCACTTTGCGGAGCAGCCACTTGCTGCAGAGTGGATGCAGAGTTCAGCTCCGGCTTTGCCCGTGGTCCCCGCGGCCACAGCTCAGGCTCCGTCTCTGATTCAGGACGAGACCAGAGGATGGATCTCTATCACTGTGCCTTTCTCTGCGGGGCTCTGATGTTTGTTTGGGAAATCCCCTGTTTTCACACTCTTGCTATTTTCCCTCCAGCTGCCCCGAAGGGCAGCAAGGTGTCGAGGACTTTTGATGGACAAGAACCTTCTAAGTATTTCAAGGATTTGTACGCACCGCCATCCATCGACAGAAACAATAAAGCAACATCTAAAGACTCAATTGAGCCTCATGACTACATGCTGTCTATTTACAAGACCTTCTCCACGGCAGAAAGACTGGGGCTCAACGCCAGTTTCTTTCGTTCTTCTAAAGCTGCAAACACTATTGCAAGTTATGTGGACAGTGGACAAGGTAGGCTGTATGGAGCTTTACTGTAGGCTCTGTGTATGTGTGTGTGTGTGTGTGTGTGTTCGCGCGCGCGTGTGCGTTCATGCGTGCGTGCGCGCAAGAGGAAGCGAGAGGTAAGGTTTGTGCATGCAGGTAGGATTGATTGCATGATTCATACTTTCTCTCCCATATTAATTCAGTGCAGACAATAATGGTATTTTTCCTGTTAGATTTCACATCTCTGTGGTATGCACATCATCCCCATGAGAATGCATTTGACCCTGCTGTTTTAATGCTTTCCACAGATGACCTCCCACTCTCCCCTCTGAGGAGACAGCAGTATCTGTTCGACGTCTCAACGCTCTCCAAAAAGGCGGAGGTGCTGGGAGCCGAGCTCAGGATATACACCAAAGTGTCTGGGAATTTCAGGATATCGGAAACAGAGCCCATCGACATCCAGCTCCTCTCCTGCCACGACCGGCAGCTGCTCGACTCCAAAACATTGGACTTGCAGGATTCCCAAAGGCCAAAGTGGGAGGTGTTGGACGTGTGGGAAATATTCAAAGAGCAGCAGCACCTGAGCCAGGGGAAGCACTTCTGCCTGGAGCTCAGGGCCATGCTGGACAACCCAGAGAGGGAGCTGGACCTGCAGCTTCTGGGCTTGCACAGGCACGGCAGGCCTAAGCAGAAGAAAGCCATCTTAGTGGTGTTCACCAGGTCTAAGAAGAGGCAGACCCTCTTCAGTGAGAGGAGAGAGGGGAGAGCGTTGCTGGGTCTGGAGAGGAAGGCCAAAGAGAGAGGCCCTGGCTCCAAAACCAGCAGGAGAAGGAGGACGGCTGCATCCAAAACCCGCCACGGGAAGAGACACGGCAAGAAGTCCAAATCCAGGTGCAGCAAGAAGCCGCTGCACGTCAACTTCAGAGACCTGGGCTGGGACGACTGGATCATCGCCCCGCTGGATTATGAAGCGTACCACTGCGAGGGGGTGTGTGACTTCCCCCTGCGCTCCCACCTGGAGCCCACCAACCACGCCATCATCCAGACTCTGATGAATTCAATGAACCCCAGCAACATGCCGCCCAGCTGCTGTGCCCCGTCCAAACTCAGCCCCATCAGCATCCTCTACATCGACTCAGGAAACAATGTGGTCTACAAACAGTACGAGGACATGGTGGTTGAGTCTTGTGGCTGTAGGTAGTAGATCTGCCTTATGTTGGTCAGGCTCTCTGGTTAGTGGGAATCAAACAGCATCACAGTCTGTGCGTTGGCGAGGCTGCACCTGAAATATAGAAAACTTGCTTGATTTGTTTGGCAAGAAATATTCAGTGATGCATTTGAGAACCATACACCCAACAAGGTCATGTTTATTACCTCAAATATTTGTTTTCTTGTTTTTTTTCTGTATGTTCTGCCCACTTCAACACTACAGCGACTGCATATTCATGGATATATGATAAGATACACTTATCAAATCAAGAAAAAAAATGTAAGAAATAGCTCAACATACGTTTCTTAGTTTTCTTTTAAGAGTTAGATGAGAAGATTGATACCACTTTCACACAAGAGTGGTATTGATCTTCTCATCCAACTCTCAAAAGAAGGCAAATCCTTTCCAAACATATTGAACCACTCCTTGAAGAGTGAGAGTCACATTTAATATCCCCCATTTAAGTAAAATAATTGTAAACTCTTATAGAAATATTGTCAGTGCAAAAATGAAAAATGATTTTATCTATTTTACCAACCACTGTTTGGCCCATGGGACACAAGCACTATGTTCAACTTTAATGGACTGTTAGTATTATCACAGGTTACATGAATATGAACATTTAATATATGTGATGTTAGATTACACTAAACACACTGTATTATATCCTATCCTATTGTCAAAGCAGTCTGGCAGTCCAACAGTGTAATCCAACAAGTCCTCCAAACCATAGGTCGGGTTTTGGGGTCTTATGTAATTATTCTTAATAACTTTATGTCCAAATTAATTACAAGGTTCCAATGATCAAAAATAGTCAAACCCTTTATTATTAATTTAAGATATTGATTATACATTTATGGCCTGTTACTACTACTAAACTAAATAATAAACTTCAGGTAAACATTTTTTTCCCATAATGGATGTCTTGAGTGACTTCTCTGCCATGACTAAAAAAAATGCAGATTTTCAGCACTTCACATGGCCTACGACTCAGGGAACGTCCTCGAGTGCTGGAGAGAATGTGAAGTCCTTTTGTTTTTCACATTGACCCACCATTGGTACATTTCCACAAAAAGCCAGCACAGGGTTTATCACCAGTTTTCTTTTTTGTTGAGGAGATACATAATTTTGTCTGTGATGCACTGATGTTCAAAGGTACCATGTGTAAATATTTGGAAATAATAATTTATGTTCTATAAATAAGTTATTTCATTTTTTATTGTCCGCTTTGTTCCGTTACAACTTCCAGATGACATGAGTCACACTTCTGGTTGTTCAGAACAAAGAAACCTTTTTCTTTTTTTAGGCTATGCTGTTGTTTAAAATATTAGAAGCACATTTTAGCCTCTCATATTTTGTTTTGCATTATTTACTGGAATCTGAAAATAATATATTATACTGACTGTCAGTAAGATGAATGGATAATTCATCTCTTTGCTCTCTTGCATTAAACCTTATACCAGCAGACAATTAATTGATAATGTATTTTTACACAGTAAAATGTTTAACCATATGAATTCTTATAAAACTGTGTGAACTGTAAGATGTATAGAGTAACAGGAAAATTAAATGGTCTTGAACTTAAAATCTTGTTGTTAAAGTGTTAACTTTACTAAGACTTGTACTTTTTTGGGGTCATTTCACCTCAGTTTATTAATGCTAATACTACTATTAGTTGTGGTGCCTGTTCTTGGTGAATTGCAGACTAGGTCTTTACTAATCAAGTCATTAACAGCTTCTATTAAGGTTAAATCAGTCAGACTATTTGGTGGACTGTAACTTTAAATGATCTAAGTGCTCAATCAGTTTAGTTTTTAATTGTCCTGCTCAAAATTTGGCTTCAAGCATAGCAAAAAAAGACATATCAAAAGAGACTCATGCATCAGTCTCATCTCTATCCGTTCAATATGAAGCTACATCCAGTAGCTAGTTAGCTTAGCACAAAGACTGTAATCAGACAAAACTTCTAGCTTGGCTCCGTCCAAAGGGGACAAAATCCACCTACTAGCAGCTCTAAAGTTCACCAATTCACACCTTATGTTAAATTTCTACAAAAAGTGTAAAAAATAAAAATCTTATCTTTATAGATGCTGGTCGGTGAATTTTGCTAATACTGGACATCGCCAGGCTAGCTGTTTCCCCCTGTTTTCAGTCTTTATGCTAAGCTAAGATAACTAGTGACATATATATTGTACAGACACAGAGAGTAGTATTGATCTTCTTGTCTAACTCTCAGCTAGAAAGTGAATAAGCAAATATCCCAAAATGATAGATTGATCCTTTAAGAGCTGGAACGTATTTGTCTTTTGCCAGACATCTAACAATGTCTGAAAGTGTAAGCTGTTGTTGACCTTGTTTTGTTAAAGGTACACCTTAACCTCCTATTGATCCATTTATCCAAGCGGTCAGGAGCTTATAGCCTCATTAGGGTTCCTCTATGGTGTTAAAGGGACGAGCAGGGTGAGTGACAGTTTGCAGGGTGAAGACACGGTCAACAGACAAGTGGAAAGTGCGGCATCTTCCCTGGGTGGGCTGTGTTTCTCTGTGTGACAAATAAATTGGTGTGCAGATGTAGGGACTGACCCCCCCCCCCAACACACACACTTTAGTCTAGAGCCACATACAATGGCAGTGGAGGATCTCAACATCAGATTAAGCATGCCTTTTCCTCACTAGGGTCAAAGGTCAAGTGGGGCATTGTCTATGTGCACTGTGGACATTAAACAACGTACACGTCCCCGTAGAAAAGGGCGGCAATCAAGAGGGGAGGGGGGAGGGGAAGGAATGTGTGTGATGCTCTCCGAGGGCCTCGCTGTCATTCCCCCAAACAACAAGGTGAGATATAAAAAAGGGGCGGCCAGTTTGAAGCAGCTGCTCTGAACTGCCAGCGGAGGACAAAAGACTGGAATGTACTGCCTCTATAATGGCGTATGGAGGCGTTTCTGCGTTTCTCACTGTGGCAGATTTGCTGTGAGATGGAGAAAAAATATTTGCAGGGGTAACAAAGCAGAGTGTAAATCGAGTTCAGAATTCAACAGTTGTTATGGGGGGGCGGGGGAGTTCTGAGTTTTTCTGTGATGTTAAATGTTTCACACATGTCCAGAGTGCAGTCAAGAGGAAAAGAAAGCTAAGAAGGGATAAGGAATGAGCACAGTGACCGAGATCTGGAGCAAGATAGTTTACCACATGTGATGTTTGTCCAAGAAATCTCAAGACAGCCACAGCAAAAGGAAGAAAACTTTCCCGTGAACTATTTACTTGATATAATTCCAACACGTGTCTCCTTTGTTCGGTTTTAGTCGCAGGCAAAACTGATGTGTTGTCATCTTGACCTCTGTGTTTGCTCTGGTAAATGCAGCCTGTTAGAGACTTCAGAGTGGAAATCCTCTCTGTGGACTCCGATGGCAGCAGGCTCAAAGCCCTCTGACTGACACACGAGGGAAGTGACTTATTACTCCTTCTGATTGTTGAGTAAAATTTAGAGACTGTTTATGTGTTGACTTTGCTGCATGGTTTTGCTCTTTTCAGGTTTCGCCATCCTCTGATTCCCAGTAGGCTTTTTTTATGTCTAGGTTCAAACTGGGCTAAATGTGATTAAAAAAGTTAATATGCATTATATGTAATCAATGTATCAACAGCACTAAAATGACCATATCTTGATGTGAAGCAGGTCCTAAATACATGTTGAAATAGAGTCATTGAAATGCTGTTGAAGCAACAGAAAAACTTTATTCATCAAAACATCTTGATGTTGTAGCTGGTTTAGGTGAAATGTGTTGAGTAGTTTACTGTCTTTGCAGGGATCCTTTGAAGATTTGTACTTAGGACAATACAAGTAAATAATACACTTACTTGCCAATTTATTAGGTAGGTTTTTGAGCATCAGACACTTACATTCTGGTGATTTCTTATGCACCAAGTTGTGCCTTTTCTTTATCAATGTGTGGTGGAAACAATGGTACTTCCTGCTTCAACCTTGGATAGTTGCATCATTGTCTCATTCCATTTAGACAAAAAAGTGTATTTGGCAAAAACTGCTTTTTTTGTTCAAGCTGCTAATGAGTGGAACCTCACCCCCATAACCATCAGAAAATGAAATACATATAGTACATTCAAGATCTAGTTAAAAATGTGTCTCATTGACAATCAGAGGTGTCAACATTACCAATAACTTTCAGACCTGATCTTGCTGCCCTCTGCTGGCTTCTTGCCTTGTGTGTGTGTGTGTGTGTGTGTGTGTTCATGTCTTTGTCTGATTGTTGGTCAGCTAAGTTTTAATTAATGTGTTAATAGTACTTTTACCATGTATTGTAATTGTTATATTGTTGTGTAAATATGTAATTTTACTTCTTTTAGGGTGACTTTTACCATCTGTCGTGGGACTACAGATGTAAAATAGCCTTTTGGCTAACTCTGGCATAGTGACAGAAACATTCATTAATATGCACTGTCCCTGTAATAAATAAATAAAATAAAATAAATAATAATATTTACCGGAGGAATTGTTACTTCTATGAGTTGCTTACTAGTACTACTCAAAATAAATGTCCTCTGCTGCTTTCATGGGCGGGCAAATGCACGTGGTCCAAATAATAAGGGGGGACGTGTCCCCTGCTTCCCCCCTAAAAATCTATACCTACACCAATTTTAGCTTTGTACACCAAGCTAAAATGAATAAAGTCTAATACAACAGTCATGCAATAAATCATATCTCCATGAAGGTGAGGACTCAACTTTCTGATTGTTTTGAAGAATGTAGTTTGTGGTGCTGTTGAACAGAGAGGTGTTTCTGTTGTTTATATGTTGTTTTATAAAAAGGTTTGGCAAAATAATGGATTTTTCTGATTAAATGTAAAAGTAGTCTGTGATTTAAAAGTCTAAATTCAATCTAGTCTAAATTTGGGCTAAGGGTTTAGAAATTAACAATATAAAATTAAAAAAAAAAATACTTTGAAACATGAACGATAAATAATTTGTTTGTTTGGCTTTGTTTTTGCCCATATTAAATGAAATGGGGCTAATTGCCACAGAGCTAGTCTTTAGTACTTTCCTTTTCTGGACATTTGTCTCAGACTTGATTGAAATATAAGAGACGTTTAGGGACATTTCTGCCGGGGTGCTGACTGATGCAGACTCCGAACAGAAGAGGGATTACACAGTTCAGTGAGAATGCAAAAGGTGACTCGTCTGTGGGTCATTGCTGCTGACAAACAGTGTATTCTTGAATGTCACTCGGAACAACAGAAGCCCTCTCAGGGTTTGGATGTGTGTCTTTGTTGTGGTGATATTATGTAAGCACATCAGTGACTCACTGTGTCCCTCACATTATGTACAAATTCTGAAAAAAAATCCATGTTTCAGGAAATAAAAGATAAAAGATGTGCAATTGGACGTCAATTGAACTGTGACGCCATTTTGAAAAGTTGTAAACCTACATATGCAATTGTTTTCCTAGATGTCCCTGCAGCTGGTTGCACTGCTGCTTATAATCTGTATCAGCTGGGAGGACTTTTCTCATGTCTGTCTTTGCATTGCAGCCTTTTTGGGACAAATCCATACATTAAAAAAGCGATCAAGTGATTTCACCCTGCACATTGGCATGTGTAAGTGTACAGTATTTAAACAACTCACAACAAACTGACAACAACGTTAGTTTGTAGTGTGCAGTTGGGATTTGACTGGTGCCACTTATTCGCTTCCATCAGTAGAAATTACAACGCCCCCATCTCCCCCTCCATCAGCAGGATGACTGAAACCTGTAATGATCCTAAATATATATATAAGCAGATGGAGTTAATTAGTCTCTTCCTTTGTGTTGGGTTTGGTTTTAGTGTTTATCTCTACACAACACAACATTTCTCACTCATTCATGCGATGCACACTAATGAATGGTAATTGTCTGTTTTGTTAAATGTATCTTCAGTTAAAAGCCATGTTTTCAAGTTCACCTACTCGTCCTTTCCTTGAACTGAGATGTGAAGTAACTGGAGGCCTGAAACTGACACAAACAACAACATTTCATATTAGAAATTGGAAATACCTAAGCAGAGATCTAACATTCAACTTGATTTGTGTTTCTTTTGTCAACGGGTTTCAGATCTGTGATGTTATGCAGAAGCCCTGCAATGTTTCTCATGCGTTTTAGTTTTTATTCCTACAGCCATTTTGCAAATATTCATATTTTTGATAAGTGGAGGGTCATATTGTACTACTAAAAAAAACAAAATGATAATGAAATCACTAGAACAATTGTTTTGTCAGGTTGCTCATTTCTCTTAGGAAGAGCCATATTGTAAAAATGTTGCCTTTTAATTTGTTTGTATTAAGTGGTTGGCTAGTAATACCTGCACTTCTTTCCTCTTTAAGTTCAAAGAAAGGAATTCAATTTCACATGTAGTTTTTTCCGATTGCTAAAACGACACAGGTCACAACTGGAGCTACATGTTAAAAACTCTAACTACAGTCTGCTCTACCAACAGTCACCTGAGCTGAACAGTTCACATCACAAAACTCATTCCCAGCAACACAACTCCTAACACACGTCTCAAAACAGGCTCAGTGCAGCCAAACACTATGAACAATCCTCATCTAGATAACACACACACACACTCTCAGTCAGAACACACTGAGAATAAAAACACTACGGCATCAAACACCAGTGCAGAACTTACAAACTTTCTCATCTTACATTTCAAACAATTTGAGTGACTTTACACTAGTCAATAGTTTCTTTAAAGAAAAGATATAGATTTTACAATACACCAACAAAAAACTAAAGGTGCATTAGAGTAACAAAGAGCAGTGTGACTGATCCTGCCTCTCTCCAGCATCACGCAGCACGTTTTCTTCATCACATTGGATGTCTGCATCATCTCAAAATACTAATGAATGTGGTGTTTTCGTCGTTTTCATTACTTTTTTTGAAAAACAGTAAGAACACAGTTTTACAGTTTATACATTTATTTTCTTTGCTGTGTATATAACCTCAGACATTTGACCTGGACATATTGGTATCTTTGCTCTTTTATCTGTTTCTCTCAAATGGTACGGTGTATAATTATTTACTGTAAATTAAAAATGAACTAGAGTTTGGTACACATGAACTGCTGCTGTGCAGACTGTAGTTAGAGTTAGAGTTTTGCACATGTGACTCCAGTTGTGCCCACTTTGGTTTAGCAATCTTAAAAAACTGTAAATCAACACTCTTCCCCATCTGAAGCCTCACATCTGTCCTTTTCTCTCTCTTATTTCTTCACGCTGTAACGTCTCTCTCTATATATATCTCTATCTGAACACATGTACTCTGGATACACATGTTGTGTTTCTACACTTTGAACAAGATCCTCTGGTTTAGTTCTCATAATAAATCTCTCTGGTCTCTTACAGGTTTCATGAGAGGGCAGCCGGGGCAGATCCACATTTTTTCAACATCTTAAAGACACACATTATTCACAACACCTCATAATGATAAAGTTTTATAGAGACTGGAAACATCCTGATACCACTCCTTCTTCACTGGTGCACTTGAGGGAAAGAGCCAGTAGAGGTGTGTGTGTGTGTGTGTGTGTGTGTGTGTGTGTGTGTGTGTGTGTGTGTGTGTGTGTGTGTGTGTGTGTGTGTGTGTGTTTTCTGTGTGTGTGCGTGCGTGCGTGCGTTAAGGATACAGAATGCTGACATCAGAGTGCTAACATGTTCTACATGGCAACATTTGCTATTTAGCACAAAAGTACAGCTGAGGCTGATGGGAACATCAGTTTTGCAGGTATTTGGTCATAAACCAAAGGGTTGGACAAAGTGAAATTCTGACCTGATGATGGCACTAAAGGAAATGTAATGGGATTATCAAAGTCATGAAAATTCATCCTCTGGGGACCATGAATGTGTGTGCAAAATGTAATGCCAATCCATATAATAGCTTTTAAGATATTTTAGTTTGGACCAAAGTGGTGGACCAGCACTGCCTAACAACACATTTCCCATAATGCATCTAAAAACATCCCTCACCCATAGACTGTAAACATAAAGTCTTAATGGTGCGTTCTGGAAGTCGGAAGCTGGAGCTGAGAATGAGGTCACACCTGAGTTGACAGTGTTCCAGTAACAAGTCAGAAAACTGTTATTTCACCGTGGTTAGGGTTTGCTCTAGCCAGGTTAGCCATTGTTAGCAATACCAGTTGATAACAAGTCATTGCGCTGTATTTTGCACATAAGCATAATGAATGAAATAACCCTTTAAAGATGTATATGGTGAACACTTGAAAATGAATTTGAGAGAAAGAAAGTGAGAAGAAATTGAGAGAAAAACACATAGGTGTGTGTTTGTGTGTGTGTGTGTGTGTGTGTGTGAGCTCCCAGTGGCCCATCAGTCAGGTCTTTTGGCAAAAGAACAAACCGGGCAGTTACTTTTTAGCGGGTGTTCCCTTCTGCTCCTCTCCACAGCCTTTTACTGTCACACAGGGATCTAAATGATGAGGACACGCAGAACATGCAGATGTTTGCAATATCTCTCTAATATGAACTCTCTCATACGGATGCACCTGGCTCTGATTTGTCTGAGATAGAGCATGTAGCGTGTGCACTTGACATCAGTTTTTTATGTGTGCAGAAAGATACTTAAAGGAAAGAGAGAAGAGGAGGATGAGGAGGAGGAGGAGGAGGAAAGAGGGGGTGTAAGTAAAAACAGAACAACTGTTGCTCACACGCCCGACACAGAATGATAATCAGGGCCCGGGCTGCTTTTGTACATGAGCAGCTTTGGTTTTGGGTGACAGCGCTGGTAGTGTTGTTTTACAGTCAGTCTGCAGTTGGAAATAAAAACCAGACGAGGTGGGCTCCACGGCCAAAATCTGTCCCCCCGGTAATTAAAAGTGCCTGCTGAGATCTGGCTTTACTACACGCAGCCAGATTACTGATGATCACTGGCCGATCACATCAAAAGGAAATGACACAGGACACAGGGTGAGCCATTAGTGAGTAGATTTCCACAAAAAGATCACAGGCAGTCATTGGGCGGTTGATTACCTACAGATTGTCTGTTCTATCTCCACCTTTCCATCCGCAGGGAGACACTGAAACTTATTTTTAAAATCCTCCTTCTGTGGTAAAACTCCATAAAGGTGAAATGTGCAATGCCACAATGATTGATTTGATGCATCATTAAATCTTACATGTTTCTTTTTTGTTTGAGGCAATTAAAGCTAGACTTCATAACTTTTGTCAAATAGTGGCCTCTGTGTCCACCAGTGGTAATTACAGGATGAAAGATTCTCTTAAAGCAAAGGTGGAGGATATTGTGGGTAATACACCCTCATTTTGCTCTCATGTCTGTGCTGTAAATATATAAAGGTGCAGCCAGCAGCCAGTTAGTTTAGTTTAGCATGAAGACTGGAAACAGGGGGAAACAGCTAAGCCTTGCTCTGTCTAAAGGTATCCAAAATTGCCTACCAGCACCTCTGAAGCGTACTAATGAACATGTTACATCCTGTTTGTTTAAAAAACAGAAGAGTTAAATGACAGTTGAAATATATAGAGCATCAATTCATGCAGTGATTCAAAATACTGTTTTTCTAAAGCATTGCATATGTAAATATGATACCTGCAAAAACCAATGAGACCTTTTCATATATCAAAAAGTGATTTGAAATAGTATGCATTTGTGAATGAGGTAAATTCCTTCCTATAGAAGCCCCTTAGAATTATAATCAAACAGAGAACCAATTTGTGCTTCAATCTCTAACATATTAAAAGAAAAGGGAAGATTCCTTTTTATCCTTTTAGATCAGCTGAAGAAGTAAAGACGAGAAGGAATGGACAGAACAAGAGTTTTGTTCAGATCGACTACATTTTCTAAAACCTTTACATGAAGTCTGAAAGTCAGTGTGTCATCAAAACAAAACTTTTATAGAGTTCCTATAAACTTTGACCTTTTTGAGACGAGGGATTTTTTATAAGAGAAAAGCAATATTTTATGAGCCCTTCTTTTCTCACGCTGAATGTCAAATCTTAATCTGAAAAGTGAGTGCTGCCATCAGATAAATGTAGTAAAAAGTATAATATCTCATACAACTGAGCAAACTCTCTCCGACGATGAAGGCCACGAGAAAGAAAAACAGGTAAGTTGATGTTGTGAGATTTATTTTTGCTGCTATTTCCAAAGTCAAGAGTGAACCTTTAAACTTTATAGTATTTCTCTCCAAAATGCAGTGTAGATGAGGAAACCTCCAGAAAATGCTCTTAGTTACTTACTAACTGTTAAAGTGCATTAATGAAAAAGAAATAATTCATATTTCAGCCAGTGTTAATCAATTTTAACTTCTCAAAATACTCCCAAACCTTTAAACCTATTGTGTTTCAGATGAACATGGACAATGACTTGCTCTATTCACACATGGGCTTAATCAGACATTAGGTAGTCTTAGTTTGTATAGGGAGGGAAAAGGTTGGTCCAGCTGATTTGAACATTTGCATTCTCACACACAGCTCCTCTGGGTCATATCTAGATACGTTCAGGGTTGCTGTGCAGTTGTGAACAGGGATTTAGTAGCTGCATTAAAAAAGAAAAACCTTACATAGGTTTCCTTCAATTGTAACCTCTCAATAAACGTACAAACCTTGAAACCTACAGTGTTTTAAATCAAGAATTCACCTGAGTCTTTCTCTTCTTCAGATATTCATTTTGAACACCTTGTTAAATGAGTTGCAGGTGCAATCAGTAAGACAACACCCCCTTTTAAACCTCTGCACAATTACTCTCCTTACTGTAATTTATTCCTCTTAAATACATGGGCGAGTGGCGTTTGGGCAGACAGAGAGGGGGAGCAGAGACTTTGGGTCAATAAAAATCAAAAAAGCAGTTATTGACTTTGAAGCCCTTGGCCGTTTGAGGGAAACCTGAACCGGGCCGATTGTGGTGAGTTGCTCTGGTTGAGGCCGAAGAGGAAATGCAGTGTGACACTAACAGGCTGAAGGAGGAAGTGTTGATGGACTGAATTAAATAAGGGGGGTGAGGAGGGGGCTGAGGGGGTGATGGGTGGGTTTGTGGGGGCATGACACTAATGTTTTCCATTGACAAGACGGAAAAGCCCCGCTGCTATGCCACACACACACACACACAGAGTCATAAATTCATGCATTTATTCACAGGGAACGTTCACTTGGAGCCGGCAGCGGGGGCACTTTCCCATGCATACTTTAAGGAAAACATACACAAACATTTGGTTTAAACTGAAGCTTGAAGTCTGATTGACGGGTGAAAGATCCATCCAATCAACATTTACCAAACTGTTCGGGTACACAGTTTCCCAGAGCAGTTTGATTAAAGACTAAAAATGACCATCAGTTGCCTGGATTGATAGAAAATAATAAAGATTTATACATATTTCAGGCTACTGAGACTCAAAGGTACAAAAGCTGTCTGTTTCCAATTAGGGCTTTAAAGCAGTTTGAGGAAATGTGTGGTAACTTCAAGAGGAAATATTTTACATGTCATGGATGTAATAGAGGAGCATTGTACTTTGTATAAACTGCTGGATCTGGGTTTTATCTGCACACAGAAAAAAATGCAGCAGTGAAAACAAAGACGGAGTAAATGTGGAGGGGGTGTTGATGGGAAAAACAAGCAGATGCTGAACAGAGCAGGAGCCCAAGTATGTTTAAATAAAAAATGTCACCTTAAAAGTTTATGTGTGTGGGGCACCTGGGTAACTCACCTGGTAGAGGCTCAGTCCTCAACGCAATGGCCATGGGTTTGGTTCCGACCAGCGGCCCTTTGCTGCATGTCATTCCCCCCTCTCTCCCCTTTCTTGTCTAAGCTGTCCTGTCAAAAATAAAGGCCTAAAATGCCCAAAAACTTATGTGAAAACAAAAATGCCCCAAAGTGATGCTGCAACAGTAGAATCATCAAAAGCAACATTGAGGAGTGCACTGTAAAAGGTAATTTTATTGAAATGTAGAATAATATCAACGTATTAAACAAAAGTTTAATATTTGATGTTTTTTTAAAAAGAAAAGTCATGGGATTGTATGTTAAAAAGTCATAGTATATGTATGTCGATAAAAGTCGTATTATAATATTTTGAAAAAAAGTCATTGTAAAGTATGTTGAAAAGAGTCATGAAAAAGTCATCATTTATTATGTTAAAAAAGTCATAGTATAATATGCGGAAAGTGATTAAACAGTCATAGTATAGTACGTGGAAAAAAGTCATAAAAGGTTGACATATAGTATAACGAAAAAAGTCATAGTATAGTATGTAGAAAAAAGTGAAAGAGTCATAGTATAGTATGTTGAAAAAGTGATAAAAAAGTCATTGTATAGTATGTCAAAAAAAGTGATTAAAAGTCATAGTGTTGAATGGTGAAAAATGTTATGGTATATTGAAAGTGATAAAAAAAGAGGAGTCCTTTGCTTGTCATTCCCCCTCTCTCCCCTTTTATGTCTAAGTTGTCCTATCAAATAACAAAAGGGATAAAAAGTGATTAAAAAGTCGACGTATAGTATGTCAAAATAAGTAATAAAAAATCATAGTAAAGTATGTCGAAAAAAAGTCTTAAAAAAGTTAAAAAGCATGTCAAAGAATTGAACCTTCATCCTTAAAACCTCGTTTCATCTTTTGCAGCTTATGTTACTGCACTATTTGTGAAGCTTGTAATGCACTTGTTTGGAGTTAGTGTTTATTGTTCAAATTACTAGAGACAAAAAAAGCTGTGAAAATTCATTGTTTAGAGTGTCAAAAAAGTGAAAAAAGCAATAGCATAGTATGTCAGACAAAGTCATAAAAAAGTCATGGAAAAAAGTCATAAAGAATTCGTAGTATTGAATGTCGAAAAAGTCTTTAAAAAGTCATTGAAATGTATGTCATAAAATGTATAAGAAAGTCAGAGTGTAGCATGCCAGAAAAAGTCATAAAAAAGTCGACATAGTATGATGAAAAACTTCATAGTATAGTATGTCAAAAATAGTCATTAGAAAATTATAGTACAGTATGTTGAAAAAAAGTCATAAAAAAGTCATAGTATAGTCCGTCGTAAAAAAATGTATACTATATGTCGAAAAAAGTCTTTAAAAAATTCATAAATGTCAAAGAATTGAACCCTTGACATCCAAACTTAACTTCATCTAATGCGGCTTATCTCACTGAGCTATTTGAAGCATGTGATGTACTGGTTCGGAGTTGTATTTATCGTCCATGTTACTGGAGACAATAAAAGTTTTGTATGTCGAAATAAGTGATAAAAAGTCATAATATAATATGTCATAACAAATCATAGTATAGTATATCATGAAAAAGTCATAGTATCCTATGTTGAAAAAGGTACCAAAAAAAGTGATAGTAAAGTATGTCGAAAAAAGTAATCAAAAAGAAAAGTACAGTATTTTGAAAAAAAATAAAAAGTGATAGTATAGTCTGTCAAAACAAAGTCTTAAAAAAGGTAATAAATGTCAAATAACTGAACCATTGACCTCCAGTCTTCATTTCACTGGTTTGGAGTTGTATTTATCGTTCACGTTACTGAAGACAAAAAAAGTCGTGAAAAGTCATAGTATGATGAAATAAGTGATAAAAAGTCATAGTACAGTATGTAAAAAAATCACAAAATGTCATAGTATATAGTATGTTGAAACAAAGTCATAAAAAAGTGATAGTATAGAATGCCAGAAAAAAAGAGATAGTGTAATAGGATGAAAAAAAGTTATTGCATGTCAAAGTATTTATCATTAACGTTATTGTAGACAATAAAAGTCATAAAAAGGCAAAATATAGCATGTCAAAAATGAGTCATAGTATAGTATGTCATGAAAAAATGATACCATCCTATGTTGGGAAGGAGAGGGTGCAGTGGATAGAGCACATGCCTTTGGTCTGAGAGACTGGACTTCAATTCCCACTGTGATACATGAACCAATCTGTCCTTGAGCTTTTCCACAAACTATTACTTTTTCGACATACTTGGCTTTCTATAACTTTTTTTTTCAACATACTGTAGAATACTATTACTTTCTAATGACATACTACACTATGACTTACTATACGGTGGCTTTTTATCACTGATTTTGACATACTAAACTATGACATTACACAACTTTTTTTGTCTTAAATGATAAATACAATGCTGAACCATTACATTACAAGCTTTGCAAATAGCTCAGTGATAACCATCAATAGATGAAATGAAGGTTGGAGGTCAAGGGTTCAATTATTTGACATGACATGCATCAAAGAGTTTTGCAAAGGTGCCTATATTTTGTGTTGCAAGCCAATCAAAGCAGGGCTTTTCAAGAAGAGGGCTTAAATAGACAGAAGGAGCATTTCAGAGGGTGATAACAGGTATATTCAGACAGACTATGAGAAAAAAAATTAAAGTATGTAACATGTTCCAGTAGAAACAAGTAGGAAGAGCATCAGCATATTGTCTCCTTTAAGATGACATTCATGAATTCTGTTTTCAATATTAAAATTTTAGCAAAGTCACCCTAAAGAAAAATATAAGAATATAAATGCTGCAATCAGTATGTCCCTGTAATCAATATTTCTAATTTATAATTCTGATCAATTACAGCTACAGTTTATTAACTTTTTTTAATTCTTGTTAACTTTTTTATTTGACATTGTAGCCATCCAATTATTCCTCCATGTGTAATGAATAACGATCTACTCTACATGAGGTATTGTAGTCAACATTGTTATTGTACTGAACAGACAAAGTTAAATTATTTTCATCCTTTCTCAGACTTTTTCATTGTTAGTGCAATGATGAAAGCATTTTTTCATATCTGGATTTGGGAGGCACATGGCATGGGAGAGGTCAGCGTTTATGGGTATTAACAACAAGTCAGACAGACCTCCCACCACGCGTGCATTCATCTAATAAAGCAGGTTCACTCAAGGTCCTTCACTCTTCAAGCCTTGATAAAGTTGTCAGACTGGGGGGAAAAAGGGGACTGAGTACCCAGGACACTCGTGTGAAGAGGTCCCAAAAATATGCTAGAATGAATAGCTGTGGATGCAGGGAGGGGCCCATAGAAAATGCTTTTATACAGGGCCCAGAATTTTGTGCTACGCCCCTGGTTGTCTATCCCACATTTCTGGAGCCTGGAAGCAGCAGCAGCATTTCTAAGGTCAAATTTGAAACTAAAGCGTTAACAAATAATTACAAGATCAAAATCTTTTAATAAGTCTTTCATCCAGCCTCTCTTTTAAGTTGTGGATTTATTGTTATTCTTTGCTTAAATTAACAGGATTAAAGTGAACTTTGATCAATATCATCTGAAACAAAGTCTTGTTGTCAAACCTCCGTTAATCCCTCCAAACTGTCAGATTGTATCATGTCCACAGAGTAAAAACTTGACCAAAGTGGATCTTAGAAGCGGCCTGGAGTCACACGCTGAGGCTCTGCAGCCAAAAATGCAGCGCGTTGAGGTGTTTTTAAATATAATTCTCTTACTGAGCCACCATAAAAAGAATGTAACTTTATCATTTTACAAGCAAGAGATGAGGTTTTAAATGGGGGATTGTAAATTACATTAAAGGCCAAATCTGCTATTTATATGCCAAATGAATCTAAGATATATTACATGACTGAGTTCTTCATCTAGATTGACAATTTTCAGGGTTTCATAATTGATTAAACATCAAGCGATAGGATTGTTTTACACAGCAAGTTGCAGTTAAAGGTGTGTGATCAAAAAGGAATGTTGCTCACTTTCTGTTTACTGATATATTATAGTAATTCATACGAACATTAGTCACTTTTCCAGATTTGTTATCTTATTTTGTATTCTAAAGGTGAAATAAAATGGTCAGCCCACTGCAAAACATTTGATGTAGTAATTTTGGGAATTAAAATGTACCTGTAAACAAATATAGTAATAATAAAAGGACTAATTGTAATTATATTCTAAAATCAGACAAGTTAATTTTACTCCAAAAAACCCGATTGCCTTGAACAAGGTAAATAATTGTCACTAATAGTTTCAAGTTGTTTACTTTATATTTACTTACACGTAGAATAGCAACAAAAGGTAATGACTATGTTGTTTTTATCTAGAAAAGGACATGGAGCATTAGGGAGGTAAACCCCTGAGTTGTTTTTCTAATAAAGTGTGTTTGTGCGGCTCGGTGAGTCTGAACAAAATGATCATCATCGCCCCCCGACTGGATCAGAGCGATCTGGTGGCAGTGACCCCGGCTCCCCTCTTTCACCTTTAGGTGTTGATTGCTTTTAGAGCCCTAAATCTAGATTGAGGGCTTTTCCCATGGAGATTAGACAATCTGGTTTAAAGCCGTTTCAACAGGTCGCTTGTGAGGGGTCAAAGGTCAATTACACAGTAGTGCCTAATGGTAGCAAATAACGTCAATCACCTTAAACGGGCCAGTGGTGAAACTTGTGCCTGACTTTGGGCTGGAATGTGGAGAATCCAGGGGTTAAGCTGGTGGCATGGAGCGGCTGACCGGACAAACACACACACACACACACACACACACACACACACACACACAGTTCCTCGACTCTAAGCTGGCCGAGCTCACTCACCATCACCTACCACGACATGCTATCAATCTTGTAGTGACCTCATTCAATCTAAAAAACAACACACGTCCTATAAACTCATCCCAGCACTCAAAGCAAAGAAAGGTCACAATAAAATAACTGAATACTAGAGCTGCAATGATCAGTTAATTAATCAATTTCTCGATCAAAATAAAATTAAGCTGCTACTATTTTTATAAACAATTTAAGGTAAAATGCCAAATATTTGCTAATGTTTTTTTAATTATATTTTCAGAAAATGGTTTGATTGATTCGATTGATTAATCGATAATGAAGATAATTGTTGCAGCGCTACTAAATACCTTTTTCCCACTTTTTTTTTATTGAAAGTATTGATAAACAGAAGTTTTATTACAGTACAGTATATTCCCCTGCCAAGAATAATATTAAAAGTGGTACTAATGTGATAATATTAATACTGGGTTTATCAGTCTAATTTCAGTGCTAGGTATACAGTTAACTGTAAAACTCAAATCCTTACTCCCTTTCTTTTGCTTCCATACTCCTCCTCCTCCTTTGGTCCTGCTCCCCTTCCTCTCCTTCGTTGCAGCTGAGGTAAAACATTCATCCTCTGCACAAAGAGCCTGTGAATGAGAACTCTGTTGGCACAAACGTCTGCCATTCACATTATGTTCATGATTTGTTAAGGCTGTCCCAGATTGACTCTGTAATTAATTACTTCACCTGGGGCGCACACACAAATGATGATGCTGTGTAACCCTGACAACAAAGATGACAACAAAGATTACCCACAGCGAGCCCCTCACCTGGCCTGATGTGCGGTCTGTGCCAAATGTATTTTTTTTGTTGTGTGTGTGTGTGTGTGTGTGTGTGTGTGTGTGTGTGTGTGTGTGTGTGTGTGTGTGTTAATGTTACAGTGCCAGTAAATCACACTGAACCAGAGTGAAGTGTTTATAGTGGTGTTGTTTGGTTTTCAAATAGTGTGAGGTATTCTAGCTCCGGATAAATCATTTGAAAAAAAAAAATATATATATACCTATATATAGATGCTTGCATAAGTTTATACACCCATGCTAAAGTTGATTAAAAAGAGGAATAAGAAAAAACATCTTTTGGAAATTGATCTTAATGCCTTAATTCAAAAAGGTTAGGAAAATCCAACCTTTTAAGGACACCAATCACCAATTTTCTTTGTGAATGAATAATGTATTGTACATAAATAAATGTTCTTTCTTAAAATACAGGGAGCATAAGTATACACACCCCTATGTTAAAGTCCCATAGAGGCAGGCATATTTTTAATTTTAAAGGCCAGTTATTTCATGGATTCAGGCTACTAAGTATCCTGATAAAGTTCCCTTGGTCATACCAATCTCTAGGTAAACTATACCATCTATAAAGTCAAAATATAAGTGGCTACACACACATGCTAACGTGCTGATATTACAGTAAGCAGGTATATCTAAGCAGGTAGCAGGTATATCTTAGTTAAGCATGTTAGCATGCGTCATTGCTGCTAGCATGGCAAAAATGCAACCACTTTTAACAAATACTGTCACTGCAACTTACAAAAACTACCGTTTTGTTATTCTTAAAGAAAGATATCAAGTTTTTGCAATAGACAACTCATGATTACAAAATCTCTGCCAGCACACCTGCTGCTCATTCATCTAAATCAGCGACTCTGTATGTAAACACTTGCGTGTTAACACCAGTCCTCTGCAAGATATTGTGCCAATATAGCTGTAGTGGTCCAACAAGCCATTTGGATTTCTAAAACCCAGAAATAAAACAGAGGACATGACCTCAGTGTCCTTAATCTAAAACTGGATTACCTACTGGACAGTAGTTTTGCCCTAACTAAGACCTCTTAGTTTGGCCGTGCCTAAATTGGGCTACTGTCCTGGTTGACAGAGTACTTTAAATGTACATAATGTTTGTATTTTCTTTCATTACTCTCTCATTTTATCCATCCATCTGAAACCTGTGGTTGTTTAGAAATGGTTACAGGATCACTTTTGATTGACAAGAATCGTCAAAATGAAAAAAAATGATTCCTGTGAAATACTGGTGCAATCATACGTACAGTATACCATCCTACAACGTGGCCCAGTTCTCAGTGTCACACACATTGTTTGTATCTACAGGTTTTTGTTTCCATGCCTCCCTCAGCCTAAAAACTCTTCCGCAGGGAGCAGCACACTGCAATCAGGTCTGGTTTATGGCAGCCAATCTGCCATTCACTGGAGACTAAGATTGATGATGCCTTTGCTGACTGACTGGTACTCAGAGCGAGATGCCGCCATCCGACATGCACCGCACACTCATAAACCTCAGTCCATCTGGTTAGAGACAAACAAGGAAATGTGTCCATAAATTCTTAGCTTGAGAAAATGTAATGTTGGACAAGAGAAGAAGAAAAAACAGCAACGGAATACTGTAAATCAGGGGTCTTCAACAGTGGGTCCGCGACCCCTAGGGGGTCCGCGGAGGTACTGCATGGGGGTCGCAAAAGTTTTGGTTCATTACTTTTTTTTATATTCCCCCCATTTATGTTTTAAAAATGTCCATTTGAATAGCTTTTATGCATGATTACATGCAATTGACAGACATTGTTGATCTTGGCAGGTATCAGTTTATTGTGTTATGTTATGTTTATAAATGGCAGTGGCATGGCCACCCTACTCACTGTGCCTCGCACATGTTTAAAATAAAAACATGAATATATGAACCTGTGTATTATTTGAGTATCTTAGTATTCAATGCACAATAACAAGGTACATTTACACATGGCACTATAGGACCAGTTTGATATAACACAATTTTATACAATATATATAATTAGGGGGTCCCCGCTCCATTTCGCCATCAGTTTGGGGGTCCTTGGCCTGGAAAACGTTGAAGACCCCTGCTGTAAATCAAGTCTCAAACGGCTGGAAACTACTGCACATCCCTGTATCCTTCAGTCCTGTTGCCCTTTTGACCTGCTGACCAGACTACTTACATTAACTAGACACAATGTATTCTCCCATGAATGCAGCGTTAACCACCACAGGCTCCCATTGACACTCAAACGGAAGTATTTTTACGGCCTCCAAGCACCACTGAACAAGTTTAAAGCAGCTTAATTGCGGCGTTGACCTGATTGGCAGCTACATGAATGTGACTTGGTGGGGAAGAGGCCACAGACTGTTAACTGCAGCGAGGTGCTAAGAAGAAAAAAAGGTTAATGAGCTAAACGCTGCACTGCCAGGCCAGCTTTCAAGTTGGGATTCATTTCTTTAAACAGACTAATAAATGCGTTTTATGAGAAATGTACGGTGGCCCTGAGGTGCAAAACACAACAACATTACATTCATAGTATCAAATCATAACTAATAAGAGTTATCTCAAGACACTTTACAGATAGAGTAGGTCTAGACCAGACTCTATAACTTCACAACCCAACAATTCTAGTAATTCCCCCAAGAGCAAGCATTTAGTGCTACAATGGCAAGGAAAAACTCGGGAGGCAGAAACCTTGAGTGGTGAGGAAAACTTCCTTTTAGGGAGAAACAGACCCAGGATCTTGGTAGGCGGGTGTCTGACGGTGCCGGTTGGGGATATGATGAATAGTGGAAAGTATATTGAAAATACAGATAATGGAAGTGTGACTAGAAATAGTAGTTGTAGTAGTCTATGGCGTAGCAGGGCACTGCAGGGTGTAGCATGGCATTGCAGGGTGTAGAAATATTATCATTTCAACATTAGCAATATAGACCACAAGATTTTCTTAGATTTTCTAAACTAAAATTGTGGGTCAATTTGGCTCCAACAAACAACTTGTGCTAATTTTACCATTTTACCATTTTAGCCATTTAAGCCATTTTTAGAAAACCATCCACAAAAAGACTTGTATTGACCCTGTGTCACTGTTTCATTTTTGTTACTGTAATAATAATAGTAATCATAACTTTTATTTATATAGCGCCTTTCACAAAATCCAAGGACACAGAATTACTGGAGCTAAATTAAGCAAAGAGAGGTTGTAGGCTGTGGTGAACAGGTGTGAATGTAGCATTGCGGATATCTGCAGGGAGGGTGTTTCAGAGGAACGGGGCTGCAACACTAAAGGCTCTGTCTCCAACGTTTCGGGGTGGGGTGTATGGATGGAGGAGGTTGGAGAGGTACTGTGGGGCCAAGGCATGGAGGGATTTGTGAATGAGAAGCAGGATTTTATATTTGATGCAGGATTTTATTGGGATCTAGTGAGGGTGGATGAGGGTTGGGGTGATGTGCTGCCAGGTCTTGGTGTGGGTGAGGACCCTGGCGGTGGAGTTTTGGACATACTGGAGCCTGTCCAGGGTTTTGCTGGAGACCCCAGACAGGACACCATTGCAGTAGTCCAAACATATTATAATACTGCTGGATTATTTATTCATGTTTTTGGATGGTAATAATATGTATTACTTGTAGTTTTGAATGTTTTAAATATGCACATTGTTTTGTACAACTCCCAATATATTTTAAAGTACAACTTGGGTATGTTGTGTCACACACATACTTTAAACTGGGTAAATAACCTAACAGTAGTACTATAAAGAATAACATGAACACAGGGTCAAAACCACTCATTGGCATTCGATAAAATTGATCCAGTGTTGAGTCAGTGCTAAATTATTCCAAAATGGGTCAATTTTAACCAAGAGACTTTTAGTGAGTAGAAAATCTGTGTTTGGTAAGCAATACAGTATGATTGAATTGTGATTTGATTTTGTTTCTGTCATCACAAACAAAAATAATCTTTTCCATTGTTGTTTTCAGTTCTGTTATGTTATATTTTCTAAAATATTTTGTTTTCTGATTTGTAAAATGTTTTGCTTTCAGAAAATTAAGTTTTTTTTAAAGGGAAATTTGTTGATGTGTTTTCTATAATGTTGTGTTCTGTGCATTATTTTTGTGTTTTCTATTTTGTTATTAGTGTGTTTTGCACCTCAGGGCCATCACAGCCCTGCCAATTGATTGATCATCACATTTGTTATTCTCCAAAGACAAACATCCAACAAGTGCTTTATTACAGAGTTATAATATACCATCTGTGACAAACATTGCAAACTTTACACAACCAAACCATGAGATTTAAATGCTTGTCTGGTACAGTAGTAACAGGAAATGAGGTAACGAGGGCCTCTCTGGGAGTGCACAGCATGGAGAGCTATGCACTGACCCGTGGCAACCCAGACAGGTCCACTGAACTTTAAAGGTGAATTGGATCAGGGCCCCTGCCCGGCCGCTCAGCCAAAAACCTCCTGATGAGGGCTTAGCGGCAGCAGTGAAAGCAACCTAATGAGTGAGCAGTAATCAACACTATTACCGGGCCTCGCAAGCGCACCCAAGCTTCTGCCCAGCAGGCAGTAATGTCGTTTACAGCCAAACTACAGGCTGATTCACTGTGAGTGACTAATCAGGAGAAAGGAATATAGTGAATGTAATTACTTCAGTAGAAAGCTTTGCCATTTGTAGGCCAAAGGGAAAAAAAGGCTTTGATTAATAAGCTGAAGTGGATTTTTTGCCCGAGTCTGTAACCATCTGGGTCTCTACCTAAACTGATTACCTCACTGCATTTTACTGGCTGCAGTCCATCCTGCAACATGTCCATGGCAATCAAAGAGTAGTACCAATACAAAGGCCAAGTCAAGAGCTAAACCTACAAATTCACAGTGAAGTAAGAAATGCGTCTTTTGCAGTTACATATAAAAGGTTGAGACTGATTTCAGTAAAAAGTTAAAAATAAAAAGTTATTCAATAATGTGATGTTTTTCATTTCCATACACAAATTAGACATACTTTAGATAAAATCTGTTTACAGTTTAAGTTTATTAACAAAATCACATTAGCTTTATGGAAGTGAAAGAGCATTCTCATTCTCAAAATTGACAGCAAACTCAAGTTAGGAAGAAAAAGTGCCACTTAATATCCTAAGAAAATTTTCAAAAGCTGCAGGAATCAGGGTTTTCCTGGCCACTAGGTAGCAGAAACAACACTGGCATATTTAAGTTGATATGGAGAACTTATTTCCACATCCAGCAGTTACAGAGCAACATGATCCACACATGTCCACCTGATGAATATAAGTCCAGTCCTTTTAGCTCTACTTTTGGGCTCTACAAACTTCTGAGGGAAATATCTGGCTCTTTAGCCACTAAATGCTCTAGTATGTTCACCAGCTGGTTGCTAACTGTGTTGGCTGTTTAGTTCTGGGCAGGTAGTGTTTTTTTTGAGAGGTTGTTTGCAGAAAATATATTATTAATATTCTTTGACGAACCTCGAAAGATTCCTAAACACAAACTGCTGCAGCTGTAATGTCCTAGTATGTGCTACATATTGCTTGCAGGCAGCCAGGTAATGTCGTCTCCAGGCCTTCTGCACCAAACAGAGTTCAAAAGTTTAAACTCGGGCAGGATCTGTTGTCGGGACACTTTAAGCAACTTAAGGACTTATAGAGCCGTAATCCTTTGTGTGTAACTGATTTAATGAACAAAGTAAAAACAGAGGGTTGATCTTTTAATCCCTCAAATACTACAAGCTACTTGAAATACTAGTGTGCTACATTTCTTTCCCCTTGATGTTAATCAGGACTGTAAATCCACAGACTTTAGGATTCTGATTTATCAATCTTTTAGAGCAGAATAAAACAAAAGCAAACTGTTGGAGGAGGATCTGTAATATATCAAACTGCATATTTTTAGATGGAATCTCTGTTAAGTGGTGTGTGGGTTGGTGTGTGTGTGAGTGTGCTGGATTCTTCGGCATGTGAAAGAGATTGAGTTTCATAAGGAGATCTGGTCGTTAATTCGCCTGTTTATCTTGATGCCGAGCTCTGGACTAAATTTGAGTGTAATATATGATTTTCTCAGACACGTTTTATCTCTGTCGTCTTCTCCTTACACCTCCTCCTCTTCTCCTCAGCTTCACCCCCCATCCTCCCCCTCCACACACCCTGACACACACTTATCCTCTCTTCCTTGCCAAATACCTTTGAGTCAAAAAACACCTAATTTTGCTGGTTATCAGTCTAATGCATCATCACTCCCATTTTCTCATGTTAGCTGAGTTGAAGCCTATCCATATTAATTTGGGCATTCACCATAGATATCCCTTATTAAAAGTTTTTTTAAGGGCTTTTGAAGCAGTTTGTCATATTCTACAAAACAAGACATAACTTTGATTCAAGGCATCACTTCGGATCAGGAGGAAGCGTTGATGCTCTGCAGCTGCTGCAGATGTAATGCACCAAGAAGAGCCGTGCCAGGTCTGGTTTCAAACCGCACTGATGGTTTATGTTGGCCCCCGATCAGGATCCAGAGTTCCCCTCTCAAACTTTTTTACAGTTCATTATTTTGACTTCTCTCTCGTTCAGCACGAATGGGTATTTGTCACAACATTTTATAGTCTGGAAAACATTTGACAAATATTTTATAGCAAGTTTGTTTTTTAGTTGACATGTACTGAAATTGCTTCACACCAGTTAAACCTTTAGTTACTTACAAGCTTATAGTGCCACCTTGTGGTAGATACCCAAGTTTGATTACACAATACACTTGGCGCATTTTTTTAATACACTATGTGGCCAAAAGTATAAGGGCAAATACTTTTGTGTACCTTTAGTCGGGTCTCATTAATTATGGTTTGGGCTAAGGACCTTAGTTACAATTAAAGGAAAGGTTAATACTACTAATAACATGAAAATTTGTTACTGTATGTGTGTCTGATCCTGTCTATAAGATGTGATGTGGTTCCTTTCTGTCTGCACATGCATTTTAATGTAAAGCACATACTGTAGTTGGAGAATGACACATTCAACCATCACATGTGGGTGTGCTGTTTGGTTGTCCACATACTTTTGGCCATGTAGTGCACATAACAATTCTAGACATTATGTTAGAACTCAATAGTTTAAAATTACTTACATCCACAGAAAGATACAGTACATGCCAAACATTATCATATTGTCTGAATACATACTAGTTGTTAAAAACTGCTATGCAAACAAATTAGTTATATAAGAAAAATCTAAAAAATACAAAAAAGACGTGTTATGTTACATTTATCTTGCAGTTGCGTCTACATTCACAAAACACCTAAACATACCTCAGCTTCTAAGTTTGATTTCCTACCTACTATTGGTTTTCATTAAATCTCAGTGCACTCTAAAAATCACCATGCTTGAAACTTGCTTTAGATATCTGTTACATCACAGTGACCATTTTGTTGAATTATTTAGTAAAATTCTTCATCACAGTTATAGTTGTCCTCTCTGTTGCTGTCAGCTGTCATTTTAGTGCAAATCCTCACAAATGGCAAAGTGCCCCTCCACCTCCCCATTACCACCTGTCCTGCAGATACATCAGCTCCATCAGAATCATCAACCACCACCTCCACCACCAGAGTCTGGACAACTCCATGGGGTGATTTATCTTGCTGCTGCTGAGGGCAGACGCCCCTTGATTACAAATCTTCCCTTAGAGTCTAAGAACCCAAAAGACTTCCTGCCAATACATAATTATCACATATCATCTGTTATAATAAACAATGATCTTCACTTCATTCACTCGTTTCTCCTGATTGAACTTATTATTGTTCACAGGAAACAGTTTGCTAAGTTGCAGGTCAAAAGTCAGTCATGACATCTAAGTTGAAATTGGTTGGTAAACAGAAATTGGTAAACATTTTTTATGTTTATCTTATGTATCAGCATTTAAATGAATGTTGACTACTGCACACAATCAAATAGTCATTCAAATGCTGTTAAAACAATGGTAATATGTAAACTAGACTTACACCTTTTAACCACATGGAGCCCAGTTTTAATCTAAATGTATGTTAATCTGCATATCACCAAATGAATGCTCACTGGGTTTCCTTAGTCTAAGCAGGCGTTTGGTTTCTCAGTACATGTTTCCTGTCAGTACAATTTAGCAGCTTCAGTCCCACACTGTTGGTCTCTGTGAGCTGGAGTTACCACCTCTGGTTACTATTAGGTGCCGACGTCATCATAGTCATCCTCAGATGAAGGGTTTTGGTCGGGGCTCACAGGTGAGTAGATGGGGCCGTCATCTTCATCACCTAATGATCAGACATTAACAAAGATAAGCACATGTTGTGGATCAACGTTTGCCTGTTTATTGACATTTACCTGAACTCTGCAGGTTCATTGTTTCTCCGGAGTAAAGTTGATCTTTGCCGTAGAGGAGCCTTGGAGGGTCAAAAGCAGGTGACTGGCCCAGCCCTGGTTCTGTATTTTGTGAGAACAAGGGATAAAACTTTCATAAGAACATAAAAACATAAAAGTTTCAAGTTTGCTTTCTTCTTTAATATCCTCCTACCTACACGAGTGTGTTTATCTTGACTCAAAGCTGCAAACACCCACAGATTACAAAAAAGTATTGATGAATCTCGCATTTAAAAAGCTAAACCCTCCCCAGCATTACTATCATTTTCTTTGGAAAGAAAAAAGCTGCAACACCCTCACCCCGTATCTCAAAACAACATGACAGCATTGCTACAAGTTTTACCAATTATTAATGATACAACATTACTACTAAGGAAGGATGGTTGATGGTGGATTGTAATCTAAATCTTAAAGAATTAGTTTAGGTAATTCCCTTTAGTATGCAGAAAAGTACTGTTTAAAACAGCTGCCAATACACACATTATAAGAGCAATTGTGAAATGTATAGCAAACAGTTTTTTTGTACAGTACAGTGCATTTTTACGGTAACTTTACAACAAGGTACTGGTTAAAAGGAAATAGGTGAATGAATATGACTGACCAGGAGTAACCATGACATAGCCGTTGTTTGTGTTTTCGTAGAATTCCCCGGAGGAGGTACTGGAGGTATCAAATGAGTCCACTGAGATCTTTGACACTCTGGCATATTGAGGCTCTGAAGGGGCGCCATTATAGCTTATAAAGGCTCCTGTCACTTCATTGGTGGCTTCAGGGGCTGAAAAATGAAAATTCCAATATAATATTTAGGACAAATAATTATCTCTAGTAAAAGGGATGATGTAAGTCTATGGCTCAAAAAACGTTTCAAATGTTTGTTGCAAGCAAATGTTATGTACATTAATACAAAACAGGAACTGACTGTGCATGCATTATTATGTTTTTTTTAAACAACAGGTCCATTTACAGATTGTACAAAATAAGATGTCATTTGACTTTTTGAATAAAATAAAATAAACATTAAATTACAGGGTACTAGAGGCCAAAGATACAAAATAGGTACAATACCAGGTATTGTCGTAACTTATACTGCACTGTAACTTTTATTCTTGTATTTCATGTCTTATTCTATTTGAATTCTTTAATATTTTAATTGTTTTTAACTGCTCTTTAATGTTTTATGTAAAGAACTTTGAATTGCCTTGTTGCTGAAATGTGCTTTACTAATAAAGGTGCCTTGCCTTGCCTCTGCTATAATTAAATCAACACGAAATGACTTTTTTTTTGTTTTTCAAGTGTGTAATGTGCAGCTTGTTGTTTATGACAAAATAGAACCAAAACAAATCAAATCAATGTAACTCAAAATATTTCCTTGTTTAATAAAGCCTTAATGTAACTTAACATATTTTTTAAATTATTTTCTGAAGATATTTATGTATCCAAACACTCCTACGGTAACAAATGTGTTCAGAAAGTCCCATTAAACCTCTATCGATGTTTGTTTAATATCGTGTGATTTTGAGATCGGCAAAGCGTAAGGTCTTTGTGACAGCTTTGCAAACTAACAGTGACTCACCTTCCTCAAGGAGGCTGTCAAGACCTGAGGGCTTCATCAAAGGGTTCACGTCTGTTCTGTACCTCTGAGAATCTGAGAATTTGTTTTAATCACAAACCATCTTGCAAACATTCACTGCAAACAGCATTTATCTGCATAGACCACACACACATGCATGGCAGAGCAGCTTCAACCGCAAAATGCAGCAACACAGCCAGTTCAAGATGCAAAAGCTGAGAAACACAGAAATAAATACAAATGGAAATGAAAATAAAAGAACATAGCTCACTCCGAAAGGTTGTTAAAGTGACAGACGGGTCATTGCTTGGCTCATATTGCTCATAGTCTGTATCTACTGACGTGCTGTCAACACTACTAAGCTGGGTCCAAAGATACCTGGGATTGGAGGGGACTTTTTGAGAAAAACACAAAAAAATGAAACAACTTAATGAGATTGACCATATACTTTGTAAATGCTGCAAGATTCTGCAACTTTCTCGCTATTGTGCATGTACAGTATATAAACAGATATATATTTGTAAGGTATAAAGAAAGAAAAGACTAAGTTGTGTAAGTATCAAAGGTATTCAATTCTGCTCACACATTTGTATTTATTAATGATATTCTTGGACATTTCCAGCCACTGACCTTCTGTCTGCAGAGGGTTGGGAGTGTTGGGAGTGATCTTGGTGAGGTCGACGGCGTCTTGGTAGCTATTGTGATGATATTCAGCGAGAGGTCGTGGCCCAGTGCGAGTCTGCTGCAGCAAGAATGCTGTGGACACAATTATCAAGATATAGATAATTAGTGTCTTTAACTGTCTGGAGTGTATAATGTTTAAAGGTTTTTTTCATCTTAAAAATAGAGTAAGATGTATATACTGAAGAAATGGGATTAAATATACACTGTGCTTTAAAAAACTGGAATATGGTTGGAATATTTTCAGGAGGTGAGAGTTCAAGTGAAATGGAGATTGTGTTGATATGTAGTTTGTTGTTGAGATTATAGATCCTCTCACACAAGACACATAAACATAAGGCGCTTTGAATAATAAATTGTCTGATGTGTTTTTTTCCAAAGAAAATTCTTAATACCTTGTTAAGAATTCTTAAAATGCTTCTTCAAAATGCTTACAAAATCCAGATACTCTGAATATGTATATGAAAATTGTTAAAGATATATACAATTATTTATGAAAAAAAGATATATTATTTTACATTAAGAAATTTTGACATGACTTTTATTTTTTTAAGAAAAAAAGCATTTCTACCTAAAAACATTTGTAGAGATATATTGACAAAATGCTGCACAATCTGTTTTTCATTTACTTTAAAAAATAACCTAAAAAGTAGCACACTGCATATGGACCTAAAGTCACATAATAATCAAAACCAGAATATGATGGGCTGCTTGTAAATGTAGAGCTACTAAAAACACTATGTTTTTGGTATTCTGTCCAGATAAATGAGTGACTGTAGTGCAGACCAAAGTACAAAACCAACCTTGTCTTTTTCTGTAATGGCAGCAGACCACAGTGTATATAATGAAAACCACGAGGAGAAGAAGAGCCAGAACGATGGTGCTGAGAAGCTCTGGAGATGGTAAGAGGAAGCCTTGAACATGACTGACTGAGGCTGCACCTTTTGGGATTGACAAAAAGAAAAAAATACACATCATTGTCATAATTTCTGCTTGTTCAAGCCTGTTTGTTTGAAAGCCTTTCTGTGTATTTTAAATACTGAAACTATTAAATAAGTGAAACCATTTTATAAATTATATTTATAAACATAAAGTGATAAAAATGTTTTTTAAGTAAGATTCAAAAAGAGAAAAACTAAAGTATTTACCAGTTGTCCAACTGGTCATTACAGTTGCATTTTCTGTGGTGGCTGTTGTGGCGGCAGGAAACCCGAGGGAACCTGCACAACAAAAATATTTCAAGTTCAACACAGTCTGGATGTGAGCTGACAAATAAAGACATTCAATTATTCACTTGTTTTATTTATATAAGCAGAATTAGCTCAACATGAATTTCATATTTCTACCAGAATATAAGCCAGAAAATACTAAACACGCTGTTGATATTTTTGTTTGGGGGATTTCATCGACCTGGGGGTAGTTTACATCTTGCAGTTCTACTGTAGTTTTGGTATTTTATTGGACAAGTTATTACTAAATTAGACTACATTGGCCAACCAAAATGTACATACAGTACCAGCTAATTATTTATAAAAAATCAAATAATGACATGAGATTTTTGTTTTAATGTATTAAATGGAGAAAATGCAGGTTTATAGCTGCTTTGATTCCTGTTCTGTACATTTTATAAAGTTTAAAAAAAAAGTGATGCATTTAATAATTCAGCCAAATCTGCCATTTTCTCATGTGCTGTTCCCTCTGGTATACTGTTTCTCAGCCAAGTCATTGCCAAGTCCCCTACCTATATTTTGTTCGTTGGACAAAACATATTTCATGAACAAACACTTGGTCACTTGCCGTTACAGATGACGCCAGATGCTTTTGAGGTGCTGCACAGATGTGGCATGTTGAATATCTCCTTGCACTCCCATAGACTCAGCATGTTTTGATGGCACTTATAGAACCACAGTGTCCCATTGTTGTGGGTGAGAGAAGGAACAAACTGGGAGTATTTCAGCGGCTCGGCACCACACTGCAGCATGGAGCACACCATGGAGGCCGTGTCTTTATTCCAGCAGTTATCACACACCGTACCCCAGCTGCCATTACGGTGGACCTCCACTTTACCAGAGCAGCGGTCCAGACCTCCAGTCAGTCTGACTGCTCTCATCTCTGCACATAGAAAATACAAACTGTGAAACTATTAAATGAAAATAAATATGACATTATCTGCTATAGATTAATGTTGAGTAAATTATTCTCCTAGTTTTCATCAAATCGCCATAGAGGAAAAATCTAAATTACGTCCTTGATATTAGTGCTTTGTGGATTTCATCATTTTGGTCTGCATTTTACAATTCTAAACAACACAGGGTTAGTATTATATGGGCAAATTATTAAATTTGGCTACATTTAAAATAGCATTTATTTTTCCACATTTTTTATACAGAGTTTGGTGTGCATTGGCGGGACTTGGACTCATGACCTTAGCCAGTTAGCCATGCTGGATGGCTGTGGGATGGAAATGGGGTGGAAATGTCGATCTGTCTGGGTCTGGGTCTTTGTTCCAGATATAAATATCTCAACAACAACTGGATGGACTGCCATAAACCTCTGTACAGAAATTCATGTTCCCCAGAGGATGAATCCCACTGACTTTGTTCACCACTTAACTTTTCCTCTAAGGCTCTAGGGCCAACAATTGTGGTTTTCAGTTCACGTCCCCCATCGTAATAATTATTGACTTTGGTGATCTCTTACGTTCGTATGTAGTGCCCCATCAGGTCAAGATTATACAAATATTATTATAACGTTACACCATATTAATATATTCCTAATTACATTAAATATAATATGCCCAAAATACCTGCAAAACTAATATCAGCCCGGCCGTTACTTTGTGTTTTGTGCTAATTAGAAAATATTAGCATGCTAACTATCTACACTAAGACGGTGAACATGGAACACACCTGTCAAACTTAGCATGCTAAAAATGTCACTGTGAGCATGCTAATGTTATAGGCTATGGGCTATTTCGCTCAAATCACCTTTGTGCTCAAATACAACCTCGAGCTGCTAGCATGGCTGTAGACCATTGTTGAACTTGGTTTAGACAAAACAAAATAAAGTTTTCTTTTTTCGAGAAGTTTCCCGGCCGGTTACTATATCTATATCTTTCACTCTCAACTTTCTCATTTCTTTGGTCTGTTTCCGATCAGCTATTTTTCTGTGTGTTTGGATTTGTGCTATGAACCTGAGCATACGACCCCTGCATCCTCTTTGTGTCCGCAGTCGGGCTCGTCCTGTGCGGCCGGACAGGCCCACAGATTCTTCTCTCCACCGGTACAGTTCAGGTCGTCCAGGTGGACGGGTCCTCTGCCCGGTGGGAAGACGCCGCCCTGTCCTGTCACACTGAGGGCGTAACCGCAGCCGAGTTGGGCGCACACCACGTCGGCATCCCGGAGGTCCCACTGGTCGTCACACACGGTGCCCCACCTCCCTTTTCTCCACAGCTCCACCCGTCCGGCACAGCGGTCTGACCCTCCTGCCAGCCGCACAGCCTGGTGGCCTGCAGGACATCATGACATGCGGTCAGTTCATGGCACTGTTTATGATAAAGGTCAGAGATAGCCTGGAAAATAGTTTTATGGCAGTTTATTTGATGATATTTACAGTAATCGACTATTGATCAGATACATTCATTTCAATATTTGCTAATTAGTAAATTTAACAATCTTTCATCAGATCAAACTAAAATAGAATTGATAATCAGTGTAGGAATAGATAATGGACATCAGGTCTTATCTCTATAAGTACACTTATCTCTCTTGCAATGGTAAAAGTAGTACTCAGCTTTTTAAAGAACAAAAAAACAAGTAGTATTACTACAATGTAAAATATAATGTGTTACAAAAAAAGTCATGCATTCAGTATATCTAAAAAGCCTATACTTATATAAAGATATAATCAGGGGTATCTTAAACATCACTAATGTTGCAGCTGGTAAAAATGGGGGTAATTTTTGGATCTTTTTTTTGGACTGTTGGGTAGTTTAATACATATTAATACCTCGTAATGTATTAGTTGATTTAGATGTTAATAATCTGAATCTGTAATTTATGTTTTTTTAATAAATGTAGGGGAGTTAAAAAGTACAAAATGTAATGTAGTAGAAATATAAAGAAGTATAAAATGGAAATACTTCGGTAAAGTACTTCAAAATTGTACATAAGTACAGTGCTTGAGTAAATGTACTTGTTCTATTATAGGAGGAGCTGCTGTCTGTCTGTCTTAGTCATTGTCATTGAGTCTGTCTATTATGTCTACTTTGTGTTTCTTATTGTTTTTTGTTTGTTAAAAAGAAAAAAAGCTGGAAAATATAAATAAAATATGCAATAATAGAGAAAGATTGTGTATTAGAAAACTTTTAAATATATACAGTATAGGCCCACATAGCTGAATTTACAAGTAATTAACAATACTTTGATTAGAGAAATAAAAACAGGATTTCTTTGAATCCCAGTCCTATAAATCAAACCTTACCACAGACAACTTCAGCAATCACAGTGCAGTTATCTCCCGCACTCTGTGTACAGTTCTGCAAACGACCATCTTGGTACACACAGTCATGAAAGCAAGTTGTAGGCCTATTGGGAGGTGAGCTGGTTTTATTCACATGATAGACACTGCCACAGTCGAGATCCTGACACATCTGTTCAACCAACATATCTGTAGATTCTGCTGGTAAAGCCACCACGTCACCGCTCCTGTTTCCAGGCATCCTGAGCATGAAGCTGCATTTGCCAGAGAGTCTGTGGACGTATGGGTCACCTAAGGACACACAGAAACAGAAAGTAGAAATAGTAGAAATAGTATCAATTCCTGTTCACTGATTCTTGTCACAATCGTAATACTTTCTGAAAATCTTTAAAATGTGTCACAGATACTGCATATAGTTTCATTTTTGTTAAAGCTCAGTTATTTTCCTAAACAGCTGGGCATTATGGCTTCTAGCAAACGTTACTCAAACAGAAGAAAATAGTGCATTTGGACTATTTTCTATAGCGGATTGATACACATTTTGCAATCTAGTGAATATTTACAGCACCAGGACTTTGGATGTGGGATTGAGACAAAATAAAGTAGTGTTTGTGTTGTTACTTTCACTGATAATGACAGTGCCAGCATCACATACCGTCTATCAAAAAAACGCATCAAACACATCTAACCACAGTTAGTCAATTATTACTCGCTTCAAGACTAACCACTTGACCAAGAGTCAGATTTTTTGTGTTTAAGCACGTGGATCAGAGCAATGTCAGTGAAAGGAGACCACATTATCAATACATTATCTTATATTATTATTATTATATATATATATATATATATATATAAAGTATAGATATAGCTATAGATATTATTATTATATATATTTACATCTGACTGCTTTTAAAAACAAATTTTTCTTTTCCTGTGTATGATAGAGATGTTTCTGGGACAAAACAGCCTTACTGTGGGTGCAGTTGAGCAAAAAGCCACACAGAAACAAACAGCAGCAAAGGTCGCACCAGAGTCTGCATGGCAGAATGCTTTGCTATCTCACTGTTTGATTTGCACCTGCAAAATTCACAGAGATGTGTTTCACAAGCAGGTCACCCCACATCCTGTCACAATAAAAGCAAGGATATTCCGATATTCATACGTTCTCTGCATACAGCGTAGTTCTGGAATGAAAGTAGTGTAACAAATCTAGTATTACTGTGTGTTTGTGTAAAAGAGAGTGGGGAATTTATCTTCCTGAATAATACATGTGCACTGCAGAAAATGTAACTTACTGTTGAATTCCTCTTGTATTATTGTATTATTTCCTTCTGCTCTTCTCTGGAAATCAGTTGGGTCTGTTTGAGTGGATGAGTTTTGCAAAGCTGAAATGAAGATGGAAAAAACTCACTCTCACTATCAGGAACAGTGCAGAATCACGGACTTTTGAAGAGTAACCAAATGTCTGACCTTTTCATTTCACCACTTGGATGGAGTGTAGTGTGGGTGTGCAGACCCAATAACTATTTTAGTCATCCCCATTCTAAACTTCACATTGTATTTATCTTAATGTTGTATACTCCTATGTCACTGAATCAGCCAAAACAAAAGATTAAAATGATTCAAAGATTTATTTGTCACACATAGTCGCATGCTACCAATGTTGTGCTAAAAGTTAAGTGTTGAAATGAGGATTAGAAAAATGAAAACGATTAAACATTAAATACAGTATAACATATTACAATGTGCATTATCTTCTTTTCAACCAGAGTTCTATTTCTCTATTTTCATCTACTGTACATGATTACTTTTAACCTCCACACCATCTAATAACATTTTAATTTTATATGGTTTTCCAAATGAAAATGATGCACTTGTAAACATCAGACTTACAAAACAGAAACAAGAGCAAATATAACTGGACCAAAGGCCACTTTAGATTTATGCTGAAAAAAACAAAAAAAAACGTGTTTTTTTCTGAAATGAATAAGGTTTAGCCAACTTCAGGATCCATTTGTCAGGATTTACCACTTTAGTATGTAGTTTGTGTCTTTGTCCATGTTAAATTTGTAGTGATACTTACCCTTCTTTTGATTAATAGCCCATAGAAATAGAAAAATAGAAGACAAAAGATTCTAAACAAAGAACCTTTTTTGACAACAACTTTGACTTTTACATCAACTTTCACTTTCATAGTTTATGTGCTACACTAAACGTTAAATATAGTTACAACTTAGACAAGAAAATACTTTTTTAGTTACAACCGGTGTCAATAAAGCTATAATAATATCCATAACTTACAGCAGAATCAATATTTTGTAAACGTATTTTAGATATTAAGTTTATATATAAAACAATATACATTACCGTGACAAAGAGAGCTCAGTTGGACAATTAAAATGCATTTCACCAGCTTCATGTTGTTAAAAAAGGGAAACAGCCTCTATTGTCTCTAATCAAACTGTGCCATTTAGAACATGAACTGTGTCTGTGGCTTCTTCTCTTGTTCCATGTCTATGACAGAACTTCCCATTTACCACAGTGCATCTTGACAGGAAGTTAAGCATGTGCTTTTGTCACTGAAACTGACACATCTTTAACTCATTTTGTATTAATAATTACCTTGTTTTGCCTTTGATATGGACATTACATTAAGACTTGTAGTTATCATGGACAAAATAGCAATGTATTAAATTAACAACATTAGTAGTAGAACTAACTGAGGGCTTAAAAGGATTAATGCAGTCAAGTCATATAGTATCTGTCATAATGTATACTGCCAAGCATTACAATGCCGTTCAATTGATGCTGTTACATTGAGACTAGAGTACAGCACGTATAGTTATAATTATGTTAAAATTACCCAATTATTTATTTATTTATGGTTTGTAAGGTATGAAGAATGTTACATACACTCAATTTAATATAATGCTAAATGTTTAAGCTATGTTTAATAATAATAAAATAAATGTGTGATGGCATGTTAAGAGTCATGCAATCATAGGATATAAGTAAAATAAATAGTTTGACTAAAGCTACAAAGTCTTACATTCGGTCAATAATTTTACCAGAGGAGGGCGACATTACTTCTGCGTTGGTGCATGTTTCACTCAAAATGTTCAGTATTGTCTAAGTACAACTTGATATTGACCAGGCTGTAACAGATCTGTTAGGGCCCAAACACCGCCCACGTCGTTCCCCGAAGGCCCCATTGAAATCGATAGGATTATTATGAGGGCCCGAGCACGAACTAACTGAGGAGAGCTCTAACTGACAGCTCTGACAGCTGCCTGCTTTGTTTACATCATGGTCCAGGAGCACGCGCTCAACTTAACTCTCTCTCCTATTGGCTGTCCGGTTCTATAGCTCCACCCACCACCGGCTATCCGGAAATACAACTGGTAAGAATGACGAAGTTCATTTAAAATGTATGTCATTTTTAGACCTTTCTATGACAATTAAGCCTCAAAAATACTAACAACAAACATCTAATTTTAGTAAAGACCATTCAGCTTTAAAAAATAAAAATAAAAAGACGGTATCTCTATATATTTTTAAGTTTAGCTAGTGAATTTTGTTGGCCTAAGAACAAACTCGACCCATCGAAACGTTAAAGTGATTGAAAGTAAAACAAAGGGAATAAATACAACATCGGGGACGCATCGATCTAACTAAGGTTACTCGCCTTTTATTTAAATGATAATCTTTTCCAACCTCCCGTTGGGAGTATTTACACATGCGCAGTTCGTAACTTGTTGGCGCCAGCGCCAACTGGAAGTTTAATTTGGGCTCGGAACCAGGGAGGTAAGCTGCAAGCAGTAGTGTTCATAGTTAGCTAGCTTGTGTCGTTAGCTAAGTAGTTTACTTTTACAGTTCTGAATCATTCCCAAGTAAGTTAGGTTGAGGTAATATTATGCTGTAATTAAAGCAGTGTGTTTGTTATTTTGCTATATACGATATGTTTGTATACAAACGCTTGCAGGTTTTGTGTTTAGCAAGTTAGCTAACACTAGCTAGATAAAGTTGTCTGTTTGGCATTAATGACTTTTTTAGATACTTCTGTGGAAGGTAGAGTTCTTGCACTCTGTGCCTTGTTCGGTCAGCGGATGATAATGCATCTAAATCCTGATTAAACTAACAGTTCATGGCACAGAAATGATATTAGAAACCATAACGGTTTGAAACTTTAATCATTAGTGGTCGTATGGTTTTCGGTTAACGTTAGTGTTGAATTCAAATCATTGTATCAGTGGTATTTGGCTCAAAATGTCCTTCCTGGGCCTTGGTGTTTTTAGATCAGTTGTAGCATTGGGGGGGGCTTTCACTCCATGTCTCTTTGTCCTGTTCACGGTCGTTTTGTCTCCTGCAACTGGATCTTTAGGCCATAAAGTTATATCGTGATGTAGATTAAAGTTTAAGCAGTGACGTCTTGTTTCGCGGGCGGTGGCTGCAGAGTGTGGGTCATTTCAGGTAACGCGGCCATAATGTGTTTGCGCGTATGATATCTAACTCCTGAAACAATATGTGTTTATCGGTCTTGGTTATGAATGGAAGTATGTTTTGTGCAAGATACCTACAGCTGGTTGTTACCGTTTCCACCTCAGGGCTAACGTTTTGGTTATGTTGTTGACAATTGTCAACACTCAATTTGCCTAATTGTTTTGGTTGTTTTTTTTTACAGATAGAAGCAGTTACAGCCATGTCTAGACAAAGGTAATGACCTCTTTTGTTGCTATAATTAAAACTGTATCTTGATTTCTTGTTGCTCCTTTGTCCGATCTCAAGATCCATGTTGATTATTATAGTTTGATTATTTTTTTGCAGTGGTCGCCTGCTGAAAAGATCTGAAAATGCTGCAGGGCCGAAAGGCAAAGTAACTAAGGTAACACCATTTGTTTAGGAGTATACAGTACAGCTTTAATCAGCGATTTTATATATATATATATATATATATATATATATATATATATATATATATATATATATATATATATATATATATATATATATATATATATATATAGACAATCATTTACTAGCTAAATGGTCTTGACATACAACTTATAAAAACTTTTCTTTTCAGCAAAGCAACAGAAAAAAGATTCAGCCCCTGTCAAAGCTGCAGTGTGAGCAGGTATGTCCCTTTCTTATCATAATCGGTCTGGCTCAGGTTAAACTCTATGTTAAACATGAACAAACACAAATGATGAATGCCACAGAACTTTCTTTTATCATCCAGTTTGGCCGTCAGTTATAACGGGAAAAGAACATAGACTACTTTAACGTAGATTTTCTTTAGGGCTTTATTATGTGGTATCGGATTGGTGCATAAACTCCAGTACTTTCCTATACCAATACCAGCGTTTTTAGGCGATATCGGAAGCAACACCAATACTGGTATCGGAACATCTCTAGCTGTATGACCACACCTGAGGTCAAAAAGCATTTTCAAGTTTAAAATCAACACAACAGAAATATCCTTTTCTGTTAATAGCTCTTAGTTTACAAACACACATGTTGCATTAAGTTGTCATTCCCATTTCAGAACCAGCTGATACTTGAAGGAGCTGCCAAGCCTTGTATTCTCGAGACTTCTGAGAAGGGAGTCTGGGTCGACTGTGATGCAGTTCTCACATCCCCATCTTCCTTGATTCGGCCGTCACCTTTGCCTCATCTTGGGTGATTGTCAGTTATTTTGACCCAGAATTATCTTTTGCAGATATCTTCTGCCAGACTGTTTAATATAGTCACCCAAAACCCAAATGTATTCAATTTAGTGTAATTAAGACCAAGAAAAACACCAGAATTCTGACATTTTAGAAAGTTGAACAATCAAAGTCAAAATTAGTTGCTGATTAATTTCTATCTGATTGATCATTGACTAATTGTTGCAGCTCTATTTGTCTGCATGTTACAGATGGGGATCTCCTGAAGATGTGTGGTTAAAGATGGTCGGCAGGGAGCAGAATTACAGACACAGCAAGAGCTTCATGCTGAAACACCCGACAATACAACCCAGAATGAGATCCATTCTCCTCGACTGGTTAATTGAGGTGCGTTGTCAACTGCATCTCATTAAAAAATTATGTTTCATTCATACATTTATCTTTGTTATTTCTGTGTATTGATAACTACACAACTTTGTGTGTGAAACAGTAGCAGTTTGCAATTATTTTAGGTGGCCAGGCTGGCTCAGTGGTCGAGTTGGCCCACATGTATTTTGAGGTTTATACCTCGATGCAGAGGTCCAGAGTTTGAATCTGACCTGTGACCAATTACCTGCATCTTCCTCTGCCCTTTCTCACCTAACTGTCCTGTCAAAAAGGTGGAAAAGCCTAAAAATGAATCTTTTAAAATCCTTTCAGGGTCACAATGTTGTAAATACATAAATAGCAATGTACAAACTTCTAACCAAATTAGCTGTATTTCCTGTTTAACCTATATTCATCTGTGAGGTTTTAGGTAATTGGCACAAGCCCAGTTTCTTATCTTAACACTAAATTAAGTTGAAACATCAGGCTACTGAAACATCTCGGCTTTTCCAGTTCAGTGAACAAAACAAAAATACAAAACTGAGAAAAATATTACTATAAAGCAATGTAATCACTTAGCTTTAGAGCTCATCAATTTAAAGAAACAAAAGATGTACCAACTATTTTATTTGTCATTGATTTAACCAGGTGAGTGAGGCCTATACGCTTCACCGGCAGACGTTCTATTTGGCTCAGGACTACTTCGACCGGTTCATGTTAACGCAGAACAACATTGAAAAGGGCATGCTGCAGCTCATTGGGATAACTTGTCTTTTTATAGCAGCAAAGATGGAGGTAAGGAACAAAGGGATGGATCAGGTCTCATTTTTTCCAAATCATTCCAACTAAATGAAAGTGTACAGCACTGTGAGAACCCAGCTTCCACTTAAACAACATGCCCAGCCACCAGTTAAGAAATCTTTTTATATCTGGGTGTTTTCCAAGCTCATTGATCCTGTGGTATTTAATTTGCTTGATAGCAACAGCGCACACAGTCCCATTTCTAATGGATATGGCGCTGCATTCTTTCCTTGTAGGAAGCATCTCCCCCAAAGCTGTCACAGATGGCTTATATGACTGCGGGAACCTACTATGAAGAAGAGATCATTCAAATGGAGATAATAATTTTGAAGGTACAGTACAAGTGCCATGTTTTGACCCATTATTCTCAATAAATAATCAATAAGAAGGCTTTGATTTTCACATAATATATGTTATACAGGCATTGCATTGGCACCTTTGTCCTGAAACAGCCGTGTCTTGGCTGAAGCTTTACTTCCAGATGGCATCGATGAACAGCGACTCTGACCTGCTGCAGCCACAGTTTCCGCAGGAGGCTTACGTACAAATGGCACTTGTAGGTGTTTGGATGGGATTTGTATTTTTAAGCTTAAATACTGTCACAAACCGAAAACCTTCTGACATAGTCGCAACAAAAAATATTTCACAAAGGGCTTTTCTGTCAGGGCTGTTTTTCTGGATTTCATTCTGTTGTGAGACCCTACTACCATAATACCACTGCTAACCAAGATAACCTTTTCTCTTTCTATAGTCACTAATACTAAAGTAAACAAAAGTGTCAGTATACAGTATATGGTAATGACAGCTGGTTATGTCTCCCAACAAGCCACTGAGAGGAACTAAAGCTTCTATATATATATGATTAATGTCTTCAGTTCAAGTCTGGCTTATGACTAAGACTGTTTGTTTGTCTTCTGTCTTTTTTTACTTTTCCAGCTTTTAGACCTGTGTATCCTCAACATAAACTCTCTGGACTTTGAGTATCGAGTGTTAGCTGCCTCAGTCCTGAGCCACTTTATTGAACCTGAAACAGCTGAAAAGGTTTCAGGTAAGATTTGGGTGATTATAATTATAATGTAGATATAAATGGGACTGTCAAACGCAGAGTGTAAGCCTGATGGGATGGAAATTGGACCAGAAAGAGGCGTGCGTATCTGTGTGACTATCTCAACTATTGATTGCACAAATACAGTTGATGCAACTAGCAGTTATTAAAAACCATGATTTGTGGTCTGAACTGCAGTGTCACCTACAGCAAGGTTACTCCCTACATGTTTTTGTTTTTGTGCTCAGGTCTGTCCAACGACGACATCCAGCTGTGTGTGAACTGGATGGCCCCCTTTGTAGAGTCGGTGGGCTGGTTTGGCAGAGCGACCCTGAGGAATTTTGTTGGGATAAAGAGAGAAGACAGACACAACATCCAGACGCACACAGACTATCTGACCATGCTGGTTTGTATTTTCTTCTTCTACTTGCACTGAACCGTTAGTTGTACTGTTTGGAATGAATTTATTATGGCTTGATCTTAATAAGAGCCGCCATAATAAATACATATTCATTAATGCTATTTCATTGGTTCCTGATTTTCAACCCGTCTTATTTTAGGAGGACGTCAGTCAAAAGGAGGTGAACAGACAGTTCCTCACTCCTCCCAACAGCACAGAGAAAACCTGCACACGTTGAACCACAAGAGGAAGACTCTGAGGTGAATGTGAACAAAGACACCGGGTTAAGGTTAAGAGTCTTGTTTACTGGAATCGGCTCCTAACCGGGGGAAGAGACTGTTAACTGGAATACAGAGTTTGTACAGTGTGGGATTTTATTTCATGCCTGCTGATGTGAAATTGTCATTGAATGCAATAGCCCGAATAATATTTTAAAGACTTAAATCTTGGCCAAAGCTTTTTTTTCATGATTTTAGCTTTTTCTAGCAACTGGGTGCTTTTAATTTAGAAAAAAAAGTTTTTAAAGTGTCTGGTGTCATTTGTCAAATGATTTATTACTGAAAGTAATGTGCAATTGTTTACTTCTGTACCATATTAAATATGTTCAAAGTCAACAGAATCTGAATACTGCTTCAGGGTCAGTTAAAGTGTTTTTTTGAAATGCATGTTGAAAACCAAGTTTACTGCCGCTACTTCACCTGTCAGCTAATAAAGGGCATACTCTTCAGTGTCTCTCAGCCATCTCTGCCATGTTGTTGTAAACCAGCCATTGTTTGTGTAACTCAGGCCTATGGATAGTCTAATTTTTTTAAACAATCCATGTAAAATGATTACAAGTGTATAAATGAGCAACTTTATTTATTTTAGAAGTTTATTTTTTACCACAAAATAAAATCCATTCCCACCCGCCTGAAGTCTAAGTGGTTCCCATGTTTTCTAGAAATACAGTTTGGCCATCGCCTGCAGGAATCTCTTCTTCCTCTTCTGTGCAGCTAGCTGCAGCACTTCCTCTGGATTACTGGTGTTTAACTCCGTCTGTCCGATCGCTTTTATCTGAGAAACAACAAGAGTTAATCTACCGTAGCCTTGTACTAAGCGTAGACTTGGAGATATGCAGGTTATAATTTGATTTGGTGGGGGGAAATCACTTTCAACTATTTTAAAAGACTAAGCCATTTCTAAAGATTATGTTGGAATAGTTATGGAGCCGCTGTTAATGTATAACACACTTTTAAACCACATTTAGCCCTTTTAAAGCATGTGTTTAAGGTCACCACATTCACTCTCACTATCATGTCACCAAGGAGTGAACACTAAACCTTGGAGAAATTTCAGAAATGATTATTTCTAGAAGAGCTGAACATAAAAACAAATATCTGAAAAATGCCTTTTCACACACACTTAGGTTATCAAAATGATAGTGACTATGTCAATATCTATATATATAAGATATGATAGATGTACCGGTAAGCTTATAATTTTAGAAGTGGAATAACTATTTTATCTTAGTGCAGGAACAGGTTTTACCGCTATTTGTCTCTTCTCAGTCTCGCCCCCGTTTGTGGTGAATATCTGTAAGTACGGTCAAGGAAGAACAAAATGACAAAATGTTTGCATGGCTTGTTTTTGCAGAAGTAGAATTGTATGATATAAGCTAGTTCTCTCAAGGTCTGTATTTGCCCTAAAAAAAGTAAAGGATACGTGTGAGGTATTCCAGGATGGTGACATCCCAGATGTAGTCATAGAATGAGTCCATGGCATCGTGACTGGTGATAAAAGAAGATAAGAGAAGTTCAGAATATTGCTGTTGGTCTGGCTGTTGGCTGCGTCAGGTCATGTCGTAGCGTACCTGTTCTGTTCTTGAAGAGCTTTAAATGCCGTCATGTAGTCTACCTCTCGAAGAAACTGACAGAGAACTGCAACCTAATGAGGATGAGAGAGAAACTAGTTGAACACCGAAATAATGTGATATTTGTTGATTCTGTTAAAAATGTAATGCAGCATGTGAAAACAAGCATAACATGAACACTGAAAGTGTAATAAAACCTGATAGGTATTTATCTAGTTAGTTATCTTTAGAAACCATTTCACCATCAGGACATTGAGACAGCATTGGGATTAGCACTTTAATTAAAAAAGAAAGATATGGAGGTTATAATTTGAAAGAAAGAAAAGGGCAACTGCATTGAAACTCTGACCTGAGTGTGGCAGTTCATCATTGAACAGCACTTGATCATCCTCTTCAGGACCTGCAAACACAAGTCAGTGTTATTAATCTATTTCTATGACGTTCCACTTCCAGGATTGTTCTCATTCCGCCCGGCTGTCCCTCTTTTCGGCAGTATGTCTGTCACCTTCCGCTTTCTTTGTGTTGTAATTTTAAACTCGAGTCGATTTGAGGACTATAGTTAACTGCTCCTCAGATCTCTGCAGGGTAAATCCAGACAGCTAGCTAGACTATCTGTCCAATCGGAGTTTTCTGTTGCACGACTAAAACAACTTTTGAACGTACACATGTACAAACAAGTTCCTTCCTGAGACCATTTTGCAGCGGCACCATGGCTTTAAAGTGCTCATATTATGCTTTTTGGCTTTCCTGTATTGTGTGATGTGATATATATATCTTTTTTTTGTGCATGTTATAGGCTTTCAAAGTGAAAAAGCCCAAAGTCCACCCCATAGGGACTCACCATCTCCAACAGAAAACACTGTTCACAAACTACTCTCATACTTCTGATTAGCTAGCAGTCCTTACCTAGCTACTGCGCATGTGCAACTCCCAACAAAGATGGGATAATTGAGATGCCTCACTATGTAATTAAAAACAGAGAGCTCAACACACAGGGTGAAAAGAGGAGCTTCAGTAATGTGTAGTACAACAAAACTATGGCGTTTTTTGAAAATTAAACCATGTCAACCTATTCTGATATAACCTCTAAATACAATTATGAACCTGAAACTGAGCATAATATGAGCACTTAAAACGGCAATAAACCAGTAAACCAGGTTTTTCTCCCATCCCTCGTTGTGGAGGGAGGTCTGGCAATGCGATACATACATCATACACATACATTATTGTAATTCGCTTATAGAATATTTAGTATGTTATTATTCAACTGTTTTTATTGAGACTTTGTTTGTAGTCATTTAGTGTGTAGTTTTGGGAGCAACCAGTGTGATCTACCTGGTCGGAGTAGATGTCAGGGGGAACAGCTTTGGTGAAGAAGTCCGAGCACACAGCGCCGGCCTGGAGGTAAAAGTTCAGTGCAGCAGAGTATTGATTGGTCACTGCAAACCGTGAGACAAACAAGAAGGCTTCAGTTACTGTGATGTGGGTAACACGGTTTATACTTTCCCCTGAATTGTTGTTGCCAACTTAGCAGTTTAGTTTCTCACCAAAGTAGATATCTGCCTGTGTGATGAGCCACGACTGGTTATTAGGATTCAGGGTGAGGGCATAGGACACCAGCTCTTTGACCGTCACAGCCACAGCTTCCACGTCTACTGCCTGTATGCTGGTCGACACACACAAACATCAAGGTCACATTTAGTGGCTTGGTTTGAGACATCTTAAACATTTCATTAAGCAACAAAAGTTCTTACTTTGGAAGAGTAGATGGCCAGATGGAGAGGTGTTCTGCTGTCACTTCATTTACAATATCATCCTAAATAAAGAAAACAGATGGTTACCCATGAGAGAGTCAGATAGCCGACTGTGATAAGCCCAGCAGAGAACAACTTAAAGTGGCCAGACTAAAATTGCAACAAAACCTACCGTCATACTATGGTTTTTGTACACTTACTGCAACATTAAAGCCGTTTTTTCATGTTAACCAGCTGTTTACTTCCCCTTTGTTTTACTGTGAGATAATCCTACTACAACACAACCTATGTGAGATTGTACAGTGTGCTTTCAATGTGGAAAATTCAACAATTTAACAGCTCAAATTAGACACATACCCGCACTATGCTGTGGAGCCTCACAAAAAGTGAGATAAGGGTTGTCAGCACCAGTGGCTCCTGTGAGACAGAAGATGAAATGCATTACCTTTGTAATGTAAATTTAATATATTCACACAGTATATTCACAGAGGGTTTAAGTTTAGTTTATTGAATACTTACTCTAATTTTCTTGATGAAAGTGATGAATTTGCTCCTAAATGGTTAGACAATAAAAAATACACCAGAATGAGCATGACTCTGCCACCTGTGTCTGCTTATATACAGCGTATAATTGTGCTGTGATGCTCTTGCTCTGCATTACTGTAAAATCGTAGGTGGTAGTAGGCATGTTTGCAGCGTACCGGTGCAGGATGCCCATGGAGGACTCTCTTTGTTTGATGAGGCCCACTCTGCCGTCGTGATTCCTCTTGTGCTGGATGGACACGCTGCAGATCTGAACCACCACATCCCACAGCTCCTTGGCTGTGCGCCGACACTCTTTAGGACCCGGGAGTTCTTTGCAAGTTGAAGCCAGGAGCTGACCCAGCTATCAGAAGGAAACAGAGGGGGTGACTTTAACAAGCTAAACCCACAGCAGTCCTGGCCATTTAAACTATCAAGAGCCAGTGAAGTGATTACATATTTAAATGAAGTGGTGTAACAGGCAGATATATATAGCTTATGTTGGCTATTATAGCATCTGAACAATCCACCAGAAGGAATTGAGGGAGCTCAACACCTGTACCATTACAGAGCATACCAAGTTTTCAGGGCAGCCAATTGCAATAAAATAGCAGACAACTTTAACTATTTTATTACCTACATAAATGTCATGGTCTTCTTGGAACAATGTACTGTAAAAACAATGATAACATGTGTACAGTAACTGCTAAAAGGACGCCGAAATGGGCTTGAGTGTTGAACACTGACTTTTTACCTTGATGTATGGGTTGTTCATGACCAGAGATGGTGGCACCTGCAGAGTCAGGTAATCATTCTCCCTCCAGTTCAACATGAAAGCGACACACTCCTTTCCTACCACCTGACGCAGAGGCAGATCTAAAGACAAAGACCCATAATTTAGTGCACCTGTATCAGTGAATGCTGATGTTGTATAACAGTGTATTAGGTTGGCGAGAGAAGCGTTACAATTTTAGAAACAGCTTTTGGCTTTTGTACAGTCTATCATACAAACAATATTATGGATAGAGCAGGTAAAGTGTTCTTTTTGTTGTCTAAAATGTCCAAACTTTATAAAGAATCCCTTATTTCCCTGCAGTATGAATCTATAGTGAGCAAGTTGTGATGCTACTCACATAGATAGTGTACAATTTTAATATTGGTGTGCATCCAGAATGTCTTACATGTTTCTTTTGCCAGAAAACTACAGGGAAATTACAGGCTTAAGCCCAGGTAACAATTCCACAGTGTTTCCATCCACTCACCGTGAATCCTCATCTCCAGGTATCCTCTGACCCGGCTGACCAGGTCGGAGGGCGGCCGCTCCTTGCTGCCCTCGGCCGCCATTGTCTCGTGTGCACGGACCTCCAGCAGCAGCATCTCGTTCAGCATCACCTGCCTCAGCTTTGGGGAGAACTCGGTAACAAGCTCCAGGCAGGCTGAGAAAAGTTGTCGTGCATGGGCAAAGTCCTGAGACGACAGGAAAACATGATCCAAATATTTAACATCTCTGCTTTTAACAGATTCTTACTGCTTGGAACTGTTATTGTCATAAATTAGATGTACCACTTGTTGGTGTCCTTAGTAAGGGTTTTAAATAACTGTGGCTAACCATTTGGTATTCTTTACTGTTAATAAAGTCAGACAAGCTCATTTCATGTATTGAAACCTGCCAAATAAAGTAGTCAGCCCACTGTTCCTCAAGACAGAGCTCAACATCAGCTCCCTCATGAAGAAAGCACAACAGAAGATGTACTTCCTGCAGCAGCTGAATAAACTCAACCTGCCAAAGACATCCAGTGTATATATGGTTTATATTCTAATACCTGAATTATATTAGAGAATGTGTGACACACTCCTACAACACCAAAACAAATTCCTTGTCTGTGTAAAAAACATACTTGTCAATAAAGCTTTTTCTGGATTCCAATTATTTTGCTTAATTAGGCCAGTAAAGTTTATTTTATACAAGTAAATTACATTTCTGAACATTTATCCTGTAAGCAGACCTTTATTGATATGCAGTGGAGTCCTTTGGCCATGAGGATATAAACCAGGTCCTTTGTCAGGTTGTCTTTAATGCTGAGGATTACGTTTATGTAGTCTGGTGGAACTTCCCACTGACACAAAGAGAAAGGGCATTTACATTACTTCAGAAAAATGAATATTACATTTTCCGGCAATAAGTAAAGTTAATCTTACATTTTGTCAATTTGTGAATCATGGCGTTTACTACTCTTAATTGACCGCTGACCTTACTGTTGACCCTCCAGAAGGGCCGTTCGGCCATGCCGTGGAGTTCCATGAGGATCTGTCTGATCCTGCGAGGCTCCAGTAAAAGGATGAGCTGCTGCTCCAGCTGCCCAATGTTCACACTCGCTGATGCTGAAATGCATGAAGTCACAAACTTTAAGAGATTGAATCATACCACTGAGAGCTTCCCTGTGAATAACCAGCAGATTGGTGGACAACAAATGGATACATTGGATGTCACTGAACAGAATGGGAACAAAAATCTCAGTTTTGTACCTGGAATGTCATAGAAGGAAGGCAGAGGCTTGGCGCTGAGGTTGATCGTGGTTGATCTCTTCCTCAGCTGCTCTACCAGGACCTTCCTCTCCTCCTCCTTCAACAGCTCCATGAAGAGCTTATGAGATGACACCACAAAAAGCAGAGACAGCTCTTCCAAGGTTTCACACAGAGTCCTGCAAGATTGGAACCGTCTCATTTAAAAGATGATTAAATGATTAGAGTAACAGTTTTATGTCAAATCAGTGCCGTTTAAGAGCTCATACAGAATGAAGAAGATACGGCACAGTGATCTGCAATGTACCCATCTGTATGGTCTGCTATTTCTTTGGACTAAACTAATGTTATATTGTCACTTTAGCTAGTACATATGTGTATAATACATGTGACAGTCTCTGCTCTTACTCACTTCATGAAAGTACCCATGTTTCTTCTTGATGTCTCAGACTGACGGCCCTTTTCCAGCGAAAGTGTGCATACCTGCAGGACAAAGAATATTGGATTCAAATGAGCAGCAGCTTTCAATTTTACCATGATGAGAATAATTCAGGTCAGCCCCAGATACACGTTGAACTCATACCCCCGCGAGAAAATAATTTCCTAAAAATCATGTGTTAGTTTTATTATGAAAATGCTTGATGCTTCATTGCCACCAGTTGGGATATTGTATTGTACAACATATGCACATTATTTAAGGTAATTTGAGATTTATCTAACAGTTGATATCGGAGAATAAAAAAAACGGTGGATGCATTAATTAAAAGTCAGATTTAAATCTGAGACACACTATGAGTTTTCTGACCTTTGAATATTTAATCTCTAGGATTCCCAAGCATTCATTACTCCTGCAAAAGTCTTTAATGAAACAATTATTTGGGTCATAAAAAGATGAGAAATTACCTCTAAAATGAAGTCCACCATCTTTTTACTGGGTTTGAGGAGGAGCTGCTGGAAACGCACACTGAGGACTTCTCCTTCCAAAGCATCTCGGACGGCGTTGCAAACACACAGCTTGTAGCAAACCTCATCTAAGGTTGATTCCCTGCAGGGTGTTAAGAAATAAGTCGTAGGCTAGATTGTTAGTAGATATGCAGAATGACTGTCTCCGCTATAAAGTATATATGAAGTAAAATAAATACAATGGAAGCAGTATCTTGTTTAAATACCTGTAAATAATTATATATATATATATATATATATATATATATATATATCTATCTATATCTATAGACTTTGTCACACTGCAAACTGTTTTTTGAATTGTGGTCTCACCCTTGTTGCACTTTATACAGGAACTCCCTGAGAACAGACCGTCTGAAGTTGTTTGGCAAACTGCGGCACACGTTGTCTTTGATAAAGGCTTCGATGACAGCCTGTTAGAGAGGAATACACAATATAAAGTACTACATATGATTTACAGTGCTGAATACCTTCATTCAGTTATACAACTTTCTGGCATGTCTCATTATCTTCAGTTTCAATTTGAGTCTTACTATAGATAGTTCCAAGTGTATTTTTTATAAAAACAAATCTTTGGCTTTAAAGTTCCTGCAGCGTCTGCTCTGACCTGGTAGTTGCGCGCCCTGATCAGGCTGTTGATCTGGTTGTAGGGTGTGTTCTGGGAGTCTGACGGGTCACAGTCTTCGGTCAAAGCTTTGCAGGCGTTCCAGTAGCCAGCCAGACGTTTCTCATCCAAGTGAACATGAACAGTTGAGTCCAGCTAAAAAAAATAAACGTATCATAAACATAAGAAATGACTGAGAGCCACAAATTCTGCTGGTGGCAAACTGAAACTAAAAAAAGACAAATCTGGACATGGTCAAGTAATAAACAAGTAAATCTACCTTTGTTAATAGTTCCTTTGTTTGTCTGAAGTGATCACGGGCGTTCTCATAGGCTGTTTGGTCTGTGCAGCCTTGCTGGAAGAAAATACCTCCCAAGTCATAATGCACCTGAAAAACCAAATACAAAACATTAGGCCAATTTTAGATTCAACACAACTGAATTACTTTTTCACTGAAATTACACTTTGGACATTTGTTTCCCCATTTTTTTTGTTTTGCAAATCCTATTTGTTCTGACGCACACAATCTCCAATTGCTCCCTGAACTAATCAATAGTTGATATAACTGTATGTATTTGCAGTGTTTCCCACAATTAGAAAGCAAATGACGCCATTACGCAATCATTTATATAAAGCTTAGTGATTTGTCAGCAATAGACATCTTTAGCCAAATAATCACAAATTCAAAACAGGAATTTATTTAACCTCCTTATAATTATTACTAAAACACGAAAATTCTACAAAGCAAGGGGAAATGCTCAATAAAAAATTCTCAAAGAAGGCTGTGAATGAATGTATGTATGTTTGTATGTATGTTTGTATGTATGTATGTATGTGTGTGTGTAGAGTGACAGAGACGGAGGAGAGCAGGGAAAGGAAATGCAGCTGAACGAATGCGTGTTTTAAATAGCGTTAAAAGAAAAAAGAATAACGAAACACAATGTGTGGCGCACCGCCACAAATTAGTCTCTGTGTGGGAAACACTGTCATTTGGATGAATTGTAGTCGGAGTGATCTGAGACAACATTGTGCTATCCACTAACCTGACACTGCAGCTCATTGGCACTGATGCGAAGCCCTGCAGTCGATGACTCTGTCTCTCCGTTGGCAGCTGCATCAGCAGCCAGCAGATCCAGAGTCCTCAGGGTGTGAACGTAGAAGTCTTTCTTCAGCTGCAGAGCTCCTTCCAGGACACTGATGGAGTCAGTTGCCTGCTCTTTCAGCTGAGGGGATAATAAAGTGCATTGGCTCTAATCTACTAGACAATTTCTTAAATAGTGGACAGGGACAAAACAGGTATTACTAAAAAAGGCAATATAATGATTGGTTGTTGATCCAAACCTTTACAAAATCAAAATTATCAAGCATACCGAAATGTGAATAACATGTTTATTTATATCAGCAATAGTCCGAAGAGGTATATTTCATGACAACAATCTCAAAGATGTCCACTGAGTACTCACCACAGTAAGGATGTTGTCAGTCATCTCTTTCTCCTGCTGCACAATACTTAACCTACGAGAGGCCACAAGACAACTCACTCACTATCGTCTTGATGCCATTATAACTGAGCACTTAAAAGCTATATTCTTATTTTTTAAACTGGACCTGGATGTTTCAGTCAAGCATGGGGGGTTTATTTGTTCTGTAAACAACTTTAGCTAATCCCAAATCAGAGGGTGGTAACAGGAAAGGAAGGAACATCATTTACATGTTCATCTGGTGAGGTCCTGGTTTGGTCTGTTTCTCTGGAAAGCTGCTCAGCACGATGGTTCTGATGGCCCTTTGAAAAACACAAGATTATTTGTGATTATTAAAATCTTTTGAATGGCCGACCACAGTGGACGAGCCAGGGTCTCTTACTACTTCAGTTTGTGGATCTTCACTCACCAGCGGTTGTATATAATGACAGCCATTGCTGTGGTCGGAGGCAGAGTGGACAGGTCCAGGTCCACGTGTTTTACCCCGGGTGGCACTTTGCTCACACACAGGAGTTCATTCAGTAACATATTTAATACTGGAATGGTCAAACTGGCAGGGAAGAAGGACGAATAATTACATGATGCAAACATCATGCATAACGTCTGTAACAATTGCTAGAGACATGTAAGACATTTTTTAATTATAATTCTGTCTTTCTGTTAAGGTAATTAGGCAGTTACCCGACCGAAATGTTGGAATATCACAACACAGAAGCCAATGACATTATTGGGTGAAAACCTGCAACCTAAAATTTCAGATATTTAACTAAACTGAAGCGACTGCATTGTCCTCTACAAAATGACACATTTCTGCAAAACTAAAACCTCTTTATACCCTACAAATAAAACTTAGTGGACAGGGTTGAAAAATAAAAACATGAAAAGTTACACTGACTTCCTCCGCATTCTAAGTTTAAAGCGCCTTACACACTTACCCTTTCTCAAGAGCATCCAGATCCCACTTCATGTGGGCAGCTACCTTTAGTGCCAGCAGCTTCAGGGTGCGGTTCCTGCGGTTGTCTACTGGAGGCTGCACTTGATTCTGCTCGTTCACGGAGGGCTTGGATGCCTGCTCCAAGGAACTGGATGATCAGCTGCACCGGCGTCGGGTCTGTGGAAACACGCAATTAAAAGGTTAATTATTTTTTATGTAGGGGCCGCTTTTCATTAAATTGCCTCATGAGCATCCACCAAAAAGATATAGCCTACCATTATGATTTTGCCAGACAACAATATTATTTTTATATAAAACTTTCTAGATGCACAACAAATATCACAGTATGGTTGTTCATGTTTGGCCCGTTAACCAAAGGAGTGAAAATTCACCATGAAGCTAAATGACCATTTGTTTTGAAGTGCAAAGGACAATTATAATGCAAAACACAAGGATACTTATTTTTATGAAAGCAGAGTTAAATAATTTATACATGTCAACTTATATAAATGTACTTGCAATGTTACTACACTATGATCCCCCCAGACCTCTCAGGTCATCTGGGACAGGTCTGCTTTCTGTCCCCAGAGTCAGAACTAAACAGGGGGAAGCAGCGTTCAGTTTCTATGCTCCTCACACCACACATCTGGAACAAACTCCCAGAAAACTGAAGATCCAGTTATTTTTTCAAGTTCTTTCTTTTTTTGATGTTTTTCTTTAAATTTTTATTTTTTTAATGTTTCTTATTCTGTGTTTTATCTGTGTTTTATCTTTTTATTTTTAACTTTTTAACTGTGTTTTATGTTTTTTTTTAACTGTTTAACTGTTTTTGTGTAAAGCACTTTGAATTGCCCTGTTGCTGAAATGTGCTATACAAATAAAGCTGCCTTGCCTACTTTAAGAATCATAAGAAAAGACAACAAAACAACAAAATGTTAATGTAATTACCAAACACAAGGCATGACATGAAGATATATTCATTTCAAATATGTTGCAGTGTCATACATTTTAAACCATGTTAAACAAAATAAGTTGTATTGCAGCTGATACCTGCCAGATGTTTATTTAAGGAGAATCAGTATTAACAGAGCTATCCTTGAGATTTTGTTCACTCAAATTATTAAATTGGTTCATCATATAAAGAAACAATTACCAAAACCAGACATAACAGACATAATAAGTAATGCTGAGATGACCTGGGTATGACTTCTGTAGGTGGTTCTCCAGCAGGCTGCCGTCCAAGAGGAACTCGAACCAGGAGGTCTGAAGAGGCGTGCTAGGCCGGCTGCTGGTCACAGCAGCCACCCGGTCCACTGTCTCCACACTCATCCTCCCCTGGTGAACAGTGACAAAGATTTGAAAATGTGTTTATCTTTTAAGGCTGCACCGTGACCTACAGTGAAATGTATGACAAATTGTGTGGAAATAAGTGTCCTGGAACAACATGAATGCATGTCATATTAACACACAAGATCTGTTTACTCATCAGGGGGAGTACTATTAAGTCTCTGAAAACTGCTGTATTAATTGTCAACTGCAAATTCGTCTGAGGCTCTATAAGAGCTTTGTCAAAATAAATATTTCTCAAACTTGACAAAACCTGCATTTTTCCTAGTATGTTTATTGCGACACTTATTTGTTTAATTACCAACGGAAATGAAAATCTACTTGGTGATAAACCTGATTCTGATTATTTTACTTCACTTTTTTATGTGTATTTAAAGTGTTTACAGAAGCACATTAAGTACATTATGTACTGTATTGTATTAAGTAACAAGCACACTTACGCAATTCTACGTTACTTATTATACATCCAAGGCTACGTAGCTATGAAGGTCACTCATGTTATATGAAAGCAAAGTTTGGAAATAAAGATATATGATCAATGATAGTGTACAGTATTCATTTCTGTACTGGCCAGAGGAGGTTTAATCTGATTAACGTGTAGTGCCGAGAGGGCGAGGTTTTTAAAGCTTGTCCACAAAGAGGGTTGGGACATTACTGACCAGAGGCGGTTTGAGGCTGCCAGGGTATTAAAATCAAGCGCACCCCTTTCACATATTCTCTGTTGTGTGCGGACTCGGAGCTAACGCTGTTTTGAGCTAGCTAATATTCTAGCTAGCTAGCAAAACTCTCCAGTCTGGGCCTGACACCGAGGGACCGGTTATCTTACCTTAAAGGACACAATGAACAAATAAAAAATATATGATAAATATACACAAAAAAATCTCAAAATAAAAAGCAGGAACAGCTACAAGGACTGCTTCATTCTCACATAATTCATTCTGCGATTCGACATCTCGCCGGTGTATTTCCGCTTCCGCTTCGTCGCCATGGCCAGGGACGCACTGCGCAATGTTTGCGCATATTTATCACTTGGTGCGCGAGATTATGCTCTGAGCATATTTATCACCTGGCGCGCGAGATTATGCTCTGAGCATATTTATCACCTGGCGCGCGAGATTATGCTCTGAGCTTGTTCAGTAAATACGTGCGTGTTACCCATGGTGTTACCTAACGTTAAGGTACTTTATTTTGGAAGCCAATGTTATTATTTTTAATCCACTATTTATCATCTTTAGTCACTTTGCACATTCAGATTAATACAAAATATAAATTAATAAATTATATTATTACAGTTTGAAATACCCAGCAGCGTCTAGAGTCATTAAAACTTTTACCAGCTGCAACACTTAAATTATAAACACATTAATGCATCAAATATTAAAATCCAGTAATATAATATAGTATATGCTTCTGAAATGGGCCATTCTGCATAATAATACTTTAACTTTTAAGTATGGTTCTTACATTTTTGTACTTTTACCCAAGTAAGTTTGAATGCATGACCTTTACTTGTAACAGAGTGCTTGTGCATGGTAGTATTGCTATTTTTACATAAATAAAAGGCCAGAGACTCTTCAGTCACTTAAAAGTATGTTTTACACTTGTGCACATATGATTTAAAAAAAAATCATCATTAAGGACTCAAATTAAAAAGGAAAGTGGATATTAAAATACAGATACTGAAATGGCTATTTTAATATTGGGACTTTTGGTAACCTTTTGTTATTCCTACCAGCTCCACCTAACCTCAATCTGAGCAGAGGTGGAATTAATTTCACTAAGTGAAAACACCTGTGTGGAATGGCAGGGCCTTTAAACTTCCAGTTATGCTTTCATTTGGAGCATTTTTATTTAACATCTCTGCATGCGTATCCATGGCCTTTATAGTTAAGATGGCAGAGGAAAACGGATCCTGAGTTCATGACCAAAATGCTCAAAATAAAAAATAATTTGAGGAAAAAAAATGCAAGGGGAAAATTAACTTGTATTTATAAAGTTGTCTTTACTTTTCCATATCAACTCCCATTTGCATTTAAAACAAAATATTGGACTTTAAAATGACATTTAAAGAATACAAATAACATTTCTTAAAAACAAAATTGCAAAATACTGTAGAGATAGCTTTGTATTTATCAACTCACACACATTTTTTTCATAATTCAATACAACTTAATATTCACTACATGGCCTCTTGCACAGGGACAGTTATTGGTGAGACTTTCATGACAGCACCAGAAAGAAATTACTGCCAAATACTTACAGGTAGGAACCAGGGAAGGGAAACCGATCAGTCTCATAACTAAAGCTGTGATCGATAGAGATATCACTCAGTCGGTTCCTACGTCTCACAATAAGGCATCCAGATGAAGAGCATGATGAAGATAAAGCCATTGAAATGAGTAGCATCAGAACCAGCCTCCACTACCCTTTAAGGCTAAAAGAAAGATCACAGATGTTTCCATCGTCCTGGGTTGTTCCATCAATATTTTGATATAAAACAGAGCGGCCCCATAACAAAACCATGTTGTAAATGGAAAAGAGCACATAGGACACATTTAAACCAAACAGTCTCTCCACAAATTAATTTTTTTTCCACATCTGATCATTACTAGTCATTGATCTTCCAATGTCTCAGGTGTGCTCCTGAGCTTCAAATATATTTACTAGCTGATGATATACACCAGAAACTATATTAATGAACTCTTAACTGAGGTGGGTGTTTTCTTTAACAACAGAATTCTCCTAACCCTTTTTTACTTACTTTCCTTTTGCAGAGCCTAAATAAATCTCAGCAACCACAGCTGATCTCGGCTTCTGTACAAGTAACACACAGACCACACATTTCAAACTCTCCCTTCATTAAATATATCACAGTAACACATGGCTTAAAAACAACAGTACAGTGGTTATTATGGCATATTTCAACAGGGCTACTTTATGTTGATTTTAATCAAACAATGTGTAGGCCAAAATCACTATGTGCTCAGTTGATAGCAATTCACCATCTACACCAGGATGTGGACGGTACCAGTGATTAGACCTTTTTTCTGAGCGCACACACTGCAACAACATATTTGCAATGATCTGTGTTGCATTGTGGATATGATGTGAAACACTGGAGAAGGGCAGAGCCAGGCTCAGTGAAGTCTGCCAAGGAGGCGGGAGCTGCTGTCAGTACTGAAAGGAGATGACAGCGTTCACTTTATACACGTGGTACGAGCGGTTCCAGAAAACTCGAGTGAAGTAGTTTGTGTAGGGCGAGTAGTTCATCTTTATCTCATGGCAGAATCTTCTGTGCTTTGAGAAAGAGTAAATCTCTTCTTTGTCATAAATGACCTGGATAAGACAAGAAGATATGAAACGTGGAATGAGAACATTTTTTTAACACTTTACTAATAACACAATACTTTCCATGATTAAGAACTGCTTTTGTAAAGCGCTTTCAGAAAACACCAGTTTATTCACAATAAGTCCCTCATATAATCACCTATATGTAACACTAATTCACTTTCTTGCTGAGAATTAGATGAGACGATCAATAACACGCTCAGGTCTAAACAATAAATGTGAAGCTACAGCCAGTAGCTGTTCTGCTGCTTAGCACAAAGACAGAAAACAGTTAGCCGGCTGTGTTAGGCAAGCCTTTCATGTGGCTGTGTGCGTATATCTATATCTATGTATCGCGAACCACTGTCTTTATTTTCTGAGCTCACTAGATGGAGCGCTCTGCTCAACAAAGGGTTGAAAACACACTGAACTGCCGTTCCTTTAACCTTTTTCTTTCAACAGAGAGCGCCATCTGGTGAGCTCAGAAAATAAAGACAGTGGTTCGCTAAGCTTCATTTTACCATCAGTACTGCACAGTATTCTGTAAACACTTTGATGGGAAATCATTCAAAACCTACTTGGATGAAATCATGATTTTCCCCTTATGGCAACAACAGGCACCATTTTAAACACATTGGTAGATATATAGATAGGAATCTGTAGTTTGTGGTGAACAAAGAACTGTCTAAACTCACATGTCCATTGGAAATGTCGAGCAGGTCTTTGAGCCTGCATCCTTTATTAAGACTAAGCTCGTTGCAAATGGAGTCCTCTATGATCACATAGTTTGTCTTTTGAGAGGTCAGAATCTTGTAGATGTCCTCTGCGGATCTCAGTGCATACACCTGGTAAGTCTACAAGACAAAAAAGGAGATTAATTTAAAAAAATAAATAATAAACGCTTGCTAGTTAAACTCATCTGTGATAAGGAAAATTTAAACATACATTGTCTTTTTTGGGCATTTTACTGTAAAATGAATTTAATCGGTTCCACAAATCTCTGCGTTATAACCCAAGGACTTGAGCTATTTAGCTTTGTTTAAAACTGACAGAAGTTTTTCTTAAAGTTATTTTCCAGTACCAGGAGTTCTACTTTTTTCTTGTTGTAGTAAATCTTTCATCTCACTCACATCTTCAGTCCTCCTCAGCAGGTTGATGTCTGAGTAAAGCGGTAGACTGGTCACAGCCGAACCTGAACACAACTTCACGGTTCCCAACAGCTGAGGGCTACCTGCAAAGACAGCCGCCACTGGAGCCTGTGACCTGGAACACAAGAAGAAGATCTTAGATACCACAATAAAGACTTTATAGATACTGTAAATTTATATAATACAGGAAGATCTGCTGACTTGATCCAGTTGATCAGCTCTACTGTATCTGGATCGTAAAACTCCTGCACGTCTGACAACTCTGCTATGACACGAGGGCAGTACTGCAAGACAAGATAGCAGGGTAGGAAGAGATTATGCATATTTAAATGTCTGATAGAAAGAGCTTTGAAAGATAACAAGCTGAAAATCTCACCTCTCTCCACAAACTGAAACCAATGATAGTAGGAACCGCTGTGCTCAGGATCAGAGACTGGAGAGGAAAAGCAACAATTAATACCTTAAGCAAGAATATGTTATAGGTAGCAACACAACTCAGAGGCCTCTCACCAGTACTACAGGGTGGATGGACTTCAGTTTGAGCCACTTAAACACAGTCATCCAGAGGTCTGGAGAACACACACCGAACGCCGTAAACATGCACACATATGGGGTCCATAAATATTTCATCCTGTGTGAAAAAAGAACACAATCAAAGTCTTTTGTATCATAACAATTTGTTATTTAAAAACACGTTAGAAAATCCAAACATTAAAACATTAAAACACACTGACGCTGATGAACGTACCCATCAAACAGCAGAGCCAGACCTCCCAAAAAGCAACGTGTGGAAAACATGATAGATGACCTCTGGCTGCTCTCCTATTCGTCCATCTTCAAGTCTGATGTTAGTTTTCATTGGCTGGCCACTGTATAACAGTAAAACCACGATACATGTTGACTGGCGCCTCAAAGAGAATTCCTTTACAGCCAACCTTCAAGCTGTGATCACCAGCTTTGTCAAATATAACCTTGGAATGGCACCGAAGAGTAATGGCATGCATTGTGTTTGGCACAAGTCTCTAACCTGAGTCTTCTGTAAATGGTCTGCAGGGTGGACAGCAGGCAAACAGTGAGCACCAGTAAGTAGAAAGGAAGGACTGAGGACTGCGTCAGTCGTAGAAATAAGTCCTGACTGGGTGCCTGAAAACTCTCTTGGCACAGGAGGAAGTTGGTGATGAAGTCTCTGACATAGTAGGAAAGAAAACATTAAAATTAGGGTACACCGGCAGAAAATAGCATACTAACTAATATGGATACTGTCCAGAAACAGTCTGCACTGTAACAACTAAGTGTGAATGCAACAGCTGTAACTCACGTTGTTGTGTTGAGCCCAAATTTTACTTCAAGGAATTTCAAAATGAAGTCACTCTCACTTACAGGTATAAGTTTCTGTAAATGAAAAACAGTACTGCTTACCCAACAGCTTAAAACTACAAACAAATATTCTTGACTTGAAATGGATCAAAGCAGACCCATCCCATCTTGTGGTTTTACCTTGACCAAATAACTGAAGGTGATCGCTGTGGTAAAGACTAGGTGAAAATGTAGAAAGAGCTTCATCAGTCTGGCCACAAAAGGTCCCTTCTTCATCTTTTGCTGCAAGAGAAATACAGAAAACTGCACTGAGATTGTGTTACTCTACATTAAAACACTGAAGGTTGTCCATATTTAATGATAAAATACAGTAAAAAAAAAAGAAAAAAAAAAGGTTAAAACAAATGCCTGTAGTACGTAATTTGACTGAGCTCTGATGTGAGGGAGCAGCTAACTCTACCTGGAAGTACTGCGCAAGCACTGAGCCAATCAGGAGGCCGAGCAGAGGCGAGCTGAGCAAGGCCGGGTTCTGAAACTGGCACAAGTAGACCGGGAACAAAGAGCTGAGGTACACCTTGTGAATGTCAGCCATCTTAACATAGCGGATGGAGGGATGAGGGGAAAGTAGAGACAGTGAGAGAGAAGAGAAAGAAAGGAAAAAGCACAATGTCTTTGAGGCCTTGCGGGCACAAAGCAGTCAATCTAAAGACACATTTGGAATCAGATTTGTTCTTGGGATATATATATATATATATATATATAAACAAAACAAAAAATATTTTGCTTTTTTTCCCCCACATCTTACATTAAAAAATAGCTGGCCAAAATTTTAGGTTTAATTCATGTTTAGGTGGCATAGTGAAAATGCATCAATCAGAAACTCAAATGACATAATTTCCTCCATACACAAAACTTGCTGCTCTTAACTAGATCATGCCCAAAAGAAATTTAAAGTAAATCCTAAAACTACAACAGCTAATTTCCGTCATTAGTTCCGTGGTTAAAGGAGTAGTTTGACATTTTAGGAGTAGTTTGACATTTTAGCCAGATAAGAAGATCAATACCACTCTAATGTTAAATATTAAGCTACACGCAGCAGCCACTTATCTTAGCTTAGCGTAAAAACAGTGGCAAACAGTCACAGTCAGAACTGTCTGACGGTAACAGAATCTGCCTATTACCACCTCTAAAGCTAATAGGCTTCACACGTTATATCTTGTTTGTATATTGGAACAAAAAAATTTTTAGGTGCAGGACTATTTCTTGATCAGGTGCTGTGACTTCCTTACCTTACGTGGTGGCACCAGGTCAAAAGAGTCAAGCAAGAAAAGACAGAGTGCTTGGATGAAGAGCACATAGTGGCTGTGTTCCCAGACTAGGAGGAAGGTGAAGGTGGTGGCACTCATGGTAAGATAGCAAAACATCTACAGAGAAATACAGGATTTTTTTAGCGTGTTTAAATGTAGTGTCCCACCTAACTTGGATATACAGTAGTAGAGTTTTTTTTTTTAAAGTGGTTTCACAAGAGGCTCACCTCAGTGGCAGAGCTGATGTTATTACTCAGGAATCCAGTCAAAGCTGCAACCTGGCAAGAGAAGTAAGGCAGAGCCCAGTTGTCCCGCAGAGGAATGGCAAAGTCAACTCTTGTTGTATCTGGTCTGAGGAAGAAATGACCCAGAGAAGAGTTGAAAAGTGGAGAAAGCTAAAAAAAATGAGTGAAACTGGGATCTAAAAGAGAATGGCATTATTATGCTTCACCACTGAGATTTTATTTGTTTTAACAGCACCCTAAGTGTCCCATTTTCAATTGTGTTTTGTCATCCAAAGGTAGGAGCAACAGGGAGAAAATGGAAAAGATACAATAAAGTTTTAAGGGGAAGGTAACTTAACCATGCTGATCTACTTTGAGGGGGGAAAAATGAGGCATTCAGAGAAACCAGGTAGTAGAATTCATCTCACCTGTTAATCACGTACCAGGCCACAGCCAACATGCCGGCCACCCAGGTGCCGCTCATCACCCAGCTACACACAAACAGGGCAGTGACATAGACCGCCTGGAGCCCAAAAACAGCTCCAACATAGAAGTAGATTGGCTCAACAAAATCCTGAAGACACAAACAAAGGTTTTTATCAAATTATCACAATCATCTTCCTTATTATAAAATTGTTATTATTATTAAGCATTAAAAATCTGCATACCATTTTGTTATTTAAATGACTGTATACTATTTCAAAGACAAAAATCCAATGTTAAACAAAGTGCTAAAATGAGTCAGTGCACTAATTGATATACCTTACTATCCAGTGAAATAAGTGACAAGTCCATGTTGTTTGTTTTAACTTCTCTCCAATTTTGATGGCTCAATGAATTGACTGATTTATTGCATTATTAGGTGACAAGCCCTCTGCACTGGCAGTGGATGACTCTGAACTTCATGGAGAATGACAGTTGTTTTCTGCATTTATAAAGTTAATTCAGAGCTTTACGGTGAAAAGTTTTCATCTAGTAAAATGACGTGCCATTCAGCTCTATTTATGTTGTCACTGAGTAGACTGAGAAAACAAATACAAACCAGAGAGGCACTTTGGAGGCATTTCACATGCTAAACTAGTGAATCTGAAGAGATACATATGCAAACTTCAAATATGCTAAATTAAATGATCTTGTCCAAACGATGCAAACCAGCTAAAGTTTAACTGGTCTTGCTATGCAACAAATTTCAGGCTGAAAGCCTTTCAGACATGACAGGAATATTGTAACTATTTCCAATTGGTTTGCCAGTGTTTATTTCCTTTGAGACAGGGGATTGTACTGGTTTAGTGGCTTTGTGATTTGGAATATACAAATCCACCTATCATTTCATATTACCATCAACAAAAAAACTGTTTGACACAAATGTAATGTAGCATGGTGATAACGGACAATGTCTTAATTACACTTTATTAAAAGTAAATCAGAAGGTGATCAAACAGCAAAATGAATCTCACCTGGCTGTCTGTGAATCTGTAAATGTAGCTTGTGATGAGCTCTGGATACAGAGACAAACGCTCCACTGCATTAATGGTCTGACCTGAAACAGTCCTGTTATCTATTGTCAGCTCATAAAACCCTGGGAAACACAAACCACATAAAAACACAGTTACATTCATAGCCCTTAATTTAAGTTAGTGTCTTTTTTGATGCTGTATTTAAATGAATATTTGAATTTTCTTTCTTTAATGAGAAGCAGAAAGGATACAAGTACCTCTTTCAAAGGACGGTACGGTTAGCATGTGCTTGTAGTAGTAATAGTAGACCCCACTGCCTCCCTGGAAGGTGAGTTCACGCTCTAGCTCCTGAGACACATGGAAGTGAATTTTAGAATTGATATGTTTATGCTATGAAGTGAAATGGAAATTTAAGGGAAGCAGACTTCTGAGAAACAGAATCACCCACCTGTTTAGTGGAAAACCAGAACTTCCTGTCATGATACGCAGACAGATACGCAGCATAAAGGATGCCACAGGCAACTGCTGCAAGAAATCCGAAGAATACCCTCACCAGGCGCTGCAAAAAAAACAGCTGAAAAGAAGAAATATAACAGTTTAAGTTTGTTAATCCCATTAAGGGTTTATAAAAAGGAAAAATCAGTTCTCAGTTTTATCCTATAACTATCCTGCCACACTACCATCAAGGGTGTATTGATTCACTGGAGAAACTAGTCTGTTTCTTTTATAAGATGGATTCTGTATTAATGGTTTGAACTGCTCACAGTGCTGGACTCTACAGGTAAATAAGATACCACTATAAACAAAGTACCGTCTTCTGATGTTTATATATGCTCATGTTGATTCTGTGGCTTAGTAGATATTATAGGATTTTTGCTGTAAGTTACACAGCCCTCCAAAAAGGATCATCAGCCAAGCATTGGGAGAAAGAACAATAGTAGTTTGATACTGCTTTATAAAGTTGACATTAAGCAGTGCTAAAAGTATACAGACACATCAGTAAACAGAACACAAACTTACAGGCAGAAGAGCTCTTGGATTTTTTGACAGCCGACTCGGGTTTGTTTGATTCCTCTTCTTTATGTTGTGCATCTTTTTCTTTAACTTGACCCTCATCTTTCTGCTGTTTGTCTCCTCCATCGCCACCACTGGACACACTCCCCTCATCCTCCTCTGTGTTCACCGGCTCTTTGGTACCTGGTCAGGTGTAACAACAGACGGAATGTGGCTTAACAGATACAAGTGTTGTGACAAAGTGTGTTTCTGCAGAAAAGTTAACTGAAGTTGCCGGATGTTTTTGCGCAGGAAGTTAACCGGTGTTCAGTTAGCAAACTGCTAGCTAAATGAACCTACCTGTGGTCTGCACCTCAGGCTCAATCTGGCCCTCGTCCTCTTCTGTTTTCCCTCCAAAGTGTCTGTTTTTCGACATCTTAACTCGGTCATGACGAGATCAAATTAATCCGAAAGGAGTTGTCTGATGTGTAGAGACAGCAGCATGCTAACTAACAAGCGGTTAGCTAGCTAACGTTAACCTAAGAGCCCACAATTAAATACTACGACTTGAGGAAAACTAGGCAGGTGACAAGCCGAACTACAATCTTCCCTTTTCTAGATAAACATTTCCTATATGAAGATGTAAACCATCAGTCACGCATTTACAGTGTTAGTGATGTTAATTGTGTGGATGACTGAATTTAGCGCTGCCGTTGTGGTACTTGGCTGGCGGAACTGCGTTTCCTAGGACGGCGAAGGAATGCCCCGCCCTACTCTGTTTCTGATTGGCTAGTACTCGTTACCTTCGTTGATTGGATTAGTTAGGTTTAGGCATCGTGAGTGAGATTGATTAGTAACCAGGGTAAGCCAATCAGAGGAAGAGTAAGGCAGAGTAAGGCGGGACATTCCTTTGCCAGCCTAGGAGACAAGAATCGCAGACTAAGCGGAAGTTGCAGATGGCTGCCAGAGCGAATAGTGAGGACTAAACTGGGAGTAAACATTCCTGCAAATTCAAGTTATTTAAGAAAACTGAAACCTGCAAAACTGATCATGTTCAATTCCCTCTTGGGTTAGTTTTTATGCAAATATAACGCCATTAATTGTTTTGAGAATGTTTTTTGTACTCAGTTAAATGGATGGGGGGAATACCACGAATAGACCCAAAGTAAAAATGTACAATTAGTCAGATAAATAAAATAAAAAATATAGACTGTGTAGTGTGGTGGCCCAATTGTTAGCACAGTGGCCTCATAGCAAGAAGGGATCGGGTTCGAATCCAGGTCATTCCCGTCCTTTATGTGTGGAGTTTGCATGTTCTCCCCATGTTTGCCTCTGGTTTAACCCACCATCAAAAAAAACATGTACTAGGTTCTCAAGTCGGTGCCCCTTGATCACGGCTCTGGCTCAGACCTAGAGTTGGTTGCTGGGTGCTGTAAATGGGTTAAATGCAGAGAATTAATTTTGCTACATGTATAATAAAAGTACATTTAGATTGGTACAAAAAAGTACCTTTAGATTGTACAGCCCTCTGAGACAAATTTGTAATTTTGAGAAGCAATAAAATTGACTTGACATACAATCTCACTGGAATGAAAATGAAAATAAAGAAGAATTTTGGTATGACAAGTCTGCTGAAATGAGACTGACTCATCTGATATAAATTTCATAGTGAAAGCAGTTTAATCCAACACAACAGATTTGCACTGCTGCATGCAGAGTTTACAATTAATATGAAAGCAGGGATGTAGCTTATATTAATGAGCACTGCGCTATTCTCTTTAAAAAAATAATAAACCAGAAGAGACAGCTAGTGCAAACAATGTGCAGAAATAGTAAAATAACATCAATAGTGAAACAACAACATCAAAGACTGTGCATAAAACCTTTAAGGAGCCTACAAAATCTGGTCCCAAAATTAAACATGAACATGTAGGTACTGTATATAAAAACACACTTTAAGTCACTTTACATGAACACTAACTGTAATTTTTAGGTGTCTCTCTGAGAGATTTACACTTTCTGAAATCCTTTCAACTTTGTCGTCACTTCATGGTTTGAACTTCCCCGTCCAAATGGTGAAAGAAAACAATGATACGCCATTTTTTCAACCTTCGTTTCATCTGCTTATTCTTCTTCTGTGGATTTTGCTGAGCCTTCGGACTCCTCGCTCTTTCCATCAATCTGTGTTTCTGCGTTGGAGTGTAAGAATAATGTTACTCTTTATTTTGAGGTTCTTACAGCATTAATAATGACTTGGTTATGTCGTCAGTACCTGAAGTGGTTTTGGTCAGGGCTCCTGTTCCTGAGTCCCCAGCTTCTTCACCATCACACCTCTCTAGTATTATTCTCAGGATTTTTGTTACTTGAGGATGTTTCGCTGCCTTGATTAAATGTTCATCATCTGAACTGTTGCCCGAAGACTCTGGAAAAAATATGAAATGCATGGTTGATGAATAGAGTGCCCCAGATTGATTGATAAAGTGTTCACCTCTACTAGCCAAGACTGGCTGATCTTTACCTGACTCAAGCATCTTTTTTGACTTTTTGGAAGTTGTGTTCTTCTTCTTCTTCAGGGGGGAAGCCTTCCGTTTGTTTTTTGTTTGTTTGCCTTTGCGATTCTTTTTCACAAGTCTAATTAAGGGTTCATCATCTGAGCTCTCATCAGAATGTCCTGCCAAACAACAGTCACAGCAGCAAGGATTTAAAAATGTTTTCCTCAAAATCCTTTTTCATTCATGTCATGATTACTGCTAAAATACCTCGTCTCTTTCTGGACGCTCTGCCTGGCGATGCAGTTGTCCTCTTTGTGTTTTTCACTGGTTTCTTCTTCTTGGAATTGGCATTCATGGGAACATAACTTTTATCTGAGCTGCTGTCTGAGGACGAAGAGTCTTTTGAAATCCAAAAGGTTAGTGCTTTAATTAAATCAATTATTTTTGGTCAGTCTAATGAAAGGGCTGCCTACCTTTAGGTGATTTTTCTTTAAGTTTTCTTTCCTTGCTGTTGTCTGAAGTCTTTTTCTCTTTAGGAGCCTTTGTTAACTTCTTCTTTATTGTTGCCAGTGGTTCATCATCTGAGCTGTCACTGGAAGACTCTGCATATTTAACTAGTAAGGGTGGGGGAAAAAAAATGATTCTTAGATGTATTGCAATTCTCTCTATAACGATTCGATGCTCAATTCTGATAAAGTAATAATTTATTATTTAAAAAAGTGTTGATTTTTATGTAAAATTCTCTAGTCTCTAGACATACAAATCAGAAAACAGAGTGACTGAAAGAGGAAGGGATAATGGACAACAACTTAGAGTTTAGGTAAAAGTGCAGAAAAAAAACAAACAAATGGCAAAATGGTAAAATAAATAGGTTTTGTATATATACACATGATCTAATAAGACATACATAAAATAATTAGGCGAACCACATAAATGTTGTTCATCTACTTTATCACATTACATCTCATGACCACTTCTGGTTTCATGTTCTAAGAAGCCAATTCTCCACCTTTAAACATAACTGAGCCTCTGACATGGAAGATTACTGTGACTTTCACAAGCATGTTTCAAGCTTAAGCATAAAAACCTCAGTAGACAAAAAAAAAAATCATTAAAACTTGTGTTTGACAAATACTGCAAATGTCAAAATCTAACACTCAGATTTCTATGTATATTTTTTGAAATCACGCATGGAAATGTACTGTACATTTAAAAAATTGTTGCATCGAGATGCATCAATAATCGGTTTAGAATCGAATCGTGAGGTGCCCTGAGATTCCCACTCCTATTAACTAGAACAAACAAAAGGTGTATTTTCGTACAAGTGCTATGAGAAAATAATTTTAATGTAGTTTTAATGTCCATGTCATAACACCTACCCTCTTTCCTTGCTGCGTTCCTTTTGGATTTAATAACTGGGGTCGCTTTTCCAGATGGAGTACCTGGTGCCTTTCTCTGACGTGTGGGGTAAGGTTTCTTGGCACGTTCATTCAAAGGCTCATCGTCTGAGCCGTCATCGTCATCCAGAGATTCTGTGTAAGGGATGGAAGTCAAGAAGAATCAGTATCTGTTACAGAGCACAACAATTTTATGTTGATGCTGCGTATCCATAGAGCGAAAATTCTCTTACCTTCCTTTTCTGAATCAACAGATTTTTGTGGAGAGACTGGGAAAGTCTTCTTTGCAGCCTTAGATGATATTTTGGCATTTTTTTTGAGAGGCTCATTGTCAGAGCTATCATCTATATCCATATCTAAAAACATATCAAAAGATTGAAAGCCATCGATCCGTTACAGATAAAAGTCAGAAAACAGCGAAAATATGTTTGGATGAGTTAATTATTTTTGTTATGCGTCTTTTTTCTCAGGTGTCTTATCTGGTGCAGGGACTGTTTTTCTGTGTCACACATGGGAAGCTCATGTTCAACATCTGAAAGCAGTGTTTCAGCAGTCGATGGAAGCAAATTTAACAGTCAACTTAGCAAAGTGTGAGTTTGCTAAAGCAACAGTGACCCATCTAGGCCAGAGTGAAGTTTGTCTTATGTAGACTAAGGTGTCTGCCATGGATAAAAAATCCTGTATCAGCATCCAAAAAAGTAATGAATGCTGTTCCTAGGGTTAGTGGGGTAATACAACTTTTTTGTCCAAACATTTTCAGTAAAAACATGCGGTGTGTCTGTTCTCCCCACTGTGAAACTGCTTTCACTTGTGTAAAAAAAAAAATTTATTCTGCTCCTGATGTTGAGAAACCTTTTAAGGATATTTTCACATTTACAGATCGATTGCCCTTATCCGTATCCGTTAAAGAGTTTCTAAACTTGGAATTTTTTTTCATTGTTTTTTCTTTCTTTCTTTTTTTTACACAGACATGGAGTCTCTCTTGCTCCTACCTCAACTTGGTTTTGTTTGGTTTGATTGAGTTTAGTTTATCCTTTACTCCATGTAACAGGTACTTTAGGTTAGCAATCACAGTTTCACAGCATCTCACATCCGCACACCTAGCCTGGGAAAACCCTGACAAACTACTGGCAAATTTGAGATTTTCTCTGCAAGTCAGTCTGGCCAAGTGCCCATTCAAGCCCATTTCCAATTTTTCCAAATAGAGGCACCAATCACAACTGTGATCGTGTAAAGCCGTGGGCGGGCTTTACACGATGACGATAGCGCAGCCACAGCGAGCAGCTTTGACATTCAACATGACGGCCACCAAAGCGCAACAACCCGTTGATGCTGCTGTTGCTGCTATGTCACACGGATCGTCGGTCTGATTGGTTAAAGGTCTATCCAATTGCCCCCAGAGGCATTTGAGCAGCGTACGTTGGTGATGCCGTTTTGGAAACGGGCTGTTACAACTGAGAAGGGTCTGGGGTCAAACAGGCTACCGCACATCACTATGGACAGTGTACTGTACAAACTAGTTTGCTTCAGTTGAGCTATGTTTAATAAATTTGCTGATTTAGTTCAATTGTTGTTGTTTCAGACCTATTTTTTTTTATGCTCCATAACAAGCTGTGCATTCCATGTTGGCTGCATATTTAACTAGAACAAACAAAACATATGTACTTTTGGTACTATGAGAAAAGTATTTTTAACACCTACCCTTTTTTCTTTCTGCGTTCCTTTTAGATTTAATAACTGGTGTTGCCTTTCTCTGACGTTTGGGGTAAATTTTCTCGGCAAGCTCACTCAAAGGCTCATCGTCCGAGCCATCGTCGCCATCTAGAGATTCTGTGTAACAAATCAAGCATAAGTATCTGCTGCAAAAAAACAGAAATGTTCTGTTGAGGCAGCGTATCTTTTGAGAGCAAATCAACTTACCTTTCTTCTTTGAATCAACAGGTTTTTCTGGAGAGACGGAGGAAGTCTTCTTTGCTGCTTTGGAGGGCTTTTTGGCAATTTTGTTGAGAGGCTCATTGTCAGACCTATCATCAACATCATCATCATCATCCTCATCATCATCTGTACCACCTGCTTTCTTGTTAGCTGTACCATTAGATCTGAGTGACGTGCTGTTTTTTTTCTCTGGTTTCTTAGCTGGTGCAGAGATTGTTTTCCTTTTTATCAAAGGCTCGTCATCTGAAGAGTCATCCATAGCTACAAAAGGAGAAGATATAAACAAAAATAAAATTGAATACCTTTTGCTTTTAAAGGTCACAAATATGTCAAGTTCAAAATATGTTACTTCAACTGGCAGTATTGTCGACAATTTGTTTTATTTGTTGTCCTCACCACTTTTGTCCTTTTCTGAATTAGTCTTAGAGCTGCGAGTGTCTTCACGTGACGGTTTCTTCTTACTGTGTGGCTTCGTCAAGAGCCCGGAGAGAGGTACATCATCATCAGAGCAGGAGCTGCAGTTCCCTGATCAGAGACACAATGGGATAACAGTAATTACATCTCAAGTTTGATCTGCTCAAAAATAAATTTGGACCCAAAAAACACTTTTCTAGTTTACATATCCAGATTTTATTTTGCTGTAAGTATTTTCTAATAGTAGCCAACTTAACAGTTGACTCAAAAATGTTATAACAAGGCATCTATATTTGGGAATACTATTGGGATATCATGTTACTATCATACTCTACTATTTACTAACTTCTATTGACAGACAAGTAAAGTCTGAACAAAACCAACACCTTTTTGTTAACATCAGTCAAAAAAATGTGATGATGAAATGAGAGGTCAGCTCCAATAACTCAAATTTTCATCTGCATTCTAAATAACTAATTCCAGCATTATTTATTACCAGTAGTGGGAGAATTATTCAAATACCTTATTTGAGTAAACATACTTATACAACAGTATACATTACTTTAATTATAAGTCATGTTGTCCAAATTATATTTAAGTAAAAGCACAGTAGTAATATAACGTAATGTAAAAACACACTTAAAGTACTTATGCAGAATGGTACCTTTCAGAGACTTGTGTTAAATAATAGTTACTACTACTACTGGTGAGTTTAAAGTTTCTTATATTTTTTTCCATATTTTAGAAGCTGTCCATAATATTTTTTATGTAAAATAATACTCTGCAAAGTCACAAGTAATAAATGAATGTAATGGGGTGAAAATTAGTGAAGTATAAAGTAGCATAACATGTAAATACTAGAAGAAAATAAAAGTGTACTTAGGTACAGTACTACTTTCCACCACAGTTTATTAGTAGTACGAGTACCATTGTCATTATGATTAAGGCGTGTGTTATTACCATGCTAAAATTGTCTAAAAACTACTCACGTGTCGACGTTACTAATGTCATTGTATTTGATCAGTGTAAAAACTGTTTTGAAAGCCATTAGCAGCAATGATTCCAGTGCTTTATTTGGAAGTTGTAAGCTAACTTAGCTTTTAGCTACAACGCAGTCTAATAAAATGTCTGCCTACTGAGCTGTAATTAAAACAACATTGTTCGTCTAACTACCTGGAGAGTCGTGTACCACATCATTGGGCACGTCAGCTGTGCTGCAGTCCATCTTGTTGCGCAGTTTAAGTTATTAAATGCTCTTTATCCAAAACGCGCCAGGTTGGTTGACTGTTAGCTTCTTCTTTTTGAGGTAATGTTAGCTAAACTCGCAGTTTGTTGGTTGTTGTTGTCGCCAGCTGTTAGGTGCTGGTTTGCGAACAAACACCTACAGTCACTGTGCCACAGAGCGTCATTAAAACGTTTTAAAAACCAGTTACTCCAGTCATGGATATAATGGTCCCAGTTTACGTTGAGTTTGTTTTCTTCCGTTTCGATTTTAGAGAAAGGAGAAAGTGCGTGCGGTGTGTTGATGACGCTTCCGGGTTGCGACCTGTTACTAAGGAGCACATCGCCACCTACTGTACGGAGTGTATAAATATCTGTTAATATACAGTCTGTGATATTTATCTACTGTACGGAGTATATACATATCACAGTCTGTTAATATACAGTCTGTGATATTAATCTACTGTACGGAGTATATACATATCACAGTCTGTTAATATACAGTCTGTGGTATTTATCTACTGTACGGAGTATATAAATATCACAGTCTGTTAATATACAGTCTGTGATATTTATCTACTGTACGGACTATATAAATATCACAGTCTGTTAATATACAGTCTGTGATATTTATCCACTGTACGGACTATATAAATATCACAGTCTGTTAATATACAGTCTGTGATATTTATCTACTGTACGGACTATATAAATATCACAGTCTGTTAATATACAGTCTGTGATATTTATCTACTGTACGGACTATATAAATATCACAGTCTGTTAATATACAGTCTGTGATATGTATGCGAGATTCACGCAGGTAACAGTAACCTTTAGGTCTCCTAACGTAATGTCGAAGATATATTTTTAAATTAAACTAAGTCTGTTTTGTCACTATCTATAGCTGATGGAAGTAACAACAATGGAGATTCAGCCTGTGGCCCGAGGAAAGTATTGCAATGTTAATATATATTTCCAGTAGGCTATAAGAACGGGTGTCTGGCGTAACCAACATTTCCCGGAAAAACTATCTTGTATTACAGTTTTTCTCCATTGTAGGTACTTACTTTATTTGCATATTTACATATACATATTACATATTTTATGCAACTTTATACTACACATCAAAGGCAAATGTTGTAGGCTACTTTTTACTTCCTGTATTTAGCCTTTTGAAGCTTGTATAACATCCTAATTACTGTTGTAGGCTAAACCTACTGCTTGTGCAACTACATGTAATTTATCTTATGCGACATCTACTCCTCCTCAGAAAATATGAACTTGTATTAATTTTTAATGTGAACATATACCAGGTTTGTATATTCATGTACATGTGTATGTTATACCTAACGTAACTTTGCCTAGCGCGTATTTTCAGGATTGTCTTCCTCAGACATTCACTTACATTATACAATTACTTTCTTCCGTATCGTGGAACTTCCTTCATTTTTTTTGAAATATAAGGACCATATCTACAATCACCGATAAAAGTCTAAATTATTCTTATTAAAAAACATCTGAAGAGGACTTTAATAAGCAAAGATTTCAAACACTTTCAAACACGTTTTTATTGTAATGCATTTCAATTTATAAACAGAAACTTCAATGTCAATTGCACATTTATCAGTTTTGAATAAGGTCTAGCTGCGTCTTGAAATTTTGATATAGCTCAGTGATTCCCAAACGTTTCAAGTGAAGGACCCCTAAACTGACACACATTAGACTACGGGCCCCCATTTAATTTCAGGGTCCTCCATCTGATAGGATTTTTGCTTTTAGATGTTTATCGCAGAATGTGCATGAACGCCATGTCCAATAGTCATAGCCTACATTATGGCAATGTGTTACATATGGATTTGGAAATATCTCAATTGGTATTTAATTTTTTAAATTGTATATGTGGACATTATAAACTTTGTCTTGTGTTGACTTTCCATGTGAATCGCATCCTTGTGGTGCTTTGGTATTTGCACTTTTGAGAAATAAAGTTATATTTTTATTATAGTAAAACATTTAAGAGTAGCCTAGGGGCTTTCTTCATACACCATTTTTGGAATCTAAACTCTCCTGCACATTTTTTTTATTGTTATTATTAATACTACCATATTATTATTTATATTACTTTCTGATGTAATTATTATTTTTACTTTCTTGTTAAATAAGATGCTTTACATAGAATTCAATTTACATAATAAACAAAAAGTAGGTTATATGTACACAAAGAAAATTGACATAATGGTAAAAAAGAAAAAAGATAAATAAATGAAAAAGTGATAGACTTCTTGAAAACTGGAGACAGCAGGTGTTCCTCAGGTAAATAGTTCTGGGTAGACAACCTTTTACTTATTGAAATGCCTTTCTTTTTTGAAACAAGTTTAAGAGACTCAAAGTAGGCTACACATCAATTTCAGTTACCCATAACTTTAAACATGGGGTTGAGTTAGAGCATTGAGCTTTGTGAATATGAAAGTTGTCTAATAAAATAAAGAGATGCATAATATTTGGCTACATGGTTCTTCTTTCAGTCAGAAAAGCTGACAGTAGGCTACACCATAGACATATAAAGACACCAAAGAGCCTCTTTATATGTCTATGGGCTACACATCCAGCCGTGTCTACCCATGGCGTGTCATCCGTTGCCATAGTAACCATTTGTTTTGTTACATTTGACATTTGAGAGGCAGAAGACGTCGAAACCAATAGCTACATTTGAGGTTTCAAGTAACAAGGTATGGTATTTTATTATTTTATTCTGTAATCTTTTAGGGTATTGTCTGTTTCAAACCAAGATAACATTAGAGTTAAAATTGTGTTAGCCACGTTAACTTTGTGGCTAGCGTTAGCTAACGTAAATTTACGTTGCTTGCGAGTTTTTTGGTTGTTAACGTTTGAAATTCAACTTTTTGTTTTACGAAAAGAACAAGAACGCTTTTGATACAAAAATATTTGGCTACATAACTAGCCAACATTACAACGTTTGTTCATTAATATATAAATTTGCCCAATGAAATGCAACTTAATGTTGTGTTGTACAGTGACAAATAATCTGGAGATTACTAGCTAAACTTTTCAGATGCCATTTTGCATATTCTCAATATCCAATGCTTTTTCTATTCACCAAAACATTTTCACAAGGTGTGATTAAATCATTTCTTTCTGACATTTAACAGATGATCAGTGTGTGTCCAGTAAAAAATGCATAGTCCATAGTCCATTTTCCTTTGGTTTTGAAGTATTTTCAATACTCTTTCACCATGAGGCACCCGTATTTATTCCCATTTCTTTATAAATGTTCTCTCTATCACCAGTAGAAAATGATGTCTGGCCTGGACCGCAATTCCCAGCAGGGTGTTGGACCCCGACTTGTTAGTATTGAGGTTATGCGGAACCACTCTGAGCTCTTCAGAGCAGAATGCAGAAGGCTAATGCAGGAAACTGATAAATCATGCAAACGCATGCAAAATGATGACAACAAGCAACTTGGTAAGTAGGTAATACAAAATAGCTAGTCTGTGTTTAGCACCAAAAAATGATGTTACACTAACTATGTTTTTTCTTCTTCTGCTGTTCAGATCAGCGGGTCAAAGACATTCAGTTTCTGAAGAAGGAGTTGGAGCTGAAGTTGGAGGAAATTATTTTGGAGATTGATGTCCTCATAGGATTGCAGAGCAGAGTGGGGAAAGCCCTGGAGGCATGCAAAGAGCCTCTGAGAGTGACTGTGGTCTGTCTAGAAGAGAGGTTAGGCTGGAAAATAACAGAAAGAGAGGATCTTGAATAAATCAGAAGACAAATGCATAATATTTTGATACATTACATCTGTAACTACTCACATCTCACCTGTCTTTTAGAAATAGGTGCTATTGTGAGTTTTCAGTAACACGTCCAGCCTTTTTCCACCACGTTCTCTTACTATGATGTTTACATATATAAATAAAAATAAAAAAATTGCTGCAGCAGTTAGGATAAGCAAATGAGTAATGCTTCTTGTTCTGTGGCTCTTAGAATGAAACGTCTTCCTTCTGAGAGGCTACACGACGAAGTGGACAGAGAGCTGATGAAGGAAAGGGAGGTTATTGAGGGAGTGGCTTCTCTTCTGCAGAGAGTAGTAGAGCAGATCACTGAGCAGATACGGTAAGAAAGATGGGCTCAGTATGAGTTGCAAAGGGGATCTCAAAAGTATGCAGACCTTTCAGATTTTACTGTCTTGAAACCTGGAAAGAAAATCAAATCACTAGATACGTTTGTCAGTAAAGCAAACCAAAATATGTTTTTTTGTGCTCCAGATTGGACCGATCTGTCAAGTACCACTTGGAGCAGGATCTGAAAGAGAAATCTGAGGCGCAGTGCATCGACAACTCCTGTGCCTTATTGACAACCAGTTCCATAAACAACCTGCAGATCGGCAATACTGTTCTGCCGAGGTGAACTACCATGTTGGCTCCATAAAAACAGGGAAACAATGTAACGTCTGTGAAAAGGCAGTTTTTAAGCTCTTTTCTAAAATTCCCAATGATTGGATATTATTGCATTTTCTATACAGAATCTGGGAATAAAAAAGACATCTTATTAGTTCAGGGTCTTCATACGTTTTTAAACTTCTTTAAACTCTCAGTGTGGCAGTAACTCCAAAGCAGTGGGAGAACATCTCAGATCTCATCATGGCCAAAGCGGAGCAGCAGAAGATAAACTCTCTGTCCCTACGGGCCCTGGTGGAGTCTCTCCTGGAGCAGACGGCTGCTGACATGCACAAGCAGGTCCAGGCCACAGCAGCAGCCTTTATGCACAATATTCAGGAGATCAAGTCTGCCAAAAGCCAGATGGAGGATCAACTGGCCAAGGTAGGGCAGAAGGGTATATGGTGTATGTTTTGGCATGGAGAGAGACAGAGAGTGATGTGAAAGAAAATGTCAGGCAGTGGGAGAGAGATTAAAGTGATGATAAAAGTGAAAGAGAAAATAATTGGTTTGATTAATCATGTCAGTATTAAGTTTTTATAAGATTTGGATATTGGTTGGCCAGTGATGATCTTTTCAATGGAGATGGACAGGTGGGTAATATTGTGGTTGATTAATTACATTGGAGTTTTGTGTCATAGTAGCAATAGTTTGAAATCATTTTCCTACTTATTTTCTATTACATGGAAATACTGGTTTACCCTGGTGTGATCCCTCTATCCCCTGTAGATACTGTCTGAGTTCGCCAGCCAGCAGAGGATCAAAGAGGATCTGCAAGTTGCCATCACTGGGAGTGAACATGCTCTGAGTTTGGCCCAGGCCCGGCTGGCTCTGCGGCACCAGAGGCCTGGCAAAGAGCAGTGCTACGATCCAGCACAGTCCCAGCTCTTTGCCGAGGTCCAGCAGCTCAAGACTCACATCAACAAGTAAGTTGAAATACAACATAATTTACAAAGGCTTTAACCAAGAAAGATAGAAATACAACACATGGCAAGAACTCAAATGATAATGCAAATGGTAATTTTTAAATATCAAAATGTAATGTAGTGTAAGAAAGCATGTATAACAGCATAATGAAGGTTTTTAAATAATAGTAGCGGTAGAAGAAGGAAACTTTCTTATTTAAAAATGCACAAAAGTATACCATGTTAATGTCTGGTTTAGATGGATTGCATAGATGCCATGACTGATTTGAAATTGATAAAACTGTTCCTGTTTTATAACATCTTCCCATATTGGTTGATGTATTGTTTAGAGATATAACCATTTAGGACAAGTGGTTATGTGGCATATCTTTATCTCCGCACTCTCAGTCTGTGTGAGGCAGTGGCCAAGTCAGAGGAGGAGCAGAGGGCTCTGGATCGCTGCCAGCTGGAGTTGCAGGAAAACATTGAGATGAAGGCCAGCTCTCTCTACATTGACGAGGTCATCTGCACCCAGCACAAGGAGCCCATTATCATACATAACTTCTGAGGCAGTCAGCCACAGGAAAGGTCTACTGTACATAGACCTAGAAAAGTACATGTTACATGTGAATATAAAGGTCACTTTAAATTATATTTGTGAATATATTTTATTTAGTTTATTCACTGTGAGCGCTGTGTGACTTTCTAAAAAAATCTCAGTAATGGATACTCTGGTTTCAATCCTAAGGGTTTCTCATGAAAAGCCTGCATTTGACCAAATATACATTTTTTATTTTAAAAATAAGCTGTATAAAATATCTCCATATTTTACTCAACGATTTGTATTGTGGGAGAAGCTGCCACAAGTAACCAGTGAAAAGATGACCAGGAGCCAGTTACACCAACTCTCAGTGAAGATTTATACACCACTTAATTAAAATGGGTTGCATACCACATAGTAATTCTTACCCTATGGTTAGATAGGTTTTTTAAAAATCACATTTCACATACATAACCCAATATACCTCAAATTACATTACGTCAACAATATCATTAGTCTAAATGTAATTGGTCTTCCCAAGTACTCATCGTCCTGCATTTTTTAGATCTATCCCTGCTCTAACACAGCTGATTCTAATGATCAACTTGTCATGAACTCCTGATACCGTTTGATAACAAGCTAATCATCTTAATCAGCTGTGTTGGAGCTGGGAGAACTTAAAGACAAGGGGGACGATTACAGGGGAGGTTTCGGATCTAATTAATTATCCAAGTTGTTGCTGATTAACTATGACTATGGATTCTTGTTTTAGCTCTATTCATATCTTTAGACAGTACTCTAATGTAGACAACCCATTTATGTTGACTTTACAGAAAATGTTGGAAGAAATTAGTATTAGTATTCATCCACAAGAGAAAAGTGGACAGTATGGCAGTTGATAGCTCAGTTTATTACACACATCAAGATAAATACTCAAGCACTGTAATGCTGGACAAACGGGACATGATCATCTAGATGTACTGATCCAGACAGAGCTACGAGAACCTACAGTACATATAAAGCTTCATTAGTCAATATAAATCAAAAAAAGTGAGGACATTGTTGTGCTGCTCATTGTTCATTGAAACTAATAAGAGAAATATAGTTTTTTTCCTTCTTCGGTTGGTTGTGTTATTTTGTTCCAACCATTTTCAGAATTGTCCATTCAAAACGATTTTCTTTTATAATTTTTGTGGTTGTTGTCTTGATCACATCCCTGAGACAGTAAGGGGACAGTCCTTCCTTCATACTTGCTATTCAACTTGTCATACACATGAACTATTAATTTCCACTGTTTTTAAATCAAATAGGTCGTTTTAAAAATAAAAGTGCTACAGAAGTACTCCTACTATATATATATAGCTAACTTCCTATTTCACATCACCCAACACATATCACATAATGCCAATTCATTACAGCTCTATAAAACATTGGTAATACTCAGATTTATTTTTTTCATCACTACAATATAATCTCTCGAAACTTGATCCGTGGAAATTCAATTTGACTTAATTCATGATTAGACAAGAGAGAGTTTACCAATGTTTTAATGTAACCTTAATCTCTCAAAATGAAATGTTCTGACTATTTTCATTAATTAAGTGCTACCTACACACTCATTAAACGCAACATCATTCTACTTTCTAGCACAGCAGACCCAGGCAGAGCTGCACAGGCATTGTTGAGTCCTTGCTATTCATTTTGTGTCTTGTCACCAGCAAAAAATTTACCAGCTTGATTTTTGATATAAATAAAAAGCATTTGTTTGTGTTAAATATGTAGAGCCCAGGCCCTGAAAAACCCTACTTGACCCCACTGTTGGAAAGTGTCTAACAGCGTCGTACTGATCAGACACGTCACAGTACAGTGAAATATCATTACGTGAGCAATTCAGGTTAACTCAGTCCGGGTTGTTTAACGGTCTGCTGCTCAGTGCAACCCGTGTGTCCATGCTGGTGTTTTAGAGTGCTCAGGTACTGACAAAGTTTACATAGCAGCCATCTTGCTGGCCTCTCTGACCCCACTCAGGTAGGCTCCCGTCACAGTCTGAGGGAAATGTCGGTTGGTGGCCTGGAAATGAAAACCAACAACAACAAATCCATTAAAACCTGTTTTTAAAATGGTTTTAAAGTCTGCAATACTACTAATAATATTATTATAGCTAATAACGAAACAATCCCCAAATATCTGACGTAAGTAAGTCAACTGCTATGAGCAACTTATAGAAAACAATAGTAATTCAGTTTGACAAAGTAATTTTAGCTCAAGGTCCATGAACTTTTTTTTTTTTTTTTTTTAAATCAAATATTTTATCATTATCTCAACCTTAGAAAGCTCCGGAAAAATAAAGCACTCCACAAGTGGAACTTGTTTTAAAATTATTTCGTCAAACTTGGTGCACTGAGAGGAATGTATTTCCTGCAACATCATTTCTTTTTAATTAATAAAACAGGGTAGTTTGCCAATAAGAACCACCTGCAGACACCAAACCTTTAAGAGTAGTGGATTGAGAGGCCTTTTTCACATTAGTAATTCTGAAATGTTACAGTAGGAAAAGCACAGGTGTAAATAATAAAATGAATGATGGCCGACTTCCATTTAGCTGCTTTGGTTTTGGGGTCCTGGTATTGTTCATGCCCTCTACCTGTCACATAGCCATGGTTTCCTGGGACACTTGAATAGAACAGAGCCATCATTCATGTTATTTAGTAACATTTGTGCTTTTCCCATTACGTCTTCTGTGTAAAGAACTGTTGATATGAAAAGTGCAGACTCCAAAGAAATGTTAGCTCATCAATAATACTGTCAAAAGCAAATACATCTCACGTTATCACTTTAAACAGACATTCAATTTTTTTTTCTTCTTCTTTTAAATAAATGGTAAAAGCAGCATTACCTCTCCAGCAAAGAACACTTTTCCTTGCACGTCTTCAGCGAGGATGTCATAGGCCTCTCCACTTCCCCCCGTCCTCACAAAGCTGTAGGACATCTGGGACCACATGTCTTTGCTCCAATGTGTGACAAAGAAATGCAGCGGCTCTGGGACCTCCTATCAAGGATGACGGACAGTAAATATGTCCGGCCAGTAATGAGAAACACAAAAACATGCAAGTAGATCTGAAATAATGTGTATAAAAAAAAAGGTAATAAGTGTTAATTGAAAATGTGCCATGTGAATTGAATATGTTGAATCCTTTTTCTACAGCAAGAACATAAAAAATCTAGGGTCTAAGTTTATCTGTCACCATTCATCAGTTACCCTGCATAATGTAATGAGAAGCAACAAAGTGTCGGTTACACTTTAGCAGAATGGGACAGCTATACCTGCTCTTTGAAAAGTTCTCGCAGGACCTTTATGCACTCATCCACCACCTCCTTGTCCTCCATGTCCCGGACAGCAGAAACCGCCTCACCAGTGATAACAGACATGAGGACAGCCTGCTTCCCCACACACACACACACACACACACACAAATAAATAAATAAATAAAGCACAATGGCCATTTAATCATGGCATGTCAAAATGTAAAATCAAGAAGTGCTACTTCTCCCCAGCTGAGATATGTGCATAGTTGGTGTAAACTGGATTATGAAGCAAAATGGAAAGAAATGGAAAAATCATTTGGAATGTGCCCGATACAGAGTATGATAGGAGACAAGGAAATATTTAAGAAAGTTAGAAATCAAATGGATTCGATTACAAAATTTACCTTGGAATTATGGTTCAAATTACTTAGACATAAAGGGCGGAGAAGAACGCAAATTTACTGAAGTGGGTGGCTTTTGATAGCAGTTTTAAACCAGCTGGGCACGGTGGGGGGATTCTATTTGGGCGGAGAAGGGCATTACGGCATGGTGCACACTGGTGGAAAAGGGAAGGATAAAAAAAAAAGCACCTGGATGGACGGGATTTCTACAGATATTTACAGATCGGGACTACTATGGGAAATGGATTGAACAGGAGCTCTTTCTAGAAATGAACAAGGTGGTACAAGTAATGATTGATGCATATAAAGGGAAAGGACTATAACTACACTATATAAGGCATTGATGGATGACAAAAGCGCGACAGGGTATATAAAAGAAAAAAATGGGAAAGGGAATTTGACATGGAAATATCTGAAGAGGAATGGGATAACATGTGGGAAAAACATAGGACAACAACCTGTTCGCGAACCTGGAAGAATTTTCCTGGAAAAATCTGATACGGTTCTTTATCACACCTAAAATATCAAATAATTATTCTGAAACAAGGAAGTCATGTTGGAGGAATTGTGGGTCATCTGAAGCCAACCATGCGCATATATTCTGGAATTGTTACAAAATAATAGGTTTTGGGGAATGATTCATAGGATAACAAGATGTTCTGGGATACAAATTTCAAATGAATCATAAACTGATGTATCTGTGTATGCTCACTGAGAATGATGTACATGATGGGGACATGTATCTATTCAAGATACTCATGGTTGCAGGTAAAAAGGCCATTACAAGAAAATGAAGACATGTCAGACCCATTGGGTGGACACAGTGGGGGGAAATAAGCATTATGGAAAGACTGACACATTGGCAGGAACGGATGGACGGTAAATGGGAGAAGTGGACTCTAAACAGACTTGATATGACAGCAGGTTTTTCTTTTTTATTTCTGGTTGTCGATGTTGTTGATGACTTGTATGGTTGTACTTACTGTTGAATAAAAAGAAAATGGTAAAAAAAAAAAAAAGAAGTGCTACTTCTCTTTTTATACTCTATTTTAATGCTCATTTATCTTCTGTATACTTAGTATTCAAATGTCCTTTTTATCATAACATAAAGAACATTGTTCTAGTAGTTCGGTTTGCAGTCTAAACCAGTAGTTCAAACCTATTTTTCTTGGTAGGAACAGGTATCATGTGTGTAATTTTTAACAGGAGAGAATATGATTAAAAGACATGTTGAGCAGTAAGATATGGTCTTGTTGTGTGAATTAAAATGAGTAAAAACAAACCTGTGGATCCAAGTCGTAGAAGACACTGAACATGCCTCTCTTGTCAGTGCCTGGTGGTATGTGACCAAAGTAGTCTGCACCTTGGATTTTCTTATCCCAGAATCTGTATGGGAACTGAAGAGCGATCTGAAAGAAGTTTTAAAATAATGGTTTAGCATCAGCAAGGAAGCAACTTTTCACTGTTGATATAAATGTTCTGAAAACATTTGCCAACAGTTGCCTGGTGGCATGTACTTGTTATCTAACCATGAATTACAAATACACATCAAAACAGTTATTACCTTTTCTATGATACCAGCTCCTAGACTGTGAATTGCTTTCAGTTTCCTTTCAGGAAGCGGAGGGTTGAACTGAATCATGTTCCTTTGAAGTAAAGTCAATGGGACTGTAACAAGAACCTAAAAGAGTAACATTAAACCATGATGATCCACATTGAATACATCCACATTCAAGATAAAGTCTGAAAAACAAACAAACAAAAAAAAACCTATTTTATCAACATGTTTTACCTTCTGTGCTTTCCACTGGGACCCGTTGGAGGAGGTAACTGTGACAACATCACCCGAGTAATCAATGGCCTGAACCTGGAATAGAAAAAGAAAATGTACACCTGCTTTTGATTTAAAACATTGGGAATTATTTATGTAGTAGCCAACTTACTGTAAGAAAGGTAAAAGTAGCTTCTGAAATTAAAAAGCTGAATTACAAACCGGGCACTTTGTGCGGATATCGAGACCCTCGGCCAGTTTGTGGAGTAAAGCAGTGTAGCCCTTGGTGAGTAAAGTGTGGTCTCCTGAGAACTGGGCAAAAAACTCATTGTGGTCCCAAGATCTTGCAGATACCTACAATCAAATAAATATTGTTTTCATCACATTAAAGACACAAAACCTACATGTATGGTGAATGTATTCACAATAAATTTAAAATTTATCTTGCAGCCCTTTAGTGTTTGAGTTTTCCAGACCTGGTCTAACGTGCTTCCACAGGCGTACTCCAGGTTGCTGAGATGAAACTGAAGCACTTTCTCCTCTAACTCACTGAACTGGATTCCAGACTCCTGAAGGAAGTTCTTCTTCACCTCCTGGACTTTTTCTGTAGAGATAAAATGCATACAACTAAAAAGGTCAAATATCTCTAAAACACAGACAACATTCTGTTTCTAGATGGGGTTTTTTTTATTGAGGAAATAGTTTGGCTGAGTCGCACACTTTTCCTCAGCGCTTCTATGTAACTTGCACTGTACATATTCACACTTGAAATATGCAGTACTGCAACATATTCACACTATGACAAATTTATATGTAGAGCTCATTATCTTGACCACATAGTCATAATTTGCAGGTGAGGCTAACCATTAGAATGGCTGCTGTCATTGCTACTAAAGTCTGATAATAAAAGCTATCATAGCTCCCACTTGTTAAAGGGACTTTACTAAAATAATCATGTTTGGGGATAACAGTTCACCACCTCTTAGTGGCGTGTCCTGGTTCTGCGTCTTGTCCTTCCTCCATTCTGACACCACGTCCAGGATGGCGTTGAAGTGGAACTCCATGCGCTTGTCAATGGCTGGGTCAGTGGCCTGCCCCCCCTCCTGAAAGAGGTCACACCGCTCTCCCAGCTTGTGCATCTTGATGTTCATCTGCAGCAGACGAGTGAGGAGTCAAATTAGACACGTACAAAAACGCCACAATAGTGGACAGTTCATGTTTGCATTCACCAGGTGATTAAGAAAAACAAGACTTAAAATCAAGTTAAATGTACAGCAGAAATATGTGGAATTCTTTCTTTGCAGAGTTTAGAGTTCTTAAAACGTCTTACCTGTTCACACATCAGGGCAATGGGGTTGTTTACACAGCCATTGACAATTTGAGCTCCTCGCCCTACAGTGACGCCCAGAGAAGTATCATCCCACACACGACCTCCAATTCTCTCCCTGGCCTCAAGCACCACCAACTGTAAACCAAATCAAGAGTGTGAAGGGACAGCACTGTGACGAGCAAGGGGTAAAATAGGAGGACAGAAAAGATGTGCCAAAGGAAATAACAACAGGTACCTGAGTGCCAAAGTTTTGCAGCTGCCGTGCAGCAGCCAGCCCTGAAGCCCCGGCACCGATGATGAGAACATTCCTCTGCAATGTTAAATGTGGGAGGTTTTGTAAGTCTCAATGATGATTTAAAAAAACATTTACATTTGATGTGTGCTGATCAAATAAAGAGGACACTCACAGAGCTGGGTCTTTCAGGGAGCAGAGGCTGTTTCACTGCCAACACACCAGTGTTGATGAGGCCCTTCCTGATCATGAAGTGGAGCACCCGGTCCATCTCCTGCACGCAACGCACACGCACCAACCCCCGGACAATGATGTGCATGGCACATTTCTCGGAAGTCAGCACCTCCTTTAGAAAAACAGGGAAATTTGAATTTGTTGTTGTTTAGAGTTTTATATTCTCTTTGTATGTATTCCAGGTCCAAACCCTGAAAAAAAAAAAAAAAAAAAAAGGTAAAAACATTATAAACATGCAATGTTTGTAAGTCACTGTTGTCTTCAGTGTACCTTGCAATTATTGTGCCAGGAGGCCAGAATAAGGTTACGCAAAGCCAAATACATGGTAGGATCCCTGGAAAATTCTGGAAACTCGTAAAGCTCATCAAGCTCCATCATATCCGGCCGAACGCACAGAGCCTTGCCACACTCATTAGGCTGGTAGAATGGCTGGAAGTATGGACACAGGCCTGGAACTGAGGGAAACATTCATTATTACTTCACCACATTACAATGTGCTTTAGACATATAGCTCTAAATAGCAGGCTGACCAAGCATAAACAATAGGAGTTGAAATATTTCATTCCTCTTACAACCACGGACTTACTTTGTGGCTGGACGGCTCTGCAGTGATCTGCCCTCTGCTCAGACAGAGACATGTTACCAGGAGAGCCTGATGGACTCATTCCCACACAGTCAGGGTAGTAGGCAGCCAGGAACGGGCTGGCTGGACTTTCTTTGAACAACGGAGGCAAAATCAACATTGAATGCCACCAGCTGTCAGTCACCTCGGCCACTCTCTGTGAGAATGAAACGGCATGGGATGCAAGTCATCACTGTGTTGTTCAATGGCACACATAATGGAGGCATGTTTTGGAAATAACACATGATGAATAATCTTGGTTTTAGTCTTTGCTTGAAGCCAGGCTGACTAAAACATTGCATTTTGTGATAACTGCTATGATTCCAAAACAGATCTTATAACACACATCGCCAGCTTACCAAATCCTCTGGTTGGGAGCACTGGTCCAGTCCTTCACACTGCAGGCAAAGACACAAAATCATCATCACAAATGTCACTTGCTAGTAGCTGGATGATTTTTTTCCCCATTTCCTGTTTACCTTGATGTTGTTGAACTTCATCCCACAGCGGTACGTTGCTGCTAGGGAAGCAGTGAGCTGTATCTCCTTGGTCAACTGACGCCATTTCCTACAGTCCGGTTTAGTGCATTGAACCTGAAAGGAAAATATCACAATTAACATTGAAAGCCTTTTCACTTAGTGTATTTGTGACATGGAGAACAAAAATAATAACATTTAGCTATGTAACCAGGAAATCTGCTTACCCAGAATGGTAGCTGCTGATCTGCCATGAAAGCTTTAAGACTGGGCTCACTTTTCCCGTTACTAGTCCATACCTTCTTCCACAAGGCAAAGGTCTCATAGCCATCTTTGTGGCTGATGGTGATAAAAAAAAAATGAAAAAAGTTACTCTTTACTCACTTTATAAGCCACCATGAAACAAATACTGAAGCAAGTTTGTTTATCAATGTTATGCAAGTAGTTGTTCTATCAACATTACCTTCTGTAGTAGTGATCAAAACATTCGTTGCAGAAATGCTCACCACATGACAGATGATACCAGCGAGACGTGTATCCATTTTTAGCACACCTGAAAAGAGATATACAAATTTAAATCTCTCTACAAAAAGTCAGTGAGTAAAGATCTGATTTCTATTAAACCAAGAAACATGCTACCTTTCAGATGCACTTGCAAAGCAAACTGGGTATGTGGCAGAGCATCCGGCCTTCTCACACTTTCTGTACTTCTTCTCGGACTGGTCGTCTTCCTCCTCTGTGTCTGTGGCTTTTCTTTTGCTCTAGATGACAGTGTGGACAAACTATTCACTGAGCTCAACTCTGTTTTATTCATAGAGCACTTTAAACTAGGGGTGCACAGATCCACACAGTCATATAGGCTTTACATTTGGAGGGGGGTAAGCACTGGGGTTTGAGAACTGGAAACAGGAGAGAGAAAGTTGATACAACATGCTCTACATTGCTGACAGAGACAGAACAAAAGACAGGAAGGGAAAAATTTAATAAAAATTAAATAAAAGAAAAAAATTACATGTTCATAATAATGCACACAGTGACAATGAGGATGCCGCAAACAACTATTGAGTTGAGAAGAAATACAGGAGCAGGTTTAGTTTGTTCTTTTAACTTGGAGAATGTTTTCAATCAATGGAAAAAAGTAAAGGAGGTCTGTAACTGTGTTTTGTCAGCAAAGCAGTAAAAAGGGATGTGTGACCTAATTGCAGTGTATATATTAGAGCTAGATCATCCATCCAACCATTTCCTTCTGATTATCTATGTTGTGGTTCATGATTGGGGCCTTAAAACCCTGGGCCAAATGGCACCAAACAAGATTACTTTTCAACTTGAAACCTTCTCCTCAATACGTATCTTGGTCATCATTATTTAAAAAGTGAATTTACCAAAAGTGTTTTATTATGTCACTGTGGCCTAAGGCCTGAGGCGAACCATAACGTCCCTGGTCTAACCAGCCCTTTGTTACATATAATTGTTATTTTTATCCATACATCTACTGTGTGACTATCGACTATATACTGACCAAAAAAGCCCCCCCCAAAAAATAATCTTTGAAAAAAAAAAATATCGGCTGATCTTGTCCCTGGAATGCCTAAACTCTCAAGTATCAGCCTCAAAACTCAGGATCGGTCGGGCAAAAGCAAACGGGAAAGCAAATGGGACCAAGCTAGAAACTTGAGACATGATGTGTTCATCAGGCGGACGAAGGTTGAACATGCCTGCTGCGGTTTACCTGTCCAGGTGGGGGGTTGTTGCTGCGCTTCACCCGGACATTAGTCTGCCTTCCAGAGGAGCGCAAAGTCTGTCCGTCCACCGGGGACTCCCCGGAAGCTCCTCTTCTTGGCTCGCCGAGCACCAGAGGCATTCCCAGAATAGTCTAGACATTGGCAACGACAATATATATTTAATAGTGGACAATGCAGTGCAGCTCAGTTCTGAATCCGCCACAATGAGTCGCTTCTGACAGGTCAGACAGATATGATAATGACATTAACGCAACTGATTACAAATTGACCAAAGGGGATTAAGCACTAGACTGAATTGTAAGAAAACACTGCAAATGTGGCGACGTGTTTAAGCTCTTTAAACCAGACAAACAATGTCCGCCTGTCACATTTAGCATGTAGCAGTGAGTAGCAGCGCGCTATTATCACTGACCTGCATCCGACAGCATGGCTGACTGTGGTGTTTCTTTTAAACCCGGAGATTAATTACGTTTATGTGAGTAGCTGAGACGGGTTTTTTATTGTTAGAATTCGTTTCCCTTTTATTGTTGTGGGTGAAAATCAATGCGCTGTTGTTGCGAGAATACCACTTCCTATTTTATACCGGAAATGGGCGTTTCGTGTTTGGGTTAGTTTTGAGCTCCACTGTTTGCCGTAGTACACGGTAACTATGGCAACTGTAGTAACGTTACATCGTCAGTACAACCATGGTCAGACCCAACATGAGAAGAAGCAAACGGAGATGTTAGACGACTAACGTTGCTTTTACATGCTTTTTTTAACAGAATTTTGTTACTAGAAACAACTCGGGTTCAGGTTATGTTTCCGTTAATGTTAGCCCGTTGTTTTTAGTCAACAAACACCGACATTAGAAAGTAGCTAACGCTGAACTTGGACGCGTTTATAATGTTTACGCTAGCTAACTGACTCTTTTAATGTTTAACGTTAGCTACCACCTGGAAGCAACATAATTTCGTGAGGCAAAATTTCAAATGAACCGACAATGTTTAGTTAAAGTAACATTAGACGTTGATGCAAAAAGTTCCTCGTAATTTTGGAAATGGATTCAAGCAAAGTTGTGCACAGAAGAAAAGTGGACATTCCTGTAACGTTATTCAGACCAAGAGCATCGGATAAGAACCTGCATATTCAAGAGGTAAACAGTTAATATTCTTCTAACCTTAATGGTGGAACAAGCATTAAGATCTCCTAAAATTAGCAGTACCACAATTAAAAAATACTCCATCTTACTCAAGTCTCACTTGAAAAGTGAGACTTGAGTAAGATAAAAACTTGAGTAAGTAAAAACTTAAAAAGCAAAGGTACTATTAAGAAAATGTCCTTAAAGTACTCACTATGCAGTCAAAATAATCTATGTTGTTTGGAAATAAAAGGGAAATGTGGGAATATTCACTAATAAAGTTCAATATTTATTAAAAAGGGACATTTGGTCCAGAATTATTGATATTTTATGGAGGGGCTTAACGTCAAAATCTGATTTTAATACATTTATTATTTATTATTTCCGTTTATGCTCACATATTCCTAAAAAATGTGTAGTTACTTAATTTATTTTTTAAAGTAATTAGCAGGCACAGCAAATCAGTGACCAGGTAGTCCTTTAACATGGAGAGTGGGTTGGTTTGATGATTTGTGCAGGATATAATTAAGATGCCATGTGTAGTCTGATGTGTGAGCTGTACTTGATGTTTAACGCTAGTTAGAAGCAACAGGGTACATTTCCAGTTAGTTAATTCAGCAATGCTGATTTGTCAAATATATGCATTATATACACTGCAGTATATTTTATATGAATTCATGTTTACATTTTTTAAATATTATTAAGACAATAGATTGTATATAATCACATTTAGTTGGCAAAATGTAACTATTCTATTTACATAAAAGTGGAGTGGACCTGTTGCAATTTTAAACATTACCCTAATTGCCAGATGGCGCAAAGCTCTGAATTTGGTTATTAAGTCCAGAAACTACAAAAAAGAAAAAGAGGGTTAAAAAGCCTTACAAAATGTTGAACCATACTTTATCCCTGACTTCTACCGTAAACTATGGATCTGGAAATAAAGTGCATTGACTTGGCACATTTTAATGCTAAATGTTGTCAAATGTTAAGAATACGCAATATAAATTTATTTAAATAAACAAATAATTGTGACAAACTGTGTTCAAGTCTGTCCATCACCAAAGAAGCGAGACAGTGTAAACTTTGAACTAAACTGTAATTTATCAACAGATCAGCGTTAAAAATCTTGAACTCATCAAGGTGATTCGTCTTCTTGAAGATCCTTTGACAGTAAGTTAAACTTGAATGTCATCAGACTTTTTTCTGTTTTCAAGTTATGTTATATGTAATCATACTGTATATTCTGTTTTTTACCAAAGGCTAACTTGAAGGAGAGGCACCGTTTTTTACTGAAAAAACTACTGAAGAGGAACCAAATTGGCTTTGTATCCTTTGTTTAGGATTCCTTCTTCTGATTTCTGATTATGCAGACTTCTCTTTCCAAAAAGTGTCTCTATTTTACAAAATAAATCTTTTTTAGGTGTCACACACTGCAGCAGTCAAATTTTTGTCATTACTGTCCCCTGGTACAGTGATGGAAATAGACTTGCTCTTATGCAATCTAAACACAGAGCCAAACGTCGTTCCCAAGGCTCTCATTTGCAGCTCTATCGCTGTTGCTGTCAGCATTTTCCTTGTTAAGAAATAACCTTAGTTATCATGGTAACCCTTTTCCCTATCACTTCCCCTCCCTAACTGGGATTTATCTCTGTATGAGCGTGCATTTCTATTTTATACTTCTTAAATTATTTCAAGCTTTTGAAGGACCTCACAGGTATCGCCAAAATACTCAACATCTGTGCTGAGAAAGTGACGGATCATCCTGAATATGTGCCAGTTTTGTGTGAGGCGCTTCAAATTTGTAGGTAAAAAAACTCAAATATTTCAAGCCTACATAAAAAAAACTGATGTTTTTGTTGTGACATCATCAACATGTTGATTTGCTTCATCTCAGGCTTCCCTTCCTAAAGGAGAAAGCATCTGATGAGCTGAACTACGCTCAGGACGTCATTGATTTCCTCTCTCACATGGGTACACCGATCACTTAAGTTTCATTTCATAGTTTTACATTAAACTGTACTGTCGCACTGTTGCTTTTGGCAAACATAACTTAAACAGTTAATTTTCAGAACTATCTTCAGTGGTGGATGAATACATATTTGGTATTTCTTGCAGCAGGCCAAGAGATTTGTTAACAAAAAATAAATGTAAAATATCACAAGGCTTACTCATATTACATTATTGTGGTGTGACCTCTAGCTCACCTAGTAAGAGCGTGCACCCCATGTAGGCTGAGTACTTTGCAGTGGTCTGGGTTCGAATCCGACCTGCTGCGTGTCATCCCCATCTCTCTCCCACCTTTTCACTCTATACACTGTCACTATCAAATAAAGAGAAAACCCCCAAAAATAATCTTTAAAAAAAGTTAATTATCAATGTGTGGTAATGCAGTTGTTTTTGCATTGACATGCTTGTGTGACTTTTTAATGGAAGACATTACAAAGTCCATATTATCCTTCTTATAGTTTTTACTTTGATTTCTGTTTCTACAATTTGATTTTTGCTTTACATTGCATAAGTCTGATTTGGTCTTTAAAAGAAGAAAGCAATTTCTCCCAACAGGAATGGCGATGACGAGTGACTCTGACAGATGTGTTTCTCTTGGCAGGCTGTCTGATGAGGGTGTCAGATGCTGAAGTGAGGCAGCACATAGTTGAGTCTGTGAAATCATTCTACAGCTGTGTGGCTCCTAAACAGCTGCTTGACGGTACGGACCGTCTCACCAAGCCAAAGCCTCGGACTTTCCACTCTGACAACCAATTTTCTAGACTTTCACCGAGTGAGGTTTTCTCATGGCTTCTGTGATGGCATGCTTGTGCCTTTCTTTCTTTTGGTTTTGTTTCACTATTCTTTGTGTGTGTTTTTTTTCTTTCTTTCTTTCTTTCTTTCTTTCTTTCTTTCTTTCATGTTTTACCTAGTTTAGAGTCTTACTGATACATCACAATGCTAATATGATGAACCAGTATTGGCTTATCAATCTGGCCGAATATAATCGTCAAACTCATTTTTCAACCCGAATTTCCCTTCTGGGGATCAATGTAGGCTTATCTTATCTTAAAACAACTTTGTACATAAACACTAACACAGTTAGACTCTAATTTTTATGTTCTTTTGAATCTATTGTTTTAATTATTTTCATTGTTTTTCACAAAAATTGTCAATGGTGTCGATTTCCTATTAGGAAGCACTTGTAAACAATAATGGGTTGTTTTGTGTATTTGTATATGTTGTTTCTCATGTCTTCTCTTTAGTTTGTTTCTTGCTGTTTACATCTGCCATCCAAAAATGTATTTTGTTATCTATTTTAATGTGTGTTCTGCAGGGCTTCAGCCAACCTCCCCAGGCTACAGGCTGCAGCTGCTGGAGCGCAGTGACCTGGCTCAGACATTGCTCCTCTCCATGGCCGCTCTGGACAACCAGCCCGTCATCAAGCTGCAAGTCCTGCAGACACTTCAGATACTCTCCAGCTCCTCTGGTCAGTAGCTGATTTTATTCTGGATCAACTTAAGTAGTGGAGGAGGGGATCTGTCAGACATGTCAATCTAACCTCCTTCATTAGATAAAGTAGTCAGCTCTCAAGTGCATAAATCATCTCATGACCGAATAATAATCAGATAAACAATCAAAACAGTGATGACACAAGTGTCATTGTGTCAATGTCAACAAGTCAGTGGGTTGTTTTATCATGAATCACATCAATTGCATTTCATTTTACAACCACAGATATCAACTGTGCATTAATACTGAATTCACGAGGAGCAGAGATGATCTGTCTCCACATGAACGAACCCGACCCGTCTGGTCAGGTTCTGTTTCGCTCCACCGAAATCCTCTGGAACCTGCTGGAGAGAGGCAGCAAGGAGGTCACTGCTCAGCTCAGCAGCATGGAGTGTGTCATGTATGTCTCCTGTGGGCTTAACATGTTTTCATATGTGACTAATGAGGACAGTGTGTGCTTGTAGAGTTCATTTTCCTTTAATGACTTTTGATGTCATTAAACACAAACAAATCTTGAAACTGATAGAAACCTAAAATGTGAATCCCTTTAAATTAATCAACAAACTTCAAGTTAAATGAGTTAAGGATGAATTAATGTATACCCTCTAAAAAAATGAATACATTTGTGCTCTCATTTTGTACAAATAGCTTCTGGATATTTACTTTTTGTTCATTTGTTCATCAGATCACTGAAAGAAGCGTTTTTTCACCAGCTGATGAGTGGAACTCGACAATCTGACCTCCAACTCAGAAATGATCTGCTTGTGATCACAACTCTCATCGCGGAAAATCCAAACTCTCTGCTTGTTGTGAGTACAGGATAGGTAATTGTATAATGGAAACACACTGCAGCTGATATTTATAGTCACATATTGAGAAGGTTTGTAAAATATGTCACCACAATTTGCTTGACATCATGTTTCTATTTTTAGGAGAGTTCATTTGCCAAACAGCTGGCGGTTTTGGTCACATTTCCAGAGAGTGAGGCCACTCTTTCCTTATACATCTTTGATGATTTTTACATTTGAAATATTACAGTGCAACTACAGTTACATTAGCATCTGTTATGATAACAAAATGGATTCCTTTATGTTTTAGTGAAAAGTCACAACCCTTTGGTCCACAACCTCAAACTCACCTACAATAATGACGACTTGAAAATGAAGAAGCTGCTTTTGAATCTGTTGGTTTTATTGTCAAAGGACTTAGGTGCCCTGCAGGTCAGTCCCACACTCAGTGCCACACTAAGTGTCTCTTTAACTGTTTGACTAAAGGTCACATTTTTAACACACTACATGTTCCCTCTATGTTTTCTTCTCATAGCTGTATAAAGAGGAAAGTGTTATGCTTGTTCTGCTGACGCTTGTAAGGCCGCCTGCTGCCTCATCTGAGCCTCGGTCAGCTTCACGTCAGTGGTCCTCTGTCCAGCAGGAGGAGCTCCAGCTGCAGGCGCTGGCAGTCCTCTCCACCCTCGCTCCACTCATGTTGGATGACTACATGTCCTGTCAGGGGAATGCGTGTCTGCTGCTCATTCTGGACTGTTGCGTTGCTCAAGGTGAGGAGGCTGCAAAACATGTGGAGAGACAAACATTTAAATTTTCATTTTAGTTTTTATTTATAGTCCCAAATCATAAAATAATTTATCTCAGAACACTTTACAGATAGAGTAGGTCTAGACCACACTCTATTATTCACAGAGACCCAACAGTTTATCCCCAAGAGCAAGCATTTGGTGCGACAGCAGCAAGGAAAACCTTTCTCACAAGAGACTAAAAAGAGATACTGTCCTTTACTGGACATGTCAAAGGTCAAACTCAAACATTCATGTGTCCTGTCTGGGTGCCCTTGAGCAAAACACGAGTCACCGCTCACTCACTCTGAGAGGTTGTAGATGCTTCAACTTCAACTGACACTTCAACCGCTTTAATTGCTTCAACAGCAACTTCCGTACAACATGTCACATGCAAATAAATAACATTTTTGGAAGCTGTAACCCCATTGCAGTGCTTTTTTCCATAATTTGGGTATTTTAGTCTTTTTTTCATAACAGTACACTTACATCTTTCCTCCAGATGCTCTCTTTGGTGAAGGTGACACTGGAGAAAGAGGCAGTAGGAAGGCTCAGATGCGACATTGTATCAGAGTGCTGAGATCTGTGACGTCTTTAGGTGAAGACTCAGTCCACCTGGACCTTTGTGACCAAGGAACCATCAACCAGCTCCTCGGTAAATTTTTTAAAACGTGCACAACATCAGCAGAAACATTTTACTTAATAAACATGGTCAATACAGATGTACCTATTGTATTCTCTCAGGGATTTTGATGCAGATGGAGGCGAGCCCTGATGAGGATGATGTAGTCACTCTGGAGATAAAGTCAGATATTCAACTGATACTTTCAGCGCTGTGTGAGAGTGACATGCATAGAAAGGTAAAGCTGAGATTATGCAGCCAATAAAAGCTCTTTTTAACTAACCTGTTGAATTACAAAAGTCACTGTGAGACAGCTGAGAAGTAGTTTAACTTACAGTCACTATGTGACTTAACTTCAACTTTCAACTTTTGTCTTGTCAGCATACAATACATGAAAAACAGCATAGACAAACAATGCATAAGGATAAGGATATAATCCGTTTAAAAGATGGACAAGATAACAACTTTTTATTTGTAAAAACATAAACACAGCTGGTGAAAATTGATGTGGTCAGTGTTTTCCATGTTTGTCTTATTTTATACTACCACTTGGTTACTGCCAATGAAAGACATTTTTAAACAATTTAAACATTGTTGCTCTAATCAACACATTAATAAATGTAATGTTTTTGCTTTAGAGCTTCAAGTGAAGATTTTTCAATAATGATAAATTTACAACTTACTGTTTTTTCATCTCATTTTCACTTCAAACTTTCTTTATGTTTGTATTTATCAGTCAGAGCTCATGCTCAGATCACAACATTACGTTTTCAGTTACAGCAACACATCTCCATACTGACAGTCCTGGTGTGTTGTACTACAGGAACTGTTTGGATCAGAAGGAGTTGAGATGGCAGTTCATTTCCTGAGGAAAGGCTCCAACAAGTTCTACAGCGGTCTGGGACACAACAAGCTCATCCTCTCCACAGTGGACTGCGTGTGGTCAGTTCAGCTAAACCTCGACTTTCATAATTAATGATTAACTGGCTTGATTAACTGTTTGAATTTATTCAATTAAATTTGATTGTTATTACCACGAAATGTGCAGGCACATATGTAACAAAATGTATTTTTTTGCAACCTTTATTCACCTGGAAGCTGCCCAGTGCAACCACAGTTAGATCTGCTTGATATAACATACTAAACTCTCACCTCCTTTTGATCGCTAAACTATTTATGTCATCCTTATACCCATGTTTTTTACACTTGGCTTTTGCATTGTTGTAGCGTTTTCTGTCCAAGACACATTAAGTGTAAAAACAGTATAATTCACTTTTGGGTTTTGGAAAATTTGGTAGACAAACAGGAAGGAAAGCGCTCATTGATTCCCCACAGTTAAGAAAGTGTGTATCCCATCAGGTCCTGCATTGTGGGTTGCTACACCACAGAAGATTACTTTTTGGCAAAAGAAGGGGTATCTCTTCTGCTGGACTTAATCAGTGTAAGTAGCTGATTGATCTCCAATCCCTGAAGCTTAACTGAATTTGTTGTTGTACTGTGTCTATATTGCACCAAAACATTAAAAGAACTGTTGGGTGTCTCTCTTCAGTCATGTCCCAGATGCTTGCACTGCAACGTCCTCGCCACCCTGCTGGAGTTATGTGACAACCCCAACACTGTGTCCCACATCCTGAGCTGGAGGGACAGCAGCGGTCAGACAGCTCCCAGTTTCCTGCTGCAGCTGTGGAGGGAAGAGGAGGAAGAGCTCAGAGTCAGCCGAAACCAACACGGAGGGATCGCAGGTCAGTCTGCAGACTTTAATCAGAATCAGAATCAGAAAGTTTAATTGCAGTTAGTACTTAAACGGAATTTGCCTTGGCGGTTGGTGCATACATAAAGAAACCAACATATTGAACATTAATAGGAAATATGTCAATGTCAGAGGGGGTCTGGGTCCTGACTGCAGAGGCGTGAGGTTTTGGTCCTGATGGACACAACCTTCTGCCAGGGGGAGAGGTTCAAACAGTTTTATCAACAATAATGAGTCAATGACAAGACTGTGAGGAAGTTCAGTTAACATACAATACATCTATGAAATATGGCAGTCACTTGTATCTACACTAACCTGTTGGTTGGCAGATCATCAGGTGTGACGTCAGCCCTTAACTAACATGTTTCAAGTTATTGTCTGAAGTAGAGCCAAAAGTCCTACTTTTCACATTGTAGAAAGGGCAGGACAAAATGCCAAGCAAAGGATTAACCAATGATTTGAATTTGAATCTCATATTAGTTTTTCTGTTATTTTTCGGCTTTTTCACTTTTTCACTTTTAAGATCCCCGGAGGCCCCTCCTCAGTCATTACCAGCAGGAGGATACCCAGCGGTCATTTCCTGCTAACGTACAGAGTTCAGCAGTGCTGGAGCTATCAGAGAACCTGCGGTCAAAGATTTACTCCATCTTCTGCAAACTTGGTAAGAAGTTATTAAAGAATTAGACCGGTAAATACAGTGTCACTTATTTAAACAATACATCTGTAGATATGTAGATAATGTTGTTTTTATTATGTAGCCTAGAAGCTGTAGTCTAAACCATGTTGTAGAAACATATGTCTATATCATTTAAAGGCTGGATGGGGTTTTGGCATGCAAGGTCAGTGACCGTAATGCTAAAATACTGTAATGATGTACGCAGGAAGGTATGACAGCCTTGATCAAATTAGCACTACAGTTAATTTTCAAAAAGAGATGTATAGTACGCTGAAATTTTAAAACTATATTGTGAAAAACAATAATTGATTACTTTTGCAGGTTTTCAAGACCTTCCTGGACTGTCAAGAAAACATCATGTGACTTTGAGCATCGTAAAGAGATATCTGGACTTCAAGGTAGAACTGCTGTTTATTAAGCAAAGAGAATGCCAGTGATGGGTATAAAATTAGTTGAATTTGCACCTGGAGTAACTGCACCAGATTTAAGCAGGATTGTGTCATTTTTTACACCATCACAATAATTTAAAAGATGTTGTAATCACGTTAATTGATAAGAGTCAAATAGAGTTAGTGTCAATAAGCAAAATATGGGACCAAGATGTTCCTGGTTGTATATTTAAACTCTAGAATTATCAACATATCCCCTGCAAATATGTTGAAGTGTATTTTTAACAGACAAAGAAGCGCTTTGAACATTGAGGTGTCTGTACTGTTGCTGTAGGTCGGTGAAGTGTGGGAAGAGATCAGCAGGGAGCTGAGTTTGGACGGTGTGACACTGATCACCCCCGATAAGGAGGCTCTGAGTACGATCTGTAAGATTTCTGAGGACACGGCAAGGAGGGTCGCAGCAGAACAAAACAGAATCCTGGAGCTACAGGAGGAGGAGGACATCAACGAGGAGGGGCTCATGTACACAGAGGTGCTGAGAGCTTAATGCAGTAACCACAAACAGACGACATCTGTGAAAGTCAGCTGAAAATATTTGTTTTTTTCTTATGAACCATTGCACAAACTTGAATGAATGAATCTGGCAAAACTATCCCAAATTACACAGTACCTTGAGGCAGCTCCAGACTCTTCCAAAGCATTTTCTAATTTAAGAAAATAAATATTTTTAGAGAGTGCAAGTCTGTGATTGCTTTCTAATAAATTTAAATTGATGCATGTTGTCACTGAAAGTAATTCGTCCATGAGACTTCACCGTACTTATGTAGACACAGCAGACATCTTGTTTTCATAATCTGAATGTTTTTTTTGGTGTCTTTATGTTGCAGATTAAGTCTCATTGGAAGCAACAGGAGCTTACAGCCAAGTCTTGGGACAGTTATGTTTCCAAGACTTCCAACTATGAAATCCTAAAGGTTTTTATCTTTAACAACCTCAGATATAACCTCAAGTCAGCATTGCTGTTACAAAGAATGTTTTTTTTTATGTTTTGCTGCCTTTTTTTGTACAGGAAGTAAAAGCACAGAGGGAGAAATATCTTGAATCATCTAGACCCAACCCAAAGCACGAGGATGCTGGAGTTCATCATACAGAGGTCTCTCACTGACACACAACATTTATATTGCAGATTTTAAGAGGATTGAAAGCCTCACTGGCTTTAGGAGATACAACCTGCAGTTATGTTAAGCAAGGTGGTTAAATCAGTTTTTCTGACAATAAGTGAGCAGACTTTTACTGACCCCGACTGGCAAACAGCAGGAACTGCAACAATATCTTCTGCACAGTTCTTTCAGTTCACCCCCTTTATCAAAAATATCTTGCAGTGTAATTTGGGGACATTTTGTTGTGTCTGGTTCACAAAAAAAGCCAGAAATCACAACACTTGGAGAAGTTCTTATTATTGAGGAAGTCATTATTGCCAATATTTTAATTTGTATAAAATAAAGGCTGTAAAAATAGTACTTAAATCCTTTTACAGCTTCAAGGAAAATCAGTGAAAATATATCTACCAACTCTCAACTCACCAGCTTGTGACAAAGAGCTGAGCAGAACAAGAAGAAGATGTACTCACCGATGATTTACACATGCTGTGTTTTGCTTTGTGTTTCAGCATTTCATTGGAAAGGTGATGTCTGTAGAGAGGACAGATTCTCAGGGGCCCGCAGGAGTGAAATTGACGCTGGCTAGAGCTCCCATTAAGGCTGCAGGTCAGGACGAAGTGGGACCTACAACACAGGACCCAGAATACTTCAGCACTGCATCTGTAAAAGAATGATGTTTAATACAAGCCCTTTACATTATTGTTGCACCTTTAGTTTATCTTATAGAGTTTAATCTACACCCAACAAAAAACAAACTAAACTTTGCAGCACATTGCTAACATGTTAACATGAATTGTTGTTTATTTCTCATAGCTTGTAATTCCTTTCCCAGCATCTGTAGATACTGAAGTGTTTTTATCGGACATGAGACTTGAGACATGAGGTCACTTGATGTGCACAATCAGAACCTTGTAGTCTAGTCCACCTCCAGTCCTCTTAAACATACACACACACAGTGCATCAAACTGACTGACATGTACAACTGTTCATGTATATTAAATAAATAAAACAGTAAGCGTTTTTTCAGATAATGTGATAGGTAATTTAAGTATTTGATTTTAAACTTATTTCCACAACATTCAGATCATTAAACATATAATTAAAATGTTTAGATTTGTTTCTATGCATTAATTCTCCAACATGCTACCTTTATATAAACAACATGATCAGTGAGGCCCTGAACATGAATTACTAAATTACTAACAAAATACAAACAAAAGTCTAATTATATCCAGTAAAAGTTCATCCTCATGCAGTGTGTTTGGCAGCTGTGGAACCCAGGTCCATTTATGACAGTTGTTAAAAATATTTCCTCTGTAGTGTTTCTGGGTTACGTAAGTCACTTAGTGCATTAACACACATGTTCCTTCAAGCGTGCAACATGCTGCACAGAGCCTCTTCTTCTCTCTCTGCTCTCACCCATTTTACTGGCTGGGTGACCAAATCATCTCTGACAGGCCGCGGCTTTTCATGCAGCTTTGTGAGTGTTGAGCCCTGTCAGACTGGGACGTTCACACTGTACAAAAGAGCAGGGACACACAGGAACCTCTTCAGTACGACAGGCTGCCACTGTTTGTTCAGGCTGCTGAGGGGCTTCACATGTCTGTCTGCGGGTGCTGAGCTGCTGCAGACGTCGATGAAGGTGACGGTGAGCGCTGATGGTTGCTCATCAACTCCCTGAGGACTCGTTAACTTCAAACTGTGAGACTTTGTTTTATCTAAAGACTGATGAATAACTCTGCTTCTTTGGTACAACTTGAAAATAATTTATATTCAACTTGGTTTCATATTCACATTTTAATTAGGGTTGTGCCATATCATATTGTTCACGATAATACAGGTATAACTTTTTATGGGAAAAAAAAAATCACATTATAATGGCAATATTCTGACTTGTTGACGTTATTGCCTGTTAATTTAGCAACTAGATGTACTCAGAGAGATTTCTTTTTTTAGCTTTTACTGAATATTTGAAGGCAAACGTTTAAAATGTATACTGGCATATAAAACCATAACACTTATTGCAATTTTATGTTCTTGTACTTGAAAATATGGTGTTAATATACTCAGTATTTTGTCATATGATCAAGAATTTTATTATGTGAGATTATTTTAGGGCCATATTGCCAATCCTTGATTTCAGTGACATTTAAATTTAATAAATTGAAATGGTTTAAGATGTTAAAACAACGGAGAATGTCAGGTTTCAGCAGACAGAAGGAGTTACAGCTTGAGTGGAGCTACTCTGTGTTTAAAGGTTGTCTTACAAATGAGTTATTTGGCTTCTGTTTGTACTAACAGATGATTAAAGTAAATATAACGTAACACAGAGATGAAACTATTTAAGAGTATGACAGTAGATTCAGCATGCAACGCTCTGGTGTGGAAAAGCAGACTGAATATTGATTAGTATATTACTGTTTAAAGAAGACTTGAGATGACTCCTGATGAAAAGCGTGGAAAGTGGAAGTACTAAATTTTGCATTCAGTGACGCTCCATAGGCTAATTTTTGCTTTTCTAAAAGTAAATTACAAAACAGTTTTGTTTTAATAATAAACAATATTAGTCTAGATTACCTGCAGATAAACTAGATGGCAAATGATTTTTTAAACCAGTGGTTTTAAGAGGTCAGGTTCCTCCCAAGGGGTCTCAACATGAATCTCAGGGGTCACAAGATGATAAAAAGGACAAAAACATATTCCTGCTACAGAAACATTTGCACATTTTGTCTTACTTTACCTCAACAAAATACTGGGTAGTTTTACTTTTACAGACCATTAATGAAAAATTCACATAAAACAATCTAAGGAGAGGAATTCACTTTTTGGTTGAAGCACTATAAATATGCAGCTTGAGAGAAGAGGTTAAATAGAAACAGCTTTGTTAGGGAATTACTGATGGGGAAAAACACCTCTTTTAAAAACCTTTTTTCTTATGTCTTACACTTTCTACATTGTAAACATGAACTTGTGGAGGAGTGGTGACAGTGTTTGCTCCCCTGCAGAAAGGTTGGCTCGTCTGAGAAGCTCCAAGAGCAGAAATGATCATCAGACTGGGAAGACTGACACCAGGATACTTCCGTCTCCTCCAGGTCGGTCACAACCACTCAGAGCACATGAGTATTATTTCTCTCTTTATGTTTTATTTGACTAGTTCCCATAGCTGGAGCATTTCCCCATAATGTTTAGTTTCCCACAAAGAAATAGGATGTACACACAGATAAATCAATCCACTCAGAAGGTAAACATAATTGGTGTCAATACTTGACAGATTATCTTTATGCAAGTTCTATAGAAATGCTTTAAATTGAGGCAGGAGAAGTGAATTGATATTATAAGAGCTCGTCTCAGGAGGTTACGTTATATAACCTGTTCAGACTCACTCTCACAGCTCGTGTTACACTATAAGAGGCTGCACAAAAGAAAGTATTAACTGACGCTGATGCTATCATAGCCAAAGTCTGACATTAAATTCTATACATACTTGCTTGCTGAATGATCTCAAACAGGCTGACATGATAACAGAGCTTCTGTGAGTCCAGTTTTTGTACTGAACTGTATGAAACAATACATACCAGCAACACACTTTTACCAAACACACACAACTGAGGACAGACAGAGGCAGAACAGAGAGCAGCTGCTTTAATAACAGTGATGCATTACAGAGTCACCAACTACAAACCTTTGTACTGAACTGAAAGAAATTTGACTGAAGCAAAAAGTATTTGTATTTTCAACATATTAGCATGCTAATATGTTCTAATTAGCAGAACTAAACACAAAACTGCTTCAGGCTGATGGGAATTTTGTTAGTTTTGCAGGTATTTGGTCATAAACCAAATTATAATTTTGATTTGGCAATTTTGCTGGATGGAAAGTCACCAAAGTTATTACAATTAATCCTGGAGGAACCTGAATATCTGTCAATACAATTAAAACATATGCCATTACAAAATGTTTTTTAGCTGCCATATACAGTACACATAAACAGTATGCACATTGTGGCCAATAATGTGAAAACGTAGCATACTGTACTACCACTTTAACTGCTATCTGATCAGACTAGTGTGGTAAACTACTGTCTGTCTGTCTTCATCTCTCTGTCCGTCCTGTCTGCAGAGCCAGGTCTCAGGTGAGGTCCGGATGCAGCCTCAGAGCAGTCTTCTTGATCCCATTGCCATGACGATGGCCACAGTGGGAATGGGAGTGTCTCTGTACAGCGCCAGGCAGATGGCAGAGAGGGTCCATATGAAACATCCAAATGCCTGAGATTAATGAGAAGCCATGTGGGTGGTTTATGTGGCAGATTGTTTTTTTGTGTACGTCGCAGAAGGTTTGTGATGGAGGTCGAGAGGGTAAATGTGTTTGTGGTGTTGCTTGAAGGAAAATCCAAGTGTCCCAGGAGAAAAATGTGAGTCATTGCTCAGTCCCAGCAGGAACATTTGTTCAACCAATTTAACAATCTCAACATTTATAAGCAACATAAGTGAGCCTGTAGTTTGAACACTGCATAGTTTGTGCAGGTTGCCTTTAATTTCATTAGTGATTGCATTTTTTATTTTTCAACAAGGATCTCAGCGTTAAAGTTATAACTGCAGCCATCTTTATTTCCTGCTTGTTATAGTACAAACAAAAATGTTTGAAAATAACCACAGAAAATGAAATACAATAATTAAGTAGGTAATTATCTCAGCACACAAGCTTATTGTATTTATTGAAATTAGTCATAAACACACTTTTTATACATAGGCATGGCGAGTTCATTTGATGTACCTTATTTAATGTAACTTTCAACATCAAGGTAATTCAAATGGCTTTATATAAGATAGAAAGCCATTACGAAAAGATATAACAGAAACACAATGCCAATAAAAAGACATGTGGGAGACAGTGCCAGTAGCATTTAGATATGGGACAGAAGTTGCTCGAGAATGGAGCCTTGGGGAACTCCATACAGCATTTTTAAATGCTCAGATGTGTAATTACTGATGAACGCAAGTGTCCCTCAAATAGGATTCAAACCAGTTTAGGCCAGAAAGCCCTACCCAGTGTCATCTTTTTTTAAAACAAAACAAAGTATTTCACTCAAGTCATTGCTTTGTTGTACTTTAGCACCTTAATGTATTGAATTTAGATTGTAAATCCTAAAGCAGCATTACCGCTTTGAGTATTTATTCACGAAGCAGACTATAAGCAGCTAAATTTAAAGCTTTTTTCATCAGGGCATCTTCAGTTTGCTAAATGTAAATGTTCATGTTTGTACTAGAATTTATAAAAAGGGCTTGTTTGTATATGTAAAATGCCACTAATAGAAATTCAAATAATTTACTTTGTATAGTAACACATTTGGTAAATGGATGTAATTCTCAAATAAATATGTTTACAGATTTGTGTGCAGACTTCTATGTACTGATGTTTTGGATGCTTTTTTTGTGACATTAAAGAAACTGATTCCATTTTAAACATGCTTCAATCTACCACTGTCTTTTCCGTGCATGCGCTTGCAGGCGTGTCATAGAAGCTTGTGGCCAATCAGAAATGACGCTATTATCAAGCAGATCCTACTTTTGCCCTGGTTTTGGCACTATGGTAGGCCTTAAACAAGCTGCTCCATCAAATGTCTAGTAGTCTTTACTTTGTTAATTGTGCTATAGTTGGATTTGAAAGCTCATTTACTTTATTGTCCACTTCAATGTCTTTGGCGTCTCCCAAAGGACATCGCTTGTAAAATGTCAGTGTTGTGTTTACAGCTTGTTCTGTTACTCAGTTGATGATAACATGCAGGTTTGGGTAGCTGCGTCAAGTGCTACAAGTTTGGTAGTGTCATAACAAAACCAGGTTGTATTTTTCAGTTCACCAAGTTTGTTGGTCTTGTTACGTGTTTATTTTACAACCCTTCACTCCCTGTCAAACACAATCAACCTCTAGATTTATGTTTCCCTTAGCCTCCGTTAGCCAGACAGCAGCCAGAGGACAAGCTCTGACACTGTGGGAACGGGTCACTGTTGTTGGTTTTACTAATTCCTCTCAACTGGGATCCGATAGAAACACAGAGGATGTGGGAGCTATTGTGAGCATTTGTTTATTCTGAACTCATCTAGAAGCTGGAAGCTATTTTCAAATAACAATTTATTCTACTTTACTTTATTTGAGAAATTGAGAGAATAACTGGAATCATCTCGGGCCATCAGAGTGTGAGACAAAACATTGATTTCTTATTCAGATTGATGGATCCTCCCTGGGTAACAGGCAGCAGTCCTCATGTCATGATTCATCAAATTATATCTTCCCTCTGAGAAACCTTAAAAGATGCTCTGTTTTTTTTTATTTGTAGTGCTGTCAGTAGCAAGACCAATGAAAACAATCGGTGCAGTCTACACTGTGTTATCCTCCTGCTAGATTTTGCCCCAACAGGCTTAAACAACAAGCTTAAACACGGACACACGGACTATAACACGGTGTAGACTGCACCGATTGTTTTCATTGGTCTCGCTACTGACAGCACTACAAATAAAAAAATAAAAAACAGCTACCTGTTGAAATCGACTGGAATTCTCCTTTAAATGCCATATTTAACATAGCACTTGCAAATGAGTATAAATAAATGTAGACTGCTTCCTCCCTTAAAGGTGCCCTGCCACACAAAACTGTTTTTACTTGCATTTTTTTTCTTATATGTTAGGTCCATATGCGTTTGTGTTATGTTGTGAATGTGAACATGAACAGCTACCTCCTCTGTCAGCTCTAGCCACTGAAAAAAAATAAGTGAAGAAATCAGGCCAATTACAACAGCTGGTCAGTCTGACGTCATGTTGCCTGTTGCCTCATTACTATTCATGAGCTCACCCAGTTGCGCTGGGTAAAGGATGCTGATAGCCAGGTTCTCATTGGCTAGCTGTTAGCCAATCAGAGTCAAGCAGCTTAGCTTCTTGAATATTAATGAGAACTGGCACAAATGGAGCTGAGTCTTCCTGCAGGCTTTCTATATACCACACTAGAATGTCTTGAAACAAGGTAACCAAGGCATGTTTTACGTGTGGCAGGGCACCTTTAAAATTCAGGCTACAGTCAATGCATCCTCCACAGATGTGCACTTTGTGTGCTCGTTGTGACCCTCCACACCAGCAGATGTCACCTTCTCTCCGGCTAAGCGTCGGATGAGCTGATGCCTGTTAAAGTAAAGAGAAAAAAGTTCAGCGTGAGAAATTGGTCTGATAACGGCAGATACTTAATGAAGTTCTCAGAGTGTAGGTCTGAAACAACCAGGCAACAACTCTCCCGGCTTTAAATCATCTCAGCGGGCGAGTAAGAAGTGTGAATTTTTAATAAACCTTCCACCGATGACAGTAGCTTGTTTGCAACATAAATCACCGTTTGTTGTTTTACAACTAAGTAGTTTTAAAATGCCTGGGGAGTTCATGCGTAAAAGAGCGCCGTTCTCCGTTGCGCACCACGCTGGCTTCCCGTACTATCCTCATCTTCATCTTCATCGGATCTAGAGCTGAGCATCAGCAGCAGTTGACCTGTCAAACCATCTAAAAATGGCTGAGCTCCGTCTCGCACGGAGGAGCTCCTTTCTGCCTCTAACGGGTTTAATGTGCGTTGTGTTGCTCGTTTTCGTCTCTGTCGCCGCTGCGAGTCGTGATGTCGTTTCGGGAAACAACGAGACGGGGAGGGATCCAGCCGGAGAGACACAAGGGGGTTCCCATATGCAAACTAACTCTACTGCTCACAAAAAGGCTTTCCCGGTCCTTTCCTTCAACTACGAGCACGTCAGGAAGCCCTTTGAGATCTCTCTGTGGATCCTCCTGGCCCTGCTCATGAAACTTGGTGAGTGACACAAACGAAGGGATTCCTGCTGCCGAAATATCAATACTCCCACCTTCAGCATTAGTAAGGGGCTGGATTATTATAACATAAAGGATGCATATTACAAAGGCTCAAAAGCTGCTGTTATCTGCTCCTCTCTTGGTTCAAGTGTAAGCCTATTTTATAACAAAATGTCAAGCAGAACAGCAGAAAAGAGGGGGAAATGCAATAATTAGAGTATAAAGCAGTGAAATACCAATACATCAGATGTTAAACTAAATATAGAAACAACCAGCTTCTTAGTCATCATTGACAAACTGGAAACGTGTGACAATTATCTCTTCAGTATGTGTTAAAGGTATGAAGTGACATTTTACAGGTTGGTAAAGACTTTTGTTAAATTAGTAGTATTTTGAATGGAGTTTGGTGTGAGTATGGTCTTCTGGCAGCAGCTAAAAATGTCAGGTTGACAGTATCGTATACATTTTAACAAACATGTTTAATCATTTATTATTAAGATAATCTTAGTTCTTCATTGAGTTGGTAAAAGTTGTACTAAACACTAATTTTAAAATAAACTGACAATAATAATTTTGTCCTCCTTGTCCCTGCTGCAGATTTACCCTCCAAAAATATTTATGACATAAAAAATGTTGAGTCTACGGTTGAGTCTGGGGTGCATCCAGTCCATTAAACAACTTTTATGTTAATACATTCCAAGCAACTTTATTTATATAGCACATTTTTCATATATACATAGACACATACACATACATATACATACTATATACTGTAATTACTGCAAAAAATAGCTACAGGTAGTTACTTTTAACTGATTGGATTACAAGACATCGCTGTTTAGCAAACATCAAAAATATATAACATCCATCTTTCGCTAACACATTCACACAGCCAAAAGAAGAAGAAAAAACACAAGTTACAACATTATATGTTCTTCTACATAGCATATTTATGTGAAGAATTTCAAATAATGTAATAATGCTGCAGCAGAGGGCAGATGGTGTCCCCACAGACTGCTTCAGTTATGTTTCCGTGCCACACAAACTTATTTTAAGAAGAGTCTGATGACGCAAGCACCTGTCTGTCTGTAGAGGAAGCAAATGGTGAAAGATTAGACTCTAATCATTAGAGTTTAGATTTAACCTTGCAAGAGGTTTGGAGACAGTTGTTCGGACTATTTTGAGAGATTAAATGTATCTCTGTGGAGATTTATAATAAGTGATCTCTCACCTCTGACCTTTAGCTTTGACACAACTACACACCTCATAAATTGAGAGGGTAAAACTCTGTACACTACATACAATTGTCTGACTCAGTTTTACTTATTTTATATACCGCTAGGTAACGTAATCTATAATAATACATTATAAATTATAAAATGACTTTATATTAATAATCTTAATCTGCAAAGTACAGCTGGCACGATTTATGTATCAGTCAATTGACAGAAAAAAAAGTTATTTTGATAATCCGTTAATCGTTAAAGTAACTTTTCATGCACAAATGGCAGAAAATGCTGTTTCAGCCTCTCAAATATGGAGATGTTCTACTTTTCTTTGTTTAATATCATTAAACTGAATATCTTTGTGTTTTGGACCGACAAAGCAAGACATTTAAAGACACCACCTTGGACTTGAAAAAACAGGGATGGACATTTTTCTGACATTTTATAGACCAAACGACTAATAGAGGAATCAAAAAAATAATCAGCCATTTAATTGATAATAAAAATAATTGTATAAATACCTGTAGTGCAGTAAAAAGGACAGTATTTGCCTTTATATCGTACTGGAGTACAAGTATAATTAGCATTAAAAGGAAGTACAAGTATTTCAAAAATATTTTATTACCACCCGTAATGTGTGTTTGACTTTACTGTATCATCCCCCTCGCCGCCATGTTGAATGTGTAAACACCGAGCAGGGATGATCCTGATTGGCTGAAGCAATCTCTCCTGCAGTTTGTCGTTGGCTGAGTGAGCATGATGAAGCTCTGTGGCATCTTATCTGTTCTGTCCTGCTGCTGTCTACCAGGGCCGGTCCAACCTTCTGTCTTAATTCACTGCTTGATAACAAAGATCTCAGTGTTCAGACGATAGGCGGGGGGGGGGGCGAGTACGGATGCACACAGGACCACTGACTGCATAAAACATCGCAGAAATATTCATTACCACAGCCTTCTCGAGTCCCATACAGAGAGACTGAATGTCAAGGCCTCATTCAGCTGAGAGACAAACGGGCTAAATATGAAACTAAAGGAGCAGTGACAATGTTCTGTTCAGTATTTATCTACTGTATCAGCCCTTTATTCAACCTTTCAGATGAGCTGTTTTTCATGCAAAAATGACAAATATTCGCTGGTTTTGTGTTCTTACATGTGAGGATGTGAAGCTCCTTTCTGTTTAATATCATTGTATATTCATTATACTTGGGTTTAGGACTGAGCTTTAGACAAAACAAGCAATACGAGGACGTTACCATGGGTTGTGAGGATTTGTGATAGTAATTTTCCCCTATTTTCTGGCAATTTATAGACTGAAAGATAAATCAAAAACAAATAAATCAGCAATGAACATGACCGTTAGTAGCAGGTCTTGATTTCTCATTTAAGTAACATTCACTAAAGGCAAATAATAGTGAGTACATCCAGGCTGAATGCAGATTACATGCATAAACTTTAACCCACACAGATATTTCGCTTCAGCTGTTCTGTTCTGATAAACCGGCTGTTTGTTCTCCGTGCAGCAGCAGCTGCAACAACATGTTTTATAATTCATTAGGCCGCTGCATTGAAGTAGAACTTGAGTAGAGAATTTTTTTTGACACCTCAAACTTCTGCTCTAACGCACACAGTAATGTCTAAATGTAGATACACAGTCGAAATGGGTCTGTATATACTGTATGCATGTCTGAAAAATCACAATTTGTCAAAGCTCTAGGTAAAATAATAAGAAACTGTCTGAAATGGGGGGGGAGTAAATCAGAGCTGGAGCAGGAAAAACGATATGAAAACATATAATAAAGAGAATTTAATAACCACATTGGCCAGTGTAGACACTGACACTGGATGGAGGGATTGTAAACAACATCAATGCCAGCTTTACTCTGTGTTTGAAGAAAATAGTTAACAAGAAAGCAGTTCCAAATAGGAGACTAAAAGTACTCTTTTTCTGAGTAATAACTTAATCAGCCATCCGAGGTGCTGAAAGGCAACTATTACCCAGCTTAAATTTGGGTTAAAAGAACAAATGTTAAAAGAAATGTGATAAATAGGTTTTATTCTTAGGTTGGTGTGTGAATGACTTTGTCTTGTCTTTCTCTCTTTCCATGAGTAAAAAGTTCAACTCTTCTCTCTCTTCAGGTTTTCACATTATTCCCAGTGTGCAAAACATCGTCCCAGAGAGTTGTCTGCTGATCGGCGTAGGTCTCCTGGTGGGCGGCATCATCAAAGCCATCGGAGAGGAAGCCCCCGTCCTCGACACTAAGTTCTTCTTCCTCTACCTGCTGCCTCCCATCATCCTCGATGCCGGCTACTTCCTGCCCATCCGGCCCTTCACAGAGAACTTGGGCACCATCCTGGTGTTTGCGGTGGTGGGGACTCTGTGGAACGCCTTCTTCATCGGCGGGATGATATACGCTGTGTGTCAGATTGAAGGAGCCCAGCTGGGCAGAGTGGACCTGCTGTCCTGCCTGCTGTTCGGCACCATCGTCTCGGCCGTGGACCCCGTGGCCGTCCTGGCCGTGTTCGAGGAGATCCACATCAACGAGCTGCTGCACATCCTTGTGTTCGGGGAGTCGCTGCTCAACGACGCTGTTACTGTGGTAAGTGAGCTGAAGACTGGAGGATAGGGCTGAACGATTTTCAGCTACATGTCACCTTCTACGTTAAATAGATACAAGATCAATTTTAAAAATCCACTTAAAAATAGGACATTTATTTAAACAATCTGTGATATGTAACATTATTCCAGCATTTATCTCTTTTGGGGAGGGGCGTTTTTCCGTTTATTTCAGAGTGACAGTGGATAGACAGGAAAGGTAGGAGAGAGATGGTGGGTGACACGCAGCAAAGGGCCGCCGGTCGGACTCGAACCCGGGCCGCTGCAAAGGCCTCAGCCTACATGGGGCGCAAGCTTATACTGTGTGAGCTAGAGGCCGCCCTTCTAGCATTTATCTTATTAAAAAACAGTTGCTTTAAACATGAATCTCTGTCTTCACAATAAGCTAATCACATTCGTTCACATTTTGATTTGAAAACGATTAATTTTTCAGCCCTACTGGAGGAGCTGGTGCTGGTGCTTAAGTATTTCCATCTTCTGCTACCTAACACTTGTACTCTACTACATTTCAGAGATAAATTTTGTACTTTTTATTCCACTAAATTAAAAATGTTTAAAAAGAAATCTCTCCTCAAAAATAAATCCTGGATCTGCATCTTGATCCAGAACAGAAATGCTGTTCATAAACAAACGAAGAACGTGACCTCCTTCTAGTCCAGGGTCGAGAGCCACAAAGACATTTTACCTTGAAGAAAACGTAAAGTCTCAGTACATGTGTTTCTCTCTCGGTGCAGGTTCTGTATCACCTGTTCGAGGAGTTTACTCACGCAGGAACTGTGACAGTGGTCGATGCCGTCCTCGGTGTCGTCTGTTTCTTTGTGGTTTCACTGGGAGGCATCCTGGTGGGAGCCATCTACGGCATCCTGGGTGCCTTTACCTCCCGCTTCACCTCGCACACCCGAGTCATCGAGCCCCTGTTTGTTTTCCTCTACAGCTACATGGCTTACCTCTCTGCCGAGGTCTTCCATCTGTCGGGCATCATGTCGTGAGTGATCAAAACGTTAACCAAGTTTGTGATAATTCCTCCTGTATGTACAGGATTGTTCTTCCTCGTTAGTAAAACATGTTTAAACCAGTTGGTCCTTGTTAAAGATGCAGTAGGTAAGACTTATAAAACTAACTTTCTGCCATATTTGCTGAAACTGACCCTATGTTCCAGTAGAACTACATAAAGCAGGTAATTAAAAACAAAAAATGGATAAGTCCTGGATCTTCACAATCCTACCTACAGCACCTTTAAGGAATAGTTTGACATTTTGTGCAATGCGTCTATTCACAAAGTGAGATGAGAAAATTTATACCATGCTTATATCTGTTGTTATGTTATATTTAAAGCTACAGCCAGTTAGCTAAGCTTAGCTTAGCATCAAGAAGAAGAGATGAAGAACAACAAAACTCAGAGAAACAGTCCGGCATACTACCCTCAACTTTCTGTTGTTAAACTTCAGTTTCTGTCTTGTTAACTTGAGTAGTAGTTCAACTAGCTGTTTCCCCTGCTTCCAGTGTTTATGCTAAGCTAAGCTAACCACTCTAGCTTCATATTTAAGACACACACATGGGAGTGGTATCATTCTTCTCATCTAACTCTCGGTAAGAAAAAGTGAAAAAGCAAATTTCCCAAGATGCCAGACTACTTCTTTATGTTTTGCTTTATCACCTAACTGTAATAAAAACAAACCATGTCTCAATTAGAAGGGGATATGTTTTAATTTCTGTATTGCAGCCAAACTTTATGATATGATGAGTAACAGTTGTTCTTTTCCGGAGGAATAATGTTCCATGAAGCTTTAAACCTTTCAGTAACCTCACTCTGAGTTGTTCATAGCGCTCTCCTTGTTTCCTTCCTGTCACAAACAGGTTGATAGCATGTGGCGTGGTGATGCGGCCGTATGTAGAGGCCAACATCTCCCACAAGTCGTACACCACCATCAAATATTTCCTGAAGATGTGGAGCAGCGTAAGCGAGACGCTCATCTTCATCTTCCTCGGTGTTTCCACGGTGGCCGGTCCTCACGCCTGGAACTGGACCTTTGTCATTGTCACGGTGGTTCTCTGCCTGGTGTCCAGAGTCCTGGGTCAGTACACGAAACAAAACATGGTCAGATAGCGACTTGTGTCTGGGTTGACTCGATAACTACCACACTAACAACACTTCATTTTCAACAATTTGTGCTTTTTCTGCATCAAGTTATGGTGCAAATGTCTTTATTTATGTTAAGGAAATCCATAAATACATAGTTTTCATTATTTCATTATTCATTTCAGCCCCCCCATCCCTCCTGTAAATTACAGGGTTTTTTTAAAATACTGAACTTTTCTGATTGTCCTGTTTCTGCACGAATGAGTACAACATCTTTTCCTGTAAGAAAGAAAGGAAAAAAAAGATTTAAAGGAAGATATTTAACCATAAAAATGAAATTAAGTACTGTGATAATGTTTCCTTTTCCTTTATAAACTGTATTATGTTGTTTTCTGTGTTCTTCAGGAGTCATTGGCCTCACATACATCATCAATAAATTCCGTATTGTAAAGTTGACCAAAAAGGACCAGTTCATCGTGGCCTACGGTGGCCTGCGAGGTGCCATTGCCTTCTCACTGGGGTTCCTGCTGACCAACAATGAGATGAAGAACCTGTTCCTCACCGCCATCATCACAGTCATCTTCTTCACTGTCATCGTGCAGGTGAGAGGGCTTGAGTGTTTTATATCACAAACGTTTGCATTTCTGTTTTATTTGGCTTAAAGTAACTCATGACCAAACCTGACTTTTTTAAGTAAAACGGCTAGTTTGGGATTTTTTGGAGTGGGGTTGTATAAGGTACTTATGAGTCAGTGTATAACTAGTCTTGCATTGCCAGACCTTCCTCCACGGCGCAACGGAGGAGGGTCTGGCTAGTCCACACAGCATTCCCGGATGGGAGAAAAACGTGCTCTGTTTTTTTGGCATTCCTTTAAACCAATCACAATCGTCATGGGTGGCACTAAGCACCGGGCAGAGACACAGTGCCGCTGCAAAATAGCCTCGGGAAGGAGCTTTGTTTTGGTGGAACGTGTGTTCATTCAAAAAGCTTTTAGTCGTGCAACAGAAAACCCAGATTGGACAGATAATCTAGCTCGATGTCTGGATTTACCCTGCAGAGGAGCAGTTAACCACAGTCCTCATAAATCGACTGGAGTTCAATTCCAACACAAAAGTGTAAGGTAACAGACATCCGGCAGAATTTACAGCAGAAACGTAGCAATCCTGGAAGTGGAACGTCATGGATATAGACGAGTGTATGACTTACAGTAGATGTGCTGTTGTAGATGCATATTTTAGCCCCCTCTAAAAAAATCTAAATCAGTTTAAGTGTACGCTACATTTAGAATATTTTCACAGCTTTACCTTGCCGTCAGACAGCCTTTTCCGACGAGGAACTGAAGCTGTAATCTAGGCTTTCTTCAAAGCTACCAGACTCCTATGACAAAAACAGTAATTTTACCTCGCAGAACACGGGAGTTGCTGGTCTGGTTTTGTTGTTGTGTTGTCAGCATCCACATGACCTCACGTCCTGTTTCTGTGTTTAGGGAATGACAATCAGGCCTCTGGTGGAGCTACTGGCCGTAAAGAAGAAGAAGGAGAACAAAGCATCAATTAATGAGGAGATTCACACACAGGTGAGATCAGTAATTATTTGTTGGATAAATAATACTTGAAGTTTTCACGACCTACAATAGAGGAACAGAGACATAAAAGAATATAAAAGATCAAACTTCTGTTTTGCTTATTGTTCATCTTTATGCAGAATTAACAGCATATAAAAACTCATTTTGTCTCAAGTTCCTGGATCATCTCCTCACAGGAATTGAAGACGTATGTGGTCATTATGGACATCATCACTGGAAAGACAAGTATGATTTTTTTTTTTAACCCCTCATCTGATGTAATATTTGAATTAAGTATTAGTGATAGTGGGAGCCCGGTTAATTTAATTGTTGTTTTACAGCGTGGCGCTAACGCACATGGAACATAGACATAAATATTTAAATTAGGATGAAATAAAATAAACCAATATGTGCAAATGCTTATTTATATATACATAGAGATACATTGGTTTTAATGGGGGATGGGGGTAGTGCAGGAGGTAGTGTTGTGGTAATGTGCAGACAGTATAAATGTCAACATGCGGGCTTCCTCTGCTGCATTCAGGCTGAACCGCTTCAACAAGGCCTACGTGAAGAAGTGGTTGATCGCAGGCGAGCGCTCCACCGAGCCTCAGCTCATCTCCTTCTACAACAAGATGGAGATGAAACAGGCCATGATGCTGGTGGAGAGCGGGAGCGCCGCCAAGCTGCCCACGATTTTGTCATCCGTCTCCATGCAGTAAGTATCAGTCGTAAGAGGACTAATTATGTTTTTCTCATAGTCCTGATGTTGAATACTGGCCGTGATCTATTTACAAAACTTTTGCAGTACTTTTTTCTTCTTCTTTTCTCTCACTAAATTCATTGTTATGAACCAAAATACCAAGGCAAATTCCTTATATGTGAACATTTTTGGCAATAAACCCGATTCTGAATATTATGGTTTTCGTTCCAAATAAAAAGGGGGAAGTTAGTTTTAAAAATGCAAAATCCTAAGGAAAGCTGTTGTCACTGGTATCGATCACTGGTGAACAATAGAGTATAAAGGTATGCACACATCCAAAATAACTCTTCAACAGTAGCTGGAACAAGCAGGAGATATCGTACATTATTTTTTTATTTTTTTATTTACGGAAATGAATAATAAACAAGAGCAAAGCACTACATGCAGATGTTACTTTTGGACATATTATAAATCAGTGGTTCCCCGCCTAGAGGTCTGGACCTGCCAAAAAACATTACCTTATTCCATTTTCTTTGTAAATAACGTTTACCTCTGTTGCCGTGTTTTCAAAAAAGTTTTTGATTTAGGTAGTAATAACATGTGATGTGTGTCTCCACAGAAACATTCAGCCGAGAGGGCCGGCCAAACGACGGGCCATCCCGAGCATCTCGAAAAGTCGTGAGCAAGAGATCAGAAAGATTCTGCGAGGCAACCTGCAGAAGACCAGACAGAGGGTAGGAGACAATATAAGTCCAGCATGGATGCAGGGTTTTTTAAGATTATTTTTTGGGGCATTTTAGGCCTTTATTTGTGACACTTATAGGACACTTAAACAGGAAAGTGGAGCGAGAAGGGGAATGACGTGCAGCAAAGGGCCGCAGGTCGGAATCGAACCCACGCACACTGCATTGAGGATTGAACCTCTGTATATGGGCTAGTAGTAGGTAACATGTAAATAAATGTGTTTTTTTACGCAGACGTTCATGTCTTTTTTCTCCTCAGCTTCGATCCTACAGCAGACACGACCTGATGATCGACCCGTTTGAGGACAATGTGAGTGAAGTTCGCTTCAGGAGGCAGCGCGTGGAAATGGAGAGGAGGGTGAGTTTAACAGCCACTGTGATTCTGTTTATGAGTATTTGAGCTCTCGAAATACAGGATAGTCTCTGTTCCTAAAATTAGCATCTGTATGTGATGTTATTTACAGTAGTTTTTTGTTTTTGTTCTGAGTTTATTCTTTGAACCTTCATTTTGGTTGCTTGTAATGCTGTTGTAATCCCATTCACTGGGATTAAGAGTGCTGGCTGAATGGTTTTCAAATATTGGTTGGTACTAAGCTTTGTAATGAAGTCAATCCTGACAAACATTTAATTCAATGTCTCATTCACAGATGAGTCACTACCTCACAGTTCCCGCAAACCGCCAGGAAACAACGCCAGTAAGAAAAGTTTGCTTTGAACCAGGTCAGAATTTATCTCATTGTATTATAAAAAGTATATATGGAGAAATCTGCCTTTTTAGAGTCAACATGAAGCAATATTTTTTCTTTAATTCAACATGTTTTTGAGTAAAAACAGGATGTTGGTGAACAGGAAGGGATCAAAAAAGAAAATAAGTAATACATAGTAATACAACTGATTTGAATAATGCGATAACAATTAAAGCAATATTATCTACTGATTAATTTGATCAAAATACACATAACACACAACTTGATAAGCAACAAAACAGTGTTGCCCTTAGATCATTTGTCCACCGGAGAGTGCTGACAAGTTGAATTTGGTACTGTGAAATGTTCTGCTATTTACATATCCAGATCGTAATTTTATTTAAGATCGGAAATAAAAGTATTCAGATATTTTACTTGCATAAAAATAGCCAAAATACTCTGTTACAATACTCCGTGGCTCAGGTGGTAAAGCAGTCGTCTACTAATCGGAAGGTTGGTGGTTTGATTCCTGGCCCCTGGTCTACATGTTGAAATGTCCTTGGGCAAGACACTGAACCTTAAATTGCTCCTGATCGGTGTGTGAATGGAAGTTGCCTTGGGTAATGTAATGTAATGTAAAGTCCTGCATTTAAAATCTTCCCAACAGGTACCAAAGGTAAAAGTACTTATTAGACTTAGACTTCTCTTTTATTATGCAGAATGGGCCATTTCAAAATCATGTGCAACTGCTTGTACACAATGTTCAAGCACTAATATGTCGCTGCACTGTATCTGTGTCCACCAGAACACAAGGTTTACACTTACGATGACAGCAAGAGTCCCCGAAGCCGGATAGCTGAGCCAGATCCCAGCCCTCCTGATGCCGTCAGCCTGTTGAACGAATCCTCCCCGAGGGCCAATCAGAGCAGTGAACACAGAACCAAACGCAATGATGAGCTGAGGGCCAAAGTGCCGGACGAGAAGGAGGAGCAAGACCAACTGAAACTATCACGTTGCCTTAGTGACCCCGGTCCAAACAATGAAGAGGATCTCTCGTGATAAAACACATATTCACAGTTCTTGAAAGCAGAGGATGAATTCTCCTCTTCATGATCTCCTCATGAGATCCCAAAATGAACAGGAGTCATAGCAAAGTTTGATATATATGAAGTCTTATTCTATTCCATGTTCTGTTGCTGTGATATGAGATTATGCAACAATTTTTTTTCAAAAGTTCATAAGGATTTTTATCATGAAACACATTACCAAAGCATGCACCACTGGCTATTTTCTATTTCAGTATTTGATTATAGCCTGAAGTGAGCAGAGTGTCAGCATTTTGTGTCTTAGCCAGCAGACTTGCATCAAATGGTATAAAGACAGAGCACCTGTTTTGACAAGCTTGAGGCACCAGATTGGTGGAATCTGCCCCCAAAAGCACAGTTTAAAGGTGTACTACGAGTTCCGGCATGGTTTCAGCGCAACTTCATTTTTGTCTCAAATCGTAGGCATCTCTCCTTGATCCGCTAGCTGCCTGCCCCCTGAATACACTGAGATAAAGCTCGGTGTCGGGAGACAACAAAGGGGTCGTAAACATCAAACATCACTAGAGACTCAGCCTGTGCACCAAAACACAACATAACACTCCAGCCAATCTCCGACAAGATGGTTGGGGGAGGAGGTTAGTGACAGTTTAGTCGTTTAGTCATGGCAGGTACGGAAACATAGGGGGAGGGGCGAGCTTGCTCTGTTTTGTTTGAAATGTACTTCTTCTTTACAGAAGTAAATTTACTTCTTGACTTGACAGAAGTGATCATGCAGGAACTCATAGTGCACCTGTAAAGAATCTGTAAACAGAGCTTGACCGATACATCATCTTGGATAATATTAGCCTGTTGCAGAGATATCAGTATTGACATATATACAGGATTTGCTGACGAGGAGCTAGAGGTTGCTGCATAGAAATACCAAAGAAATGTTTAAGTGGATTTAGAAACAGTGTCCGTAAGCTGTGCTAGTGGCGTCGCTAAATGAACGGCAATGTCGGTCAGCCGGTTGGCCCAAACTAAAATATAAAACAACCAACTAAACAACTATTTGATGGATTTCCGTAGAACTTTATTTGTTAACACGCTAAACTAAAAATGGTGAACATGGTGAACATTGTCATCTTAACATGAGCATGTTAGCAGCTAGCATGGCTGGAAATATGCTAGAAAAAAACTAGGCAGCCGAGTTGTTCTTACGCAATAATATTAAAATACGGGGATACAGGCGCACATCCAGACAGTCTCTCCTAGAATACATTCATAAAAAAGTGACAGAAATAGTTTAAGAAGCTTACACCTGTGTTCTTTTCTCACTTCCGCACAGCTGACCAATCACTGAGTTGTGAGGATGTGAATGTCCAATCTTTGGATTCAGAAAATTACATAAATTGTTGCACGCAACCCTAAAATTTTAGGTAGATGATGCCCTTATATCAAACGTATTTGTCATTTCATTATCAAAAATGTTCTAACTGAAATATCAATGTTGGTATGTGCCTGAAAAATCCTTATTGAGCTATACTATCAAGTATAAAAGACTAATAGAGGGTATTCATTTTAAAGGTGTCCTGATGAAATACATGTAGAAAGCACAAATCTGGTGATCCAAGAATGTTAAAATAACTTAAGTCAAGAGTAAAGCACAGCAAACGTTTGACCGGGGTCTGTGAACAAGCTCGTATTTAACAGCGCTGCATCAATGATCAGTGTTCTCTCAGGGACTGCAACACGGCACACAGGAAGAAAATAAGTGTTACTGTCCGAAATGTGCTCCACTCGTCTATTTATAATGTGACTGTTTTGTAAGCGTCCGTGTTTTAAGCTTCAGTAACATTCCAACAGAAATCGACTTTGTCACATTTAAGCATCTCTTTAACAAAGCTCTACATATGTGTTCCTGGTAACTGAGCATGCTTTAAGACTTTTATTAGGAGGTTGAAGAGGTGTATCACCTTTTCATATCTGCCGAGCACTGGACTGCCTGAGCTTTTGCTGCCTGCACGTTTGCCTTAAAACGTATTGCTTTCTGTGTTTGCAGTTGAAGTATTTTTATATTTTTGAAGGGGAAAAAAGTCAAAGTCAAGTCATAAATATTTGCCAAATGAAGGAAAGCTTTAATTCCTGTCTGAAATAAAGATATGTCATTGTTAAATTTAAGTGCAGTGATTTTGTTTTTTAAAAGAAACATCCATGCATCCTTGTATCTGGTGCCATATTTCATCATATTTCATCTATTACTTAATATATGTTGTTCAGCCCATCTTGCTTCTCTCTGGAAATTCCAGTGAAAATAACAGGGAGTTTCAAGTCCCCAACATGCCAACCAGCAGTGTGTGTGTGTGTGATGGGATTAACAACACGAACAACAAACATCCTCGGGCAAGCAACGCGACCAGACATGGACTTCAGCGGCACTTGGAAAGTTTATTCTGAGGAAAACCTTGAGGAATTCTTAAAAGTAGTAGGTAAGAATGTTTTCATATCTAAAAGACTTATTAGCTTATGTATGAATACAGATATAGATATTTCTTTTACTTAAATATGCCTTAAAGGTGCACCTGAAATGATTGTCAAAATGCGAAAGGAACTCAAACCAGTGTTGGTGATCGAGCAGAATGGCAAAGACTTCACCTACACAATGAAGACTCCCATTGGCACCAAAGTCCACTCATTCAGCCTAGGAAAGGAGTCGGAGATGACTGCCGTGGACGGCAGGAAGATTAAGGTAATTCATGGCTAAAAAGGAATGCACATTAATTTAATTTAATGCATATTATTAGCACAGAAGGGAAGACCTGAGAGTTGGATGTGAGCTGATGACGCCCAACTTTAGTGTTGCAAATTAGTTTCATTCAGGAAACTATTTAGGCTTCAGTCAGCAAATTTCAGCAAGGCTTAAGTCCTGTTCTTGTGCATTTTTAAATAAAGAGCAGGATGCAAATTATGGAAGCAGCAGATATATCTCTCTGTGTGGCCACATGCAGGTAAAGTTAAAGAAATTGGATTAATGAAGAAACAACCAAATTGAATACTCAGACACAATAACATGAACAAAATTGTATATCTTTCGTGGATGGAAACAATTTTGACAGGAAATAAAAGTAAAACAGGAAATTACTTAAAGGTCCCATGGCATGAAAATGTGTATCCTGCTCTGCCTTTAAGAAAATAAAAGCTCAGATGGGCCAATCTGGAATCAAGGTTACCTCCCCTTTCTCTACTTTGCCCGCCCAGAGAATTTGGCCCACCCATGAGAGAAAGACATCTCTCTCTTTCTTCAAAAGCTACAGACTCAGAAATTGCTCATACTAATGAAAGCTGATTGTGGGACTGGCTCTAGTGGCTGTAATTCTGCACCAAGGTTGAATTTTGGGAAAGATACTTCAGATATGGTATCAGGGGACCAGTAAGGTCTGTATAAAAGCATCCAAAGAGCACCATGTCATGGGACATTTAAGCAAATGTCAGTCATATCTGAAAAATGACAAAGACCCTCTTGCTCTAAGTTCCCTATCAGTAAAGTATGAGAGATGTGTGTGTTGGGGGTGGGCAAAATGGCAATTTGGGCAGATTAAATTGCCTTTTTCATGTGTACATTCATTTTTTATTGGTTGCTATAAATTTGTTTGATTGATGAACCACTTTCATCACTTGCAATATGTTTGGTCTTGACCAGTGCACTGTCAGAGAGGAGAACGGGAAGCTGATTGCTGAGAATGAAAAGTTCACCTCTGTCCGAGAGATCCAAGGGGACGACATGGTTGAGGTCAGTGGCTTTAATTCTTTTAATAACTGTTTGTTTTTTTAAATGTGAAACAGCCGTGTTTTCTTTCTGTCTCTGCTTCATCACGTATCCAGACTATCACTGCTGGCTCTGTGACTTTCATCAGCAGAAGTAAACGAGCCTGACCCACACCTGGCAGCTGACAGATCCCTTTTACACCTTTTCAGCTTCAAGCAGGGAGCCATGGGGAAATAACACAATACAATGTAATTTTTATATACAGTATATTCACATTTATGAATAAATTTGAATGATTAAATAAACCAAGTGTCTGTATTACGTACTACTTTGTACTACAATGTTTGGTTGCTTTATCATTGGTGGAATGTAACTAAGTACATACACATTTTAGGTACTTAAGCTTTATTTAAGTATTTCCATTTTATCATAAAATGTATACATTAATTTTACGATAGATTACATTTTTATGCAACTTTTTACTTCAACTTCACTATATCCCAGAGGGAAATATAGTACTTTTTACTCCACTAAATATGTCTGACAGAAACCAACAGTATATAAAGGAGTTAAAACTAGCACATTAAACATTTACAGCTGTGAAATCAACATACACATTATTGCAGCAGTAATATTAATCCCAAAACATAATATTACAATAAAACACTAACAGGGAACATTTTACGGCACAATGAATACTTTTACTTTTCAGCTGATAATACTTACTTAAGAAAAGGATGTGAATGCTTCTTCCACTGTGGTTTGTAGTCAGCCCACAGTTTCTGTGTCTGCCACAGCTGGAGGTGAGGATCTCAAACGACAAGGGGTGCTGTGGCTACGTATCGCCCAATTCATAAGTGCATGCGCAACAAATATATTTGCATAGCTCCAGTTTCAGCGATGCAGGTGGAAATGGGGGAGATGCTTTTAAGAATAAGAAGGGTCACGTTAATGCTGGCATACTGGGTTAATCTTCAGGGTCATTGTGATTTTAACAGACTGCAGGGAACAGACAGAGCATTTTAACAGACTGCAGGGAACACAGTGAGTCATTTGGTGATGCTAAAGCAGCAAGAATTGGATTAGGTCAACTAGAACAGTGGTTCTCAAACTTTTTCACATCAAGGAACCCTAAAGTGACAACAATTAGACCACCCATCTGATAAGACTTTATCCCAGGGTCCCCTACCAGATAGAATTTTTGCTTTCAGATGTTTTATTACCGAAAGTGAAGGAAACCCATGAGCAAAATAGTCATACAATCTGTCATTGTGTTACACATGGGTGAAATTATACTGAAATAAAATGATTCCCGTTTTTCTTAGGGAAGCCTTTCAAAGCCCCGCGGAGAAGTAAATACTTAATACTGTTATTGCATCTGACGGTTTATCAGCACTATCTAGCATTAGATCAGGCAGATATTATCAATGGAATATTTCTTCTAACGGACAGAATGGAAATTAAGGGCATATTTTACAAGTTTCATTTCATTTTGTTCGTGAGGAGGGAAATGAGCAAGTGGATATTCTGGCAAAACAAGCAATCATTCAAGATTGAATATGTAGACCTACAGGTTCCACTAAGCAAAGCTGAAGACAAAGAATTCATCAGAACGACATGCCAGGAGTATTGGGACATTATTCAAACAGAAAGGCATCGCTACAATATATAAAGACATGTTGGTGATGGGAGGAAGGTGGGCTTTAAAGAAAATAGTATTACTCGTCTTAGAATTACTCACACGTCTTAATTTTTAATTACATAAAATAAGCAAACATTCATGTTCAACACATAATTCATTGCCATACAATACCCAGAGACCACTTTTTTTTTTTAACTTTGTAAGGCAGACCACCACACCTTTTCACTGTCAGGGCTGTTGGGGAAAACAGCAGGCAAGGTATATCAAAATATTATTAAGTTTATAAAAAAAACTGATTTGGTAAAGATTTTTCTTCTCTGCATTTATTTCTCGTTCACACTCCGGTCCAGTTGGTGGCGGAAATGCACCTTTAAATTGGTTTGCCAACCGCCAATAAACCATAAAGAAAAAGAAGAAGATATATTTTCGTTCACGAAAAGAATTCCTTCTGCTGAGTGAGTGTAACTTTATGGCCAAATACATGAGGCCCCCAAACACGTCTTTGTTCGTCAGAAACATTTCCGATGAGTCCAGGTGAGTCCACATTCAGACGCAACCACTGGTCCTCCACTAACGTTCACCAACGTCTAGCAATAGCTAACGTCCATCAAGCGCTAACGTTAGCTGACTTAGCTTAGCAGCCAAGCATCCTTGTAGGACCCTCAAGTTACGTTAAACCATTGTGCAGAGGCGCCTTATGTTTTAAATATGTATAAACTACAGCGCACATATGTCAAATATATAGCTAAATTACCAACAAAAATAATTTGTGATAACGTGTCTACGTTGTGATTGAATTTGTTGGTAACGTTTCTTTGTTTGCATTGCGTTTCTGTCATACGTTCGTTCACTGTGCTCGTTTAGTTAGCTACATGTTTATAGCTAAATAAGATAATAACGTTAAATAATACACAATGTTACTGTACATGTATTGTTTATTTGCAGGTAAAATACGTTAAACGTAGTGTTTAATTTGATCAGACTTCATTTTAACAAGCCTAGCTAGCTGTTAGCACCAATCGCTGCTATTGGCCATATTCGGACACTACCGACCTGACGCACTTTCCGGTCTTTTCGCGGTACTTTGTTTTCATCACCAAAATGATAGCAGAATTGATCTATACCAATCTAACAATCTACGTATGAATTTTCCTATATTTACATGGACATTTAGGTGTCTGATTTGTATATGAAAGTGACTTTGATGAGGAAAAGAAGTAAGAACGCTCTGGGGACGATATTTCCCTCTAAAAAGTTTAGATTTTATTTTAACATGGCATTTTATTGTGAAGGACAGAAGTAAGATCCGGTAGTTTTGATAGCATTGATGGGACTGTCTTTAGCTAACTGTCTATGGACTTAAAGGTGCTTTAAGCGATGTCATGTGGGTTTTTGGCTACAACATTTGTTGTCACATACAGCAAACATCTCCTCACTATCCGCGAGCTACCTGTCCCCAGAACACACTGTAAAAAACGCGGTATCAGCAAACAGCCCAGGGTCTACAAACGGTAACAAAAACACACTGTGCCCACCTGCACCACGAAGCGTTCAGTGTCCCAGCCAATAACGGACAGGAAGGATTTAGGGAGGGCTAGTCTTGTTTTGTTTTGTTTGAAAATACTTATAACGTCAACAAGAAGTAACGTCACCCCACATTGCTTAGAGGACCGTTGATACCCAGCAACGCCCAGTATTTACAGCGAGGAGATAGCGGTGTCCGGTTACCAAGGGTAGCGCACGGCTAATTCACCGGCAATAGCGCACTTTAGCCGGCTCTTGTGAAGTAAACCGTTAAAACTATATAGCGTTGGAGAGGTACGAAGTGAACTGAATAATGTGATTTCAACACAAATAGTAATATTACTAACTTCATATATGCTTAAAAAGAACACACATGCTACCTAATTCTAGTAACATTATATCACAGTATAGTAAGTTTAAGCCTTTTTACCTGCACATCATCAAACACTGGCAAAGGTTTCCCTTATCCCTATGCAGAACAAAAGAGACTGGCAACAAATGTTAACAAATGCTGTATGAAAGTACGCTTTTCTACTGTGTGTTGTAACACTTGGGTTGGGTCAGAATACGTATCTGAACACAAACTACTTGATGTTGATGCACTTTGTGTAAGAATGTTTGACAAAGGATGTGGGTGCTAATCTTAATCTATATTTTTCTCTTCATTGTGGTATATTGACCCATGACCTCCAGACATGATTCGTTTTTATTTGCTGATAATTGAACTTGAACATTTTATTTAAAAAAAATCCTTACAAGTTTACAACTTGACTTTAACAGATGCAGCAATGTTACTCTTTTATTGGGACTTTAGCTTATTCACCATTACCCCCACAGTTAGACAAGTCCATACACACCCTTCTCATGTGCGTGCTGTAACTCTGACGCCCCCAGCATTAGCTTAGCCTAGCAAAGATCCTGCAGGTAACTGGTTCCAACTAGCTACTGCTCCCAGTAAGTGACAAAATAACATCAACATGTTCCTATTTACATGTTGTGATTTGTATAATCACAGCGTGTACAAATAACAAGGTCACATGAGACACAGCCATATTCTAACCGAATACTAACTGGGAACTATATTCTCAGAAAGGTGAAGCACTGCTACTTGGGCGGAGTGATTTGCTCGCAGCACCTGAGAAACCTGGTCACGGAGCAGAGAGTTCGCCTGGAGTTTGCTCAGAGTACCAATTAAAAATCCCCCGCTGTGACTATACTAATCACAACATGTAAATAGGAACATGTTGGTGTTATTTTGTCACTTATTGGGAGCAGTAGCTAGTTGGAACCAGTTACCTGCAGGATCTTTGCTAGGCTGTTGCATTAGGCTAAGCTAATGCTGGGGGGCGTCAGAAAGAGTTACAGCACGCACAGAGATGAGAAGGGTGTGTATCGACTTGTCTAACTCTGGGGGTAATGGTGAATAAGCTAAAGTCCAAATATGTCGGTTTGTTCCTTTTTAATAGAGCAACATTGCTGCATTAGTTGAAGTCAAGTTGTAGACTTGTAAGTGGGGTTTACGTTGAACTGCATGTTGAACAAATTAATGTACGCTTTTTTTAAAGGTTAGTTTACCCCAGAACACAATATAGTTGTTCCAAAACAAAACCTCTAGAATAAAACCGCAACAGCCAAACTTGACATAACAGGAACCGTGTGGACCGGTGGGTTGGATCACCAGGTCAGAGGTAAAATAAGTCTTACTGTGTTGTGGGGTGAACTGTCCCTTTAGCCTTCTCATCAGCTGCTCTCCCAGCTGTTGTTACTGGTTAGTGATGTAGGCAGAGTTGCCCGTGATGGTCAGTTGAGTCACACTTGTATTTACGGTGTTCAGGCCTGAGGATTTGCGGCGTGAGTTTGGCCGCTATGGGCCAATAGTGGATGTCTACATCCCACTTGACTTCCATACACGTCGACCAAGAGGATTTGCATACATTCAATATCCTTTCCCAATGTTTTTTTTTTTTCCTGTTTGTGCTCCTGCTAACAAAAATTTTAATTTCATTTCAGCAGAAGATATGCTTTTGTGACGTGTTTTCACTTAATTTGATTGAATATCTAACACACATATTTCTCTGTTATTGCTTCAGAAAATGTAAAAGCATCCAGTTGTGGAACCGGCCACAAAGAGTAACAAAGACCCGTGTAGAGTAGCTGTAAAGACAAGTCACACAGACCTTCAGGATCAGAGGGAGGGAAAAGGTTGAAAAGAGAAAGTAAAGCATGAAGAGGAAAAGGGAACGGAGACAAGGCTTGGATATGGCGGCAAAGAATTGGGAAAAGAAAAGAGTTTTAAGAGGAAAAGGCAAGCAGGAAACCCAAGTCTCTGTGGGAGTCGATTAAAGAGTGTAAAGATCAAGATGAAGTTCAAAGTCAAGCATGGGCAAAGGTAACAAGTCTGAATTATTTTGTATCCTGACAAGACAATTCCACAAATTTGACATGACAACAAAATCAGCTTTCTTTGTTATATCAATGACTTTTGTAATCTTAATTAAAGGAATTTAATAAACTATTTAATGTATATGATTTGTTTAAACATTTGTAGTCCTAGTCCCTCAGACAATTATTTGATTTCTTTGAAAAACTTGCTTCATCTTTTATCTCTACAAACAGAGGATGTATTTGTCTGATGCTTTTTCTTTTTCACTTGCTATATCATATCAAGTAATGTTTAATTTGTGCTCATTATAAACTGTTGTATCTTATATCTCTGGATTATGTGAGGGGTGGAACTTAAAAAATTGAATTGGTGTTTTTATATTTTATGTGAGGAGACCATTGTTTTCCTTCTCTTATGTTATGAGAATAAAAAAAACAACAATTGATTTGTGTGGCCATATCAAAAAATGACGACAAACAAAAACCCTTAACTACTCAGCATATTTGAGGATGTGCGTGATGCAGAAGATGCTCTTCACAGCCTGGACAGGAAGTGGGTTTGTGGCCGGCAGATTGAAATCCAGTTTGCCCAGGGTGACCGAAAGAGTAAGTGTTTAACTTTTTTTTATTTATTTTTTGCCACCAAACACTATGGAGTTTTTCAGCTGTTTTAATCAGTGTCACTTAAATTATACAGTGGTAGATAGAGATGTGGGTGCATGAAGCCGTCTTTAACAACATGGGGGTGTTAGAGCAGCAGTGATAAGATTTTCTGCTGACAGAACATGTATACGGCTGCGCAGGTGGTTCAAATAAAGAGGTGGAATGAGGGCGTTGATAATTGAAGTGAGTGAAATGAACAACAGCGGTAACAAAGTGCTGTGGTAGCAGGATAAAAGAAAAACATGGGAGTAAATAGTCAGCAAGTGTTTCCTTTCAATGGAAAAAGCTTACTGTGACACGGCCAGAACCTCTTGGTTTTTCTTTGCATCTTGTAACATTAATGGCTCACCACCATGGCTACCTTGTTAAACTTGAGTGGAGTTATGCGTTAGGGCTGGGCAATACAGTGGAAAATCAAATATCACGATATTCTTGACCAAATACCTCAATGTCAATATTGCGACGATATTGTATAGTTGACTATTGGTGCTTTCACAAAAGGTTATTTACACAATGAGATTTTTGATAAATATTCTCCAGTAATGATTTAATTACTTAGTGGGTAAAGGTAAATAATAGAATAGCTAGAACTGTTTAGTAAGATCAGAAAATTACATCACTACTGTACTGCAGCCTGTAAAACCAGGAAAAGACACTAGCCATATTACCATATATCCAAAATCTAAGACTATATCTAGTCTCATATCGATATATTGCCCAGCCCTGTTGTGAGTTCGATTGGTGCTCGTTGCATCAAAATGTTTTTTTTAAGACCTATTTGTTGGCAATGCAGTGAGACTTTATCTTCTAATGCATTTACTCACTGCACTCCAACCAAACTAGTCATGGAAGTGTTAACTGGCTCACGTCTGCTGTAATGCCTGGTATAGAGGTGCACCCTGTATTAACTCTGTAGGGCTCATGGGACAGAAAGCACCTTTTATTCCAAACTTTGTTATTAAAAAATAAATAATGTTTGATACTTTGTGTTTTCTAGTCTTGGCTCTTAACCTCTCATCACTGTCTATTTTTTTAAAACCTCAGCACCAAATCAGATGAAGTCAAAGGAAAGGCATTCTCCAGGCAGGTCATCTCGATACGACGACTACGATCGCGACAGTCGGCGCAGACGATCGCGCAGTCGCAGCTATGACAGATACAGGTCGCGCAGCCCTTCTTATGATCGGCATCGCAGGCGATCCGAGAGTCCTCGAGAGTGAGTTTTACTTTCATCAGGCTTGTTCCTCACAGTTGCTGTACTTAAATGTTTATTTGAAAGAGAAAGTAACCTTTCCATGTCTGTTTTTAGGTCTCGTGGACGAGGGTATGGAGGAAGAAGCAGGAGCCGCGAGGATGAAAGGTACAACTTCTCTTTGACTGCTTACAGAGGTTGTGGTGTTGCATCCCTTTCTGTCTTGGTCATGGTACTGTATTACACCTCTTCCTAAAATGGAGCGAGGGAGCATACTGGGGCCAAAGGGATGTGAAAAATTGTCCAAATATACAAGTTATTGCACACCACAAGAAAAGGTTGAGATTTTTTTTCTACAGCCATAGAGAGGGTCACAGAAGCCTAATTGAAGGAGTGATGGTAGATGTGATGTAACGTTTCTTCTTATTGTTGCGACCCAGAGCTTTTTAGCCAACACTGCTTGTAGAGTCTTTTACCAGACCTACATGAGGCGAGTGTGGTGCAAGAAAGGGATAACTTGTTTGAACGTGTGTTCTGGGCTGCCAATAAACCACTGTCCAATACATTAATTTAAGCTGAAATATGTCATATTTACTGTATTAAATCCAAAAATGATCACGATATGTCATCAGATATTGAGGAACCATTAAGTTTTAAGTTAAGTTGAAATACTAGGTTTTCTTACAACCATGCTAATGCCAGAATTCTCTCCTTTTTTGTTTCTATTCAGTTGGAATGCAGTTTCTTTGTCAATTTCGATTAATGTCATTGAGGAAGTGTATGAAACTTCACAAAAATGGGGCCAAGGCGAACTTTTTTCAAACAAGCGACAGCACTTAGCCCGTTTGCTGAAACAATCTATTTGCCCATTTGCATCGCACCCAGTTAGGAAGAGGTGTTACTGTACAAATACACTTACAAATGCAGAATGTCTTGGAAAGACTTATTGTACATTTGACACACAGGTCCGTTATGTTGAGTGCACCGGAGTTTAGGAAATCACATAAGTGTCTAAATGGTTTCATTGTGTGTCTGTTTTCAGGTACAGGCCGAGGCCTCGGAGAGAGTCCAGAGGAAGATCTCGTTCACGCTCAAAATCTGCATCTCCACGAGAAAACGCCAACCCAGCGTCGACTTCCCATTACCCCGAGGAAGAACTACGACGGACACACTCCCCATCCCGCTCCAGGTCCCGGTCTGCATCGAGATCACGCTCTCGTTCGCGTTCTCGGTCCCGATCCTGGGCTGGACGCAAGTCAGGCGGACGCTAGAATAGTACCTGCTCCCCCTGTTATCTGTCTGTCAGATGCACCAGAGCTGGTTCATTTGTCAAGAAATGTTTGTTTTGACATGAATGTAACGTCCACTGAACCATTTGTAGAAAACTAGAAACCATTTGTAGAAAGCAGCTTTTTGCGGCTCTATTTTAAGAACAATGGTGGTCCTTGGCTTGGTTTTATAAAATGTTATTGATGAGATTTTCCTGATTTTAGAAAGATGAAAGTCAGTGGCGGTTTCTGTGTTCAGTGGTAGTCAGGAATAATTGTCATTTTTTATATATATATACGGTTATTGATAGGTTTGTTTTCTAAACCCTATGCACCCATTCAGTATTTAAAAAAAGAATCCAGTCTGTTGACCAAACCAGCGTTTTCTGTGTGCTTTATCGCATTTAACAAATCAATGTACTTTTTACTCTACTGCTGACAAGATTTTTCTTCTTTTCTTTTAGCCACGTGTCGAAATGCATGTTCAAAAACATGTCAGTGAACATTGAGATGATCATCAACCTTTATTGTCAAAGTAGCAAACTGAATTGAAAAAAGCATACTTTGACATTGAAGATTTAGTTGTTGGAAAATGATCAGCAGTAGCATCAAGTATTAGTTTTAAGGCAAAAATACACAGAAATGTTGCTGTGGTCCTTAATTGTCAGTCAACCATTGACTTTAAAGCTGAATCAAATGTACATTAATCTGTTTTAAGTTTGTGGTGTTTTCTGTAAGATTTCCAAAAGTATTTTATTTTCTGAACAATTCTCCAAATTTTGGTTGAGGAGGAACTAAAGTTGCTTGTTGGTGTTTACCTGTGTTGGTTTCCTTCAGAATGAATCGTGTCACTGCATGCTCTATTCTCTAATCTTTAGTAGGAATAAACTGTTATTTTCAGTAATAAATGGATAACTTTCAGTATAAGGAAACAATGTGTGACTTTAGTTTATAAACTCTACTTGCAGATACAAATTGGTCCACAGAAGTGTATTATGTACTAGGCATTTACACTAGGCAGCCAAGCTCTATATAAAGATGGAGAAACTTAAATGGATAGTTTGGATCTGAGGTTGTATGTGGTACTTACCCACGGTCTGTGTGTAACCTGCAAGAGATGGCGGTCGGCACGCCCCCCAGCTTGGAGAAACCAACACCAGTTCTGCTAAGGAAGCTAAGCAATAAACTGCTGCTGAAGCAAAGCATTTAGCCACCTAAAAAAAGACCCTCTAAAATATCAATATTAGTTTTAAGTGTGTACTTACATTTTCATTACTTTACCTTGCAGTCAAACTGCCCTTTCCGACAATGGAACCGAAGCTGTTGTATCGTTCTCTTTATAGCCACCAGACTCCTTTTGATAAAAACAGTAATTTAACAAAGACAGTAATTCTACCTGTGTTTGTCAAAGGAGTACAGTGGCTTTGAAGAGAGCGTAGACAACTGCTTCAGTTCCCCATCAGTTTTTTTTCAGGTGGATAAACAGTGTGTTGCTCCCGTCCCCGTCCCCAGCAGTACATTGCTCAGCTTCTGTGTCAGGACACCTGTCTGTTTCTCCAAACTGGGGACGTGCCAACCACCATAATTATACGCTGATGAATGATTTGTACCTCATACAACCCCACTTTATAAGATCCAAACTAACTCTTTAACTTCATTTGTGAATTTAGGGAGACAATGTGGAGGAAACGTCAGGAGAATTAATTCAGTTTCCCATCAGATAGCCTGACGTCCAAAAGGTGTTTCAGTATTATGAGAAGAAGTGAAATCACAGTCTGCACTCATCTGCATGGAAAACAGACCAGTCCAGCCACGAACATCAATTTACTTTTAATGGATCAGTAGACAAATTAGATTCACAGTGACGAAGCAACCATGTATGAAATCGGACATGCCCCATTGATCCCTGTATTGAAAAAAAAAACATTGATTAAACAAGTACAATGACAGCATGGAGGCTTGATGTGAGTTACTTTATCAAGAATATTGGTATTAAGGACAGGGTTGGTACAAATACAGAACAGACTGAACCAAGATAGTACTGTATTAATACTATATGACTGAGGTATGATCATACCATTATAATGGGGTTGCTGGTTCAAACCCTGCCACTCTTGCAAAGTTTTAGCAAACTGTTTTAAGTCTGTCTAGCTTTACATTTGTTGCGCCCACATCTCTGATCCCCTGCTTCTTGAACTTTTCAACCTGATGTACCTGATGCTGATGTCTGTCACCCCCTGAAGATGTACAAACATGCACAAATTGAACATCTATTTATTCCCCATTGATCATTCTGTCTCTGTAAGCAAACTTGTAGTGGGATTTTCTGTTATGGACAAAACAAGAAATTTTAACATGTCAACTTTGGGAAATTGGGATGGCAAAGTGATTAATCGATAAAATAAGTGGGATTTGTTTGGATTTCATGTAAATAATACCTTATTTTAAATAGTAAAAGACCGATTTGTTAGATTATATGCTACCCAGTACAATACCTAACACAGATTAGACATGAATTGGCTCATGAAGCTGGTCTTTGGATGTAAGGGAAACTACATTGGTGTTTATCAACTCTTTGTGTGTGAATGGTCAGTTTAATGAAGAATGTGATAAAATATTTCAATTAGTTGACAGAAAATTTGAATATTCTTCAAGTAAAACTGAAGTTGCTGCTTCTCTTCATCTACCAAGATAGTATATTGAATATTTTGGGGTTTTGGACTGTTGGTCACTGGTCAGACATTATGTTAGTTTTTAAGTCATATAGGAATTGTGAATGACATTTTAATGCCAATTTTATTTTCTCAATTGAATCCTTTTGTTTATAAAATGCCAGACAATTGTAAAAATAAAAAATAAAAACATTTTTAAATCCCTGTCACAGCCCAGATGATGCCTTTAGATTGCTTTATTTGTCATTTTATCATAATGTATTACAAGGAAAAGCATCAAATCTTCACAATTAAGAAGCTGGAAGCAATTATTGTTTGCTTTGAGCTTATTAATGCATGCTTGCAGAGAATAAAAAGTATGAATAATTACTTATCAAAATTGTTGTAGATTAATTTATCATCAACCAATTAATCAATTAAATGATTCAGCTCTAGCTGCAACAACCGACACCATTCATCACTGGACACAGAGCAAGAACCCGCACTTTTAGGTTCAACCAGAAACGGGCGGCAAACTCTAACACACTTTGCAACACATTTCACCCCTGATGACTATCAGGAACTGGCAGTCAGTCCATTCATACTGCTGCAAGGTAAATGGCAACAGAGCATTGCAACAGTATCGATTGTTTTTGTCTGTCACAGGCTATAAGTTGTGAACAACAAGAGCCAGCAGGGATCATTTGTTTTTGTCCAGTTTTAACCAACAGTGGAGACTGAATTATTGCCTTGTAGAAGAGAATAAAAAAGATTAAAGATCTGCTTGTAGGATTGTGTTCCACAGCATCAGCAGCATTACTGCAAAAGGCCTTTATGGTTATATTTCATATCTCAGATGAAAGGTAAGTTAACTAATTTTAAAATAAATATTTGACCTTTTTGTGTAAGTCATGTAATTTTGTTACATAATTACAGAGAGCTGAATAGATCCGCTTTACGTAGTGCAATGCTTTCTCTCTTTTGCTGTAGATTTTTTTTTCTCAGTATTTTTGAATATGACCATGGATAAAAATGATTACTGTTTGATAAATGTAACAGATGAGATTTTGTAGAAATTAGTAATGTCAAATGATTACCAATTTAAACAGTATATCTTATATTGTTTTAATAAGCTGCTGCTCAATGTTGCCATACACTTCACTTAACAATACACATTAAAAGTACTAATACACCTAATTAATACTATCAGGTTAGTACTTAGATACACATTTTAATTAGTGTCTAATGAGTTTGGGTTCTGTTGTAATAGAGTAAACTGGTTGTATAATTGAAAAGCTAGTTCTGAGCACTGGTGGAAGAAGTATTTGGATCGTAGCAATACCACATTGTAGAAATTTCTTTGTTACAAGTACGTAAATTACTATTAGTATTTATATACTTTAAAAAAAATCAATCTGTTTCAAGTATGTTATGCATCAAGTAAAGTCAAGTCAAGTTTATTTCATCCATAAAAATGGAAATTATTATGGATGTCTGTTGAAAAATACTATCAGACGATGAAATGTTTCATCATCGGCCTCTAAAAATCCAGTGTCCGTCTGGCTTTATTAATAATCATAACTTTGAATCTTGCTCTTTATTTATTACAGCACTTCTAATGTAAAAAATGGGAGACTGGAACTTCCTCGGAGGCATCTTGGAGGAGGTGCATATCCACTCCACCATGGTTGGCAAGATCTGGTTGACCATTCTGTTCATATTCCGGATGTTGGTGCTGGGCGTCGCAGCCGAGGACGTGTGGAACGACGAGCAGTCAGACTTCATCTGCAACACAGACCAGCCTGGCTGCCGCAACGTCTGCTACGACCAGGCCTTCCCCATCTCCCTCATCCGCTACTGGGTGCTGCAGGTGATCTTTGTGTCCTCGCCCTCCCTGGTGTACATGGGTCACGCTATCTACCAGCTGCGAGCCCTGGAGAAGGAGCGCCACTGCAAGAAGGTGGCTCTCCGTCGGGAGCTAGAGGCGGTGGACGCTGAGCTGGTGGAGATGCGGAAGAGGATTGAAAAGGAGATGAAGCAGCTGGAGCAGGGCAAGCTCAACAAAGCACCACTGAGGGGCTCGCTGCTGTGTACTTATCTGGTTCACATTGTGACTCGCTCAGTGGTGGAGGTCAGCTTTATGGTGTGTCAGTACATCCTCTATGGACACCGCCTGAACCCTCTCTACAAGTGTGAGAGGGAGCCGTGCCCAAATGTGGTCGACTGCTTTGTCTCCAGGCCCACTGAGAAAACTGTTTTCATGGTGTTCATGCAAGTGATTGCCTGCATTTCACTCTTTCTCAGCATTCTTGAGATTATGCACCTGGGATACAAGAAGATTAAGAAAGGCATCCTGGACTTCTACCCCCACCTGAAGGCCGATCTTGATGATTATTATGTCGACAAGTCACAAAAGAACTCAGTTGTGCATCAGGTTTGCGTAGGCACGTCTGCTGGTCGCAAGACTACAATTCCCACTGCTCCATGTGGATACACATTGCTGTTGGAGAAGCAGGGCAACGGACCTACCTACCCTCTTCTTAATGCCTCCTCTGCATTCGTCCCAATAAAAGGGGACCCTGGTGCAAAGCCAGACAGCCACAAGGACGGCAGGGAGCGGGTGCCGAGCCCCACAGAGCAAAACGGCAACTCCAACAACACAAGCAGCGAGACACGTTCTCCTCCTGCAGACAAACAGGATGAGCCGGAGGAACAATCTTCACCCCATCATGAGGACATGGAGTGTCCCAGCTCTGAGTACCCCACCCTGCCCGTAGCAGACACCTCCTGCACAACTCTGTCAGGCATTGTGAGGAAGTCCCGGAGGGTCAGTCCACCGTGGAACTGCTCCACTCTGGTCGAGGGGAACGGCTCGGACAGTGGAGATTCCTACCACAGGAACAACAGCGTGAAGCCACGTAGCAGCTGTGTCGGCCCCCGAGCAAGACTGCTCTCTAAATCAGACATTAAGAGACCGATCAGGTCTCAGAGCCCGGACTCGGCAGGGGAGCTGAGCTCAGTATCTCGACACAGCCGGGAGAGTAACAGCCCTATCGCCTCCCCTCCAAACCGCAGAGTGTCACAGGCGAGCAGTTCAAGCAGCAGAAGAGCTCCAACCGATCTTCAGATTTAAACAGCAGACTGTATGCTCGCCAACATGGCAACAGAAACTCTCAATAAGCCATGTTTGGGTGCAGGTTGTGGGAACACTAAGTTACTGCACTTTTCACACATTTAAAGTTCTTTAACAGACAAACACAAAAGACATTTGTAATCAATTGCTACGAGGATTATGTTCTTGAAACCTGTGGAAGAAAAAGTTCTCTCAGGTCCAATAAACTGGCGTGTTCAGATGAGTTTCATTCAGTGGGCAGAGGAGACAGATGCTCACAAGGAGTTGTAGGATTCTCTAACCAGGATGAGTTTTCTTACCTGGGTTTTATACAACGTTACAGGAAGCAACAGAATAAACAAAAGCTGAGAAGACGTTTACTCACAAGACTGTCTGAATAGATTTGCACAGACCCAATACCATCTGATCAAACTATTGAAAAAAGGTCCTTTGATTAGGTAAGGTGTGAATCTTCGCTCTGAACAAAAGGTCTAACTGACCAAAGTGAAAGCCACAGTAGAAGTGTCATACAGAACAGTAGGAGTTTGATCAGTGAACAAGAAAGAGACTATTAGCATCAAATTAAAGTCAAACTCTTAACTAATTTATTACATTATAGGTAAAGATTTCCCCAGTATTTAAATTTGCAATTTAACACATTTCTTTCATATTTTTGCAGGTGGTGGTCAGACCACAATGGACTGTTTTGTTTCCGTACATTACCAGGCCTTTTACAGAGATTCAGACATTTAATGATTTGAGTGTATACAGCAGCTCTGTCTGAATGATTAGAGGGTAATGGAAAACTGAACCACGAATCTATAATGCAGTTTCAGGTCACAACATGCCGTTACGCAACCGGATACTTTTAAATCAGTGAAGCTGTCTGAATTAATTCTTCCCCCATTTAACAACATAGACAGAGATCCTCAGTAAGAACATTAAACAGAATTATTCTAAATTTCTGTCACAATGGAAAACGAGTGCTAAATATCTTGGAGTTGTTATAGTGACCAAAATGTTGTTATGGTGTCATGCTTTAATTTCTCTTCAGGCACTTGAGCAGCAAACTCTGAATTATTGCTTTTGTATGACAACTTTTTACTCAGTTATGCAGTTGATATCAATTAAAATATCTCTGAAAAAATGAAAGGCCATTCTATAAATGTTGCCTGTATGTAAGCAGAAGCTTTTGGTTTGAAACAGGAACAATTGTGAAGTTAGGACATTAAGTGAATTACTGATGTCAAATGCTGAAAAAACATTTATTTATGACAAAGGAAAGGTAGCTTTGTGTTATAACAAAAATAACAAAGACTTAGTGATAGATTATTATGTAATAAACATTTAAATATTCTTCAAAAAGGCTATTTTTCTCTTTTTACTCCAGACAGAAATGACAGTTCTACTCTGCTGCTCCCTCTTCAGGCGACGGTTCGTACTGCATCAGCTGAAAAATGATATGAAGGCAGAGGTTAGAGGTTACAGTATGAGCAAACTCATTCTGCAACTGTCACACTCATACACAAGCAGTCTGGGTTATGTGTAAATTTAGACTTTTAGCAGCATCTCACCCTGTTCCTCAGCTCTTTGTTCTCCTCCATGAGCAGGTTACATTTCTGTTGTAGGTCAGCCAGCTCCATGCGAAGAGCCACAGCGTCTGCTGGCTCTGGAGCAGCTGCACCGAGGTGAAGCTTTATGAAACTGTGCGGGTGGTTAAGGTCACTTTGTGCTATCAATAATCAGTCTACAGAATTCTTTGATTTTAACCAAGCCAGATGGATGAAGATTGGTAAAGAAAAACAGCAATAACACTGTTCACAAACTGCTCCAAACTGCTCTATTGTAGTCCAGCCTTTACTTCCGTGATAAACGAGCGACACTTTGTAACACGCGTATAAAGCTTGCCTAGCTACTGTCACGTCAGGCCCTCATACTTTGATTCTGACTGGCTAGTAGTCCTTACCTAGCTACTGTGCATGTGCGACTCCCGACAAAGATTGAACGGAAGTAAGATGCCTCATTCTGTAGCTAAAACAGAGACATGAACACAATGTGCAGTACAACAACAACAAAAATTCTAAAATTAAACCATGTCAACCTATTCTGATATAACCTCTAAATACAATTATGAACCTGAAAATGAGCATAAGTGAGCACTTTACGTACAACACGGCCCATAACTTTCAGCTACATAATTATTGAGGAAACTTGAACAAGGTCAACTCTAAGCGAGAACATGAAAGTCTGGTTTTTAACAGACGATAATAGGCTATATATTATTTGTCAATGTATTTTTAATCAAACCATGCTATCTATTTTCTGCCATTTTTACACATCTATGTTATATAAAACTGCATGGAAAAAAAGGATACTCCAGTGCATTATCAGGTTTGTCATTCTCCTCATAAAGTGTCACTAAAACTGCAAAAAGATAAACAAAATAATGATAAAACAGCACAGCAGGTATATCGGTGAAAAGTGAGTGAATGTGTGGATTTAACACCATGTTCCATATTGGATTCACATTTACATAGGCGTAGATTTCGGAGGGGATGCAGGGGATAGAGATGTGATTTCTTGTGATTTTGACGGTCATGTCTTTCATGTAGGTTTAAACTTATGAAACGTATGGCTTTAACAAGGTTAACAAGATGTAATTGATTCCTAAAAAACATCCAGAATCACCAGCCAAATGGCAAGTGAATGTGCAAATGTTACCAGCCACTCAATAGATTATCATTGTTGGTCTGTTGACTGGTGAGTGAAGCAAATCTTCCAGGTAATTGCGTATTTTACAAGCATTTTGGCTGGTGGAGGGTGCTAATGAACCCTGTCCAGACCCCTCGGTTATTATGTGTCGTCGTCCCCCCTACCACCTAGTACATAGACATGCTAACTACAGTATTTGTTATGTTTGTATACCTACCGCTTGTTATAGCGTCAAGAACTCCAGATTTTTCCAGATATCTTCTGAATTGCTCTCGCTTCGATTCTGGGGCCTGAAACATAAATCAACTATTTGACTTGCACATAAGTTAGCAGAACACGTCTGACTTTTTTGACGTTTTATCCACTGGCTATTTAATTATACTCCCCCGCTTGAGGGAAGTTCACTGCTTCTTGGAAACAAGCCATCATGATAGTACTTTAGTTAGCTAGCCAGCTAGTTAGCTCACGCTTCGCATTAACAACTACAACATTTACCCAGTAAAACAATTAACAGCTACAGAAAGTATGACAACAAATACTTACTCTGTAATGGGCCATGAATGCGACGATATCTGTAGTAATGACAGGTGCCTTATTAGCTGACTTTAACTCTTGGCAGCTGGGCTACAGTAGCTAGCGTTCAACGTTACGTTTACTTCAGTTTACCACACAGGAGGAGGATTTCGTTGCCATAACAACACATTAAAACGGCTGCCGGAAATGTATTTCTTCGCGACCAGGTTTAAATTGTAAACAAATATATCATTTAAAGAAAAACAGCAACTGCTTAGCAGTGAAAATACGTTTTAAATTTTTAGTACTTTTAAAAGTTAGCGAAACATTGAAGCTCGAGCAAGCGAGCAGTGCCGTTCATATGGTGCCGTTGGTCATGTGCTGAAACGTCACATCCTTCGCACTGATTTGTAAAACATAACGGTCCAAGATGGCCTCATTGGAAACCACTCCAGTGATTTATAGATTTGCGTTTCCTCATAGCTTCGGTCATATGACTGACTGTGTTTGTGAAAACAGCAACACAGATCATTTGCTGCCTCGCCGGGTGTGAAAAAGACACAATTGATATGATACGGTTCAGGTTTCATGTTCTTTTACGTTCAGGCTGCCTTTAACCAGGTGTCTTAGGTTTAAAATCCTTCACAAGGTAAGATGTTTTGGCGAAATATCCATAAAACTAAGTCGTCGTTAAATTAGAATCGTTAATACACGAGTTAAAGGTAGCTAGCTAGTTAACGAACAGGCTAAACCATAATGTGACCTACCTAGCAGGTTCAGGGTATTGTTAGATGATGTGGGGGCTTATGCTAACAATCACAGACCTGTGTAACGTTAGTGTTTTTGTTATTTTTTATTTATTTATATTTTTGCTATATGTCTGACACTTGGCACATAACAGACACCATTCACGCATACTTGAGGATTTTCCTATGTTAAACTAGCTAGCTTTTAGTTTTTACTGCATTGAATTTGTCTATGTATGTGTAGGTGGTGCATACATACAATACACATATGAAAAAGGGAGTAAACAATAGACTAAAGAGCAAAGTAGGCTACTGCAAAAGTCACTTGCCTGAATATAGACATATATTCAGGCAATATGGTATTGATCGCGATCATATATAGAAAAAGACATTTTGCACTTTGATTTCCGCTTGTTTTATTATATTAGTTGTTCATTTAAATTAGGAAAAAAATGTACCCGTAAAATCAATAACGTACATTCTTGTTGTCCTTTAATGCAGTAAGCAGTTGGGTTTCACATTGCTTTCACATTGTTTATTTTAAAACCATGGTAAAGTTTGTTTTATATTGGACGTTGGACATTTTTATGAAGCTTGCCCTTTTGACGAATACATGTCAAATCACTTTTGTTGGACTCAGCTAACTCTCTTACACATTGCATAAATTTTATTTATTTTAAAACGGATTTAACTTTCAGCCCAAACATGTTAAAAACTTACCACAGTAACTGACTTTTTCTTCCCCAGTTCATCTCAAACAAGGAGGAAGAAACTGGGTCTTTAATACTAGGTTAACAGTTTCAGAAAAAAAGAAATGAATTGGACTCTTTTTATGAGGATCTCATGACAGACACACACACACACACACACACACACACACACACACACACACACACACACACACACACACATAGTTGCACAGCAGGCATTCACTTGTAGACATGTTGATGTGTTATAGAATGCTGTGATATCGTATACCATAGACAATTCCAGTCTATAAGACCTTTTCTAATTTAATTTATGATTAAATAATTAATTTAGGATGAAAACTAAATTATATTGTAAAGATATACAATTATAAGAGTATACACATCACACTATAAATGTGGAAATTCAATTTACAGCAATATTAAATAAACAATAAATAACAAATTTGGTGTTACGGAGGCTCATCAAACACATTCTTATAACAGTCTATACATTTGTTGCTTTTTTTAAATTATTGATCAAATAAAGTGATTTAATAAGTGACTTAACTTCCACAAAATGAGGGAATAATGGTTGAGAACCTAAGAACTTTTGTTTATGAAGAAAAATGTTCCTACTAAAAAATGGAAATCCATTGCCAGACAACAGCCAGGCAGTTTTTTTTGTTTTGCTGTTTGTAGACCCTGGGCTGTCCACAGAGACCACATTTTTTTACAGTGTGTCTGGGGACAGGCAGCTCTCAGATAGTGAGGAGATGTTTGCTGTATGTGACAACAAATGTAGCCTAAAACACCCGTGGCATTGCTTAGAGCACCTTTTAAAGGGTTATTTATGTAATTGGTTATTGATAGGATAACCCCAGACTAGCTGCTTCAGGTTATTTGTGGCCATTCTGGTCCTATTATGTACTGTGATGATAACGCTGTATATCTGCTGTCACGAGAAACTCTTAGTGTTATGAAACCAAGCTCGACCCCCCAAAACATATTGGATTGTGTCAAAAATGCTCTGAAAAGCATTTCATTTAAAAGGTTTTCTGCTGCCAGCAACATCATGAGTCGTTACTTTCATGCACATCAAAGCTAAACAGCAGCAAGTGTAAGAAGTGAAACTCAAAACAATGACTCAGCGTTATCATCCTGGCTATTTCTTTTACAGACGAATCCACTCAATAACATTTAGCACTACTTACTATAAAGAGTCATTACTCTTTGATATGTTTGTCAATGCCACAAGTGGCTGTATATTATATGTATATTTGTCCTACCAACAGCCTCGAACCTAAATATACTTTCATGTATGACAAAGAAATGCATAAAATCCTGAAATTTCATGAGCTTGCACCAACAAATATGTGTGTGTTCAAGCTTTTTAATCAAACTCTGCTGATGTGTTGTGTCACTTTTCTTTTCTTCTTATATTACTTGTCTGTGTCATGTGTTTATCGCAGAGCTTCCTTCTGCGATTATTGTTTGTGTTTTTCCTGTTTTCTGATTACTACCTTTGTCCGTCCAGCAGGTTTCGTTGACACCATGGTTCAGTGACATCATTTTACAAACCTAATATTTTCCGGGTCAGCCAAGTGTCATGCCTCAACCAAATGGCTACTCCATCAACTCGGCCCCTTCGGACGAGAGCGAGGACGTTAAACCCCTCATTGAGAATGATGCAGGTGAGTATTTTTGAAGCAGATAAAATGTATTTTAATCAAGATTTTGAGTTTACTACTTACTGTTCAATTTACTATAAAGTTAACATATTTTCACATGTAAGATGATGTTGGTTGTTCTTTTACAACTAACCCCAACAACTATTAGAAACCCCAAAAATCAAAATTGCGGCAGATTGTCTGTCACTAGACTTATCATTGCTGCTCTTTCTATATTTTTATTTAACATAACCTCTTGTGCAAACAAAGAAATTCTCATTTCCAGCAAAAAAATTAATTATTCTTAAAAAAAGAAGGCATGCTCACAGTCCAGACTACATGTAAATATAATTGCATTCTGTTTCACAGTCCCTCCTCAGTGCTGCTCGGCTCGCCTCAACCTGGCCTTCCTGATGTTTCTCGGCTTCGCTGTAGTCTACGGTCTTCGTGTCAATCTCAGTGTTGCCATGGTAGCCATGGTGAATATCACTGACCCCAAACCAGCCCAGAACACCTCTGTAATCTATGCCTGTCCACTGCCAGCAAGGTCGGAAAACACCAGTGACACTTTCCCACAACCTGAGGGGGTAACAAACAATCTTTAAGCAATTTTCTTAAACATATATGTGTGTAGTTTGGAAGTAAACACAAACCCACTTCAAGATATCAGTTTGTCATGTCAGTTTGTTTCTTTCTTTGTTTCTTTTCTTGAACCTATTTACACATTTAAAGACACACTGTACACAAACTCTATCACCTTTACCGGGTGGTGAAATCTCACAGATGTAAATGCGTCCTCTGGTTCCAGACCCCACAGTACCGGTGGGACTCTGAGACTCAGGGCTGGCTGCTGGGAGCCTTCTTCTTCGGCTACCTGTGCACACAGATCCCGGGGGGCTACCTGGCCGGTCACTTTGGGGGAGTATCTTCCTGGGTTTGGGTGTGCTGGGCACTGCTGTCCTCACGCTGCTCACCCCTCTGGCTGCCCAGATGGGTTCGTACTGGCTGTTTGCACTACGAGCATTGGAGGGCTTTGGAGAGGTAAGAGTGCGTGACGCAGGACACAGGAGGCTGCAGGGAAAATGAAGTGCACAGTTAGGTGTTTGTATTTGTTTTCCCTCTGATGCTTTAGTTGCCTTTACACTAGAACTGCAACGATCAATTATTGTCATTATTGATTAATCTGCTGATTATTTTCTTAATTATTTGATAAAGTGTTTATAGTATAAAATGTAAAATAAAACATGGCTTAAATGATTTATAGTTTATCAAAAATATTTGTTGATTAATAATTTCAGCTCTGTTTTACATCGCAGAATATTTTATAACATTGAAACTTTGGATTACTACACATCTACATTCCATATGTACGTATTTTTCTGTCGCACTCACTGCCCGTCTTTCTGAATGTGTCTCCATGTTTCGCCAGGGTGTGACATTCCCGGCCATGATGGCCATGTGGGCTCGGTGGGCTCCTCCTCTGGAGCGCTCTCGTCTGATGACCCTGTCAGGATCTGGGGCCAATTTTGGGGCCTTTTTGGCTCTGCCGCTCACCGGTTACATCTGCCAAACCTTAGGCTGGCCCGCTGTCTTCTACCTCTGTGGTGAGCGAGGGAAACCCAAACCTGATCACATGACATACCTTAGTTTCTCACAGGGAAGATGTTTAATGCTGAACAACAATAAGACATTTAAACATGCAGATCATAAATTCCCTATCTGATATTAATGAATAATATGAGAGAAATGTTATTTGACCAACATAGTTGTTGCTTTATGACAAACAGATATCACATATAGTAATTTGTAGAACACTAAGCCTCAAAAGCAGTGGTGGAAGAATAACTAAAAGTTGTAATACCACATGTAAAAATCCTTAAATTAATAATTAAAGTGTTACTTCAGTAGAAGAAAAAAGTATTGTCATCAAAACTAACAAAGTACAAAAAGTAAATGTACTCATGCAGAATGGCTTATTTAAAAAAAAACTGTATTAATAGATTATAATTAGTGAGCAATAATGTGTACATCACTTTAATGTTGCCTCTAGAAAAAGTCTCTCTCTCTGTCTCCCTTTAGGGAGTGCGGGTTGCCTCTGGGCAGTCTTTTGGTTTATTTTTGTATCCAATGACCCTCGCACCCACCGTCGAATCAGTGAAGAGGAGCGAGATTACATCATAAACTCCATCGGACCTCAGGTGCACATTAACCAATGTTTTATGAACTAACATGCAGCTCACATTTCTCAATCTTGCTCTACTTTTTCTGGTTAAAAAGTAAGCTGTAGTGATTTAGAAATGACAAAAGATGTATTACTCTAAAGATGTTTAAACCAGAAGACCCAGAAGAACGAGATGCGTTATTGCTGCTTCTCTTTGTTGATAAAATATTAAACTCTGACCTATTGCAGTTTAAAATCTTTGATTTAAATACATGAAACTACAAATTATCATCATGAGTCCACTCATACAGTTTCCCTTTATTGCCAGTTGGTATGCAAGCTGCAAAGAAGGTGTTTTATTCAGTTATTTAAAGATTACACTTCCATCCAGCTGTATGTCTGAAAGGGAGTTTTGGATGAATTGAAACTAAGTTGTCCCTCACACTTCTACTCCATGTTGAAGAGTTGTTCTACTTACAGTGTAATGTTTTTAAGTTCCCTCTCAAATGTCCTGTTGCCTTTACTGTTCTGTTTTTCTTATTTTCTCTCCCCCTCAGCTGTCCTTTTGTTGTTTTGCTGGTGTAATGCCAACAAGTCATTATACACATTTAAATCCAGGTCTGTGTCATGGCAGTTTGGGCAATGTGGGCAGGTGAAGGGTGTGTGGCTTCCCTCCATGGCTGCAGCGCACAGAGCTCCCAGCTGAGCAGATCAGCGGAGGTCTGCCAAGATTTGCTGGATGACACCAAGCGCGTCACAGAGGCCGCTGAGGCCCCGGCTGCTCTGAGCTCCTTGCACTGGCGCCACACGGGGAAGCCAACCACCGTAGCTGTCCTTTTGTTGTTTTCCTTTTGTGATGCCAACAAGTCAGTTTGTTGATTAAAATTTAGCTCTGTGTCATTGCAGTGTGTGCGGACAAACGTGTATGGCTTCCCTCTATGGCCACAGCGCACGGAGGTCCCAGCTGAGCAGATCAGTGGAGGTCTGTCGTCAGCCGCTGGATGACGCTAAACGCGTCACAGAGACCGCTAAGACCTTGTCTGCTCTGAGCTCCGTGCAGGGAAGCCAATCACTTTTCGTCACACACCGCCCATACAAAGATGACACAGAGCTGGATTCAAATCAGCAAAGTATCCCTTTAGTGAAAGCTTTCCTGTCAATCCATGTATATAATATTTTAAGTTTACTTGCTTCCTAACATTTCAAATCTGTTGAATAATATTTTTTGAATAATCATTATATCAGTGATAGCTAAGGATTTAGTATAGTTTTTTGTCATATACTGTATGTGTAGTGTTTTCTAAAGATTTCTTCATGCACCTGCAGGGTACAGGTCATGGCTGGGCCGTGCCCGTGCTGCCCATGCTGCTGTCAGTCCCTCTGTGGTCCATCATCATCACCCAGATGTGTTCGAACTGGAGCTACTACACCCTGCTCACCTCCCTGCCCACCTACATGGATAATATCTTGCACTTTGACCTACAATCGGTAGTTTCAATTTATTTGTTCCTACATTTTATATTTAAAAATGAATAAGAAATGTTAGTTGATCTATTGATCTTGAATTACGTTTAAAAATTGTGTGTAATTTACTAAAAGTAAACCGCTGTAGTTTCTTACCTGTACATTTTCCAAAGGTAAACCAATGTTAAGATGTATTAAAGTTTGGAACAGAATTGGGTTAAAGTTAAAAAATGTAAATAAACGGCTAGCGGTCCCCGAACAGAACTGGAACAAATGATCTAAACCTATTTATTAATGACCTTAAGAGGTGCTGGTAGGACATATTTCGGACTAGCTGTTTTCCCCTGCTTCCAGTCTGTATGCTAAACAAAGCTAACCAGCTGCTGTTTCATGTTTTTATATTTACTTTACACACATAAGAGACACATCAATCATCTCATCTAACTCTCAGCAAGAAATACAATAAGTGTGTCAAACGATTTAGTTTTTTAATTTGACCAAAGGTCATAAATGATTTTGGTGGTCCCATTACTTAACATGCTGTACTTCTCTCTTACAGCCCCAATGCTGTGTGACAGGGCACTGTAATATGCTAATTTAATTTATTTATTTATTTATTTATTTATCTCTTAAAACTGAACAAAGATAAAGCTACCTGTAATCATCAAATTAGAGCTGCAAATATTAATCCATTAATCAATTTGTTGTCAACTTTTAACTTAAATGCAACTATTTTTATAATTGATTATTCAGTTTGAGCCATTTTTTTAATGAAAAAATGGTAACAATTCTTTGATTCCAGCTTTTTAAATGTGAATATTTTCTAGTTTTTCACTCTTCTATGATAGTAATCTTTGCATTTTGGAGAAAACAAGACATTGAAGGACGTCTTCTTCGGCTTTGGAAAACACTGATCGACATGTTTCACCATTTTCTTACATTTTATAGACCAAACAACTAATCAATTAATCAGGAAATTAATCAACACATTAATCAACTATGAAAATGATTGTCAGTTGCAGCCGTGCATAAAATCCTTAACAAAATAGGACAACAACTCTGAAAAAATCTCTGTCTCTGTCCAGAATGGATTTCTCTCCGCCCTGCCGTACCTCGGTGCCTGGTTTATCTCGACTCTGTCAGGTGTCGTAGCAGACAGTCTGATTGAGAGGAGGGTGTTCAGCATCACCAACGTACGCAAGCTCTTTACACTCGCAGGTAAAACAAACTTTTCATTTCAGATTCTCTTTGTTTATGTCACATATACACATGTTCTACATGATTGCTTGTGTCTGTTTTTTTGTTTTTGTTTTTTAAATTTTGGCCGACTTTACAAGAACATACAAATGACAAAGTAAGAACCATCAAGAACAACAAAAAAAACAGCCAACAAACACTCCGTTCAAAGCAAAGGGAATATATCCCTGTATACTCAGGGAAAGGAACCCAAATCTTCTTACATTTATCCTGGGAATTGGACATCTTCTGTGTCTGGTTGACTGTCACAGGACAATGTTTATGTGGAAGTTAAGAACTGGAGAAGTCCTTTTACATTCGACCGTTTGACTTCATCTGTGTCAAGGGCATAGTGTATTTCACTTTTCACAGTATTGTTTTGGCTCTGGCACAAATTGTTGCTGTTTACTTCCCCTTTTGATGAACCCTGTAGAGGTTGTGGCTTTTTATACAAACCCACACTGATCACGCAATAAGGCTAAGCTAGAAGTCACATTTAACCTCATAGTCACATTTTTATTTAGAATACAGTGTGCTGGAGTTTAAGGGCAAAACAATAAACCTCTTACTGTCCAAATATGCACAGACTGCACTGTATTTTTTCCATTGTACAAACATTGGAAATCAAAACTGATCAATTAAATTATTCTGCCTGTCTGATGGAAAGTGTGTGTGTGTGTGTGTGATTTATCATCTGATATTAACGCGCTCTTTCTTTTGAACTGCTGAGAGTTAAATTCTTCACACATTTACCAAATATTATTTTGGAGTAATTACTGGACCATCTGCAACTCCAAAATCAATAATGTAATCAATGTCCGTCTCTCCACACATCCCCCTACTCTCTGCAGGTGTATTGCCAGCGTCAGCTCTCCTCGTGGCTGTGGGTTACGCCGGCTGCAGCCACATCCTTACCGTCACCTTCCTCACGCTCTCCACAACCATAGGAGGGGCAACCGCCTCCGGAGTCTACATCAACCAAATAGACATCGCTCCTCGGTGGGTGTTACCTTCCATACTCCTTCCCCACTCACATATTTTTTAGGATTAGGGCTGCATGTGGCTATTTCTCTTGAAATGTCCAGAAATATTCAGTTTTACAAATATATGAAACAGATAAAAGCAGCAAATTGTGTAATTCACAAACCTGAAACCAGAGAATGTTTAGCTTTATTTGTGGAAATTTACTAAAACTTAAATTTAAACTAGTTATCAGACTTTTGTTTTGTTCATCAACTAATCGTTTCAGTTGTGATGAAGACTCTCTCGCGTTTGAACAGTAAAATTATGACGTGGACAAGCTTTCAGCCAAATCCTCCAGTTTTGGTCACCCTGACTCATAATTGTACGTACAATTCTGTATGTGTGATACACATTATGATTAGGTATGATTTTCCACTGTCTTTGTAATATAAAGAAACACTGAAGAATATTTTACCTCCCTCTCTCTCTTGCAGATATGCAGGGATACTTCTAGGAATCACCAACACTTTTGGGACCATTCCTGGTGTCTTGGCACCCATTGTTACAGGATACTTTACTAAAGATGTAAGTCTCTTAAACGTGCGTCCCATGGTCAGAGGCTCAGTCCTTGCCGCAGCGGCCGCCCGTTTGGTTCCAACCCACAGCTCCTTGCTGCATCTTATTCTCCCACTCTCTCCCCATTTCCTGACTTCAGCTGTCCTGTCTAATAAGGCCAAAAATAATCTTATATGAGGCTTGAGATCTTTTAATGACATTCTTTGAATGGCTGATCTTTTATCCAAAAGAAGAGATCAGTTTTGTGTATTTTAGTTAGAGTGGAAAAGCCTGTATACAACATTTAAACTATTACAGGATTATAAGATTTTAAAGTTTAGTTTATTATGAGGAGGAGGAGGACATTACATTACAATCATCTACAAAATTATAGACTCATTTCCACTGTGGTCCTTGATGTAGAGAGAGAATCAAGACAACAAATAACTAAATTATAGAAATAAAAGCACTCAAATCAAACTGTCAAAAAAAAATCATTAAAAACTGTAATGATAAACTAATAGTTTGGGGGTTTCCAATAAGCTGTAATTTGAATAATTTAGAGGATGGCACTGTTGACTGGACAAAACAAGCATTGTGAAGGTGTCACTGGGCTGATAATTGTTAGCATTTGAGACTGCGTTTCTCACTTTTTGCAAAATGTTTACAAACCGAACAATTAATCAAGAAAATAATCAACAGATTAATCTATATTGGAAAATAATAAAATGAACAAAAATAAACTCCACCTCAACCAACTACAGCAGTAAAATCCTGCTTTTACATTAATGTAATGAGTATTATACATAAAAGTAGAACAGACATGGGACATTTTCTGCATAGAGTACTTGAAAGCGGCTGTACTCGACATTCAGAACATTAATATATATAGCAGCAAACAAATATTTCTTTGTCAAGATATAGTGGAGCATTGGCGTCCCGAGCAGAGAATGAAGTCACTCTCTGTGTATAAGTACCTCTAGTTGGGGAACACTGCTGTACATAACGGGGCTATGAAGTAATACACTACCTCTTCTTCTGTGGTTCTTAGCACACCCTGGCAGGCTGGAGGATGGTGTTCTGGGTGGCTGCTGGGATCAACGTCGGCGGTGCTCTCGTCTACACAATATTCGGCAGTGGGGAGATCCAGCCGTGGGCCGGCACCGAGGAGGAGAGTGCAGAAGCAAAGAAAGTCAGGAGCAGGTCCATCTCTACATAAAACATAAAAGTTCAGGCGAATACTGACAAACGCAAAGAAAAGTGGCAGATGTTGTACGGCTTTAAAAGACTGTGGCATATATTTAAACTCAGGAGAATACCTCTATAAATTAATAATAATGAATTACATTTATATAAACTCTCAAAGCACTTCAGGGGGAGGACTACTCTCTAACACCACCAATGTCCCAAAGTCCGGACTCACAAACTCTCAGACTCAAAGATTCACAAACTTTTGGTGCATGTTTTTGCAAAATTCGTAAGGGCTTAGTGTTGTCCCAATGTCGAATTTCAAAGGGCGGGAGGGTTTGAGTACACACTTACCGAGCCCTTACTGTGAGTCTGCAGACTTCGATGCAGACTTCACCAAAGGGAATTCCCCCCAGTTGAAAGCGTTGTGACATTTACCGCGGAGACCATAGGGAAATCTGGAAATTACAACCACACAACCACGGAACGGACCTGCTATCCAGCTCGTAAAACAAGAGTTTGAATAAATTTGAAATCAGCCAGCCGTCTCCTGGGCCTTGGCCGTGTGGAAAGCAACAAACTTAAAATGAAAGTACCCAAACCGGCATGTGTCAGCAACATCTTTTTTATTAAACATCGCCACAAAGTGCGATCCCAATCCCATTTATACCTATCTGAGCCCATGTGGCCTCACACACTCACTCACTCAGCACCTGAGATCAATTAAGTCTGTGAGTCTGTGAGTCTGGGGAAAACCGGAGCAAACCCACGCAGACATGGTAGGAGCATGAAAGGCCTGGGTTTGGACCTTCTTGCAGTGAGGCCACAGTGCTAACCATTGGGCCACCGTGCTGCTAAATGGATTTATGCATCGCGTCATTGTGGTAGAGCAGGCGCACATATATAGAGGGTTACTCCTTGATGCAGCAGCCGTGTTTTTTGTGTATTTACATTGTCTGCGGCATTTTTATCAATAATATCTTGGAAAGTTTACACTCAGGTAAGCATTTCAACAATAATTCCAGCAAAGCAAATGATTTTACACACATTTTTATAGTAAGATTTTAAAGTAGAAAAATACCTCTGCTGGATATGCACTGCCTTTACCAATCAGTAAATTGTGAATAATAGCACTGTTCTCTGTTGTAAAAGGTCACAGAAACATAATTTAAAGTACAACTCTTTTTATTAGAGTAATATTTACATTATAATCAGTGATATTTTCACCTCAGGTTAGAGAAAAACAATCAATTTGTATGATCTTTTTTGTATGTTTTTTAAGTTTTTCTTGAGCTGTGAACGAGATGGGACCATATGTCTAATGAACCAGTCTCCAATAATAACGAACCAACCGCTTTACAGCTTCCACTTTGCTTGCTTCAGCAGCTTCGTTTACAACTGTGTGGTTTCTGACCACTTCTAGACTGAAAAAAAACACCAAAGGCCTTATGCTTGGTAACAGTACCAATATTGTAATAAATCATCTTTCTAAGAGATTTTAATCAATTATTTAGTCATTTTTATTTAGAGTTTTTAAGTTTCAGTTTCATCCAGAAAACCAAAGCACCTTTTACTGCCAGGATTTGAATGTTTCTAAGAAATATGAGGATTTGCATTGTTTTTAATCTGTTTTTAATAATTTTTTCAACTACAATAATTAGAAAAGACAAGTCAGGCAGTATGTCAAAAGTGCAATAATTTAATTACATTCTGTGTGCATTGAAAATGTGTGCGGTTGTACAATATGTTTTATTGTGAAAAGAATCAAGTTTGTTACTGTATTACTAAGTAAAACTAAAATATGTGGCATCATAGGGAAGTCTGTGTGCTTATATTTCTTTTCAGACTATTGCGTTGTTGCAGATTGTTGTAATTTTATAGTCAACTATAATTAACACAGGAAATGTATGTGTGCATGACACTCAGCTTTACAGACAACAAAGTGAGACAAAGAGAAAAAACCTTAAGCACCACATATCCTTCACAATTCTTTATAAAAACTGGATAATTTTCAGATGGTAAAACCTACAAGGACAGGTCCTCAGTGTCCTCAATTGTAGCTACAGCCCTGTAGATCAGGGGTCTTCAGTGTTTTTTTAAGGCACGGATCCCTTATCTGAGAGAGGGACGGAGCAGGGACCCCCTACTACATATTTTATAAAGTTAAGTTGCATATTTAACTGGGCCTACAATAACATGTGGGCGGCCTAAAGCCTTTATACGTACAAACCCAATTCCAAAAAAGTTGGGACACTGTACAAATTGTGAGTAAAAAAGAAATGGAATAATTTAGAAATCTCATAAACATATATTTTATTCACAATAGAATATAAATGACATATCAAATGTTGAAAGTGAGACATTTTGAATTGCAATGCCAAATATTGGCTCCTTTTGGATTTCATGAGAGCTACAAATTCCAAAAAAGTTGGGACAGGTAGCAATAAGAGGCCAGAAAAGTTAAATGTACAAATAAGGAACAGCTGGAGGACCAATTTGCAACTTATTGGGTCAATTGGCAACATGATTGGGTATAAAAAGAGCCTCTCAGAGTGGCAGTGTCTCTCAGAAGTCAAGATGGGCAGAGGATCACCAATTCCCCCAATGCTGCGACAAAAAATAGTGGAGCAATATCAAAAAGGAGTTTCTCAGAGAAAAATTGCCAAGAGTTTGAAGTTATCATCATCTACAGTGCATAATATCATCCAAAGATTCAGAGAATCTGGAACAATCTCTGTGCGTAAGGGTCAAGGCCGGAAAACCATACTGAATGCCCGTGATCTTCGGGCCTTTAGACGGCATTGCATCACACACAGGAATGCTACTGTAATGGAAATCACAACATGGGCTCAAGAATATTTCCAGAACACATTGTGAACACAATCCACCGTGCCATTCGCTGTTGCCGGCTAAAACTCTATAGGTCAAAAAAGAAGCCATATCTAAACGGGAACCAGAAGCGCAGGTGTTTTCTCTGGGCCAAGGCTCATTTAAAGTGGACTGTAGCAAAGTGGAAAACTGTTCTGTGGTTAGACGAATCAAAATTTGAAGTTCTTTTTGGAAAACTGGGGCGCCATGTCATCCGGACTAAAGAGGACAAGGACAACCCAAGTTTTTATCAGCGCTCAGTTCAGAAGCCTGCATCTCTGATGGTATGGGGTTGCATGAGTGTGTGTGGCATGGGCAGCTTGCACATCTGGAAAGGCACCATCAATGCTGAAAGGTATATCCAAGTTCTAGAACAACATATGCTCCCATCCAGACGTCGGCTCTTTCAGGGAAGACCTTGCATTTTCCAACAAGACAATGCCAAACCACATACTGCATCAATTACAACATCATGGCTGCGTAGAAGAAGGATCCGGGTACTGAAATGGCCGCCTGCAGTCCAGATCTTTCACCCATAGAAAACATTTGGCGCATCATAAAGAGGAAGATGCAACAAAGAAGACCTAAGACAGTTGAGCAGCTGGAAGCCTGTATCAGACAAGAATGGGACAACATTCCTATTCCTAAACTTGAGCAACTTGTCTCCTCAGTCCCCAGACGTTTGCAGACTGTTATTAAAAGAAGAGGGGATGCCACACACAGTGGTAAAAATGGCCTTGTCCCAACGTTTTTGAGATGTGTTGATGCCATGAAATTTAAAATCAACTTATTTTTCGCTTAAAATTATGCATTTTCTCAGTTTAAACATTTGATATGTCATCTATGTTGTATTCTAAATAAAATATTGAAATTTAAAACTTCGACATCATTGCATTCTGTTTTTATTCACAATTTGTACAGTGTCCCAACTTTTTTGGAGTCGGGTTTGTTCCTTTTAGCATAGAAAACTAACCTATAAAAATAATTGTTGGTATGATTAAACAAATCATGTCTTAAAGTTAAACATACATGTGACATTATAACTTTAGGAATAACTGCATCTGTAGATGGTTACCTTAGTGACTGCCTTACCTATACGCCAGTAAGCCTATTTTTTTTTTTTATACAAATAGTCTGATTTATATTTTCTGATAATATATTGGATTCATGTCAAGACACTATTATTATTATTTTTTAACTTTCAAAAGAAAAGAAGAAACTCCCTTTATTAATTTTGCCTGATGATGGTCTAGTCCCGAAACGTCACCTACTATTACATTAATAGACAGTATGCAGGGGTTTCTACACTTACTTATCCTGGAGGGGGATAGGTAAGTTATCCCCCTCCAACGCACTTGTACTAAGTATTTGTCTCTACTTAAAAGAAAATTAAAGTAATTAACAATCATTTGGAGGCCACCCTGAAATAATTCTGAGGACCCCCTAGGGGCCCCGGACCCATGGTTGAAGGTCTCTGCTTTAGATCAATGATCAGCGATTTTCTTCTGACTTCTCCTGTAACACAGGCCGTGTCCTGCAGAGGTTGTAGATCTCCTTTTGAGCTGTAGGGATGGTTTCATAAACCACCTGTGGAGATTTGCTACCACAGCACTTGAATTTACAGACTTTTTTCGCTGGATTTTAAACTCGATCAGCAATAAATACCTATATCAAAGGGTTTCTGGGAACTCCATTTGTTTCTGTTTAAATTTTAGCAATGATCTCTGGACTGTTGAAATGGAGATAAACATTTTGAATAACACTTCTTAATTAAAGCAGCTGCAAGTACCAATACCACAATTTAAAAATACTCTTTACAAGTAAAACCCCTTTATTCAAAATCTTATTTAAACAAATGTGTGTATGTATTATCAAGAAAGTGTAGGCCTACTTGAAGTAAAATAATCACATTATGGGCCTACAGCCTACATTATTATATATTATACCATTAAAATATTATTATTATTATTATTACGAGATAAGGACAACCTCTGAAAATATGGAATGATGTGGTAAAAGCTGTAGAGAAACATCTGAGATGGTGTAACATATGACTGATTTTGTCCCTAATACTCGAAAGCAGATTTCAAACTTGAGCCACCAGGGGGCTTAAGTTTGCCTACTGCACCATGATGACTGATGGTGAACAACAAGGTTTTCAATCCTTAAAGATAACTTTTAGCTGGAACAGAAATATGTTTATAGATACAAAAACTGCATTTCTATCAAGTAATGAAATGTAGATACACGGAGGAAACACAAAAGAAAGGCATAATAAATGTATTTTACATTGCATTTGTGTCACAAAGCCTAACTAAAGTCATATTTATAGAATCTACAACGGGGTTTTCCACCAGAAAACATTGTATGGGAAAGAAAAATGGGAACAAGAATGTACTTTAACATTGTCAGAGGAGGATTGGCACTCTGTGTGCAAAGTCCAGTCAAACAACCGCCTCTCTTAAGTAGAGAGAATATATTTTTAAATATATGATTAAATGTTTTATTACACTAGCACAGAAAAATACATCTTAGAGGACTCAACTTGGGTTTTTAAGGGACCATACTTGAGTATTTCCATTTTATTTGACTTTATACTTATAGTCTACTGCATTGTGGAAGCCAATAGGTTTTATTCCACTACATTAATTTCATAACATTAGGTACTTGTTACTTTGCAGATTCTGATTATTAATATAAGCAATTAATCAGAATCAGAAATACTTTATTGATCCCCGAAGGGAAACTCTGTGTTGCAGTTGCACAGTTGCACAAATAGTAGAAATATCAGAGTAGAAATATAAATAAAGAAATATAAGGAGTGTGGATATGTACGGTATTTACATAGTTAAAGGGATGTTATATTTTATAATAAGGTATCATGTATTATTGTGGAGTATGCTGATGACCGATATATGATTCTGAAATTTGACATTCTGCATAATTAGTATTTTACTTTTGATCGGCTCCTTTAAGTTTATTTACTGCACAAGCTTAAGCTTATGTTATTTTAAACGACTTTTAGCCTACTTGTAAAATAGTAATCCTACACTGTGGTATTGTGTCTTTTCTTTATTTTTCCCCCAGTATTAAAGACCTTAATTAAAATCTCTGACCTACTTCTTTCTTTCTTTATCTGTGCTTCTTTCACCCATAGACAGTTAAAGAAACCTTTCACCATTGACCGGTGTTACCGGATGCTTGCATCAGATTTTTGGTGAATGACCCGGATGTCCTTGGACACCGGTATGGTGGTGTAACGGGAAATGTCGCCCGACGCCCCGCCTTTTCCTCACGTCTTGCCTTTAAACTTTTCTACCCATTACGCCACGAAAACGTCACCCTCCCCTCGCCAAATAACTCCTCTTGAATAATGTTCGATTTATCATGAAGCTGGCTTTATTAATGTTTTTATTAGCGGCTTTATTTGGATATTTACCAAAGACTGTTAATACATTTTACATCAGCGAACCACAGCTAACTTTAGCAGCTTTAATAGCACTGTAAATGATTGCCTTGACATTATTCTCTTTCACTTATTTAGACGTCATGGCGTGAATTATTGGCCATTAGCGACTGTAAAACAACATAGTGACCATAGTGTGTTTATTTCTTGGCGTTTTAAAACCTTATATCCAACTTAAAGTAATGCTAGCTTTGGTCATGTTAGCATTGTGCTTATGCATTTTTCATGATAATGCAGTTTGACTGTCCTGGAAGCGAGTACTTTGTTCCCAGGGTGGCATGCCTTCGTCATCCTACGAAAAAAATGGTAATGTATAATGCATTGTTAATGCATAGAAAAACGTTACATAAATGTGGAGCCTTTGTTCTGCAAATAAAAAAACTAATTTACCCCCAATGTCTTTATTTATGTATAGCCTATTTGGTGGTCATATTTAATTGCATTTGCTTGGTTCAATGAAAAGAAAGTTGACACAGTCCTAGTCTGTAGCATGTATTAGTACTGTTGTCTCACAAGTTTCACATTTAAAATTCACAAATAGTCACCAACACAACTCCAAAGTTAGGAGTACATGAACACGTTTCTTGAAAAACACTGGCTGCAGGCTAACGTATGTATTCTTTCAACACAGCATTGCTGAGACAGGTTTTATTGACCATTTTAGTTCCTGCGACATATGTATCATGTCCCTGACCCTTGTACATTTAGTCTAACTGTTTCTCTTATTTAAATGTTTTATTCAGTTAAGTGTTTTATCGCATGGGAGTCCTGTCAATTTTCTCCTGTGTTTTTGCTGTACCACAAACCTGTACATAAGTGGAAATAGACAAGAAGAAGACCAGTTAGATTTTTAATAATGACACAATCATAGCTCATATAAAATACTGGACCAGAAACCTCACCAATTTTGTTGGAAGCAGGATGCACATTTGTTTACCTTAAGATATACAATTTCTTTCTTTTTTTACATGTTACGAGGTTTCCACCAGTTTAACGGCTCAAATGTTAATGCAACTGCCATTTACCAAGCATTTTGAACAGAAAAACATACACTTAATTATCAACAAAAGGTTTTATTTAGTCCAATATCACATATAATATTTCAACAGCTTTACACATCGACAACAGCTATGTTACAGATCCAGAATCTGCATATGGGTACAAAACCACAATGAAAGAAGCAACAGGTAATCATAGCCAGTGATATTCCCTGCTGCTCCTAAAGTAGAAGCCAAGAGTTTATTAACATAGCTACCCTGGAGGCTGCGCATAAACACTTCTCCTTAACACTCAGGGTGTGAAACGATAGCCTGGACACCAAAAGGGAATACTTTGTTTTCAAGTGTGAAGGGGGGTTAGCAGACTGCAGGAGATGTGAAACTGTTGTGTTGTAAATGTGATCTATTTGCATTGCCTGTCCCCTGCCCCAGATACAATCTGAACCATATACTGCTATTTAGATTCAGTTGCCTAAAACTCTCGACTGTATGCACATGAATGGAGCCGGGGGATTTTTTGAATGTTGGCTTTGATCAGAATCAATTAGAGCCTGTTTTTCCCTGCACCCACACAGAAACCGAGTCACATTTCTTGAAACTGGCAGATAAAGACAATTCTGAAGTATCAGTTGAAACTGCTGCCCACAACAAAACTGGTTTTAACTGGACCCCATAATGTGTTTATTTGGTTAGCATTTCTATTTAATTTACAAGGTAAAATGTTGTCTGTTTATACTATATGGCCAAAATTATTATTCCCAGCCTCATGACCTCTTAAAATGCAACTGTACTTGGGACTCCTTATCACATTTTAACAATTAGTTTTCCAAAAGAGTGTTAAAAGGAGGTCTCTAATGTCATGCAACTATAACCAACTTCCTTTTAAATTTGGATGGATGTTAGAGGTTTTGTCTCCTTTCTTATTCTGTAAATCATCTCATAAATCCTCATACTGATACTGTGGCTCCTCAGGCATGCTCACAAATGCCCAATTTTGTGGCAACAGTTTGTTTCTCCCTTTCCTTTTTTCAACCTTCCAGGTCAGTACATGAAGAAAGTCTTTTCCCCAGTTTGATGAACACATAACCAGTACATTTTCCTGAAATCATCCCCACCCATCCAACACCTCTGGCATAAGCCTGGCCATATCAACCAATATCAGACCTCAATCAGGTCGACCTCAATGCTTTTTTGGCTAAGTGGAAGACAATTTTAACATATTTATTGTTTGCAATATATCAATATATCAGAAACATGATTATTGCCAATTAGGTTTTCAGATACAAGGAATTAGACTTGGTATTCTGGTGCACAATGGTCACAATAAATAACATAAGAGAAGAAAAAAGACATAATTATATATAAAAGTAAACACCAGCAGCAATGTGATTCTATCTATCTATCTATCTATCTATCTATCTATCTATCTATCTATATATCTATCTATCTATCTATTCTAACAAAGAACAGCTTTTTCTCTGTCTTGTTATAAGTTCACATCTCTCGTTGCTATAACCACCACTCATACCGATGACTCATTACTGACGTGTTGCCTGTTGAATCATATTCTCCCTTTCACACACTGACACACACACTTGCACGCACACACTCACACACACCCTGTTGTACTGAGTGTATGAAATAGGAGCACAGCTGTTATACTTCGCTCTGTTCAGATCATAGATCATTCAAGGCTTCATGAACCAAGCGGTGTGTTTTTAGCCATGCTAGCAGCGTAGCACTCTAGGGATGCCAATGTTGGTCAGTTGTCCAGACTCAAATATCTCAACAACTATTTAATGGCACACTCATGATTTCCAGAGGATAAATCCTCATTACTTTGTTGCTCCTTTGACTTTCCAAAAGTGTCATAATACTTTATGACCATGCAGTATACCTGTAAAACATCCCCCTCAGCCATACTTTGTTTAGTTTCTTATTAGATTGTGAATTTGTGTATGGTAAAGTACAGTACTTCAGTACCATTTTTGAGGTGGGCTATTTTTACTTTACTTTAGCTTTTTCATTTTCTGCTACTTATCTGTTTCAAACCAATTGACATAGAGACTGAGAGCGCTGTCACTGTAATATTTGGCTGGTTTACTTTTCTAAGTTGACAGAACCAATCATATCCCATGAAGCCTACAACTGAGAGAAAGTTACATATTTATGTTAAAAAATGTATTTCTTATCTAGCTTTCCAAAGTGAAATCAAACGTCAGGAAAGCTGTCTCAGGCTCTCTGGCTCAGACCTTATGTTTAAGCCTTTTGGTTAGGAATAACAGCTGCTCAACATTGTGGCAACTGTTGGAGTCAGACGACATTTAAAAGTAAATTAAGCTTCGTGAGATAGGCCTAAGTTAAAAAATGAAAGGCGTGGCTCAATCAGATTTGTTATATAATGTGAATTACGTAAAACACAGCAGAACCTGTTTGTTAACTAGAATACAAAAGCGCTGTATTTAACAGGGATTTTTTAACAATAATCTTTTACAATAAATAATTAATAATGAATGTTCCGTCTATGACTCCAGCAAAGGAAACAACACACATTTTAAACTCACTCTTTACGACTCTACTCTCTTTCTGCCCCTCAGTCATCCTCACATCTCCCTCTCCTCCCCATGTCTCCCCGGTTTGCCTCTCTTTCCTTCCTCCTCTCTTCTCTGCGCTGAGTGAAAGCAGCAGCTGTCAAGTTAAAGTGGCTGTTACCTGAACTGCAGGGAAAGCCGAGTGTGTGTATGTGTGTGTGTGCGTGTGTGTGTGTGTCAGGGGATGGGACTTTACTGAGCAACACGCCACATTGAGAGAAGAAGAGGCAGAATCTGACCTCTTGACCCCCAAGTAGCATCCAAGTGACAAAACAGGCCCTAACCCGGTCTAATTCATAACTCACATTTACAGGATGCAGTGGGCAGCTTTACCATGTGAATATGGGTGAGATTGTGTAAATTTACCCCAGATAACTCAGATATTTTAATTAACCAGACACGTCACCATTTTATAGGTGTAAAACAGATCAAAGGAGAATACGCTGATAAAAATCACAGCAAAGTTAACAAAGAAGAGATGTTATAAGGGTATCACGTTTTTGTGGTTGTTGATACTTATTTTCCACTATGTTTTTGGTTGTTAAGCAGCTGGCCCTGAAATACACTTCACCCTGAGACCATCACATTTAATTTAATCAACCACTTGTGTATATGCGTCTGTTGTAAATGTAAACGACCAGCAAGATAAGGTGTCTTAAAGACAGCCTGAGTTCATCTTTTCAGGGTCTGGGCTCTGTGTGAATGCAAATGTCGGACTGAGATAATCTTTTTAAGCTGATGAGTTGTCCCAATGTTACCAGAAGGTGGGTGTGAGGGCTTCCAGGGGGAGAGCTTCATGGGAGATCTGTAAATAGTGATTTTATTTTTTAATAAATGATAAAAAAAGATTCATCTGTCTATATGTTGTTTACACAACCAAACATACAACCTGTGAATGAAGAATATATAATCCCTGAATAACTTTTATTAATGTCGTTATTACATATTATTAAAAAAAAAAACATTGTGTGTGTGTGTCTTTGCATTTGTTTTTAAATTTTCAGTTTGAAATACACACTGTCCTAACATTTTTCCTATGAAACATTTGTCATAATAATAACTGGATAAAGCTGTATCCAGTTATGATGGAGAATATTTTTAAATTACATTTCACATTTCATTATGTCCAACACTGGGACTGTGGATGGTATTAATCTTAAGTGGATGCTTTTTAATGTCTTCATCATGACATAATTTATAGTTTGTCAATGGTTAAAAAATAAGTCATATCAAGGGATATTTATTATATTTTTTGTTTCATACAAAAAAAACTTTGTTTTACAAAAAACAACTTAATTTCCTTCTGGATAAAAATAAAGTATCTTTATCTATATCGACCAGCAGATCGATGAATGTCGAGGAAGTTACGGTTCAATCGAGTATAAAACCGCTCAGCAGCACGATCAATTGTGTGCTTTAACACCCTGTTTCTGTATAATTGATATTGTTATCAACACCACAACACTGTCCCTGTTGTTAGTTTCAATATTAAGCTACAATGCACAGTCCCTGGTGTGGCCATGGGCGTAAAACAATGTACATGTTTCAGGCGGTTCATCCGGTGGCGTGCTGACGTTTTTGCAGGAATGTGTGTGATTTGCAGGGTCTGTACCGGGGAGGCCGACGGGAAGTCAGGCCGCCTCCCATTCGGTATAAAACCCCCACTCCAACCCATGACTTCCTCTTTCTGTTACCTGGCTAGGGGCAGCAGCTTTGGCCGTGAAAACCCAGAAACACCGGTAAGTTCAACTTTGATTCATGGCGGTGGGGCGGTAGAGCACGAATCAGATCGTTAAATGTTTCATAACATTTAGCCGAGAGTTACATTACAACTTTTGTTTTATTATCCAAAACTTTGCATCATCGGTTAACGTTATGTAACGTAAACTTTACAAACCTGTGGCTTTTTAAGGAATTGGTATAACACTAAAGTAATGCTGTAACTTGTACCGGTAATTTTTCTAACCCGCCTGATGTAGTTAAGTGTCCTGAGTTTGTTAAATTCGCATTAAGTTACGTTTTCAATAAAGCGGGTTATTGGAGGAGAAAATGTTGAAAGGAACAAAGGATGCTGGACAGCAGAGAGACTGGGATGCTAGCCTGGCGGTCATTCATCGCCTCTTTGAAGCTGTAAATACTATCCAGTGACAGGTGCTGGACGAAATAGCTCCTGAATATTTGGCAGTCTTTGTAACTTTATCCGACGTGGCCCATGGAGTAACACGTGTCTCTGGCTTTTGGCCGAGTGAGGCCTAGCAGCAGCCTGCTAACGTTAGCCATGCTAACGTTAGCTGATCAGATACCGCAACGGTACAGAGTGTTGGTTAACTAGCTAATAATGTGTGTTCACTAGCAGTATGTTTTCGAAATGTGACCATTTTGTGGCTGGGTCAGTCACTTAGTATGCGCTACTGTGATAACTTAAGCCGTGTTCATATTAAGCTAGGCCCGATATCGCACAGCTAGTTAAATTAGCTAACGTTTCCGCGCGATATAGAAAGTTAAATACAGAACGCCAATGTTTATCAACTAATGGTGGCAGGGTTCTTAACGAAAGCTAATTAAAAAGTCGTTTTTTGTGACAGAAACTACAACAATGGGAAAGGAAAAGATCCACATCAACATCGTGGTCATTGGCCATGTCGACTCCGGCAAGTCCACCTCCACCGGTCATCTGATCTACAAGTGCGGAGGAATCGACAAGAGAACCATCGAGAAGTTCGAGAAGGAAGCCGCCGAGGTGAGCAGCAGTTACTTTGTTTTGTGTTCTTTGCTTCATCTTTCTGTCCGTTAACGTACATTCATTAGCCAAAATGGCGACGTAAGCGTGCCCACTCTGAGCCCTGCTGCCGGGCACCAGACAGGGGAAGCGTGTGCGCGCACGCAGGGGTGTGGCTTAACGTTAATGGTGACTGTGCACTTCAGTAGAGGCCTCTTATCGGTGTACAAAGATTACATTTTATTAAATTATATAATTTCCTACCTTTAAATGTAAAATGTAACAAATGTTATGTAGATTAATAGCCAGTCAGTAGTTTGGGTATTTTAATTGACCTTGACGACTTGAATCCTTTCTAAATATGTACATTCTAAAATGCATATCACTGGCTTTTGTATGAGGGTTTTATGCAAGCTTATAGCTACATCCCTTTGCTTCTGACTATTTTATAGAAGAAAAACATTAATCAGGTGTACCTAATTTATCCCTCCAGATGGGAAAGGGCTCCTTCAAGTACGCCTGGGTGCTGGACAAACTAAAGGCTGAGCGTGAGCGTGGTATCACCATTGACATCGCTCTCTGGAAGTTTGAGACCGGCAAGTACTACGTGACCATCATTGATGCCCCTGGACACAGAGACTTCATCAAGAACATGATCACTGGTACATCTCAGGTAAGTGATCATGTTAAGACATGGCTAGACTAAAATTTGACCACCATTTGGATCTTGTTGGTGTACTTAACTACTTGATAACTTTCAGGCTGACTGTGCTGTCCTGATTGTTGCTGCTGGTGTTGGTGAATTTGAAGCTGGTATCTCCAAGAACGGGCAGACCCGAGAGCATGCCCTTCTGGCGTTCACCCTCGGTGTGAAGCAGCTTATCGTTGGAGTCAACAAGATGGACTCCACCGAGCCCCCTTACAGCCAGGCCCGTTTTGAAGAAATCACCAAGGAAGTCAGCACCTACATCAAGAAGATCGGCTACAACCCCGCCACTGTTGCCTTTGTCCCCATCTCTGGGTGGCATGGAGACAACATGCTGGAGACCAGTGAGAAGGTGAGGAAACCTTGTGGTGCTTAACTCTTAACTGGTTGGTTGAGAACATGGACTAATTTAATCTGACCACCAAGTAACTTCTCTTTAAATCTGTCGGTAGATGGGCTGGTTCAAGGGATGGAAGGTTGAGCGCAAGGAGGGTAATGCCAGTGGAACCACACTGCTGGAGGCTCTGGATGCCATCTTGCCTCCAGCCCGCCCCACCGACAAGCCCCTTCGCCTGCCCCTGCAGGACGTCTACAAAATCGGCGGTAAAAACTGAACTTTTTACTAAATTTAATGTTGTCTTCTAGAAAATAGAATCCACTACAGCTTTTCAGTTGTCAGGTTATTGGGTAATAAACTTGTTTTTCTCAGGTATCGGAACTGTACCAGTCGGCCGTGTTGAGACAGGTCTCCTGAAGCCTGGTATGGTCGTCACCTTTGCTCCCTGCAACCTGACCACTGAGGTGAAGTCTGTGGAAATGCACCATGAGTCCCTGACCGAGGCTGTCCCTGGTGACAACGTCGGCTTCAACATCAAGAACGTGTCTGTTAAGGAGATCCGTCGTGGATACGTGGCTGGCGACAGCAAGAACGACCCACCCAAGGGAGCTGACAACTTCAACGCCCAGGTTGGTATTGTGATTTTTTTTTAAATTTTTTTTTAAAAATAAATGCTCATGTATTTAATAGCTTCTAGTTTTGGGCCAAGTTGCAATTTGAAAGAGTTCTAATTCAAAATGTCCACAGGTCATCATCCTGAACCACCCTGGCCAGATCAACGCTGGTTACGCACCTGTGCTGGATTGCCACACAGCTCACATTGCCTGCAAGTTCAGCGAGCTCATAGAGAAGATTGACCGTCGTTCAGGCAAGAAGCTTGAGGACGCCCCAAAGTTTGTCAAGTCTGGAGATGCCGCCATTGTCAAACTGATCCCACAGAAGCCCATGGTTGTGGAGTCCTTCTCCAGCTACCCTCCCCTCGGTATGTACCTGAAAGCCTACTGTAGACACAATTTAGAAATGCTTGATGATAAAAAGAGACAAAGATGATCTGGTAAACTAATTGCTCACCTCTACCCTTCAAGGTCGTTTTGCCGTGCGTGACATGAGGCAGACAGTGGCCGTTGGTGTCATCAAGGCTGTTGAGACCAAGGATGTATCCGGAAAGACAACCAAGGCTGCAGAAAAGGCCCAGAAGAAGAAATGAATGGCTGTGCAGGACATCCAGCAACAAGATGTGTGCCGGCAGCAGCGGGCCACTCCTTCCCCCCTGTCTTGCCCTCACCCTGGATCATCTTCTCTGTGGCAGAGCTCTCTACTTAAGGACTGGCTTATGCTGATTAAAACTCATCGCAAAAGTTTTCGCAGGAAAAAGAACTACGTGGCATTGTCACTTACCTGAATCACATGACGGTGCCTCTTCTCAGTTAAGTTTAAGTTGGAAATGTTGTTGTTAAAATGCCACAAATTTAATTGGAAAGAATGCTGCTGGTAACTAATAAAATAAATGTCTTTGAAAAAATTGAAATTGGCTTGTCTATCTTTACTGTGCAGTTGGTATAGTTCTTTGCTGTCACAGACAAGCCTCACAGTGGTGCAGCTGTTTTTGACCATGCTATCTGTGTCCAGTGATGCACTCATCGTCCAATCGCCTCGATAGGAATTATGCCACCCCAGCCAATGGCACACCTTATTCTAGTCTGACAGCAACACGAGAAAGCACAGCCCCCCCCATCTCTTCTGGCTCAGTATAAAAACTCGGGACTCTTCACATTCTGTCCTTTTTTCCCCTCTACTCTAAATCAGGACATCTTTAGTTGCTGGGCACAGGTTAGTGAAGTCATCCTTTTATCTGACTCTAAAAGCTAAACTCGAAAAATGCATGTATTCAAAAAAAATGCATGTTAATACGAAGGAGCTGCGGTGTTCTGGTGACGAAATCAAGACTCAAGTTTGACTAGAATGTATGCATCACGACTATATCGGCGCCTGCTTGACTTTTTATTTATTAAATGTTGAGGTGCACAAAAAGTAAACATGCCAGTTCACATCTTATTACTATCCAAACCTTGTATAGCATGTGAATTATTCGTTGATGTCTTAACTGGGCTTTAATACACTGACGTTACAAAAACGTTAATTGTGAACATCGAGCTTTACATTAAGTGTCAAATGTGTTTCTGCCAGTCATGGTAGTTCTTTCTGTCTGCCTTCGTGAACGCGCACACTGCTGTGGCTGTATGGTGTCGGTTGCGCGCTTGCATCAGTCGGTAACATGGCGGCTCTGCGCTGCCGGCGCAACATGGAGGCCGAGAAGCCCGGCGTCCTCTTATCGAGCACATGGCGCGTGACTCACCAGTGTCGCCTTTCCGGTGGCGTTTCCTATATGGCGAATTTCACAATCTTGGATGTCTAGGGTTAAATGCAGTCGGATAATCTGTATTGACGCATATAAAGCAGAAAACGTCAGTTATATTCGACAACGTGACGTAAACTAACGTCAGCCGTTTATGCCGCAGTTAATACAATAAATCACGTTCAATTAAAAACATAACTACACTATTGTGTAAACTGCTTTTCGACTAAAGGAATCCGGTGGAGCTGATTTAGTGGTCCCTTTTGGGGGGGGGGTTTAGTGGTCTTTTTGGACGTTTAGACTTAAACTACATGTTTTACTTTAATGTCACTGGAACTACTCTCCATGGTATTCCTTAATCAGATTAACGTAATGTAACGACCAGCAGCTCGCTTACTAACATTAGCTAAAGTCATAATGACCTCCCGGTGTGCTCACCCCATTTTGAGATGAGTTTAAACCTAAAATATTTCATGTTAAAGTAAATATAACTGCTCCCCATGTTTAGAACCAGTACATCAAAATGGGAAAGGAAAAGACTCACATCAACATCGTCGTCATTGGACACGTAGATTCCGGCAAGTCCACCACTACCGGCCATCTGATCTACAAATGCGGTGGAATCGACAAGAGAACCATCGAGAAGTTCGAGAAGGAAGCCGCCGAGGTCGGTTTGAGATATCAGCCTCTATATAGGTTATTAAATCAGAATCACAGCCAAGGATACAAATGTATGAGACCATAAAGGTCAAAGACTAGATATGTGGGAAACGGGTGCGGTGGATGAAACTGCTCATTACTTGGTTAAAACTGCCACCTACTGTTAAAAGACACGTACTGTCCCTATTATTACAACACTGAAAATATCCCTGGTAAAATCTATTGTTTGCATTCTATTGAAGAATTCAATTTGTTATGGATTCATATAGCTAGTACAAAAGTGGAAAATAAGGTAAAAACGCTCAATTATGAAATTATTTCCACTTATAACGAGAATTTATTTTAGTAAATATTAGAACAAGTAGAAATCCATATAAAAGATTATACACACATTTGGACACTGAACTAAACTCATAATCACATAGTTTAAAGCCTATATAAACACAAATTTGATATCTGAATTTAATCCACAAAACCCTATATTTTAAAATGTGCACGGTAGTAAAGAAAAATGATTAACAGCAGCAGCAGATTAACAAATGATAATTTAAATGTACAGTATGTGCTTCACACTCTTAGGTCTGTTTACCAATTATTTGCTTAGATATTTAAAAATGTTAATCAGGAACTTTTAGGAACAGGAGATTTTAGGTAAACTATCACTAAAGTATTTAGCAATTTGGCATATTTTGCTAAGTGAAAAAGGGGTCTAAAACAGCTAAGGTATCTTAAATGAGAATAGTGATATGGTATGGTTACCAAAAGGCAACCTAAAGGATTAACTGAACTGTATACATGGTGTTTACAGTGATACATATATTTAAAAAATGTTTGAATGAAGGAGGACAGGTTACACATTCATTTCAATAAAATAGTCCAGCTAAACATTACAAATCTAATTGTAATTTACTGGAAACTGGAAAGTTTTCTCAGGTCTTTTGGAAAGTAATTTTAAGAGGACACATGCAAGGGAAAGTTTGTTGTTTTCACTATGGAGAGGCATGCTTTTATTTAAAATCTTCAGTTTAACTTTTCTGACTGATTCCTACTTTTGTCCCATTTCATTTCCTGTTTTAACCGCAATAGATGGGAAAGGGCTCCTTCAAGTACGCCTGGGTCTTGGACAAACTGAAAGCTGAGCGTGAGCGTGGTATCACCATTGACATCTCCCTGTGGAAATTTGAGACCAGCAAGTACTATGTGACCATCATTGATGCCCCTGGACACAGAGACTTCATCAAGAACATGATCACTGGTACCTCTCAGGTAAAGGCACACCTTTGACCTAATATGGTGTCTGCCGCCTCATCACTTTATACTTTACGTATAAATATGTATGTACTACAAAATTCTCCCTGTTCAGGCCGACTGCGCTGTGCTGATCGTTGCTGCTGGTGTTGGTGAGTTTGAGGCCGGTATCTCCAAGAACGGCCAGACCCGTGAGCACGCCCTGCTGGCCTACACTCTGGGTGTGAAGCAGCTCATCGTCGGAGTCAACAAGATGGACTCCACCGAGCCCCCTTACAGCCAAAAGCGATTTGAGGAAATCACCAAGGAAGTGAGCACCTACATCAAGAAGATCGGCTACAACCCCGCCACTGTTGCCTTTGTCCCCATCTCTGGGTGGCATGGAGACAACATGCTGGAGGCCAGTGACAAGGTGAGTGACTTATTACATGGAAAGCTCTAGTCAACATACTTTAGTTGTGGTTGGTAGGTAAATAAGTCCATCAAGCATTTGTAACAGTGACTCAGATTTCTGTCATCATTTCTGTCAAAAGATAATAAGTTGTGGACTTAATGGATTTTCTTATCAATTAATCCTCTTGAACTATTTCTTTTTCTTTCTCTTACCCCATTACTTTCTCTGTCTTCCTCTCCCTCTGTCTCTGTTTCTCCACTCTCCATTTTAGATGGGCTGGTTCAAGGGTTGGAAGATCGAGCGTAAGGAGGGCGGTGCCTCTGGCGTTACCCTGCTTGAGGCTCTGGACTCCATCCTGCCCCCAGCCCGCCCAACAGACAAGCCCTTGCGTCTGCCCCTGCAGGACGTCTACAAGATTGGCGGTGAGGACTGTCATGTCACCTTATAATAACATGCACCTTAAGATAAAAGGAAGCAGTACAATCTCAGTGGATATGGGCACTACTTTCTACATCTTATATTTTAGGCCTGCCTACCTGTCTAACAATAATTTGTAATATTTCCTTTATTTGTCAATATATACATATATATGTATAAACATTTACACATACAAGTCCTCTGAATTTAACCCATCCTAACTAATTAAAGCCAAAGTCCGGCCTCCCAGGACCAACTTTAGTTTCTATTGCCAGTGCCTACGTCAAGGGCAATGGCCTAGCATGCGTGTGTACAAGGTGGGAGGGGCACTCAGCAGTGCTTGTTGTGACGCAGCAGTGCTAAACACTGAGCACCCACGCCACTATGCAAATATAAACTAATCTTATGACTGATTGCACTTTGAAGCCAGGCACAGCAATCAGCAATCTTACTAGGTCAGACCCAGTAACATTTCCACATTATTTCAAACACATCACAAGTCTTAATCAAACTCTGTAATTATCATCTCCTATATATAAATAATCCGTTTAGTAAGCCAAGAAACACGGAAAATGAGCAAATAGTCTTCACGTCAAATCAGTCTATGCAAATACATTTGTTTCCCTCACCGTGTGAGGTAAGAGTCTTAAAAACAACTTGTATAGTCACCATAATAACCCATCCAGCAATTTCTCTCCCATTTATGAATATCCAGTCAAATGTTTTTTAAAGGCATTAAAGCAAAATGTTAATTAAATCTCAATTTAAGGTTGTGTCGGACATTATAAAATAGGCAGCACAATTTTCTTTGTAATTAATTAAATTGCTAAGAAGTTTACCTGTAGTCTTACTGTAGATGCAGAATGAGCCTCTCCCTTGCCCATGATCATCATGAATCAAGGCTTCAATGGCATAAAAAGTTTTTTTAAACTTTGCTGTTGCAGCATGTCACGGAACAGAAAACACTCCTCTTCCTTCGTATCATTACTTTCCAGGTCACTGCCACGCCTCCCACCTGCGTAGCAAAGTTGCATGCGTGCATTGTGGCACCGTAACTCTATCTTGTTCTGTCTGAATGAAGCCGTAAGGGATTTGTGGATATATGTTCAGAAAACTCTCCACATTTCAAATAGCTTTTACTTTAACACGGATACATAAAGCCCGAAATGTCAATTATTCCATATCTGAAAAAGGCTTAATTTTCCTTTCAAAACAAAACCACAATTGGCAACCAACACTTGTACTTACAAGTCCATGCTCACTAACAATAAAGATCACAAAGGGTCAAAACCAAGCAAAGAGGCACAGAGTCGAGTTTCTCACCTGACATCCTGAAAGTTGCACCAACAACAATAACAACTGCAGCTTGTGGTGAAATCAGAGAGTCCTGATTGATTCGTCACACTGTATATACTCAGCCTCTAATGCGGAAGGACATATTCTGGGAGTGGATCCAGACCCCTTTTCAACTAGTTTATACAGGCTTATCACAGAAGTGAAACTGGATATACACGTATACACAAACTATGAATTCAACTGCCAAACAAAAAACACCCATTTTTTAGAAGCTCCGTCCCCCAGATTCATGGACAGATAACTTCTGGCCTACAATAAAACATTGCATTTTATAAACTACATGTGTCTTGTGTGCCAATCTTAATTTGTAAAGTCACTAGTAACAAAGCTGTCAGATTAATGTAGTGGAGTAAAAAGTACAATATGTCTCCCTGAAATGTAGTGGAGTAGAAGTAGAAAGTGGCATTAAAAACTTTAGTAAAGTACAAGTACCTCAAATCACAAATAATCAAATGGATGGCACCAGAGAAACACTGACAAGATGTGTGAGTGGGAATTTACTTTCCACTTGCTACAATCCATTTATCAATGTCTTTAACAGCTCTCACTGTAAAGTGGCCATCACAACCTCTGCTAATTTAACTTTTTTTATTATTTTGAAGTTAACTGAATAGCGTTCTAGCAACATATTGCCTCCTGCTCTCTCAGGTATTGGAACTGTCCCCGTCGGTCGCGTTGAGACCGGTGTCCTGAAGCCCGGTATGGTCGTCACCTTCGCTCCCCCCAACCTGACCACTGAGGTGAAGTCTGTGGAGATGCACCACGAGTCTCTGACTGAAGCTCTTCCTGGTGACAACGTCGGCTTCAACATCAAGAACGTGTCCGTTAAGGAGATCCGCCGTGGAAACGTGGCTGGCGACAGCAAGAACGACCCACCCATGGCAGCTGATAACTTCACCGCGCAGGCAAGTCTCAGGAATGTTTGGATGAAGTGGATACAGAAACCAAAACAGAACACACCACACCTATTGGTTTTATTGGAGCTTTTTATTTGTTTATTTTCCTTAACCAAACCAATTCTCATTACATTCACACAGTGGGAAATCAATCAGTTGTTAAGACAACCTCCAACCAATTAACAATTAGCAAACAAAACTGCTTTTCTCTCAATAATGGAAATCTTCTAGTTTTCAGTCATAATTAACATTTATCAAGCTAGTATGTGAAGCCTGAGTTAGGATTTGGTCAAAATACTAGTTTCCTATAAATTAAAGGGACATTTTACACATAATATTCAGTTGACGTGTCACCATGACTACGGCTCAGTCTGTAAACACAATTGTATAATTGACTTCTGTGGCTCTGATGGGTCCAACGAAAGACACTAGTGAGTTGGATTATGGGAAATGACGGATCCAGTGTTTTTGGAGTTTGACCCGTACACAACTAAAACTCAGGATATCTCAGCCTCTGCTGTTTTTTTTTCTTCAATTTGTCACGTGCGAGTCCCCCAAATATATGGAGGTACTTTACTTGATTAAGGAAGCAAAATGCTCTCTGAATGTCACGTTATTCTACAGTTGACAGTGTGCAGGTGGACAGTACAACATGGGGAGAGACTAAAGTCCTTACATCTGTAGAATCTTTCACTATTTCTAAGTGTACTTAACTATTTCTGTGGAAAAGTATATTTCCCACTTCAATTTAGGCTGCTATCACATAGCAGAATGAACATTGAACAACACTATTTAGTGTCCCTGTTAGTCCACACAGCAGTCAGTCTACCTCCATCCACTCTTCTGGGAGAACAACTCTGTGGTATCCAGCAACAACCAGTCAAAATCTTTAGATGTTGCTCTTTTGACCGCCCTCTTCTCTCTGTAGGTCATCATCCTCAACCACCCCGGTCAGATCTCCCAGGGTTACGCCCCCGTGCTGGACTGCCACACCGCTCACATTGCCTGCAAGTTCAGTGAGCTCAAGGAGAAGATCGACCGCCGTTCTGGCAAGAAGCTTGAGGACAACCCTAAGGCTCTCAAGTCTGGAGACGCCGCCATCATCACCATGGTGCCCGGAAAACCCATGTGTGTTGAGAGCTTCTCCCAGTATCCTCCACTGGGTGAGTGAAATGCTTTTTTCTTGTTGGTCTTATCGTTATCTTAGAGCCTTTACACGGCGCGCTTTAACATTTTGACATGTCATAGCGGGACAGGCAGAGTTACGCTACTATGACAAGGCAAAACGTCTGCTGTGAAAAAAGCTATATTTAAAAGCTGCACTAATGACTATTTGTAAGGGCTGTCAATCGATCGAAATATTTAATTGCGAATAATCGCATGATTGTCCATACAATTAATCACACATTCTATTTGAAATATACCGTGAATGGATATTTCTAAGGGATATATGTATTAATACTCTTATCAACATGGGAGTGGACAAATATGTGTGCTTTATCCAAATGTATATATATTATTGGAAATCAATTAACGCCATTAAATAATAACTATTGTCCAGAAACCCTTATAGCAGTGTTTCCATTACTATGTTAATTAAGTAATTTTTTAATCCGGTAAAATCTGTTAAAAGTCATATTAAAATCTCTTTAGTCATCACGTCTAGTGAAAATAATTCCCTCCACAGTATATGCAGCTGTAGTCACCACTTATGTTCCACACACAGCACTTCCAAACCACTAGAAGCTGCTTCGTTGAGCGAGCAGAGCTGCGGTCAAACAAAAGGCAGATACTAATCAAAACCTCACAATCCTTTACGCTGAAGTTGCAAATGATCTTTTTTCCTCCCACAATTGAAAATAGTTACTGGATATTCAGTACTATAAGAGCTGCGGGGGAGGAGGTGGGAGTGAGACAGCGTCTAGACGAGAGTTGTTACCTGCGACCAAATTATCATAGTTTCATTCATATCATTTTAAAAATGCACATCAGTGCCGACATTTCATATAACAGACGTTTATAACACAGACTTGCTGCTGCGCATTCACCCTGTGTTGGACTCATTCAGAGGCTCCAGTCCATAGAACCTTTGTTATTGCGTTAAAGAAATGACTTCCCTTAATGTGACAACACGTTAACTTTGACAGTCTAGATGTTTTTATATTAAAGCATTAAATGACTACAGAGAATTTATCACCTGAATCTGGTCTTACTGTGCGTTTTAGCATCTTTTAACTAATTGTTGTTTTCTGGCCTCCAAATAAACTGCAGGTAGCTGTTTTCAGTAATAAAGCCACTGTAATATGTTCACCATAGCAACTTTATATGGTGCTAATGTTAGATGTTGTGTGTTATGAGGATGTTCCCAAGCGGTAAAAAAAAAAAAAAAACACTAATAGAGCTTTAAATGTGCTTGTATAATGTATGTTCTCCAAAAAGCCCGACAGTCATTTAAAATTATGTTTAGTAGGTTGTTTGGATGAAAACAGATAGTTTGGGAGCTGGATCTGCTGTTTTTCTCTCTTTTCTTCTCTTTTTTTCAAATACATTTCTGGTGTCTTACATGATCCACTTTGTGCTGTTAAAATATCTTATGTCACTTATTGTTATAACACTTTCACATAGGACAAAAACATTCATTTAGTGTTCTATAAGCCTTTAATGATTTGTATTCATTGAGGTGAAGCACTTTTTTTTTAATTATAAGCAACCAAAAAGTGTCCAGGTTATTTTGAGGGCTCAGCCAAATCAGGGATCCTTGTGTGCTTAAAAAAATAAATGGCGGATCTATATAGTAGGTACCAGTAAAAATTGTCTTTGCCCAGACTGGCATCAATTCTCAAAATTATTTAGGACTCTATTTGGTATTATTCAGAAAGATGGTGATGTCCTGCTAGGTCCATTGTCTGTACTGTACTTGTGGTTTTGTGATGCTGGGAGAAAGTGTGAATCATATGCCAGCCAGCTCAGCAGTTTTCAGTGAAAAACAACCCATTGATTTTGAAGCTGTAGTGCTTCATTAACTCTGCTGGGCCAGCCCAATACTGACTGTATAGGTACTGTATGTACATTGAAGATAACTCGATGTCTTTCCACATAGCCTCATAGGCTGGGTCACTCCAAAACACAAGAGGCCTCAGCTGACCCAACAGGCAGTAATCTTTAAGAATATGGATATTTCTTCTAAAGCAGTGTCCTCTTTGTTAGCTTGGGCCGGTGTTTCAATAAAAAAAGTTGAAAAGTAATTGACTAAGTGGGCAGCCTTGTTTCTGTGTAGATGTGATATGATTGCTGTCATTAATGTATGGCCTAAACCCATTGTGAATCATGAACATTTCTACTGGTAATGTTTGTGATCAATTACTTAGTTAAAAGTATTGGTCTTTAATGCGCACTGTATATTCACCAGCTCATTACTCATATCAAAGGCATCGTTTCAGCCTCTCATTCACTCTTCTGTTTTTATTCTTATTTGTCCATCTCCACCCCTCAGGTCGCTTTGCTGTGCGTGACATGAGGCAGACCGTGGCCGTCGGTGTCATCAAGTCAGTTGACAAGAAGCTCGCCTCTGGTGGAAAGGTCACCAAGTCTGCACAGAAGGCCGAAAAGAAGAAATGAATTCACATGCAGGACGTCCAACAAAGAGTCACGTCTCAGCAGCAGCGGCCCGCACCATCCCTTCTTCTTCCCTGCCACCCAGCGCCGTCTGCTCTGAGGCAGAGCTCTCTACTTAAGGACTGGCTTATGCTGATTAAAACCCATCGGAAAAGTTTCCGCAGGAAAGGAAGGCTTGTGCCTTTTAGGGAAAGCTGTGATCATAATTAAGTTGAAACCAAAACAATAAAAATCTTAAACATTGCCAACAGAAAACAAAAAAAATTGTTTTTAATTGCGAACTGCAGCAGCACTTCACCAGAAGCTTCAAACATAAATAGCAGAGCAGCAATTGGTTTCATTCCTTCTGCAGATTAGAGACACATATGTACAAAAAATGGGGAAGGCAAGTCTTTAAGGTGTGTTTTATATGATATAATAAACAAGACCAGACTGGCAGAACAAGCTGGCAAAGTACAGTTGTGCATGGGTACACAGAACAGTTTGAGCAACTGTAGAATTATTCATGAGATGTGACCAGGAGGAAGAGGAGGAGGAGGAGGTTAGAGGAAGGCGTTGTCCTCAGATAACTTTTCTGTTGTGTTGAAGTCTGGTCACCCGTCGAATAGTGTTCCTCTTTTACGGAAACAGCAGCAAGTGAAGGTGCAGATAGATCAAGCAGGATACGACAGGCATCAACCACCTTCATTTAGCTTGTCAACAGGTGAGAGAAAATACTGTTGTTGTAATAGTTTCTACAAGAAATCAAAACTCCTTAAATACCACCAAAAGCTATTAGCCTACATAAAATAAATCGAGAGGAGGGTTTTGGATGCTAATCTAATGGTTTGGATTACATTTCCAGAAGGTGAAATGTCACTGACTGCTTTATTTTCTAATAATAGTAGTCATGGTTTCATATAGTTTACATTCTAGGGTGGACTATAGTATCTATTGGTCTTATATATTAAGAATTTATACAAAACTATAGGCTACTGATACTTCTGCTTTTTCGTGTGCAAATTATATACTTAATTTATATATTAGTGCAATTTTGAACACAGGAGTTAGTAGGCGTTATTGTTTTGAATAATTTAGAGTGGGTAATATTGATAATATTATTTAAGGTATCTAGTACTTGATGAGACCGTCTCCTTTACTTTGTTAAGCAGGTGCTTAATGGCCCGCTAGCTAACGTTAGCTGAACTGTTTTTAATAACCGTTGGAGTCCATAGTAACGCTATAACGTTAAACGTATTTATATCGACGGCTGGAGTCCATGACTGCTCGTCCCACTGAGCTCGCCTTCATTTCTACACGAATTTAAGTCTGAATATATCATTTTATTAAGTCAACATAACGGCTTCTCGTGTCGTTTATAACCAGTGCATCAAAATGGGAAAGCAAAAGTTCCACCTCAACATCGTGGTCATTGGCCATGTCGACTCCGGTAAGTCCACCACCACCGGCCATCTGATCTACAAGTGCGGAGGAATCGACAAGAGAACCATCGAGAAGTTCGAGAAGGAAGCCCAAGAGGTTGGTTTTTTTAAAACATCGGAGGCCTTACGTTATATTTGAGTTATTAACAAATATTCACACCCTATAAAACTAAAACGCGACGAGGCCACAAACTGTGTGACGCATTAACGTTACAGGTGTGGAAAACTGGTTTGGCGGATGTAAACTGCTCCTTAATTTTGGGTAGACGCTTGATCGGATCCGCTAGACGTGTTGACGTCGAAGGACGTGCCTCATGGCCCGCCTTATTCTGACTCTGATTGGCTTACTATGGTTAGTACCATGGGTAGTTTTATGGTTACAACTGCCACCCACTGTTGAAATATGTGTACTATCTATAACCAGGTGATCATACAGAATATGATATGAATATGTCTCCTGCTTTGATAAATTGCAGTTCAAGTTTTTAACATATAAAATATGTTACTGATATAGCTAAAAAATGGGGAAATCAGCCTCAAATACATAAATCACTGATTTAAAATATCAGCATTTTCTAATGGGTAGTAACTTTAATAATTAGTAATGATTGAAGACAAGCAAGGAAGTTATTTTAGTCATCTACATAAAAGACAATAAAGAAGTTAACCTGTTAGTTTAATATTAATAGTTTAATATTATAGTAAATGCTAAAATAAATCCCTTTAGAAGACACACATTAATCGCTACATCAAACCCTGGATAAAATGCTTAGGCACATTATAGTAAAGTAAATTAATTACACACTTTAAGCAAATTATATTATTTTTAAAAAATGACGTAAATGCTTTTATTTTTAATTATGGCTATGGTTAAACTTCTGTATTATACTCTCCCTGCTTCCCCGCTCTGTTTATGTTGTTTTAACCGCAATAGATGGGCAAGGGCTCCTTCAAGTACGCCTGGGTGCTGGACAAACTGAAGGCTGAGCGTGAGCGTGGTATCACCATTGACATCGCTCTCTGGAAGTTTGAGACCACCAAGTACTACGTGACCATCATTGATGCCCCTGGACACAGAGACTTCATCAAGAACATGATCACTGGTACCTCTCAGGTAAAGGCACACCTTTTAACCTGCTCTTTATTGACTTTTCACCTTCAGGTTTGTACATTATAACACAAGTTGTAAGTAAGTTTACAGCTCAAGGTCTTATCAGGGTTAGGGTACAGAGGACGCAATGACTTAACTTTCCATTTTGCCAACATTACAAGTAATCAGTAGTAGGAATGGTAGTAGTGCCAGAAAATCCCTTTATTAAACATCCCAGACGCTCAGCTGGCTAGGGCACGTAAAATCAACTCTAAGAGCTATCCCTATAATTCTGTTAATTTCCATTGTTTCCTCTGCAAATTCCCAAACATTACATTTTGAAAGTGGAGGTAATGATATGTTGTGTATGTATATGTTTAGAAAACCACACACAGATCATAGACAACCTTCATTTTGGCATAAATTTTGGCTTTAACTATACAAAAATAGAAAAATTCTCCCTGTTCAGGCCGACTGCGGTGTGCTGATCGTTGCTGCAGGTGTTGGTGAGTTTGAGGCCGGTATCTCCAAGAACGGCCAGACCCGTGAGCACGCCCTGCTGGCCTACACTCTGGGTGTGAAGCAGCTCATCGTCGGAGTCAACAAGATGGACTCCACCGAGCCCCCTTACAGCCAGGCCCGTTTCGAAGAAATCACCAAGGAAGTGAGCACCTACATCAAGAAGATCGGCTACAACCCCGCCACTGTTGCCTTTGTCCCCATCTCCGGGTGGCATGGAGACAACATGCTGGAGGCCAGTGACAAGGTGAGGAAATATTCAACTTTTGTCAACCTGATGATTGAGAACATGGACTGATTTCTTTCTTTGAATCTCTCGGTAGATGGGCTGGTTCAAGGGATGGAAGGTTGAGCGCAAGGAGGGTAATGCCACTGGAAACACACTGCTGGAGGCTCTGGACTCCATCTTGCCTCCAGCCCGCCCCACCGACAAGCCCCTTCGCCTGCCCCTGCAGGACGTCTACAAGATTGGAGGTAAGTGGTGTCTTATATGTGCCTTATGTCACATCACATTATAGCTCAGCCCCTCATATTACTTAACATGACATTTACACATGACAACTGACATCCATATTACTAAGATGCTACAATCCACAACACAGACACGGAATTATCAAAATCAAACCAAATGGCACAAAACGCATTGAAAGTTACAGCAACGTTTTCTGGCAAAAACATGGTGAAAGAAGAGAATTGTGATTGCTACATGAGACTGTTCACTCAGCCACAGTTAAAAAGCCTCACCTTGACTTGATTTGTCTCTTGTACCAGTTCTTAGTTCTTCTACTTATGCCTTTGCGTTTCGTTGGATAGTCTGCTTCGTTTGGGGTGGTGTTGAAGCTTATGCGGACCAAACAACTGAACTCTGGTCCGTTTGAAAACAGGGTTGTAATTTAATTTACAGACTTATATATGATTTAAAGATAGACTTTCAAATGTATAACCTATAATGACCATGCCTCGTTCGTCATCTGTGTGATATAAAAATCTCTCTTTCATCAGAGCCCGCCCTCTCCTTCACTTGCTGTATTGTCAGCTGCTCATATTGTTTGCCTTCTTCTGTAATGTTAGAAACACCAACGCCAGACTAGAAAACCTTAGACGTTATAAATGTTGTGTTGCTCCATTATTTCTGCGTGTCCGCCAGTTTTCCTCGAATATTTGTCCAGTGGTACAAAGTGCAGTGTAAACACTAACCAAACCAAATGGAAAATGCAACACCCAAATCACACCAAGTCTATCAAACTACCAGTACGAAAAGCCTATAATTACAGTTCACACTCTTGTGTCTATGAAATCATCTCCAAATCAAGGACTCTTAAAACTAAAACTTAAACTTTACGTAAAATTAAAGTTAACTGAATAGCGTTCTAGCAACATATTGCCTCCTGCTCTCTCAGGTATTGGAACTGTCCCCGTCGGTCGCGTTGAGACAGGTCTCCTGAAGCCCGGTATGGTTGTCACTTTTTCCCCCCCCAACCTGACCACTGAGGTGAAGTCTGTGGAGATGCACCACGAGTCCTTGGCCGAGGCTGCCCCTGGAGACAACGTCGGCTTCAACATCAAAAACGTGTCAGTCAAGGAGATCCGCCGTGGAAACGTGGCTGGCGACAGCAAGAACGACCCACCCATGGCAGCTGACAACTTTAGCGCCCAGGTGGGTCTGAGTAAATTAAAATAAGTGAATATGGGTTTTGATTTAAAAAATAAACATGTAATGAACATAGAGAAGCAGGAAGCACGATACAACTTGACTTTAAAGTTTCTTTAAAGTGGACCTCTGCTGGAACTGGAACTGCAATGGTGTTAATCTCGTGCATGAAGTGAATGCTGGATGGAGAACTCTCATCACCGTTTGTAAATGCACATTAATATTTCAGGTCATTGTGCTGAACCACCCCGGCCAAATCAGCGCGGGTTACGCCCCCGTGTTGGACTGCCACACCGCTCACATTGCCTGCAAGTTTGCCGAGCTCAAGGAGAAGATCGACCGTCGTTCCGGCAAGATAATTGAGGAAAATCCCAAGTTCATCAAGTCTGGAGACGCCTCCATTATCAAACTGGTTCCACAGAAGCCGATGTGTGTTGAAACCTTCGCCAACTATCCTCCACTGGGTTAGTACAATTATTTTTGTTGTTGTTGAGAATGGGTTGGGACAGCACATCAACTGACACCTGAACTGATACTGCAGACTAAAGACCATAAATGAATACTTTAAAGCTGTAATCTTAAAGATTTTCATTTATATACATTATCTTTTGCTGAAATACGTAACACAATGGTGATTGAGGCCATGGCCCACTGATGAAAGTATTGCAATATTTATATATTTGCAAACTGCGTGTTCGTGGTAACCATAAAAAGGGTGGTGCCATTATTGGAAGAAAAAACGTGTATAACAGATTTTCTCCATTGTATACATACAAACAATGCACACAATTCTTTATCAACAAGACTACAGACCATATTTCTCAGCACAATTACTTTGTTTTCACTCAAATAGAAATTCTGGATACACCAAGACTAAAATCTTGAGGATTGCCACTGACGTTTCATCTGCTGCTACTGCTTACAAGCCACTGACACAGACTATCTTTAAAACTACAACTGAGATTTTTTTTTCATGACTTCTGGTTAGAAAGTGTGGACTTCTCTAGCCGCCTCTCTGTGAGCTCGCAAAATATGTGCCTTTTGTCTATTTTTTACCAAAATGAGTTGTGCCTTTTTTTTAGGCTGTGATGTTATGTGGCTATGAGTCCCTCATCAGGTTTGGGAAATCCACTTGCTGGTCTCCTGCCGACTCTGATAATCTAGCCTAGGCTAGATAGCAAATGTGAACATCAGAGTAAACCCAGAGGAAAAGGTGGAGAAGATGAGCTCAAGCTAGCAAGACTATCTCTGCGTCCAACTCCATCTCTACATCAGATTTTTTTTGGTTGGTGAGTGAAGCAACTCTACCAGCCACTTGCATATTTTACCAGCATTTGGCTGGTAAATGGTGCTAATTTTGGACCCTGCTTCCATGTCTTTGTTTGAATATTATCAGCGGCTTCTGAGACACACTGTGTGATAAACAGACACTCAAACAAATGGACGGACTGGGACATAGTCCCACCCGTTCCAAAACATAATGACCAGCATCATCCAGAATCTTATTAACCTCTGTTTATCATGACTGATTTTTCATTCAGGTTCTGACAGGACATGAAAAGGGCACAAATAGCTCTTCAAACATTTCTTGTGAGTTATATTGTCTCTTCCTCTCAGGGCGTTTTGCTGTGCGGGACATGAGGCAGACCGTGGCCGTCGGTGTCATTAAGGAGGTCGTGAAGAAGGACCCCACCGCCGGAAAGGTCACCAAGGCTGCTCTGAAGGCCGACAGGAAGAAATGAATTCTCATGCGGCATGTCCAACAACAGAAGCAATCCCCTCTTCATCCCCACGTCGTCTTCTGGCTTATGAAGATGAAAATAATGAAAAGCCATCGGAAAAGTTTCCGCCGAAAAGGAAGGCTTGTGCCTTTTTAAGAAAACTATTAGTTTGAAAGCAAAACAATTAAAATCTCAAACATGCCAAACAAAGAGGTTTCTTTTCTTGTTTCAAAACTTTTTAATGTCTATCCTTTTTGTTATTTTCTTTTGTGTTGACTTTTTAAAAGTGTTCATAAGGTGTTGACTTGGTTTATCTCATCAAGTCAACACCTTATGAACATGAAGACCTTTATAACATGAGAAGGAAAAGGAAAACAAATGTTCATTTGGCTAATATTTACATAAAGTCTGATCCAAAGGATGAAATGTAAATTAGAATTTTGTTCCCTTTCTCAACAAATGTATCCTTCAGCCATTTAGCATTCAATAGTATTCTCAACCAATATTTATCTTGCTTCATCTGTTCAAGTTCCTCCAGCTTAAACTGCTCAAATGTAATAATAAAACAATTTTAGTTTAGGATACAAAGAGTTGTTGGCATCTGTTCAGAGCTAACCATCACACCACAGGAATGACCGGCTTTATAAGTTCCTCATATCAACTCTGACTGGCTGCAAGTCTTCATAAATCTTTTGTGATTTACATATTGTGGAACTTGTTACGTCATTGTAAGAAGTTAAATGGCAACCTATTATCTACTTGGTACAATAGATGAATGGCTACATAGCCTGAAGAATTTCCAAGGTGTGCCCTAGTTATAGTGTGACACAGTGATATAATTTATGAGTGGAAGTGGCACCATTTTTAACCTTTAAGTTTGTAGTGATTTCAGACAGACGGGAATCCATTAGGGAGGAAGAGGGAGGCATTATCCTCAGATTACATTTCATGGAAATTGAAAGTAAAAGGAGAGCTGGAGAGAAGGAAAGACACACAATAGTCAACATCATCATTTGCAACAGAAGCTTCTAAAACACAGGTGAGTTATCTATCTATTTTAATAACTAACTATATATTTTTGATTAATTGTCTGTTTTGTCTAGTTGATCTCTAATAGAGTGTAGTGGTTTCTCATGGTTTCCATTGTAGGATGTACCGTAAGGTGACCAGATTTCTCAGACAAAATCCGGGGACATTTTCAGCTCAGAAGCGTATACTAGCTATATAGCTAGTATGTAGTATGTAGCTATATCTATGTATGTATCTAGTATGTAGCTATATACCTCCAAAACACCTCATGTTTTTATTTTTGTAAAACTTAAAAGGGGTCACTAGACCTAGAGCTGTTGTCATTAGGGGCTGAGCCCCCCTAAAGGTCTGATCCTAGAATCGCCCCTGCTGCTACTTCATACACCTCAGAGGAGGATGTTGTAATGTTTACTGAACTACACTTACCTGCCAGCTTTTGCTTTATTGCTTCAGACTTGTTTCTGCAACAGTGCATTGAGTATCGGATACAATATAAACTATTGAGGAAGTATTTTCCTTTGACATTGATGCTGTATGAAACGAGATCTCTGCAGTCGGCAACAGAGAAACAAGCTACAATGGAAGTTAATAAGATAATTGTCCAGCTTGTATTTACGTTCATAAAGTGCTCGTTTTGCTGCTGACAGACTCAGATTAATATTCTAAGTGTCTGATAACATTATGGAAAGGATTTCTAAGGAGGCTGACCTTTCTGTTAAAGACTAAGATCCTTTTTTAAAACATAAAAGTCCGCGAAATTGCGTTCGCTAAACCCACCAGACTCCATGTAAATAATCAGTAATTTAATTTTAGCATCGTAAAATACGGCTTTCTAAAACATCTCTGATCCCTGAGCAGCGCTGCTTCTGGCTGTCTTGAGCCTGCGTGTAGGGTCCGACTGTCGGCTACGTTTGGTCAATGTTCACAGTGAAAACAGAGACAGATCCGGCCGGGGACAGGTCAACAAAACCAGGGACTGTTCCCGGAAAACCGGGGACGTCTGGTCACCCTACTGCTTTCTTCCGGTTTAATTTATTTCTACTGTTTGCAGTGCCTCCTATTTGTATAGGGACAACTACAGTGAGGGAAACAAGTATTTGATCCCCTGCTGATTTTATAAATTCGCCCACTGACAAAGAAATGATCAGTCTATAATTTTAATGGTAAATTTATTTGAGAGTGAGAGACAGAATAACAACAACAAAATCCAAAAAAACGCATGTCAAAAATGTTATAAATTGATTTGCATTTTAATGAGGGAAATATGTATTTGACCCCTCTGCAAAACATTACTTAGTACTTGGTGGCAAAACCCTTGTTGGCAATCCCAGAGGTCAGATGTTTCTCTTAGTTGGCCACCAGGTTTGCACACATCTCAGGAGGGATTTTGTCCCACTCCTCTTTGCAGATCTTCTCCAAGTCATTAAGGTTGCGAGGCTGACATTTGGCAACTCGAACCTTCAGCTCCCTCCACAGATTTTCTATGGGATTTAGGTCTGGAGACTGGCTAGGCCACTCCAGGACCTTAATGTGCTTCTTCTTGGGCCAGTCCTTTGTTGGAGTGGCCGTGTGTTTTGGGTTATTGTCATGCTGGAACACCCATCCACGACCCATTTTCAATGCCCTGGCTGAGGGAAGGAGGTTCTCACCCAAGATTTGACGGTACAAGCCCCCGTCCATCTTCCTTTTTGACAGTGTCATGTGTTCATGACAGTATCATGTCACTCTTATGTAGATACCTTGAAGTAAAGTGTAACCCTTTATTGTCTCCCTCAAGGGAAATTTGTCTTGGGCATCTTGAAAGAACACAGGAGACAGCACATAGTCTATATACACACCACATATACCCCCCTACCAACCCACTTCCCTTCCCCCAACTCACCTTACCATCCGCCACACACTCAAACCTTTCAATACAAACTTTTACTAGTATCTAATGTTCAATAAGATGGTGTTTCTCTGTTTCGTGTAGGGCTGAGACGTGTGAGTTATGGACAGAGAGGACAGAGATGTGAAGGGCAGTCTGACTGAAGCAAAGCAGCGTAAAGACGACGCCAGAGGAAAGCCAAGTCCTGCACGACTCATACCAGCAAGACAGAGACAAAAAGCTCAGCAACAACAAGCTGCAGGTGATGCTGCAGTTTAAATTCATTTAAAACTTTGACCTCCTCATCTCAAAATACCTTTTTCTGTTGACATGGTTGCTTGATGTGAGTGATGTTGGAGTATTTAGACCTTACGTAAATGTATCAATATAACACTGTGAAAATACACCACTACAAGTAAAAATCCTTTATTATCCGTAAAATGTACTCAAGATACTTAAAGTATTTATTGTGCAGTAAAATGTTCCCTGTTAGTGTTTTACTTTATATCTGATGGTTCTGGGTGAATATTACTGCTGCATTAATGTGTATGTTGCATTTTCCTGCGGTAGATGTTTAGAGTTGTGCTCATTTTAACTCCTTTATATACTGTTGGGTAGTTCAAGCTACAGCAATGCATCATATTTTATAAGATCATCATATGTTTGTAGCGGCGCTGTGTTACATTTTTTAATAGTTTATTTAACTTAAGGAATAAAGGAATTTTCTCAACACATAAAGGAACACAGTGCATTATTTCTAAATTGTAATGGAGTAGAAGTCTAATGGTGCACAACAGAAATACCCCACTAAAGTTTCAAATTAGTACATAGGTACAGAACTTGAGTAAAAGTACTTAGCTACAGTCCTTGTCTCTTGGCAGAGGAGGAATCCAAAGTGTTTGAGGAGTCGGTCTCCGTCTCCCCTGAACTGAGCAGTTGGATCAAACTCAACGTTAACGACCTCAAGATCCGGATGACCGACCGCCGATGGGCTGCTGAGATGGTCAACGATTTCCAGGACAACCTGCTGAAATTCCTGAAGAGCAACACTGATCAGCCTTTCTTCCAGTCAGTTGACTTCCTCAACACCGGCAGCTACTTTGAGAAAGTTAAGGTGAGGTTGTGATTAAAACTCACAATTTCTGATGGCAACAACACAGCCGCAGATACTACTACAAACACTGGTGGACTCGTGGGAGGGGGGGTACTTGTTCAGGGGTAATTCTGCAGTTGCCAGGGGTTACAAGGAAAGATTGCAGAGTAGCTCAACTAATTTGAAAAAAATAGAAACTATGATTTGATTAAACAAATATATCTACATATTATTTATGTAGATACATATATGTATTATTTATGTAGATACATTTATTAACTGTAACACCTGAACACTACATGTTGTCAAAAACTAGTTAGTAAGCGGGCATAGGAGTTTGCGCAGGTAGCTCAAAGTAATGAATACTATAAATAAATAGCTAAAAGAAATAACTAAACAGTTCAAATTATTACCCTAAGTAATGGATAAATAGTACTATAAATACTCTGAGTATTAGTTGTGTGATTGTCGACCAAACTAACCTAATTATTGATAGCTCCATTGTATGAAAAAATTAAGAATATCCACTTTATATATAATAAATTGTGTTATCCCTTTGGAACACAGATTGGGAATTGATGAAGGAGTGCTTGAGTTCATATGACCGGACTGTGTGGTTCCCTCAGACCAAAAAGGTTGGGGAACGGGTGCCCTTCCAGTGGAGAAAATGGGTTATTTATATAAGTCATTAAAATTAGCCCTACTAAAAGTGTAACACATTATTGCTTATGCTTATGCTTATATTAAATCAGTGTTGCATGATGGTTTGCCAGTAGAGAGAAGAGAGAAAGTAAACAGACATTTCAAGTGTATGGAAGACCAACAAGCACCACCACTGTCTCTGTGTTGCGTTGACTCTCAGATCCACAACCCCGATGAGTTTGACATGATGCTGAAGCTTAAGGTTCCCACACGCGTCGACATGATCAACCTCGACGGCGGCCTCTTCTACCGGATTGATCTTGTCCATTCCACTCGGGGCCCCATACAAGCCTTTCTTCTGGAGAATAAACGCACAATCTCATCGAGTAAGCTCCTGAGTGAGATGTATCGTCTGGTCCGCAAGTTCCTCAAGACCTACAAAGGTTTGATCATCATCTTTTATTCCTCATCTGTTGTTGTTTTTGTAACAATCATTAGCCCTCTACTTTGTGTTGGAGTTGGAATTATCAGGACTTGTTTTCTACTCTTCTTTTTGTATTTTGTTGACCTCCTTTTCACTTTGAGAACCTGAATAACTGTCTATATTTACTGTATGTATCCATGCTTCCAGTGCCTGATGCGAGCTGTCGCTGGGAGGTGAACAGGAAGCAAATTTACTCGCCAGCTGTGACTTTGTCTCTGCGCAGGCTGGAAAACAACAGTGATGAGTGTCTCTCCGTGGACCTGGTTCCTGCTCTGGAAGTAATCATTTTATTTGCTTTCTGAGGAGTAGTGTAAATCCAGAGATTTAAAATCATCCATGGTTCTCTGATTACAGACACTAAAGAAAGATACTTTTCTTAATATGATTTAGGAGATTAGAAGAAAGAAAAGAAAAAATGCAATAATATATATTTTACATATAAAATAGAATACACACATCTGTAGCTACTCTTTACTGTGTTAACATGATGTTAACAGTAACTAAGGATGCATATATTTCAGTATCTTAAAGGTTTTAAGAAGATTACATTCATGGGATTTATTTGCATCTTAATTTATTATTATTTATTCCCAATACTCTCAGTCACTGTAAGGTATCAAGGTAAAAGTACTGGAACTATGTACATTTACTAACGTGTTGGTGTATAAGGCTCCAGTGATTCCTTCCCTTGTATGAGTAAAAGAAACAAATTATGCAAAGTACTTTGTAGAAACAAACATTTTAAAACGTAGAGTAAAAGGTATAATATTTGCTTCTGAAATGCAGTGGAGTAGAAGTTTAAAGTAACATGAAATCAAAACACTGAAGTAAAGTGAACAAGTATTTCAAAATTGTACTTAAGTTCATAAATAAATGAATTACTACTGGATAATAATTGTTTACTTCTAAAATACTTAGCTAACTTTACTTTAATACTCTAGTTTTTGTTTCATAAAAAGCTGATAGTTTTACCTCTCATACTAGCATTGTAAGTCCTAATTGTAAAGGCAGTAGTACGGGGTACTATGTACTAATGTAATGGCAGAGGTAGTAGTTCAGGCAGTAATAGTGACTAGAGTACTATTGACCTTAATGTAACACTTGTTCCCGTCTCACAGTGCTCTCAGGGCTGGCCGCAACCTGTGCATAACGGTCTGGATGTGGACAAATGGCTCGGAAAGAAGATTCACCAAGAAATCAAAAGTGGACCGTGTTACTTCATACCAAAGAGGCTCAAAGGACGAAACCTCGAGGACGCCAAAGGTGAGAAAAACGTTGATCTGTCTGCTGTTGTGTGTGAAGAGCACTGACTGTGACAAAATAAAGAAGTCAGTTATTTATTGATGATGTTGTTTTTCGCTGTCTTTCATAGAAAGTTGGAGGATTTCTTTCTCTAACGTTGAGAAGGAAATCATCAGGAGCCATGGCAACAAAAAAACCTGCTGCGAAGCCAAAGACACCAAATGCTGCCGGTGAGACTCTGCACTGTTTATTTTCACTTCCTCCCCCTCATCGTCTCTGTAGGAGCCGTGCAGCCTCCCGCAGAACAGTGTGGAATCAGTTGAAGGGTAACATGTTAATAAAAGTGCTTTAAAAAGGCAACTGATTGCATGTTTAGTAATTATAGCATTTTCTGTACCACTTTCTAATGAGACACGTTTTTGTAAAGGGTTTCTTAGTTTTAATTAATGATTTGATTAGTTAAGAAATCCTTTACAAATGCTTTATGGATCAGAATAATAAGAACAGCGTTTAGGTTGCCAGGTTGTGATAAATCTCTTTGACTGGTCTTCCATTTGACCAGAAAAAGGCTGCAAACAATCCATTTATTAACAGATAAACAGTTGACAAATTACTTCTCGTGGCCCTTTTACAATGAATGATTTCATTCTCTCTCTGGTAGTAAACAGTGCTTGATGCTCCTCAAGTCTTTGATTGAGGGCCTGAAACAACGTTTCCCCAAAGAACTGGAACCCCTCTGCTCGTACCACGGGAAGACCGCCTTCTTCCATACCCTGTCCATTAGGTAATTATTATTAAAATATTGTCATTGTGATGGTAATATAACAATAGCACCAGTAGATGTTGTAGAAGTCTTGTAAGTAGCGGTACAGATGTGTGGATCTTGTTGTAGCAGTAACGGTTTCAATAAAAGTTGTGCATCACTGTTAAGTGAATATTATTGGATGTTTGTGCATTTACGGCATCTATTATCTATATTTTTCCTATCTATATATTTTTTCTGTAGTACAGGTTGTAAAAGCTACTAATACATATCTGTCAGCATTATTATTTCTGTGACGTCTTCTTCCCCCCGTCAGGTTTGACGACTCCATGTGGGCTTGCCAGCAGCTCCCCGAATGCTTCCTCCTCCTCCTCAGTGCTCTGCAGTCCCACGCTCGCACAGGCCTCCTCCCTCACTTCTTCGTTCCTGACTGCAACCTCTTCTCCACAGATGTCTTCCCCCAAAAAGCGCTGGCTTTCCTCACCAATGCCTTGGAGGAGCAGAGGAGGGAAGGGCTGCCGCTGCTGAAGCCTCCAGCTCCTCTCCCACTTCTCAGACTAAGGAGTCCTTCAAGAGACGACACCTTTGAGATATCCAGCAATCAGTCGTCTAGTCGGACTGCAGTTCGCTCTCTGGACACTACATTTGTACAAATACTGGTCCTGGTGTTAGCTGTAGCTGTAGTTGTAGTTGTGTCCTATTTTGTATATAAGTGATTGGAAATTAGAATACACACTAAATATATGAAACATTATATACGCTCCCTCTTTTTATGGAGTGTATAAATCAAGTGAAGACAAGGTACTAAAGGGCAGTATTTCTTATTGATTTGAATTACATTTTCCATGGTGATAAAAGCTTTACCTTTAATAGTATAGTAGTGTATATATATATATATATATATATATATATATATATATATATATATATATATATATATATATATATATATATATATATATATGTATATACTGTATATACAGTACATATAAGGATAATAAGTATCCTCATGTTCATCATGTGTTAAAATGAGCCATTAATCTTGCAGTTATTTTTTAAAAGACAAAACCTCAGTAACATATCCATGTTTTGTAACACATTTTGTTTATTTCAGTTGAGACTACAAGTCCTTTATTTACAAATTTCCTCTATGAATTAAAATTATTTTGTTTATTTGGTAACTTTTTAAAAACAAAAATTGGTATTTCAGTGCACTGTCAATGAAATATAGTGTGTTAAATGCCTGTGGCAAAAGCATAAACAATGAAAAACAATAAATAAAGCAACAACTCATGATTGTTTTGTTAATTATTGTGATTGTTAATTTCTCAATCAAAAGTGTCAGACCCAAGCTGACATTTTTCTAGTTTTGTCCAACCAAATGTCAGAACCAAGAACAATATTTAATTCACAATAATTATATTAAATAGTAGCAAATCTTGAATCTTGAAAATTATTTGATTGTTCAAACTTGTTGCTGATTAATTTCATATTGCTAATTATTAATCAACTATTAAAAAAACTCTAATATTACATTTATGATTACTGTCAAAGCTGCGTAATTCCTGCAGACAATTTACAAATGTGGTTGTTTTAACTAATATTTTGCTTTTTAGTGCCGTGAACCGGAACCCTCGTGTTTCTACGCGTTTCTCCCCGAGTTCATTTGCGGCGAACACTTTGCTATAAATGTCCCTCGCCGGAAACGTTACGTCCTCTTCTAGTGATCTAACATGGCGGTGAGTACTGTGTCAAATCATACGATGGCGATCAAATGTGAAGTTGTTGTTGAAATCCACAATCATCGGAGCTGTGGGCTCATCCTAACTGCCGCTTGACCTGCAGAGACCTAAACTACATCATGCATTATTAAACTAAAGTCTTATTTCTTTAACAAATGTGACAGAAGACCGTAAAACTAAAGACCGAGTGATGCTAATATACTAAAGTTAGCTACTGGCATAAACGGTCCCCTCGTACAGTTATTAAGTAATTACAAGCGACGTTACAGTTATATGTTGATGACACTGCGCTTACACAGCAGACGTGTTGATCTTTATATGATATTGTTTGTGTAGAGAAGCTGTTTATTTTCCGGACTCGTATGTGGTCTGGCTATGCTAACAGTAGCCAGTAGCATTGGGGATGTGTCCGGACATGTTCTCCGGCCGGCATGTGTTGGTCGGAGACGGTTGAGTTTGATGTCAGACAGAAGAGCAGCGTCAGGGCTCGTGGGTTTAGAGAAATTAAAAACACTGGTCAACAACTGAAGCTCGGGTGAAGCTGTTGACACGTTGGTTTATTAAGCTAACCTGTCAGCAGGCTAGCGCTAGTAGGTAAACTCAACATGGCAGCAGCGGTGGACAAGGTGCCACAACTTCTTCGTAGTCAGGTGTTCCTGAGTTGTTCTGTTTTTATCACATTGTGGTGTGAGTCTTAACCTTTACTTTATTTTGTGTCGTCCAGGACCAGGGTGAGAAGAAGGAGAACCCCATGAGAGAGCTTCGCATTCGCAAGCTCTGCCTGAACATCTGCGTCGGTGAGAGCGGAGACAGACTGACCCGGGCTGCTAAGGTGCTGGAGCAGCTCACAGGACAGACCCCCGTGTTCTCCAAGGGTGAGTGAGTGTGTGGGGGTGTGTGTGTGTGTGTGTGAAGGAAAGCCTATAGAGGATAGGAACTTAAGCTGTTGAGGTGTGGACATAAGCAGTTGTAGAGTTTCCACGATGAAAAAGCCAAATTATTCATATTTCTAAAGGCGCTAAACGTGAGACTAGCAGCTGACAGTCCAGGTAAATCCCGGCTGAAGAGTGGAAGTGATTATATGAAGTTGGGTTAACGTAAAGGGTTTGAGATGTCACTGTACTCCATCCATATCTTCTGTTTAATGTTTTTCGTTTTTCTTTTTCGCAGCCCGCTACACTGTGCGATCCTTCGGTATCCGTAGAAATGAAAAGATTGCTGTCCACTGTACCGTCCGTGGTGCTAAAGCAGAGGAAATCCTGGAAAAAGGACTCAAGGTGAGAAAGTCCATGTTGCTTATTCTAAATTTCTTTCTACTTCAGTTGTTATCAACCTCTTGATTTTTGGCTTGGGTCTCTTTAAAATAAAAAAATAACCGCGATAGAGTAGTGTGCCCCTTTTCAGATTGTTGTGAATAGTTGGAGCTATTCAGTATTTCAAAGGGAATCAGATATATCCGATAAAATAAAAGCTAAAGCTGATTTGTCTATTCAATTTAATTACAATTATTAAAATTCAAACAACAGTTTTGGACTAAGTTAATATACCCATGTAAAAAAATATAGATTTTTGCCTCATACTCTGGCCTGCTAGTACAATTGACACGGGCTTTAGTTTTGTCGTCAACTTTTTCAAAAGCAGAGAAACTAAAAAGCAATGTCTGACAACTTTCATTGGACCTCTTTGTCAGCCACTACGGTTGGATGATAATTTAATTTGGAGATGTGTTGCAATCTTATAAACATAATTACTTCCTGTTCCCAGGTGCGTGAGTACGAGTTGAGAAAGAACAACTTCTCTGATACCGGAAACTTCGGTTTTGGTATCCAGGAGCACATCGATCTGGGTATCAAGTACGACCCCAGCATCGGCATCTACGGACTGGACTTTTACGTGGTGAGTTTCAAACATAATACCCTTATTATGCTGGAGATGGGTTTCAGAATGTGGTGCGAGCATCTGAAGCCATTTATTATATAAAGAATCCTATCTTTAACAGCAGAGTTGGACAGGTCTTTTTTTTTTTTTTTTTAAGTAATAATTGTGGCTGAATATTTGTCACATTAAATTAAATGGCTGTAATTGTCTTGGAAGTAAACTAACTGAACGTCTGTCATATGTTTTGGTGGCACAATTAAAACTGAGGGTTTTGTAATAACCTTTTTTTTTATATATATATTTTTGTACCAAGTGTGACATGATTTGAGGTTCAGGGTTGCAGTGAAAACAAAACTCCTTGGCTGTCTTGACTTATCACAGCGAGATACGCAATTAGGCACACACACAGAGGCGAGGGACAGAATGCCACCCTCGTCCTGTCTCTTTATCAAAAAGCCGATAGGATTGCTTTGTGACTGGTGCATAGAAAATATGCGTCCAGTATGAATGGCAAGGCGCGTATCTACGCTATGCCGACTAAACACAACTAGACTGACTCTCGTGACTGTAAAAGCATAATTAGGACGGAAATACCACTTTAGATTCACTGTATTTTTGTTTTTCGGTCAAATGGCCTTTTGAGTGGGAGTGCTAGGGTCACTACTATGATCAAATCAAAATCACTATTTTTAAAACACGAACAAGGCTCGAGACTTTACTCCAAGTAGCACCAGGGGCTCTACACATTAACTCGTGCATTGAGAACATTGTGTACGGAGTTTACTAAAAGGTTTTGAACGACTCACTTTAGCTGCTGTTGTAGTCGCTGCCGTCTCGCCAGTCAGTGTCGATCTCCGAATGCAACGTAACGGGGAGGAGAGTACAGATAGAAAGCTCATAAGGTTAGTTCCATATTAATGTGCAGACAATTAATTTTGTTAATGGAAAACAATATTGACCTTGTAGTTGAAAAAGGAGCGTCCATAAGTGACATTTCCTCCTATGACGTTAACATTCAGAGATTGAACTTTTTGACTGATAAAGATGGCGGCTAGCGTAAACGGCTGAAGTGAGTCTTTAAACTCTTTTGTAAAGAGCCCTTGGTGACACTTTGAGCAGTCTCATGTTGTCTTGGGCTTTAGTGTTTTAAAAATAGTGATTTTGGCCCTAGCACTCACATTTAAACGGCCATTTGACCGAAAAATGAAAATACGGTAAATCTTAAAAGGGAGGCTTCAGTCCAAATTATGTTTTTTAAACAAAAGTTTGACTCGGGTACATTAACAAAAAGACCCTAAGTTGCATTTTGGCGAGTTACGCTTAAGCATCCAGTGTGTTTTTGCTGTCATACTATATAAGCAATCATATAAAATAGGTTTGGCTAGTTACTATTTCCTCAGGTGGTTAACTGAAAGTTACTTTGTATGTCTGACTGTCGAATATCAAACGTGTGTAAAATAAGCAAAATTTCAAGTAGTGCTGAAACGATGCGCTGGTACATGGATATTTGATTAAATGTTAAGCAAGTGATATTTCAAATTTATCAAGTGAAGATTTTTAAACGCAGCTTCTCAGATGAAAAGATACAAGTTTGTGACTGTAAATGTTTGACATTTGGGTTGTAGAAAATAAACACTGGATGACTTTTACTGAATCCCAGAATTTTCAAACATATTTACTTTTTTAAAATTTATTTATTTATTTAAACCATCTTTTCTGACCAGCTGTGTCTCTTCCTTTGGTGTTAAGGTTCTGGGCAGACCCGGCTTCAGCATCGCCGACAAGAAGCGGAAAAGAGGCCGCATCGGTTTCAGGCACCGCATCCGCAAAGAGGAGGCCATGCGCTGGTTCCAGCAGAAAGTGAGTGTTGTCCGTGATTCCCATCCGAGACTAAAGTTCCAGGTTTTCATTTAAAAGTGAAAATTACCTTAAATTATTCCTCAAATAATTACTGTGAAGAATCCCTGATATAGTTTTTGTATTTACATTGTTACTTGTTTATGATGGGAGATTTGGTTGCTTGAAACTCATAAAATTGGAGTTTTGTAATATTTTTTTCCCCCGTTGGTTATCTCGTGGCACCCTGCATGTTACATTTTATTTGTTTACTGCAGATTAAATTCTAATATTTATTTCTTTAATCTTCAGTATGACGGCATCATCCTCCCCGGCAAGTAAAGGACCACCTTTTGATGTTTGTAACAAATAAAATCAGAAAAAAACAACTCTTGTCTTGTTTCTCTGGTATTTCTAGTGCTTCAGATTGTTAAACATGGCTTCTTATTCGAGTGTTGTACCTCCAGTTTGTTATCAAGAAATTATGTGTGCAGTTGTGTAATCCCTTAACTGCCGAGGACTGAGTGAATTAATTTTTTTTTTTTTACAAATGAGATTACTTTGACTCTTGAAATATTTTTTTTCTTTCAATTATAAATTACTGTGCAAAAGTCTTAAGCAGGTGTGTGTGGTGGGGGAGGGGGGAATGCTGTAAACTAAGAATGAAGAGTTGCAACCAAAAAGACAGAAACGAGGCCAAAGGTGCTAAAACCTAGTCGGCGGTGTGGCCGTTTGGCTGCAACTCTTCCATGAAGACTCCAGACAGATGTTTTTGATCTGCTGCAAGTTTTCTTGGCCAACCACTGCGATCGTCTACGATCCTCAACGTTGTCTGACTTTTTTCACAAGTGTACCAAGAATTGATGCTGGTTAGAAGGCAAAGGGTACTAACACCAAATGTTGTAATTTAGATAATTCTTTTGTTTAATCCCTTTGTGTTTTTGCAACTTTGTAAAACAACATTTTTGAAAGTATTCTTAGTTTATAGCATTTTTTTCACACCTGCCTACATCTTTTGCGGTTGTGTGTATGATGAACTTTCCATTAGCGCTCAGTAAAAGAATCTTACTTTTAAAGATCAAGGTCCTGTTGAGGGAATGCTGCTTACACTTAATTGCATCAGTAGTGAAGGGCCATGAGTACTATATATTCTGATACTTTCAACTTCCTAAACATGGTTAATGTAAACATTAAGTCATTTTTACATTCTATTCATTCTTGTACTTGAGTCCAGGTATTTAAGTCCTTCCATTATTTAAAGTCTCTTTCAATCCTGCTTCATGTCACTTAAAGTAATGATTCAATGCTCAGTTTTATCTTAACCTGACTTGGCATGATGTGTTTCTAGCTGCACACAAGCAGAGCCACTTTATACTTTAAAGGTGGTCGGACTACATTTCCCAAGAGGCCAGTCTGTTTGTATAGCTAAAAATAAGACAGGAAATCGGCATGTTTTGGTCACATTGGCTTTATTCAGTGAAAACAACCAGCACAGAGCTCGTCCACTAACAAATACAGAGGGATTCATCCAATCAAATGAGCCAGATTAACCTGATTGCATCTACTGATAAAAATATCAATAACTCAATATACAGTTGCAGCTTTTAAGCCGATATTTCCACCTGCTGGAGTCTCACTGGTGCTTCAGTTGGTTTGTCTTAGTTTCAGTAAGAATTAGACGTCTGAGGACGGCAAATACACAAACGTGGGTGAGCTTTGGGTGGATATTTTTTAAAGACATCTATATTTTGCAGATTTTTATGCGTTCTTTTAAGATGTTTAATAATTATAAAAAATATTTTTTCAATCTTTTTGGTTTCTTACAATTCAAAAATCTCACCTGTGTTGAGTTCACCTTGTTCACTCAATCCTTTTACTCTATTGCACTTAAAAAATATATTTTTGCTAAATCTATGTATTGTTTTAAATACTTTTGTCACAATTGAGCAACACTGACAGATATCCATTAAATAAATGAGGTTAGTTTATTATTATTTATTATTGCTGACCTGCTTTGATCCTCTAAAACTAAATAACTAAACGTTGCTGGTGAGAAATATTGATTTTGTACTTTTTGTCAGATTTGACTAATTTTCCTATTCCGGCCAAACACTCGTGTCAATCAATCGTCTGCCGGATGCAAACAACACACACACACACATTTATTTTCACAGTTAATTAACACGCACACACATTCACATTTATTTTCACAGTTAAATAACACACACCCACACACACAGCTTAGATACATAGTACACAAACTGCCAGGGGATTCACAGTGAGGTTTTTTCAACCCGCTCAAACGCAGACAGCCACTGTTCCCTTCTTTCCATCATCCTCCTCCACCCATCACCTCTCTACCTCCACCTGCTCCACTCTACAATTCGTCCTTTATTTACCTTGTCTTCTCAGTTTCCATAAATGCTAAACTTTCTGAGACCACTTTGGATCATGCAAGCTCGTGTCTTTTCTTGCACAACCTGGGCATTCAATTATAAAAATGTAAGTCTTTTTATAAACCCTTAAATAACCTGGACCAATGCTACATCGAAATTGTGTAAATCTATGGAAAATATGCAAAATTGTTGTCAAATCAAATTCTCCATTATCATTATATATATATAGATAGATAGATATATAGATATTTATATATATATTTTTAAATATATTTTACTTAATGTTCTAAAGAAAATAAATCTTTCTTCTGTTTGCCATGTTTTCTATGGTAGGCCTACTGTTTTATAGTTTGTTGTATTTTTTGTTTGTTTTTGTTGCTTTTATCCACATTTTTTGTGTAATTAATTACAGACTGAAATACATTTCTGTAAGTAGGTGAATGTGTCCGCATACACTAGATATAACATACTCTCCATGTATATAGGCCTATAGGGATGAAAGAGCAGACATGATCCAGATGTTGTCCAGCGGTTCAAACAGCGGTATCAAGCCCTCCTCTTCTAGTCTCTCCCATGCATGCTTCTCTATGCTGTGATGGTTTGGGAAGGACCCATGCTGCTCTCTCTGCTCCGGTTCTTCCCGGTCTGCGTCTGTTCTTCGTGGGCTGGGGTGTTGCGGTGCTGCTGGCGGCGTGGTGTGTGACGGGGCGGCAGGGTCAGGGTGCAGCAGGACACTCCCACAGTGGGCTCGGGCAGGTCCTCGGCCATGGACCAGCTGTCTGTGGCCGGGTCGTACTTCTGGACGGCCGCCTTGTAGCGCTTCTCTGCCTCATTCCAGCCTCCCAGCAGGTACAGCTTGTCGGCCAGTGGGGACAGACCAGCGGTGCTCACACCGAGAAGGAGAGGGGCGGCCCGGTTCCAGGCACCACTCTCCGGGAGAAGACCTCCACAGAGAGCACATCCACCCGCTCACCGCTGGGCCCCAGCTGGCTTCCTCCCACCACATACACCTTCCCTCCAACGGCGGCGGAGCAGTGCCAGCCACGTGGTGTCTCCATGGAGGCCTTCTCGCTCCATGTGTCGGTGTCCACGTTATAGCATGCCACAGAGCGGGAGTAGGCGCAGTTGATGTACCCGCCAGTCACCAGGATGTCTCCGGAGGGCAGGGTGGCGCTGGAGTGGCAGCAGCGAGGCACATCCATGGGGGCACGCATCTGCCAGGTGTTGGAGGAGGGCAGGTAGCTCTCGGTGGTGGCCAGCAGACCCTCGACATTGCGGCCGCCGATGGCGAACAGGCGACCCCCGCTGGCTGTCAGAGAGAAGTGGGTGCGGCGCTGACGCATGCTGGCCAGGTGGAGCCAGGTGTTGAAGCGAGGATCATATCTGGTGGAGGAAAAGTGCACACGGTCAAGTTGATGTTTAGAGGGTCTCCGACTCCAAGAGGAAGCAAAATGACTCAAATCGATTATCAAAATAGTTAGACAACTAATCAGTTAATCTTTACAGCTCTACAAATAATGTGAGTAGGCCTACATGGTGCATGTTTCTAAATAAAGGTGTGTTTAATCAGATTACCAATCTTCAAATTTGGGACTATGTAGGCTATAATGCAGAGAGGGAAAGTAAGTAATAGTGGCCTCCTAATTACTCCATTAATGAGTTTGGGTCTGCTCATACAGTGTTTTCTATGTTTATTACAGACTATGCCAGCCCCCTCCTACCTGCTGAGGGTGCTGACGGCGTGCTTGGCCTGGTTGCGGGCGTCGTTCTGGTCCTCTCCTCCAGCCACGTACAGGAAGCCGTCCATCACAGCAACACACTGGTTGAAGCTCTTTGCCGGCAGCTGGGTGAGGTGACGCCAGGTGGCTCCTCCTTCACGAGGGTCTCTCCACAGCACCTGTACACAGAGGGCAAAGGTCAGTGAGCGATGATGTTCTCGTGTTTCTTTTAAAGCGCTGAATAATAGAGACAGAGAACCCAAAGCACTGACCTCGCGGCTGAGAGCTCTCTCGGTGAGGATGGTCGACCCCCGATGGTGAGCAGAGTCTGCTGACTGGCACGGACCTGTGTACGTCTGGACTGCAGGGTGTTCTGCTGGTAGGGCAGCAGGTGGTAGTTCATGGCGTCCACCAGCAGGCGGTGACAGTGAGGGTCCATCATCATGCGGGGCACCGGCTGGATCTGGCTCACTAGCTCGCTGGCCGGGATCGTCTCAAAGCGGATGTGAGACAGCAACTCTGTGGCGTGGACCTGACGACAGGCGTCAAAGTCAAGCCACCTCATGGCCAGCTGGAGGGAGAGACGTTTACAGTGAACATACAGTATATATTACTGACCTATATGTCATGTGCTATACAATATAATTATCTTTATAGAGCACCTTTCAAAACACAAGTTACAAAAATGGCCTCATACTGTACGTTGCTGCAAAACAGACTAAAGGGTATCAAACAAGTTAAAAAATGACAAATAATACATAAATAAATAATATAGTTAGGTAAAGTAGGAAATGTTGCTTGGGAAAAATAGGAAATAGATAAATAATTAAGTATGTGGCAAGACCCCAGATAATGTTAAAAACTAAGGAGTCTGACATCGGTTAGTGAAGTCTGTGTCTTAATTTATTTCATCAACTAATTGGTGAGAAAATAAGTTTTTTTACAAATTGACTGGAGGTTGAAGGAAAATTATGATGCTTTATATTTATTTTAATTATTCAAAAAATACGAATTCAGCAAAGTTTTGTATATTGTCTGATAACATTTAAATGCCCTATGCTTGTTGTAAGACTTTCACACAAGGCAGCAAACATAATAAAATCAATTAAATCTAATCATATGGATTTGGTTTTTATAAAATTTTATATAACTAGAAGAAATCAAGATAAAAGTCACATTCATTGCCGTCAGACTTACATTTGTTCCATTTTATAAATACAACGATAACCTCTTCTCTCAGCTGTCTGTCTATTTAGGGCTGTATTGGAGTTGTATATTAATAAACGAGCTCTCGTCTTGCATACAGTGAGTTATACTTGGTGGTTTCTGCTCCCAGTCAGACTGCACTTGACTTGCTTCGCTTCATTGATCTGTGGTATGCTATGAGCAGCTGGTCTGGGGTCTGTTTTTAGGTTTGTATGAAAATAGCAGGAAGGCCCAGAGGATCGACGAGTTAAAGCAGTTGGCGAGTTAAAGCGCTTCCTAGAAGACCTTTCATTCTCCTTAGTTAGGAAATCAAAGCGGATGTTGACACTTGACAGCATATTCTATTTCAACCTAAATTTTCAGTTACACATTTTTTTAACCTCTGACCTTCAAAGCCTAAGTTTGACGTCTCACCTGGAAGGCGGTGACCTCTGAAGGCAACAGCAGCGAGTCGTCCTGCAGGAAGGCGGAGATCTGCTCCAGGGTCAGCTGGTTGAACAGCGGCGTGTCGGCGAACTGCACAAAGTTCTCCAGGACGAAGCGTCGCGCGGCATCACACACCGGCTTCAGGCCGTAGGCAGCGGCGATGTTCCAGATGTAGACGCAGGTCTGCACGTTGAGCTCGGCCAACAGGAAGTCCATGCACATCTTGAGGAGCTGAGAGATCTGCAGGGTGGCGGCGGCAGAGACGGTGCAGCCGATGGTGTAGAGGGACATGTGGACGCGACCCAGGTAGGCGAATGTGATGACATTAGCGAGGCCTGCAGACAGAGCGAGACAGACTTCATTTAAAACTGGATATTTTATCAGGAAGTAGAAACAAATCTAAATAATTTAAACCTGATTTATTTCCTTCGAGCAGCTTAAAGCATCATTAAGGGTTTATGATGCATATGCACATTTTGTCTGCAACTCATGTTTTTTTTAATCCAAATTATCAATTAATCTGGCAATTAGTTTCCTAATTGATTGATCATTTGTCCTAAGTCCCAGTGGACACTTTGCCTCAAGAAATACTCATATATATTGAGTTTACTAGTTAAAAAAAGGGTGGGTTTACATAATTTTATCATATTTTAAAACACAGTGATTACAATCAACTTATTGACTTTTCCCCCTGTTATGCTAATTTCCTGAAAATTAAGCAGAATATATTTGGCATCTCAATCTTGACTAGAAGGTAAAATAAAGTCCTGGAGGTTTAAACTACGTTTGGCTACGTACCATATATTTATCAATGGACATACCAGATAAATAAATCACATTCATATATAACTTTAGCTTAACATGAAGTAAAGTAGAAGTACCTAGAGGTGAGAGGGAGGGAAGCTCCAGGCGTTTCATGCCCGGGTCTTTAGCCAAAATCTCTCTGAAGTACTGACTGACGGAGGAGATGACAAGCTTGTGGACGTCGAAGGCCTTCGTCTTACAGGCCAACTCCAGATCAGTGAGGAACCTGAGGAGGAGATCCGGAGGATGGATGATACTTATGATACGTGAGATACTCATGACACTTGTTATGATATAACAGTATATTGAAGTAGGAAAGTGCCAGTTATCATAAAATACAGTATAATTTGTGACAGTAGTATATGAGTTTTGTTTTGTATCATAATTGTATTGATATTGCAAATTGCATCTTAGCAGTATTGTATTGAAAATGTATCAATTTATATCATATATGTCCCAATCAGTGTCAGAACGTACTTCTCCTGCCGCATCTTGCTGAGCTCCTCCAGCAGGGCGTTGCCGTGCAGGGGCCGTGTCAGCTCGCTGCCCAGGCCGAGGCCTCTCTCTCCGGGCTTGATGACCGGCGGCGGCAGCGGCAGGTTGAGGCTGTTCAGCTGAGCGATGTCCAGCGCCGCCATCTGCTCGATCTTCTTCATCCCACCCTCCACTACCACCACACCGTCACCACGGCTCTCCACCTTCAGCTGGACTGGGACGGTCTCCATGACGACCTGAGGGGTGGTTTCCACAGCAGGCTTCTTCTGACGGGAGGCCTTCTTCTTGGGGGCCATTGTGTGAGTGTTGAGCTTGGTTTTTGTAGGTTTTACTTTATTTGACAAACAGGAAAACCTTTTCACTGGCTAAAAATCCAGCTGATCAACAAAATGAGATGAAAAATGTTTCCTTAGGTGTTTCTCTGAGGGAAGTGCGTTGACTGGTTTGGGATTTTGTTGGTGGTTTCGCTTAAACACAGCACACACCTAAAAAAAGTAAAAAATGCAAATTTAATTCTCCTTTGCAAAGTGAGGACAAAAACTGTTCAAACCCTTGGATTTATCATCATTTATAACATTGTGTGTAGAAACTCAGAAATGTTGCTTAATGAACCACACCAGTGTATACATTTAATCCATATTTTAAACCTATTTGGGATATTTTTAGGTGTTTATCTAACTTCCGCTGTTAGTTTTTATTTATTTCAGCAAAGTTTTATCATTGTTTTTGGTTTACGAGAAGCCGTATGTGACTACCTTTTTTTAGATATTTGAATGTTTTTCTACCGTTAGGCAGCCATCATTATGGATTAATTTAAGATAAGTATGAAAATCAACATTCGGAGAAATAACTGAGACACTGTGACAGTGATAAAAGAAAACATCACATCCCCAGTAACAGATCATGTAAAGTAATATTAAATGGTCTGCAATTTGATTTTTTTTCTGCACTGAAATGACATAAAACATTAAAGCTTTGGCCTATGTAATCAGTAATTTAGATTTATGTGCAAAAAAACATATTTATTCTAGTACATATTTATTTTAGTTCAAAAAAAACAAAGAATCACTTTCCACCTCTCTTAAAATCTTTTGTCATCTCTTCTTTGTCTGTCACAATGTGTCTTATTATTAAAGAGGAAGGTTGTTGAAACAGTGTGTTCCCAATAAACAACGGAAATATGCCGGGCAAATGTTTCCAGGCTCTAAATTACAGTTTCATGGTCACTGGAGGGCAGAACAGACCCACTGACAGATGCACATTTCTCTGCTAATCTCTGAACATCACACAACGCAACAACACAGACCGACACCTTATCTAAATCTGAGGATCACCTACAATCTCTGTGTCTCTGTGAGCCGGCAGCAGTGTGAATGACAGCTGCGAGTGTCCAGGTGTCATGTTTTGTGATTTACAGCCGCCATCCAGCATTCAATGTAACGGGGAATCTTAGTCATGATCGCAAACTGCAGCAGATCAGTGTAGAGAGGGAAGACTTTAACAAAGAGTGAAGGGGTCACATATAAGTGCTGATATGCAGAGTAAATGGTGTCTGAAATAAAGTAACAGCTGAAATGGTGTACCGAGTGTGGAGTTTCCTGATTATAACTAAGGGAATATACGGATAATATATCTCAATTTATGGAGTGTTTTCTTTGTATCCAATTGTGTTTTCTTGGTCTGGTTTTGTATCTGTTGCATGACGCTTGGTCTTTTGTCATTTGATTTGAAAAACGATAAAGAAAAGACTAAAAGCACACTGAGTCTGAGTCTCCACCGTGGGATTGCGAAAAGTTTGTTTTGTACTTGAACAATGCAACAAAACTCCTACCTGAGGCAAAACTGTACAGTGGTTTGAGTTGTATTTTTTTGTATAACTGGTCAGCAATAGTGTCCTAACTCTACCTTATACTATAAGAACTATACATTGATAATAGTTTTGTTTTTAAATTCGTTGTTGGGTCTCCCAATTATGACAATATAATGGTTTTATTTGTTGACAGGGGCAATACATCTCTAAATGTCGATCTTTTTTGTATAAAAAAAAGTCCAACTCCAATAACTTGTGGTTTACTAAGCTTCGGAAAGTTTGACGCAAGTCTTCCCCCACCACAGCAAGGCTATGTAAATCTTCCTAAACCGCACACTGCAACCACAAATGACAAATGTGGGATAATCTTAACTGTAAAATACTTTTTAACATTTAGATAAAATAGTAAGCTATTATGACAGTAGTTAAAGTAGAGAGTGTGGGACTCAAGCTAACACGCTAACTTAACATGGTGAAAATGGAACCTGCTTAGCATCGGCATGTTAGTACTGTCCATTGTGAGCGAGTTAGGGTTAGCATGCCGACATTAGCACATAGATCAAGTACAGCCTGACAATTATGCAAGCTTGGCTGTAAATGTGTTGTCTTGTTTATTATTTAACTAAAACTGGGCTTTTTATGTTAATTATTGTGCTTTTAAAGTTTCTTTAGCTTACAGCACCTGAAACAACTGTTTCACACCATTGTCTGGGACCTCTTAACTTTAATTAACATTAACAATGTTAAAACCACTATTGAATCTGACAACAAACATGTACACGTCTCTCTCCGTCCCCCCCCACCCCCTCCTCATTCCCTCTATGTCTGAACTTGGCTCTTTTTAAATAGCCTCTATTGGCTCGCGGGCCAACTGCCTCCACACATGGACAGACAGGGGGACGGAGACAGGATCGTACAGGACAGAGCAGCAGCTGTTGTCGGTGTCATGTGAAGAGGAAGGGCTTACTGTTACTGCCCACACAGGCTTCTTCAGCAGCATCCAGCAGCCAGGACACTGAGTAACCTCCTCACACCACAAATTAACCGAGAAGAAAAGTTTGACCAAATGTTTGACAACAGCCAAGAGTTTCTGTGAATGTGACCCTCAGTCTTATGATCACAGGGGCACAGAGCCATTAAAACATGAGGGGAGGTGAGAAATTGGACCTCTCCGTTGGAGGTTTAAGCCTCTCCATCAAGGCATAAACCTCCAAGTAAAGGTGCGCCTGCTCTAGCACTGAGCCAACCTGGCCACAAAACTCTTTATTTAAATGTAACTATCTTTTGTTGAAACTGCTTTTAATTCATAAACTAACACATAACAAGGGGCCCCAAATTTGTTGTGAACCCCTGGTTTTATGGGTTGTGTTTTATATGCTCATCATGTGTTTTTTAAGTAAAATCTCTAAAGTAACTATAGCTGTTATATGAATAGGAATACTCTAAAGTACAAGTGCCTCAAAAGTACAGTACTATGACTGTAGGCTACTTGAGGAAAACGTTGGAACTTTCCCCTACTGCAGATAACGTGAAATGTAAAATCAAGGTCTTGGCGACGTTTCAGACAAACTAACCACTTGTTCAGTGATTCTGTGGCATGAAAATAATCTCTGATCAGCCATCAGAAATATCTGGGACCAAGGTTAGAGCTGGGAGCAGCTGCTTTGTCATCCAACATACTGGGAGCCAGACCCCCCCAACCAACACCACAACCATCATGACATATATACTGTAACTAACAACAGCATCTCCTTTCAAAACAACAACAGCACCGTGGCCATATTGGCAACCACAGGAGAACAGACTACATTTCACATGCGTAATTTGGCAATGCATACAAACTGTGAACACTACAAAGATTACACGGTATTGTGTTTAAAGTTGATATGATAGAAATGTTTGCAAACAATTGCTTATTTCCACATCCAGGAGTTACGGAGCAACATTATCTTTCATTTAGAGGTTGTTTCTGTCCACCAGATGGATGTAAGTCCAATATTTACCCTCTTTATGCTCTGTTTTTGGTCTCCACCAACTCCTGAGAGAAATATCTGTCTCTTTTGCTGTTAAATGCTCCACTATGTTCAACAGCTAGTCTCTAATGGTGTTTTTCCATTACATGGTAAAAAACATCGCTGGCTAAACTTTTTAAAAATGGCGAATTTGTTCAAGACACCCCCTGTCTGTCGCTAGCGATGATGACGCAGTGATTACTGACGACTTTCTCCGACCAATCAGTAGTCTGCAAGTTTTCACTTCACCTTTTGGTATCGCCTCAGCTCGCTTGGAACCTCGACAAAGGTGATACTAAAAAAAAGTACCTGTTAGCAGGTACCAGGGACTTTTTTTCATAATGAAAAAAGATGAGTAGAGTTGAGACGAGCAGGTACTATGTAATGTAAAAACCGCCATTACTGTGTGTGTCTGTTGTTTGGTACTCAGCAGGTAGTGTAAAGTGGGTTTTTAGAGCTTTTCCATTAAAAACAGCTGCCTGCGGTGGGCAAAGATGACGCTATGATCAGTTAGAGTAAACCAAAACGGTAAAGGTTACTGTAAAACAGAAACAATGAGCTAAAAGGCGCTAAAACACATTGCAGAGTCGGGCGATAATTTTGTGATGATTTGTTAAAATATTCATTACAGCTACTTTAAGGTCCTTCAAAATGGCCACTGAATCAATTTTATTATATGAGCTTTATCAAAGGGTATATTTATCGGAGGGGTATATTTATCAGAGGGTATATTTATCAGAGGGTATATTTATCAGAGGGGTATATTAATCAAAGGGTATATTTATCAGAGGGGTATATTAACTCCAAGACCTATGGAGTGTTTCTGTTATTTTGCCCCTCACTAGTACCTGCTCATACACACTAAAAACACCACCCTGCGTGCCTCTTCACCACTTCTATCGCTCTGTGGCTGCTACTGAATTCCTTGTCTATCTCATGAGTGTATTTATAGGTGCTGACGCACACGAGTACTTTGTGTGAGTATTTTGTGTGTTTTACAACTAAGGACTGGAAAGAGAAGGACTGACACTCCCTTGCGGTGCAGCAGTATCCCAACGGCAACTGGCAACTACTTCACATTTCTTCCATTCAGCAGTTAAATATAAATATTCGTATATATTACTAGTTAAAACGATGATGTCATTAAACGTATCATTTGATATGTAGTTTCCAGTGGTGGAAAATGCAGTCGTACATTATATCTTACTTAAGTAAAAGTGGCAATACCACTGTGTAAATATACATTGTTCAAAGATTTGACTTAAGTAAAAATACAAAAGTATTATCAGTATAATGTACTTAAAGTATCAAGTACTCGTTGAGTACAATGTTCCTTTTCAGAGTGTTATAATATTGTATTTTATTTGAATATTATTTCTGAAGCATAAACACCCAAACAGCATTTTAATGTTCCAGCTGGTGGAGGTGGAGCTAATTTTAACTTCTTTCTATGTTGGAGAGTTGAATGTTTAATGCTTATCATACTGATTATATGTTTTGTTTGTAAAGTATTTAGAGTAACTAGTAGCTAATTAAAAAGTAGTCTACAATATTTCACTTTGAAATGTAATAAAGTAGTGTAAGTAAGTAAATGTACTTCTCTGTAAACAGACATCTTCACTTTAACTCACTTTATTGAAACTTTAGTTGAAATAAAAGTGTAAGTGGAGATTTTTACAAAAATCTGTTTCCTTTAAGTTACAAACTCTTCTAGACTCAACAAGCTGTGATGCAGTGAAATTCTACTGTATTTTTTTTTTTACCTCTTTCTCCCTGATGATTCCTGCTCTTCTTCCCTTCCTTTGCTTTCTCAGCTTCACTTCTTTGAGCTTTCTTTTACCGTCTTTCTTTTTTCTTTGTTGTTCTCTGACAGGTCCCTGCCTGCTTCGGCCGTCCGTCCTCCGTCAGTCTGTCAGAGTGCTGTGTGTGTTTGTGTGTTTGTATGTGTCAGAATGAAATCAGGGTCCCAACCAAAGCTGTAACGTATAATTCAACGCCCCCTTCCCCATAACCCTTAAAATTCAACCACGCCTCCCTGAGCTGACATCAGATCCTCTTCTTTCATTTCCCACCTCCATTTCCAAATACAGCCACTCCTCGTCGCCCTCCCCTCCAAAAATATCCCATAGAGGCCGTCTCTCCTCTCATCCGACCCCACCTCACCCCCCCTCATGACCTTTGTGGTTTCAGGTTTTAGATTTGGTTGTGTGTCTGCTTTCTTTGTTTGATTGTTAATCTCAGTCATTCCTCTTTCACACCAACAACACAGGAAAAACTCTCACCAAGTATCTGCATACACAGGGTTAAAACACGTTATCTAATATATACTTATATTAAAGGAGGTGCACAGGTTGCTAGAGTTACTATATGATTACTATAGTTACTTAAGCTACTAACTAGCAGTGATATAAGTAATTCAGATACTTTACTTGAGTATAAGTAACAATACCACAGTCTAGTGTATGTCATGCATTAAAAATGTTACTTTAATTACAAAGTATTAGCATCAAAATACACTTAAAATACCTAGAGTAAAAGAAGGCTTCTCTTGATGCAGAATGACACATGTCAGAATAAAGTGTTATTGGATTATAATTATTGGTGCATTAATGTCTTCAATACTATTTGATTTACTATGTATATAGCATACTGCTGGGTAGCTTATGTATTTCCCCCCACTGTATTCAAGTATACAGTACTTATCTAATTTCACCCCTGCTATTAGGTCTATAGTAATATTGCATGTATTTATATGAAAGAAGACACTGTGTTGCCAGGTTACATAGTAAATTATACTACATGCTAATTCAGCGTTTTTACTGACGTCAAACTAACAGGTGTTCCCTGCGTGCTCCGTCAGCTGTGGCCGTGACGTAATTCCGTCATTCAAGACCGTTCTCTTAATGTACCTAAGCTAGCTAGCTAGGTAGCTACAAACTTCAGGGTTTTTCCTATTCCTCTTAAAATGTAATTATGTATGTATTTATTGATGCTGTTTAATAACAAAATATTATCCGTTAAATTTTAAACGGCTATGAAACGCCTTTTCCTCGCTGTAGCGGTCACTACACAAGCGGAACCTCTCCGTTTTTTCCTCCCTTTCTCGGTTGAGTCAGAATGAAGTAGTTTCCGGGCGACACAGGGTACCAGCAGTAAACATGGCGGAGGAACTGCTGGAAACAGTGGATAGACTTCAGTCTCGGCTCCTGGAGAATCCGGAGCCCCGAAAGGTAACGACTGGACAGGTCGAGACGGACAGATTTGGTGTTTAGCACCGACTGTCTCCCTAAATGCGACGGGTTGACTCCGGTACCCGAAACGAAGCCGCGGCCACGGCAGTTCTCCGAAAGTCGCAACGGTTTTTTAAATGCTACGTTTGAGGGCTGCTCTCGGGCTTCGTCTTCTGGAAACCTTTTACCTTAAACAGCATTCAACTGCTTTTTTGGGTCGGAAATACAAATGATAGCCTAGTTGTAAATATAAACGATCGTTCTGAAACTATAGTAGTTTTCTGTAGTAGTCCTAGTTGATTCATATATAAATCGAGTAGTTCAGTGGCACAGAAGACAAATCATTCTGTGGCAACTTGTGACAAATGTAAAGTGAACATACGACACAGAATGAAAATCATGACAGCCCACTACTCACCATTATAAGGCAGAAATAAATTAATTGCATCATGTTGTTTATAGGCTACATCGATGTTGTTGTAGTTTATTGCATCACAAATGTCTATTGCAAGTTTATAGAGGTTGACATGACATGTAGGCTATAAGATACAATTATCTGTCTGTCAGATCAAAACTGACTACTTAACTCTAAATTATTTTAAAATGTTCATAAATAACATTTAAAATACATTCACCAACAGAAGTATAATACAAATGAGTCTTTACCATTAATATCCCATCATAATGACATAAATAATACTCCATGTGTGCTCACATTCCAGATTTTCCTTTTTTATCCTGTATTGAACAATACAACAACGAGGCAGCACAACTGTGGAACTACAGATCGTTGGGATATGTCTGAGTGGATAAATCATTTAAAAATATAATTAAGTATAGAGTACATGACATTAAAATAAAATATAATAAATATTAGACAGTTTGTTTGCAGTTGAATTTTATAAAAATGTAGGGCTTATTTGTTAATTTAGCTTTGTAATCTTTCACAGTTACGAGAATTTGTGTATATAAGTACATTTTCCAGTTTTACTCTTCTTTACCCATTCATATTTCCCTGCATGTTATATTTGTATTTGTATCCTTTTATTGGTCATCAATTCAGCTGGGAGTGACTAGAAGACAGTTTTTTCTATTTTGCAGAAGGAACATAGGCTACATTGCTTTCTAATTCACCAGATATGTGTGTCTCACTTTGGATAGTATTGCATACTGTAAAGGTTATTAGTAACTTAAACTTTTGAAGAATCCAAAACAATACTTTTTTTAATTGATGAATAGATTTGGACATGTATTGCTGACGTCAGAATTTCAGCATCTTCGACAGCCTGTGAAGGCATCATACGAAACGTCACGATAATTAAAGGGTTTTAACTAGTTACAACGTACTTCTTTACGCTGGCTTTTAGCTTATAATAACACCTGTCAGCTTGGTTTGTTACCGCCCATTACTCTACCTGTTAATAAAATAATAACATTAAATACACAATATAATTTATCTTTATAACGAAACTCGTGCCAGAGTAGCCGTTAGCCTTTTAGCTAACGTTAACTAAGGTGTGGAAAGTAATGACAGTTACACCGACTCCAGGCCTGTAATGTTAAATGATTTATAAATTTCACGTTACACAAAAGCTGCACATCAGTGCACTGGGATCTGCTCTTAAATAGTTAGATAATAAATCACAATGACTACGACTGATGACGATTACTATCTCCTTTGTTTACTTTCACTGCTCAGATATAGCCTCCCTAACAAAGCAGTCATGATCATAGACCTGTGTGATAATGGTAGGTTTGGTAAACAGGAGCTATACTCGAAGTCATTTTTACTTTTATTTTTTTATTAAATGGTGAAATCACAGCTAAAAGATTTTTACTACAGCCCGGCCCGGTTAGGCCACGTTATTATTCGGTCTCCATGACGCAGGGCTGCTAAATGCTGCTGTTTATAGTGTGAATCAGAGACAGCTGTTTAATTTAAATAGTAGGCTAATACTGTAACCACCAGGTAACGTTATCAAATAGGATATCTGTAGGTCACCAAGCTTTAAAAGACAATAATGACAACAAACATCTGAGAATATTTTCATGTACAGTAAATCATTCAGAAGGGAGTGATTGAACAATGATAGAAATCAAAACCTGTAAACAAACCGGTCGTGCATGCAAACAGATATATTATTTCAAATTAAGAAATGAATGAACAGTCATCGCGAACATTTGTTGTCAGTAATGGCATACACAGCTACAAGTAGACTGAGAATGACACCCCCATCCTATCTTTATTATGAAGATTATTATTTCTTTATTTATTCTAGGAACATCACTTCTTCTGCAATATAGGTATACATATGCAGATATAGAGAGATGTAAATCCTTTTCTTACTGCAGCTTTATATCACAATTTCTATGTATTGCATATTTTTGTAGTTGGTATTCAATATTTAAATATTGCAATACAAATAAATGAAATAACTTCAATAATATTACATTTGCAATACAATTTAAAGATACATTTTCTATTGACAGTAAAATAACCTTAACTAAAGGTGAACTTGCCTCTCATTCGTCAACCTCATCTCTGGCTCTAATTTGGCAGATAGTTTGCTCTATCGTCATGGAGATGGCTCAGTTGTTGCCAGGTCACCATTAGCAATGAACTTCCACCGTGTGATAACAGGTGGTCATCTATGACAACTGAGCCATCTCCATCTGCTGAGGAAGACCTTGAGATGAAGATGTAAACTCTGGAAAACTTATACTGTAAGATTAACATATAAGATTATTTTGTCAAACTACACTTGTTACTGTTTTATGGATGGAAGAGCAGACAAAAGTGACTGTTTTGGATGATTCAGTTAAATAAATATGTTTATCTATTAAATACCTTCCCATACCTTAACACATTAATGCCCATAATCATATAGAAAGGCAGTCTGGACTGCAAGCAGTCCTGCTAATAGATCTATAATATTACCTGCAGAGATATTAAAATGAATAGTTATGTTGGTATTAATCTCACAGTATATAATGTCACATTGTCCAACCCATAATAATCATAGACTGTATATGGTAATAATCAGCAAAATGGATATAATGACTCATTTACAGTCCATCACTGCTAAGTAAAATAGGTACTGTACTCTTTAGAAAGATTCTAGATTCACATTTCATTTAATTATTTTCAGTATTACTAAAGTAATAGTACCACATATTTAGCCACTGTGTAGATATCTGCTATAGTATTGAAACTGAAAGTGTGTCCACTTTAATACTAGAATCTTTCTCTAAATTATTTAAATGTTCTCTTGTTTTCCAGCTTCTAAAGACTTTTAAAAGACTGGGGGAACTTCCTATGACTGTGGACATACTAGTGGTAAGGATCCTCTTGATTTCTAAACTAGATTGTCAGCCAATTAGTCTTTTTCCTTCCCGTTCCACTTCCGGGATTGCTCCGGTGCTGCGAGAAGTTCGGCTGGATGCATGTTTTTTCCGTTTCCTTCCACTTTCTTTGTGTTGGAATTTTAAATCTGGTTGATTTATGTGGACTATTGTGGGGAAACTGTTCCAAGTTACAGCGACCTTCTGGACCTCCAGAGTCAGACAGACAGGACCACATAGGCAGTTTGGGAAGGAGCTCTTTAGCAAGGCATTTTCATAACTGATTAGTTAAAAAGCAGTATAAGAGTTGGACCTTTATGCAAACAAAAATGCTTTTTCGTTCTTGTCCTATGCGATTTATAGCAATTATTAGCACAGCCTTGACATGTTTCTGACCAATCAGATCACTGAAGCTGAAAAAGATATGGTAGAGATATGAGAGCTGGTAAAGAGAGTGATCAGTGTCCCATGTTTTCACTTTGTTTTGCTCTCTCTTCTTGTAGGAAACTGGAGTCGGGAAGACTGTGAATTCTTTTAGGAAACATCAGCTGGCTGGAGAGGTGGCAAAAAGCCTCGTAGCCAAATGGAAAAAACTTGTTCCACAGTCTGCAGACAGGTATGTTCTGCATTACTGTGCCTAGACGAGCAAACAGTAGTAAGGAGTGGAGAGCTCCATGCTTTAGCTCTCATGTCCCTGTTACTGCATGTCTCTGTCTCTGCAATGATCAATATGTTGAAAATGAACAATATAGATGCACCATCTACTTGATACTTATTGTAATCAACAGGGACCCTGTTTTTCCTCTCCCCCAGGCCTCTCGAACGACTAGTGGTCTTTTTTTAATAAAATAAACTCCAGTTTGGCCCACCTTAACTCTGAAGATGAGTCATATTGTGGCACATGTTTAGTAGAGTAATGCTGCTGAGACGATGTTTCAGGCGAGAGACATCAAAGTCTAGGGAGAAGTAATCTTGAAAGTTTGTTCCTGAGCAACTTTTCTTTCAGGTTCAGAAAAATAAGGTTAAACAGAACTTTATTTATCCCAAGGGAAATCGTTGTACAGCCTTTGCAGATCAACGTAAGAGAGAGTGCCGTAAAATATAAAATTTAATTAATTTTGATAAACGGACATCCAAAATATACACAATTACAAAAACATAAACAAGGTAAGTGCTAAGGGTCATATATAGCTGACAGTGAGTGCTGACTTAAACAAGACTCAAATTCAGCTTGCTAAATATAAATGAGAAATAAAAAGCTCCAACTTTTACGCACAAATAGAGCTCATAAGTATCAGCCCGCCCAGACATATTACTAATACATCACATGTGTTGAAGTACTGTAGTTGAGTGAAACAGTACTGCGACTGGTGCTTTTCACCACTGTGTATCTTTCTACCTCAGACCCACCAACAGCCACGACAAAGAGGCACCACGGTCGCACGCACACCCTCGAGGCCCAGAGGTAGGAGGAGGTGAAGGAGGCCAAAGACGCACCCGGGAGCCCTCCCCTGAGGAAGAGCCCTCCTTCATGGATGAGGAGGAGGAGGAAGAGGAGGAGAAAGGCTATCACACAAACTACTCCCCCTCACCTCCTCAACACAAGCAGTACAGCCCTCCACAGCGAGGAGGCTACCAGTCGGACGAGTACGAGAGCCCTGAGCCTGACCTGGAACCTGAACCTGAGCCTGAGCCTGAGCCCAGTCCTCCTCGCAAAGAGGTCCGCCACACCAAACCAAACAAAGAACCCAACAAAAACCACCACCACGGTGACAAAAACAGGGACAGAGACGAGGAGCGGCGGCAACGCCATGCACAGATGAGTAGCGATGGAGGAGGAAGGGAAGACGGTGAAGGGAAGAAACGCAGCGCAGACAGAGAGAGACAGCAGAGTCCAATACTGAAGTCTACGAAGCACAGCAAGAAGTCCACCACACATGAGAGTAAGAGGGAGGAAAAGAAGAAAGGAGGCGATGATGGTGAGTGTGTTTGTGAACGTACAAGTAGGGCTGCAGTAGTATACACCGGAAGTTACTTTTATCATTACAACATTGAAATCAGGACTGTTTATCTCTTTACCTCATACAGTAGGTTATCTTATCAGCAGGTTAAAAACTAAAAATAACAACCTCAAATCTACAAAAACCTTAAATTTAAACAAGAATTTCTGTTTTGGTAGGTATACGCCATAAGATGGAGTGACTTCTTAAAGCTAATGATCAATAAAACTGGACTCTATAATAATTAGACCACAGCCAAGAATAAATGTAAAGGATTTATTACTAATAAAGAAGGTAGTTACATTACACCTGCTCACATTTGGATAGCAGAGATTAGTTCATTACAGCTGTGAACGCTTTGCACTTGCTTTGGTGCTCTAGAAATGCTATTGTAAACACAAAGCAGACAATACAGTTGCATTTCCTAAACCTTTAATCATTATACAGTAGAAGCCAAAAAATAATAAAAATTTTCTTATTTGATGATTAGTTGTGCAGCACTGTGCACCAGTTTCTGTTTCATCATTCATTCAGCAACATCCTGTGGAGATACAATCTGTTCGTTAAGTAACTCTGCTGACAGGAAACAACAAACTTGTAATTAAAAAGAAATTAAGTAATTTTTAAATATATTAAATATATATTATATTTTAAATATAGCCAAATTTAAATATATTTTCAAGCATAAATGTTAAATATTTGCTATCTGATCTTAAAAGAAAATACTTTCTTCTTTCCTTTTCACATATTTTGGTAAATCTTTATTTTTTTAATTTGCCAAACTACTTTTGAAGATGTCACTTGAAGACATCTGGGAACTTGTGATGGTCTTTTCACTATTTTATAGACTAAACACTGACTCAATAAATGAGAGAAAATAATTGGCACATTAATCGTTAGTTGCAACCTTAGTTTGACCCGGCCAACCAGTTATTTCACCATTTCTTACCTTCTGGTAGTTGTAAGTCACTTAGGACTTTGCTCTTTATTTCCCACGATGCACTGCATCATCTGACTTTTCCATTTGCCTCTGTCTTTCCAGGGCGACCGCGGGTGCCAAAGGACTCTCCACCCAAAGAGGAGGAAGAGGACTTTGAGACTCCCACCATGTCCTTTGAGTCTTTCCTCACATATGACGCCCCAACACCTGTCAAGAAGAAGAAGAAGCCATCATCATCATCATCCTCGTCACACAGTCGACCGCCTCACTCTTCTTCCTCCACGTCGTCCTCTCATCGTTCACGCACCCCTCCGCCTGCCCCCTCATCCTCCTCCTCGAAAGGGAGCAAGGCTAACGGCACTCAGAGCACCAAGAGGCCACACTCAGGCTCCAGTTCGGCAACGCCGGAAAAACGCAAGAAGGTGAGGACAGCAGCAGACATTATGAGAAGAACATTTTACATTTCCTTTAGATTTTGTTCAGTATAATTTAAGTAGGGCTGTAATTACCAATCATTTTACCAATCATTATGGATTTTATCTTCCAGATTTGGTCAATAAAGTATGAGAAAAATTTGAAAAATGCCTATTATGACTTCACTAACATTGAAGAAGCTAGAGAATGTTTGACATGTTTTCTTGAGAAATGAGGGAAAAGATTAATCGATTATCCAAATTGTTGCTGACTAATTTTCTTTTGATCGACTATTTGATTTATCAACTAATTGTTGAAGTTCTGAATTTAAACCCGCTTTTTTAAATGTTAAAATCTGTTGAGATCTGGTTGTGTTTAAAGACTTTATTGACCCACTACTTCTCTCCAGTAATCAAAGATGTGCTTTTATTTTGTAAAAAGGTTTGTCTCCCAGCAGCAGTAGCTTGCTCCACTGTCAGGATAATTCAGGGAAGAGCAGGAACCGGCAGATTTCAAAGGCTTTAACAAGTTTAGAGTCTCAAGTATAACTAAAGCTTTCTTTCTGGGGTTTCTAATAAAATAATTTGTCATTGGAAACTGGAAAACAGCTCACCTGGCTATTGCTTCATATTTAAGACATGAGAGTGGTATCAATGTTTTATCTAACTGTCGCCAATAATTTGACTGCTTTTTATCTTTTAATTTCCCTTGATCTATTATCTATTGTATATGAAACCTTTAGTTTGATACGTTGTAATCAAATCTTGTTTGTTAATGTTTAATATTTTTTGCAGGGGGTTGAGGCCGTTGCGACTATTCCTGAAATCCCTCTGCCAGCAATTCAACCTTATTACAGACCTCTGCCCTCCATCGATGTCACTCCGCTGTCCCCTCAGAGACGGAAAGGTAACACCCTCACCCTAATGATTCATGTCTTGTTTATGAAACACAGTTCCTTCTTCTCTAAAATCATGGCCATTAGGGTACTGCCATTTTTAACAACTATACAACTTGTAGTCCATTTTAGTGTTCTAGTGTTTCATAGACACCAGTCAATATTTCCTTCACATGTTTCATGTCTTGCTGACAATGCTTAGTCATGTATGAACTTGTGTGGAGTTGTGACTACCATGCAGTGGGCAGCATTTGAGTTACAATCAACGTTCTCCAGTAACCTGATTTACAGAAAACCTAGTTTCTATAACAAGGTGGGAAGGGATTAGAGGAACACAACTTCCCAGCTAAATTTCTCCTGGAGCGCGCTGATTTCTTGGCCATTTATACAGGTAATAGGGTTTCTAATTGGATTTTTACAATTACAATGCAATTTACAATGCAAGTGCAGGACAAAGACTTCAGACAGAGAAATAATTCTCATATTTAAAATGTTTCCATTTAAAGTTTGACTAAAACTTAAACAAAGTCGCCTCTAGAAGGCTAAATCAGTTTGTTTCTCCTGCTGAACATTTGATTTGTAAAGAGAAGCTAAGTTTTCACTACACAGCCACTGTCACTCTGACCCACACTGTTCCTGTTTGTACTTTAAATGATCAGTCTTATTTTACTGTTAAGGCAGCTTTATTTATATATCACATTTAAAAAAACAGGCAATTCAAAGTGCTTTAGCTGTATTGGAGTTACTGCTAATGCAAACCCAACCTTTCCAGCTGTTGCTGCTTTACAATGAAACTTTTCCACTGGCAAAGAGGCAGGATGTGTTTATTGTGAAGAAGTTATAGGAAAAGCAAAGTCAGCCAGTTGGCAAAGCTTTTTTAGCAGTGTTCTTGAATTAAAAACAGGTCTAGTCAACCTGATATGGAAATATTCTTTGCTATTTTGTTATTGGATACATTTTAAATACTGCAGGGAGAAAAGGCACTAACAGAATCTAACCCCTACTACTACTACTACTATGGAAAATCTCTATAAATACACTTGTAATAAGCAAACCGTGCTGCCAAAGGCGGTCAGATGTAGGAGAGAAATATTACTGACCATGTCTATGCTGATTCAATATAACCAACTAGGTTACTAAAGTGCAGGTAAACACGTTCTCTGATTACCTGTGTAAGCTGGTTTCTGTCCTGGTTTCTGGTGTCTGTGTAAATGTACTGAGGGAGGTGAGTGAGCACATGTGTAGATATTGACTGAATTTGGATTTTGAATTTTCTGGAAGTTCACCAATTGCTTTGCTTGTTTCAGTAATGAATGTTTTGTATCTACCAACACATAACTGTAAATGTGCATCTATAAACCTCAGAAGCTTGGAGGCTTCTGAGTAGAGCTGCAAAGATGAATTGATTAGTTGTCAACAATTAAATTAATCGCCAACTATTTTGATGATCAAATAATCAGTTTGTCATTTTTTAAATAATAAAAATAACCGCCAACTGCAGCCCAGCTGGGGTCGCTTAGACTCAATTAAACAAAGCTTGGGTGTCAAATACCAAATTGTAGGCTGTGCGAACAGGTGATTTTTTGCATTTGTGAAACATCTAATCTAGTTGTTATTGTTCTTTTTTCCTTCTTGTCATGTCACCATATCGGTAAAGATGTCATCTTGCCCTGCTTGGTGTCACACTGTATGACTTTCAATCCCTTCTTTACTTTCAGTTCCTGTCTGCAACGACGAAGAGGATTCCGGGTTCACAGGGAAGCGATTCAACTCTAAGATGGTGGTCTACTCGGGATCAAAGACCGCTTACTTGCCCAGGATGATGACTTTGTTCGAGCAGTGCATCCGTGTGCTGCAGAACAACATCGACTGTGAGTGGGGCTGCTAAATATTCTATATATCACAGTCATTAGGTCTTCCAACAGGTGGCACCAGAGCTCAATGTTTTCACAAGCTTGTTATGTATACCATAAAATAAGCACTTAAAAGTATTGAAAAATGTTATGTTTTATTATACATTCTGTATTCTATACAAATGTGAAACTGTGATAGAGGTGCCAGAGGGTGGGGCTTACCACAGAGAATAAAAAGTAAACGAAAGGTCTACATGTTCAACAAATGTTTGAGAGTCAATATGAGCTCCTCTGTGGTCACTTCCCAACCCTACCTGCCTGTTATCTTAAGGTGGTTAAAACAAATAAACCCTGTTGCACAGATGTGACTGTTTTGTGCCTCTTTCAGCCATCGCTGAAGTTGGAGGAGTGCCGTTTGAGATCCTGGAGCCGGTGCTGGAGCGATGTACCCCAGAACAGCTGTACCGCATTGAGCAGAGCAACCACGTAACCTACATACGCACAACACACACACACACACACACACACACTTTGTCTTTCCAGTGACTCCAATGTCAACCAATGAATTACCTCTTTAATTGATATAGTGTGTAGGAAGCCTGATGGCACTTGTTGTTGATTGTGTTCCCCTCTTCTTTTAGTGGTTTACGGAGGATTCTGACGATCTGTGGATGCGTCACTGTCAGAGGGACTTTAAGCGCGAGTCTCCTCAGGAGTACGAGTCGTGGAGGGAGATGTATCTTAGGCTGCACGACGAGCGCGAGGAACGACTGAGGATGCTCACCCAGAACATCTCCTCTGCCCACGCCAACAAGCCAAAAGGTTGGAGAAGCATTGAGTCACTTATGGGTTTATATTAATGAGCGCTAGAAAGTCACAACAAGGAACATTCATTAAAAAAGAAAACTCCCAGATTGATGTTTTTTTAAGTCTTTGAGTGTTGGTGAGTTAGTGTGAGTGTTGTGTGTTGTCCTGGCAGGTCGGCAGGTTAAGATGGCGTTTGTGAATTCTGTCGCCAAGCCGCCACGTGACATCCGCCGCCGACAGGAGAAGTTCGGCACCATCAGTGGTTCGTCGGCCGCGTCCACCGCAGCTGCAGCTCCCATCAAGTCAGTATCACATCCAGCAGAGTGACATATTTGACATTTAGGTTTATATCTTGAATTTGAGATAGAATGTTGAGATAGAACAAGCATAAAACAGAGAGATAACTTTACATAAATATTTTATTTATGTAAGCACAGGGTTTTGTATGCACAAGGATGTATTTACTGTTAATCAGGGGAGTTAATATGTGTCATAATTACAGACCTTCTTAAAATATTTGGTGATTATGCTAACCTACATTTTTCAATGGGTGTTTTTAAAAGTAAACCTATGTATTTTTCTAATTTGAAAAAGGTTTTACATTTTCTATATTCTCTAATTTCACAAAACTGGTGACACGTGTGTTCAACTACTGTTTACTAATGACACTCACATTTATTCTGTACAAATATATTTGCATATCTTTAAATCATTATTTATAAAAACAGCATTTTTAAACATGTTTACGCCTATAATACCCTAATTAATTAGCCATGCATTTAAAATAAAATGGTTTTCCTCCCAAAGTATATATGAAAATTAAGTGTTGATCATCACAAAGTTAATTGACAACAATTTTGATAACTGATAAATTGTTTATGTAATGTACAAGGCAAAAATAAAACCGATTCTTTGTTTTCTGCCTCTCAAATGTGGGGATTTACTGTTTATCTGCATTATAATACATGATAAATCATTAATTGGAAAGAAAATCCGTAGACAATCAATAAAAATACTAATCATTAGTTGCCTCCCTGATAGACTTTTGGAATGGTCTATTTTCTGCACTTCTTGATTTACTTCAGTGTTTGTGGCTCTTTATTTTAGATTTAGCACAGTCACAGACTGTTGTCTCTTTCTGTGTCTTTCAGAATAAGACCAGCTCCCACAAATTACTCTGGTGAATCGAGCCACTCCTCTTCCTCCCAACTTAACCCTTCTCCCAGCTCGTCTCGCTCCTCAGCACCAGGAGGAGGAGGAGGAGGAGGAGTAGGAGGAGGACCTGCAGCCAGGGACAAGCCACAGGTCAAAAGTAAGTGTGTGTGTGTCAACAGTCCTGAGTTAAGCCTCGTGAAAAGAGCCAGAATTATGTTTTGAGTTCTTTTAAATCTCACCATCATTTGTTTCCTCTCGCAGAAATTGCCCCCATGATGGCCAAAACTATCAAAGCTTTCAAGAACAGATTCTCCCGCCGATAGTGTGAAAGAGTCTGAATGTATTTTATGAATTCCAACTGTATTTTTAATTTAAGTATAGAAAAGTTTTACTGGAGAGCCCTTGATCCACACACACAGACACACACACACACACACACACACAAACACACACACTTTTTACCCACCAAACATATCATGGATATAGGAACGTGTAAGTACTGGTGGATAAATGGTTGATTTTTAATTTCTTTTTTTATTTAAATAGTGGCATCTGTTTTTAGGGTTCTTTGAAAAGTATTTAACTCATTAATAACCGAAGGGGTATGACGTCTGTGAAAATTGTGAAAATTACGAAAATGAAGTCCCCAACTTTTTACAAGACGCAAAGGAGACACACACCTTCAAACACACAGTCTGTTATTTTTCTTGTTTTCTAGCAGCCATTTTAAAAGGAATAGTTTGACCCTTTTGGTAAAAAAAACCCACTTTGTTGCTTTCTTACAGAGAGTTAGACAAGAAGACTGATACCACGCTCACGCCTGTACGCTAAATATGAAGCTCAAACCAGGAGCCGGTTAGCTTAGCATAAAGATTGCAAGCAGGGGAAACGGGTAGCCTGGCTCTGTCCAAAGGTAACATAATCTGCCTACCTCCCAGCACCTTTAAAGTTCACTAACATGTTGTGTCTTGTTTGTTTACACCGTAAAAAATGGCTTAAAATTGTATGTAAATATCATAGTTTTATTGGGGGGGGTAATGTGCCAAACTACAATTTGGCCAGGATCAGTTGCCAGGCAACCAGTGTTACTGGTCTGAACCTAGAAAAGGTTTAGCAGGTATCCCCCTGTGAAACACAGAATTGTCGTTTGTACAAAGAAACTACACACTTCTAACTGAGACACAACGGGTTAATGAATGAGATGTGCTGGTAGGTGGATTCTGCTCCCATGCTAGCCTTTTTCCTGTTTCCAGTCTTTATGCTGAGCTACGTTAGCCGGCGACTGGCTGTAGCTTTATATTTAGCGTACAGACACAAGAGTAGTATACAGCTTCTCATCTAACTCCTAGCAAGAAAGTAAAAAAACTCTTCCTTCACGGTACAGTAAAGTTACTTATTATTTTCCTTTTAAATAATGGTTGTTTGTTAAGTTTCATATGATCAAATTATACACTACTTGAAAAACCCACACTTTTTAGTTAAATTTGAATGGCATGCAAGGTGCATGTTAGCCGAGACATCAACAGGTTGCTTAAAGACTGCTTTTTTAAAAACAAGCACATGCTTGATTTAAACATTTTTTTAAATATGTAGTTTGAAAATCATGTCCGTGGAGAGAAAACACACACACACACACACACACACAATGTAAAGTTATTTTAACCATCCTGTGGCTTCAGATCATGATTCCCTGCTGTTAAATGTGTTTGTCCCTGTTAATATCTGCTTCACTGTGACAAATAGCTTGAGTGAATGCTGAAGAGACTGTAGGAAGAGAAGAGGAAGAACAGGGAAACACAACAATAAGGAAGGAAATTAATAGGACGTCTGCAGCTTCAGTCTACAACAATGATGAGATGTATTTATTTTCAACACTGGGACCTGGCACCCCACATCATGGGCCTGAAAGGAAGTAGCTTAAAAATTGTAATTTTAGTAGATTTTAATAAATGTTATATGGTAATTTTTATTAAAATTGACGTTTTGCCCTTAAAAACTGTGTGCAGAAACCTTTGTGTGGTGGCGTTTTATCAAGCAACACAAGCATCCTCTGTGCTTTTTTATGATCTTCTTTTTTTCTTTAAATGACTAAACAGTTTTAGAAAATCTGCAGAGGAGGTACAGTAATATGGAAGAACTCACTTCTAGAGAATGTCCTGAATAAAGAGGTATTAGTATATTGTTTACATAATGTTATCCTTAAATCATGTATTGTGGCATTTGTTCCCAATTAAACCTGCATCTTGTGTTTTTCCTTGTTTCAAATATCTCGTATCGGTGTCCAGGATGTAAATAGATGGTATCCATTTTAGTTGTTACAGCTTTTTTTTTTATATTTAACAGGTCAGTTTAAATTTGCTCAACCAGATGCTGTAAATTGGTCAAACTTAAATTAGTATTTGAAGGTTGTGCGGTTTTATATTTCAGGGAAGGGATTTCGCAGAACCTTAGGGTCCCGATATAAATCTGAGGGGTTACATGATTAAAGGGAGAAGAAATAAACATATTTGTTAGTTGTTAAAATCATTTGTTTTATCTGACTTTTCATACTATGATACTACAAATGACAAGGATAAAAGATAACTGAGTAAATTTACTCTACTAAAGTACAATTTTGAAATACTTTTATACTACTTTCTACTCCACCGTTGTATTATTTATATTTGATAGCTTTAGTTATTTGTTGTTGAAGATTGAGATTATTAATACAAAATAGAAATGACTTAACTAATTGTGATATATACAACAGTATATAGAGTTATTAAAATTAGCTCAAACTTTACCAGCTGCAAAAGTGATGTACACATTAATGCATCAACAACTATAATCCAGGAGTATAGTGAATCTGAAAAGGGCCATTCAGCATAAGGACTAATTTTACTTTAAGTTCTTGAGATATATTTTGAGTCTAATGCCTTTTAAGATATAAAAAAAAAAAAGTGTGAATCTCCCCCGTGAACTGCTTAATATTTTTTCATGGGTGTATACCAGACAGTTGCAGGTCAAATATTGTACTTTAACCCTATTTAGCCTACTAGATTTACATGTAAAATACATTATAGCTCTTTAGTATGATGCATTAATTTGAATTAGTGCATTACTTTATCTATGTAGGAACATAGACTGTATAAAACAGCCATATGTAGGACATGATGCATGACTTGTGAATGGTTTGCGACAGTATTGACGTTTGGTGGCAAGAACTGCGAGGCAACCAGAAAGCACGTGACTTGTGTTTTGCTGTTCATGCGTTCATGCAGGTTCGTCCCTTTCTTTACTGTCTATGGTTTGTCTGAGCTAAAGCAGCGTTTTTAAACTCCACGATGTCCGGACACGGTCATGGTCATGGACACGGGCAAGGCTGCGGGTGCGAGGCGGAACACGAGCCCGCGGAGAGGGGCCTGGAGTACGGACTGTACCGACGGATCGACCTGGAGAAGCTGCAGTGCCTGAACGAGAGCAGAGACGGGGATGGAAAGCTGGTGTTCAAACCGTGGGATCAACGGAACGACAGGGATAAGGTAACGCATGTACAGAGCTTCTTCCCCGGTCAGTTATTCTGTCTATGTCCCAAAGATATAAGTCATACGGGGTTTCCCTGCAGGTGTGCGGGATGAGAGTGCAGGTCTGTGGGGCTTTCACGGAACCTCACTGTGGGACTGCGCAGTTATTAAATCAAACAAAACTTTGATTTCACGGAGACTACCAAATCACAAGAGGCTATGGGCTGCAGTCATGTTATTTACTACTTATTAGGGCTTAGCAATATAGTTGAAAGTACATTTATTCAACTACTGTTTAAGTGAGGTCTCTTTTCATGCTCCACTGCAGTTCAGAGGCAAATATTGTACTTTTTGCTTCACAACATTTATTTGACAGTTACTAATCACCTAATGTATAAATGTATAAAAAAACTGAATTTATAAATGCAATGAATTGTTAAATAGGTAAAGTACTTAAACTAGCTTAACCTTGACCACCTGCGACAGTAAAAGCTTTTTATCCAATGGTACAGCTGTTTATATTCCTAGAGTTTTAATATACTGTATGAAGAGTTAATTTGCAAAGACAAATACCAGCCATTCCTAAAATAAATAAACCAATATCAGTTTGATGGATATATTTTACAGGAATTTATAGTGTAGTAAAAAAAACATGATTTATGAAAAAAAGAGGGATATCTTATCAAAACAACTCAGTTTGACTGATAGTCCCTGCCTTGCACAAAAACATGATTTACGAAGATAAATAAAACAAAGATATCTGTTTTTGGTAATTAACCCTTTTATATTACTTTTTATTGCTGCTGCAACTCTGATTGCTCACAAAGAATTCCCATTTGTTTTTCTTTTAGTATGTCGAGAGTGACGCAGATGAAGAACTGCTGTTCAATATCCCGTAAGTCCTAAAATCACCATCATAATTAGCCTGAACTTTAACCTTTTCTCGTCAATGAACAAATTGTATGCTGCCTGTAAACGCATTTATTAAAAAAAGCATATGTGTCGATAGCAACTCATAAATTCAGATTATCAAATGTGTTGGTATGTACAGATGGTAACAAGGATTTTATTATAATAATAATAATAATAATAAAATGAACTTTTGTTTTTTTCTGTAGTTTTAGACCAAAAATGTTTCTGGTTCTAATTTCAGTTTTGGTTTTTCATAATTCATCATTCATCTTCTTGTGATAGCTCATTTTCGTTTACAGCGTCCTGTGTTTTATGCCCTGATAGCGTCTCTTTGTGCTTTTGACCTGTTATGTCATACATAGCAGCGAAGGATTTATGTATCATCTCTTTCAGTTTTACAGGCAATGTTAAGCTGAAAGGCATCATCATCTCTGGGGAAAATGACGACTCACATCCAGCTGAGGTTCGACTGTGAGTGTTTTTTCACTGCTTCTTTACCTCCGTTTACACAGTGATTGATTCTATACTGCTGTAAAGAGGATCTGCCATTACGCCGGCTTTTCTCTTTTAATACACTGAACCAAACAACCCTGGCATAATGCCGCCCTGGTATGTGGTTTTTTTTTTTTTTTTTTTTTTTTTTAGATAGCATGCCAGCTTTCTGAAATCAAGAGGTGTGTGACACAACAGCATCTAGTGTGTGTTTGCGTGTAGTCCCGCCATGCCGGCTGTCCCTGTTACACAGACATCCATTGGGCTCTGTTACTACCTCCTCTGCCGGCTTAACGGCAGAACAGCTCTGTCCACCCTTTCCGTTTTCGTACCTTTTAATTCAGAACACCGAGGTGGAATAACTTGCCTTGAACAGACTGTGTGAAAGGGCTTTTGATAAGGTGGCAAGGAGGCAACGTATAAAAACTCAGCCAGATTCAAACTGGGGGTCTTCGCATGGTTCATGTCTTAATTTCCCTTAAACCATTATAAATGCATTGTCTACATCATACAAAAAGGAGTGTTGGAGTGATTTTAAGTCCCATTAAAAATAAATAAAAACCTTTTTTTAAGAAAATAAACAGATCTACAGACACAGTGCTTCTAACCTTTTACCCACTAAATGCCATTAAATGAACTTATTTTTCATTGTAGGTACAAGAACATCCCTCAGATGTCCTTTGACGACACTGGCAGAGAACCTGAACAAGCCTTCAGACTCAACAGAGACCCTGTCGCTGAGCTGGAGTACCCAACAAAGTGAGAGAATGATGAGTTTTTTTATTTAATCTCCTCAACAACTTTCTGCCTTTGAGCAGGAACTGTTTCTCCCATCAGGTTCCCAATTCAACAATTTCCAGCTGCTTTGGGTGCTGCTGATCAAGCAGGCAGGCAACACATTTGCAGTTTAAAAAAGTCATATTTATCCATACCAAACACGAGGGCTAGTTGTAATGCTGGGGGGAAAAGTGAAAGAGTAGTTGGAGCAACCCAACGTCACAGAGACACAGTCAGGAATTAGCGTTCTGCTGTGTATGTCACTGTCTGCCTTGGCGCTTTACTGTGAAATGCTCCAACGCCAATTTCAAACGCTTTTAGATTTGCTCATGATTGAGAAGGCAAGGCAATGAGATGGAGAATTGATAAAGTAATGTAGCTTGTAAGATACCTGATGACATGATGCCAGTGAAATCCACTCTTTGTGATCTGGTCAAAGAAGCGTTCAAAACACAAGTGGAAGCAGCTCTCTGTTTTTCTCTTTGTGTCAGTATGTCATGCTTGTCTCTACTTGTATGCGTGCCTATGTGTTTTCTATTACATTTACACACACAACATGCCATGGCTCAGGATGAACGTGTTTAATTCCTCCTTTCTTCTCGCTAAAGTGCCACTACAGTTCAGCAAAGCTTCTTTTGAGTATGAATGCATTTCCCAAGCTGTTGTCTCAATCCGATGTGTCTCTCTTGTTATCTCACAATTTCCAGGATCGCTCGTTTTTCCAATGTTCAGCACCTCTCCATCCACATCTCAAAGAACTTTGGAGCAGAGAGCACCAGGGTCTACTACATCGGTCTGAGGGGAGAATACTCGGAGGTCCGTCTTTGAAAAGAAATGCTGAATCCTGTCTTAGTGTGTTCTTTTCTTTATCATCTAACGTACCTTTTAATAATGTTGTAGATATCATGAGAGTAGACTAAATATTAGAAACACCTCTCAATAAAACAATACAGTTTAACAGCATCCTCCAAAATCACCATAAAGTTGTATTGCACCTCTCAAGGCACAGAGAACACAAAATATATATACAATGAGATTCATGAAAAGACAATTTTTTTTTATACAACAAAGTTAAAAATAAAAATAATCAAGTAATTAAAAGTACCATCAAACGAGACTAAATGCTCTGGAGAAGAGGACGGTCTTTAACTTAGATATAATGAAAATGATTACAGTTGGTGCTTGCCTTAGATCCAGCGGAAGCTGATTCCAGCAGTGGGCAACATAATGACTAAAGGCTGTTTCACCACTCTTGTATAGAACAAGACAAAAAATAAACATAACCTCTATGAAGGTAGGAATTAATTGCAGGTCGGCTGTATTAGACTGTATACGTTTAGGCTAGGTGGACCTAAGAAACTAGCACGGGTTGTATTTCTTTCCAGTCAGATGTTATTAATCTTCTCTGTGTCCCTACATGTAGGAATTTAGTCAGAGTCCAGTGTTTCCAGTACAGATGAACCCCCCCAACTATTCCGTGGTTGGTTTGTCTTGTGTACATCAGATCATAACTACTTTGAAATTAGTTTAATTTTGATTCATCTTTTATCCCAAGGACAGCAGATTTTGTCCCAATATATTTTAGTACTTAGTAGTAGTACTTTAGTTACTCCAGTGTCAGTCAGTTGAAACAATACTGTTATGGTGGCAGCTGTTTTAGCTGTTCACAAAGTCTTTCTTTTATAATTAACACCAAGCTGTTTACGTTTACTGTAGCTTTTTCAAAACATGACATTTCCCCCACTATTTTGAATGTTAATTCTGTTTTCTTGCTAGTTAAATAATGGGTCAGCACTTTGCCCCACAGCTCAGAACAGCATCGAGCATGCATGTTGCAAGCATGCCGCCATACAGTAGGTTAGCTGGATTAAGGTCCTGTTTGTACCATATTTTCTGGTACATTTCAGGTCTTTGAATCTTTGTTGTCACTCTGTTGAAGCTTGATGTCTGGGCTTCTCAGAGAAATGACAGTTTTGTGAGTCACTCGTACGGTCAACTTTTTAGAATTCTCCCATTTTCTTTAAATTAATTAAGTTGACGTGGTTACCAAAAAACAAAACATTGAGTATAACCAGCCGTTTTCCCCTTCTTAGCCCTGATTTTTTTGTATATAAAATCTATGAATGTTTGTGCTGTGCTGTAAGCCAATCTGTCTTTCTCTCTGTTTGCCTTTTTAGGCTTACAGACATGAAGTGACGATCTGTAACTACGAGGCATCCGCAAACCCTGCAGATCACAAAGTGGAGAGCATCATCCCACAAACCAACTTCATTTCTTGAAGAAGCTTTAGAGAGTTGTAAGGAAGAGGTGAAGGAGGAGAAGTTTCAGTGGCGTCTGCTGACTGTCTTTGACAACAAGTCAAAGATGAGTTCAACGCTGTGTAGCGGCAGGTTGGTTGAGCTTGACCAGAACTGAGCGCTGAAATCTGAAGACCAGAGAGCTTCAGGTGTGTTTCAGAGTGCCAAGTTGTTGCTCTGCTTTCTATGGCAATAAAGAGTGAAGGCTTAATGTGGGTATAAAGCTTAATAATAAATGCATGAAACATTTGACACTCAGATAAAGTCTGTTATCTGTTCCACCACTTCAATAAATTGTCAGCTACTCTTAAATAATAATATGCTGCAAATAAACCTAGTGATGGTGCGTTTTGATTCATTTACGACTTTGGTTAGCTTGGAAATCCAGACCCAAATCTGAGAGATTAAGGGTCTGGCATTAAGTAATGAAAGTCGCCCGTATCCAGGGGCGGCACCAAGTTTGCATTTGAAATTACACCAGTGTGATTGGTGCAGCTCGGCTACAAGGGTATAGTAAATGAGCAGCAATACTCATTGCCAAATTCAAATTGTGCTCTCCTGAGAACTCTGGATTTCCATTATAGACTTTGGTTGCCATGTTGACACCCTGGATTCATAATTCACACAATTCTTTTATATATAAGATGTGAAGAAAATTAATTTGCTCTCAAACATTGCAAAAAATGATACTCTGCTGAAACAGTCAAAATTTTTTGTAATGCCTACAAATTCATATCATGCATATACAAATACATTATTTACCTTTTTCCAGGTTAACACATTGTTCACAAACTAGTGCTAGATATTTTCTGCCACCTAGTGGTTTATAATGTGATTATTAAACCTTAGATGGGGTTCTTTCTGTAGTCAAAAATTCTCTATTTGTTTTTTGTCTTTTATCTTTGTGATGAGATGTATTCCTAGCAGCTGCATGATGTGTTGACACACTTAATTATAAGTACATTGGCTTGTCATCTGAGAGCGAGCGAGGTGAGTGGAGTCGAGGAAGCCTATATAAAGTATAGAGACTCAGTCTTGGAACAAATCCAAGGCTTACTGCAGTAGAGGTCCACTCTAACAGGCTGAACTGTGATTCTTCTGCAGTAACACTTTAATATAAACATACCAACATTTCACATCCATGTGGCCATTTGACAAAAGCTTACTGCTATGAACTCCCTAAAAACAATGTATTTGTGTTCCACATTGACCGTTATGTCGTCCTTGATTTTATTGTTAGTAATGCGGTGCGTCAAGCATTCAGCGGCAGCCTGTGAGTGCATTTATGGGAACGTGTGGAGGACAATCTGTTAGAAAACCTGTGTGAGCTTTAAGAATGTTGCTATAATTAAAAAATAAAGCAAAATGGAATAAATGTTCTGAAATGTTTCACATACAATATAATGTATGCGCCATGATTTTAAGGTTAATGTATATAATCATTTCATTAGCTCAAATGGTATTTTTTCAGATTTTATTTAGAAGCAAATAGAAGTGTCTTTACAAATACAGTGTCACATCTAACTCTAATATACTAATCTACAGAAGTCAATAAAACCATTGTTCAATGCGGTCAGCACATCAGACAAATTAGAAAAGAAATATTGAAACTACAGTTTGGCACTACGATATTGATGTGTTTTATACTTGGCCTTATTTAGTATTTCAAGGAGTCATTTTAATTCAAACAAGACATGACAAGAACAATCAAAGTACACAGACAATTTTTTGAAACGATAAAAAAGAATACACAGCTGTTATCAATGCCACAAATTGTGGCAAATATACTGTTAAAACTATGTATTGATTATGTATGTTATTATTTTTACATATATGTTGACTCTAGTGGAAACCATTTTCAGATCATTAACCAAATGAAAAGCAATACCAAACTGTTAAATACAGCATTCAATTATATTCAAGACAATTTACATAAGTGTTATAAATAAAATGTTCTTGAAGGATTAAAAGTAAAACCTATTATTATGCAGAATAATCCCTGTCAGCGTTGTCTTTTATTATAATATTGTTATTGTCACTATTTAACTACGGTGTGAAGTATTACTCTATACTTTGTTACCCCCTCTAGTAAAATAATATGCGCATATATTGTTAAATAGTGTGCAATTTCTTCAAAATATTGTATTGTTTAAAAAACAGTATGTCATGTTTTATATATAAATCATATGTTTTGAATGTAAAATCCGAATCTGAAAAGCGACCTGTATATGTAGTGTATACAGTATGTACTGAAATGTTGTGTAGTTGAAGTAAGGTAACAAGTAGTATCAAGTTAAGTAAAGTAGTAAATATAGTTTACGTTAGGTTAGTTGATCAACTGTATCAACATACATTGATTATATTTGTATTTTATGAGGGAAGAACTTGGTATCTACGGCGGTTGCTATGTGTGATGACGACCTGCGCTCTGTCCCCGCCCCCTGCTTCTGTGCGGCCAGTACCGGAAGTTCCGTTCCGTCGCGAACTGGGACAGCAAGCGGTAAGTGTATGCTTATGTATTAGCTAGCGGGTGGCAGATATCATATTTAACCACTTTATCCTGGTCCAAACTAATTCTTATTGAAGTATTTTGTTGCTTAAAGTGTATTCTAAAAAACAGCCCACGTTAGAGGTCCAAATTTGAATCGCAACGTTATCCTGAGGTAGACGAAGATAGGCACCGGCAGAAGACAAAACAATGAATGTGTGTGTGTGTGTGTGTGTGCGCTCAGCTAGCAGCTCTACTACCACTTGCCCCGGTTATTGTGTAGCGCAGTGTGTGTGTGTTTCCGTGTGTGGCCAGCTAAACCAAGATTAAATCCGAGGGCGAGGGTTGGGAGCCTTTTTGGGGCAGCAGAGGCTTTGCACTGCTGAATGCCATCACTACTGAGGTTGATGGGTCGAATAACATAGCTAAGCTCCAACCATGTATTGTCTCCTTCCTCCCCCACCACCCGCTTCCTCTGCTTCAACTACCGACACTATTTCTATTTATATAACCCTTTTAACCTCACTGTTTCCACTTTGCGTTCTTGATAGCGGTGGGTTTCTACATCAGCTAAGTAGTAGCCGAGTTATTAACCTCCATCTGCAGCAGGCGGAGAGCAGGGGTTTCTGCTGCTGCTAGATAGTGTGTGTGTGTGTGTGTGTGTATGGGAGGAGGAGGAGGAAGGTGGATGCCTGTCACTCAGTGCCGCATATTATCCTGTTGTTTGCCAGCCATCCGTAGCCATTGAGCAAAGAGCTGTATGAATGCAGCATCCTTGTTTTTGTGAGTTTGTTCAGCCGTTTAACGTCCACACCATTGACTGGTGTGAGACACACACACACACACACACACACACACACAGACTGCAGCACGACTCTTGTTTTTTTTGTGTTTGACTTAAATGTAATTGGAGTCATGCAGAATGAAGACTCGTGCTTTATGTTGGCTGCAACACAGGCAGCTCCTTTTTTCTTTTCGTGGTTTGTATCACCTAAAAGTAACGCTAAGCATTTATTATTGACTTAGCCTACATTTTTACTCAATCCTCTGACAATATGTGGTGCTCTGTCACAATTAAATAAGGACCACTTAACTACAACACAGCATTTTGATATACCCAAAACCAATATATGATGACCAAGATGATATCCACTATCATATGACAGTATCCATATTAATATCAATCAGCTATATCTCCTAAATCAACCTGTATTAATTTTAATTTCTGACAAAAAAGCAACATTCTCTGCTTCTAGTTAAGCTTCTGTGAGGATTTTCAGCTTTTCTCTCTTCATACATTCATTTTATATTCAGTGTTTGTGAATTTTAGGCTGATTATTGGACAAAATAAGTACATTTTAGATCTTACCATGGGCTCTGAGAACTTGCAGTTTTCACATGCATTTTTTTCTGACGTTTTAAAGACCAATCAATTAACATTATCAATGAAAACATAATTCATAGGTAATGAAAAAATAATCACAGTCACAGCTCTAATCACAGCCGTTGACATCAGGAGAAGACTTAAGATATATAATACGTTTTTAAGGCTTCCCTTGTGATGAACATATAGTTTGTTCATTTCCACACATGGCTTAAATATTCATCATTACCGGAAAAGGGCCGTGGAAAATAAAGGAATCATTAATAATCATCCATTCAGTTGTTTAAGGTAGAAACCCCAGGTCTGGGATTCAATTAAATTTGTGGAACAAGTCTGGTTTCAGTTGTTTGTTTTTTTAGACCTGAACTGGACGAGATGCTTGTACACACATAATACTATTTTTAACCACCGGCCTCCTCCAGAAGCATAAAGAGTGAGCCATTGATTCTTAGAGCGTTGAAAACCCACACAGTTGTTTTATGCTGGCACCTGGTTACGGGTCATTGTAAATCTGCTAAACAATAACAGGTGGAGAAAAAAGGGGTAGGAAAGTAATTAATCGCCTCTTTGCATATGCCAGCATGTTTAGAGAGCTTGTTTGAGCAGATTGTCCGATGTTCCTGCACTCCTCCATCTTTCAGTCATCCACCATCTTTTCTTATTTCTCTTTCTTTCTTTCACTCCTCTTTTTGTGTGGTCTGCTTTCAGTCATATTATCAATATGGCTCTTTCTGTTCCCACTCAGGGCTGCAGTGCATCTAAATTACATTGGTTGGAAAAGGATTTAACACTGAATTCAAATGTGGTTCTGCCGAAGCATGACCCTTTTTACTTATTTATTATTATATGCATTATTAGATCATTGATACTGATGCATGGATGTTTAAGCAGCATTTTAGTGTTGCAGCTGCCAAAGGCGGGGCTATTTTAACTACTTCACATATAGTTTCTGTAGGTAGTTAGTTTCCAACCTAGAAGCAGGCACCTCTGAAGGGTCACAAGATGATTGAATGAATGAATGAATGAAACCTTTATTGCCCCTAACCTTGGGGCATAGGGGATTTTGCTTAGCACAAGAGCATAAAAGAACATCGATCACCACACATGGCAGCACATAATATAACATTATAACGACAAGAAAGAAGAAAATAGTTCTAATACATAGTTTTTTGTCCTCAGTTATTTAAATGAAACCAACTGAGGAGTTTAGAGGGGAAATCAGTCTGACATCTGAAATGTAACATGGACTCCCAACTAGACACAATTCAAAAAGGTTAAGAACAATGGGTTTTATCTTTAACAACAGTTGTATTTTACAAGCTTGTAATATGATTTTTATATGTGAAATCTGAATCTGAAAAGTAGATTATAACTATAGCTAACGACTATAGCTCTTAGATAAACGCAGTAAAAAGTACATTTCTTTCTGAAATGTGGTGACGTAGAAGCGTAAAGTAGCATACAATGGACATACTCAAGTAAAATACAAGAACCGTATTCCTACTTAAACTTACTGGAGTAAATGTAACATTATACATGTGGAAATGTTCCTTCTTCATGAGGTTCTTAGCGCAGTATGCGCCGTGCTGAAAGAGACAATTTCTTGGTGCTTAACCCTGCTCGGTTATTATTCAGCTATTACTCATTTATCAAGGGTCAGGATGGAGGGCGAAAACAATCTTGTTTTGTCCATACTTTGGACGCTTAAATAACACATTTACCGCCCACTTCCATGTATTTAAGCCAGGAAAATGACCATCAGATGATAATTGATCACCTGCCAAAGAGCAAACAGTGCGCGAGACATTTAGCTGCTTGGCCATGCCGCCGGAGGAATATTAACACCCGTAGAGTATAATCCCGCTCAAGGTTTACACATTAACCTTTGTGTTTCAGACATTTCCCTGTCTCCTCATCGCCTATTTACCAATCAGGCAGCACACCGTCTGTCTTGCCCATCCCATCTTGCCTCATGCTTTACCACTTCAACAGAAACTTAAGAGGCATTAAGGCTTTTACTGCTCGATTTTACTGTACAGCAACCCCCTGATCTCATGCCTGTTATCAATGGCTGACTCACTGTGCAGAGGGACGGACGTCTGCAGCCGATTTACACAGTACAGTACAGGGGAGAGTGTGTGTTTCATTTAGTTAATGAGTCCCGTCACTTGCTGACACACACACACACACACACATATACCTCATGACTGCTGTTTTAGGTTCAGTAGCTTCATTATGCGTATGTGCGTATAAGTGGTGTGTTCAGCTGAATGGCTGAACCGATAAACAGCAGGAGTTGTAACTGTCAGAGTGGGCAGATCATTGTCATTGCTGATGTTAAGGGAAAAAAATGTAGTGCTTGAAAACAACATGACAGATCCATCTTGCTTCTGCAAGTAACCTATTTTGAATGAGCTCCACAATACATTCTGGTGATTTGAACATTTAGTTCTTTGACTTTTGTCAACAGGTTTGGAGAATTTAGTAAATATTTAACAAGAATTTAACACATTTCAGTTATTGTGATTAAGGGAACCTTACTATTTCAGGCATTTATATATATTTCAACCTTCTAGCAATTGCGCTTTCCATTATAATGGTATTTATAACGATTAGGTATTACTTGATTAAAATATTTTGTTTGAAAATGAATTGGCAATAGATTGGTCGGGATAAAGCCCAACCAATACTGAATTTTTGAAGCAAATACTACTGATAGATATTTTAAAGTTTAAAAAAAAGTAGCTTGTGGAAGCACTACTTGATCATTTGGTTCAGAAAACAAAACAGCTTACAATACAAGTTGGATTTAGAGCCAAGACGCGGTCGGCACAGGTTGCTGAATTAGGCTACGTTTTAATTTGCCCAAACATGTCATAATACCGAATGCCGGTTCAGCCGGTTTGCATTAAATAATTAAACCAGTTTAAGCTCATACACCGGACCAGATCACCAAAACCTGAAATCAAATGAACTCTAGAGTGACTCAAACTGAAACTGTAAAAGTAAAAATATGATTTTAAATTATGTCCTTATCTGCTTGATTCAGCTTGCACTGTTCACTTGCCCTGCAGGTCTAGAAACCAGAGAAAACAAGTTAATACAAGTCAATATGATGTAATCAAATGACTCCAGAGCCCAGGGCTGATTCATTAGAAGCAAAGTTGACTGGTAGGTTATTTGTGTAATCTGATGTCTTATCTGTATTATAAAAAAAAAAGATTATCCCGAAAATGCTCCAGAAGATTAGGGTCTTGACTAATCTCTTTACAAATAAAATATGTAAAGTTTGAGCTGGTTTATGAAACGTGTGTTATCTGTAATCATTGTTGCAAATTGCTTAAGAACATCTGAAGTGTTGAGTTAAATAAAGCTCTTCCAATGCACATGACAACCTTTTTATGTACTTCCCCACCCAGCTGACTGCCGCTTTCTGTCCTCTCCAGCACCTCTTACAGTGTATGTGTGGTAACAACATGTCTGTGCCGCTGCTCGCCGAGGCTGTGACAGTGTCCGGGATGGAAAAGGAGACTGCAGCGGTGAGTGGAAACCACAAAACTCCATAGATGTATTTGTGTTCAGAGCACCTCAGTCACTAGGCAGTTGAGGAGGGGTGGGGAAAGGAAGTCACCGTCTAGCTCAAGGACACTTTTATGATGGGAGTGTTTTCTGAAGCCTCGAAGCTGCCGATGATTCGTGTAGAAACAGGGAGTTTGACCTCCCCCGCACCTTCCAATAGGCCTACCAACCTTGCTCCACAAAAATCTAAAACATGACATTGAAACATGCTTAAGTATGACCCACATTGATTTACAAGGGTTTGATGCGCATATTAAATCTCTGTTCAAAATAACAACAGTGCTGTTTTAACTGGTGGTTGTTGCAACAAAAGATGAATATTTGACGCTGTGATAACTTTCCAAAGTTGTAAAATCCTGTCTCTTAGTGTAATAATCAATCAGTCTGGTCTTCCTGTATTGTATTTGATCACCTGAAAGCATAGTTACTGGCTAAAATACAGCTTTATTAAGTTATTACTGTGTGTAATAAAGGTTAGTTTAAAAGTGTATTGTTTGTAAAGACTGATGTAAAGCAGCGTTTATTTTCATTATGATCAACAGACAAAATGCTTGAATTCAATCGCAAAGTCAAACTCCATAGTCATATTTTTAGATATACTTTGTCAAACACACTGTAAACTGAGAGAAAAAAACACAGACGACCAGCGATGTGTGCTCACATTATGGATCTGAAAGTTATCATCCCTTAAATCATAAGTCCGTAAATTGCATGCAAGATTAAAATTGCAGCAGGTTAGCCCACCTGGTAGAGCGGGCGCCCATATAGACAGGTTTACTCCTTCAACTCCGACCTGCGGCCCTTTGCCCCCCCCCTTTTTTTTTTCCCAAGTCTAAGCTGTCCTGTAGAAATAAAGCCTTAAAAAAATATAATTCGAAATTACAGGCCAGTAAATCCTCAGTTTTTGGTTCAACTCCTGTATTTGGTTCGGATCGCGTTCTCACCTGAAGTTAACCAAACTCTAGTTCACGTGGAAGTGAACCGAGACGTTTTCAAGCGGACCAGAGTTTGTAAAAAATACAGATGGGATCTTTTTAAAAGCAATGAACACCCAGTTAAGATAAGATGCACCATATCCCAGCAGGGAAGTTCCTTTTCCAAAATTTGTAGAAATATTCAATTTTGTTCAGTACACATTAAAAATCCCGATAAAGAGTCCTAATAAACTCTATTCCTTTGTGAAGAGAAGCCACACCTGTAGCTGTTTCTTTAGCAGTAACATGTACACTACAGTAAGCGGACGCATGTTGTAGCTACTCAGCTGGATCTGAGTGTAAAAATGAAACAAACTGTTGTAAGGTACAGTGCAGGGATTTGTTAAACACCAGGATCAAAGCTGACTGTCAGTGATCCCAGCAAACCCCAAATGGAAGAAAGGTGTTTTTATCTCTGTAAATACAGCAAAGTCTCTGATTTCCATCCAACACGCAGTGAATTTCCAGCTTTCTAAATTGTTATTCCCTTCCTTGGTTTCTCTGCGGGGAGTCGATGTGTGGAAACTGGCAGTGAGGACTTAGCTTGGCAAGAAGTGTTTACTGGCACCTGTTCTTCCCTGTTTTGGAACAAGTATGCACACTTAGCAGTACACGGTCTACTACAAGATAGATGTAATGTGATAAATTGTCTCAAGTTTAAAGCAGGTTTTTTGAAACTGGATTCAGATCTTATGTTTTGGTGATAAAGTAAATACTGTTTAAGTTGTGCTGCTTTCTCCTGAAAAGCGTCCTTTAGCTTGTTCCATCTCCTTCCAAATTACATAACAGGTACAGTGGGTACGGAAAGTTTTCAGACCCCTTTAAATTTTTCACTCTTTGTTTCATTGCAGCCTTTTTCCAAAAATCAAAAAAGTTCATTTTATTTCTCAGTAATGTACACTCAGCAACCCATCTTGACAGAAAAAAAACAGAAATTTAGAAATTTTTGCATATTTATTAAAAAAAAAACTGAAATATCACATGGTCATAAGTATTCAGACCCTTTGTTCAGTATTTAGTAGAAGCACCCTTTTGATCTAATACAGCCATGAGTCGTTTTGGGAAAGATGCAACAAGTTTCTCACATCTGGATTTGGGTATCCTCTGCCATTCCTCCTTGCAGATCCTCTCCAGTTCTGTCAGGTTGGATGGTAAACGTTGGTGGACAGTCATTTTCAGGTCTCTCCAGAGATGCTCAATTGGGTTTAAGTCAGGGCTCTGGCTGGGCCATTCAAGAACAGCCACAGAGTTGTTGTGAAGCCACTCCTTCATTATTTTAGCGGTGTGCTTAGGGTCATTGTCTTGTTGGAAGGTAAACCTTCGGCCCAGTCTGAGGTCCAGAGCACTCTGGAAAAGGTTTTCGTCCAGGATATCCCTGTACTTGGCCGCATTCATCTTTCCCTCGATTGCAACCAGTCGTCCTGTCCCTGCAGCTGAAAAACACCCCCACAGCATGATGCTGCCACCACCATGCTTCACTGTTGAGACTGTATTGGACAGGTGATGAGCAGTGCCTGGTTTTCTCCACACATACCGCTTAGAATTAAGGCCAAAAAGTTCTATCTTGGTCTCATCAGACCAGAGGATTTTATTTATCACCATCTTGGAGTCCTTCAGGTGTTTTTTAGCAAACTATATGCGGGCTTTCATGTGTCTTGCACTGAGGAGAGGCTTCCTTCGGGCCACTCTGCCATAAAGCCCCGACTGGTGGATTGCTGCAGTGATGGTTGACTTACTACAACTTTCTCCCATCTCCCGACTGCATCTCTGGAGCTTAGCCACAGTGACCATTGGGTTCTTCTTTGCCTCTCTCACCAAGGCTCTTCTCCCCGATAGCTCAGTTTGGCCGGACGGCCAGCTCTAGGAAGGTTCTGGTCGTCCCAAACGTCTTCCATTTGAGGATTATGGAGGCCACTGTGCTCTTAGGAACCTTAAGTGCAGCAGAAATTTTTTGTAACCTTGACCAGATCTGTGCCTTGCCACAATTCTGTCTCTGAGCTCTTCAGGCAGTTCCTTTGACCTCATGATTGTCATGTGCTCTGACATGCACTGTGAGCTGTAAGGTCTTATATAGACAGGTGTGTGGCTTTCCTAATCAAGTCCAATCAGTATAATCAAACACAGCTGGACTCCAATGAAGGTGTAGAACCATCTCAAGGATGATCAGAAGAAATAGACAGCACCTGAGTTACATATGAGGGTCACGGCAAAGGGTCTGAATACTTATGACTATGTGATATTTCAGTTTTTGTTTTTTAATAAATATGCAAAAATTTCTAAATTTCTGTTTTTTTCTGTCAAGATGGGTTGCTGAGTGTACATTACTGAGAAATAAAATGAACTTTTTTGATTTTTGGAAAAAGGCTGCAATGAAACAAAGAGTGAAAAATTTAAAGGGGTCTGAATACTTTCCGTACCCACTGTAATACATGCTTTGATTTTCTTCGATCTCGCCTGGGCTACTAAATGCATTTAATGTTGGTCTTAGTCAGAGTTCCCTTCTCCGACTCTCCAACCAACGCAGAACGCTGCCGCCTGAATTTTAACAGGCGCTAAGTAACACACATTATTCCACTACTAGTCAACTTACACTGGCTAGCTGTTTTGTAGGCATTGTGGGTTCCTCGTTCCAGCAATTCATGTGTCCAAAGTAATATATCGCTATCTAAATAAAACAAAACTTCTAAATGTCTTTGTATCTGCATTTGGAGAGAAACAATAGGAAATGTTACCAGTTTGGTATAGTTTCATATTTAAGAGTTATACATTTCAGAAAGAAAGTTCTAACCATTTTTTTTTTCTTTATATGTCCTGCAGGTGATATTTCTTCATGGTTTAGGAGACTCAGGGTGAGTACTTGTAAATTAATTTCCTGTAATAGATATTACATGAAATACTTTGTGAAAAACAAAGTTTATTTCTTAAAATCGAGTATAAAAAAAAGCAGGCAAATGTGAAAACAGCCTTTAAGTGTCAGACTCTGTCACTCTGCATATCATTCTGCACAGTGAAGCTCAAACATCACAGTGAATAACAATTTGCAATGGAAGAAGACTTTCAACGTAAAAATGAACAAATAAAGCTTTTAAAACTATGCTTAAATACTCTTTAATTGCAGCTTCCAATTTTCTTTTTATGTCTAGCCAAATGTTCTTAGATAGAGTTTGTTCATTGGCATTTAAGACCTCCAGTTATTCTGAAATCCTGAAATTTACATTTGGCTTTATTTCTTTTTTTTATTAGTTATATTAACTTCCCAATTATGAAGTGGCTTAAAGTAAATGTAGTTAAATAATGTCCTCATTCATGTGGCTTTATTTCATAATACACCACTCACAACAGCATGAATAACTGATCTGAAAAGCTCTCCAACCAGCACTTGATGCCGGCTGATTCATTTAATAAGATCAAATCGTGTCAGTGGAGATCAAAAAATATCCCCTCTGGTGGGTGATTTCCTCTTAAGTGCCTGATTTTACTTCAAGTACAATGAAGTGCATACGTGTTTTTATTTATAAGCCACATGTGAGGTTACACTCACACTGTATTGTACATTGTACTTCGTTGTAATATATTTGGGTTTGGATGCACTGCATATTAGTCATTTTGCTGAAGCTAGATGAGAAACAATTTTTTTTTCTCTCTCTCCTCTGTCAGGCATGGGTGGGCAGACACTTTGAAGGGAATCCAGCTGTCTCACGTCAAGTTCATCTGCCCCCATGCGTAAGTTTTATTTATTTGATTTGATTCTCCTATTCCTTCTGTCATATTTTATTCCTCCAAGACTTGTCAGCAGGCAGGAAAACTAACATCTTTTTCTTGGTGTGGTTGCCTGGAGAGAAGTAACTTGTGAACAAACACTACGTACATAACATACAGTTTCTAGATTTTTCTTTTAGCCAGTTAGCACATCAGAATGCATAATCAGCTTCAAAACCATCAGTCTATCTATGATCTTGCCTTGTTGAATGAATAATTCAATACACCAATACTTGGCTTCTGCTGATCTCCTACACTGATCGTCATGTTTTCATTTCTCTCCCTCCCTTTGTCCCCCTGTAGGCCCCCGATTCCCGTCACTCTCAACATGAGAGCCATGATGCCTGCGTGGTGAGTTGGCGTGATGAAACAGACAGCCTTTTAGCTCAACACTGGATGCTATTGTTTCCCTGGAAACCACAGCAGGCTCCCATACTGGCATTGACAATACAACAATTGTATATGTTGATTTCCTTAAACACGTGTCTCTTCATGTGTGCAGGTTTGACCTCATGGGTCTCAGCCCCGACTCCCAGGAGGACGAATCTGGAATCAAGAAAGCAGCAGACAGCAGTGAGTTTATCTAAAAGTGTGCACTTTTATATCAATATTACCATGATTATTGCTTCTTGCCCCTCTCTATGATGATCGGCTCTTCACCCCATCTATAAGTATTGCCTTTCAGAACATCTATAAACACGTTTGCCTTTAAACGTGTAGACAAACTAATTGTTTCAGGCATACCCAGGCCTCTAGTTTTCGTCCTTGACCACTTAACAGCCAAAAATGTGTTTAAGATCTGAGGCTCCTCCTGGTGGTCACAGACCACAACAACTAAAAGGAAAGCAAATGAAACCAATCCTAAAAGTGACAGGGAAGTGTTTGTATGGCAATCTGCACTACACACTGTTTCCCTGATATGTTCAATAACACATATTTGTTCTTGCTTTCCCCCAGTCAAGGCCATAATCGAACATGAGATCAAAAACGGGATCCCCCCGCACCGTATAATGCTCGGTGGCTTCTCTCAGGTTGGAAATCTTATCTACGTATTGTGTTCTATTTCACAAGAGTAATGTCTGTAACTCAATGTATATCATTATCATACAGCGTCAGCCGTGATAAAGCATCAGAATTTGTTTTGATGAGTTAGGGTACAGTCTGTGAGAACTCTGTGGAGGCAATCCCAAATCACTTTGTTTTCAGTATTTTGAGAACGGCTCCTTTTAAGTAAATGAATGCATGTTATTAACATCTCTATCTCTGTCTGCTTCCTGCCTTCCTTCCTAGGGTGGGGCCTTGTCCTTGTATACTGCCTTGACTTGCCAGCATCAGTTGGCTGGCATTGTGGCCCTCAGTTGCTGGCTACCACTTCACAGGAGTTTCCCATCGGTACAGTCACAGTTATATGCTTCTTCTGCCTCATCAATTCAAACTTCTTCAAATGTTAAATGCTTTACTTTTGTTATAAAATAGTTCCACTAAACTTTCCCCTAACCAATAGGGAAAACAATTCAGATTTAGCTAGCTTACTGTGGACATTGTTGTGTCTGTCTTGCAGGCGTCAAGCGGCAACAAGAACATCCCGATCCTGCAGTGCCACGGGGGAGATGGACGTCATGATCCCAGTGCAGTTTGGTGCCATGACGGCAGAGAAACTCAAATCCATAGTCAACCCTCAGATGATTACCTTCAAAACCTACCAAGGGCTCCCTCACAGCTCCTGTCCTCAGGTAGTGTGTGTGTGTGTGTGTGTGTGTGTGGGTTTGGGTTTGTTTGGGTGCGTACGCATGCATTTTTTATAAGATGCTTTTACAGTAGGGAGAATATGTAATTCAATGTTAATTCTTATTGCAACCAGCTCAAAACTATTACTTCATTCAGGTTTACGTGTTTCAGTGTTGTTAGTGTATTTAACGATAGAGTTTCAAACTCTGCACAATCCTTCTGCTTGAACCAGTGCAGATTTGAACCAGATATGTTCTGACAGACTTTCTGATTATTCAACCAGGGAGTGACATTCACTTAATAGCCTTGAAAGTGCCCCACCTGCTGGTCACCTGACATTGTATACAGAAAATACTGTCATCTCCAGAAACCTGGCCTGCCGAAGTATACTCTCCCGCAACTCAAACTTTCTAGGCTAATCTCACGGAAGTCTGTCTATCAAACAAAGAGTTCTCGTACTTTTGTAGACAAACAGTTAGTATTGTTGTGTTTTCCATCAGCAACAGTATCATTTGTTTGTCCACAGTACCAACATCTACTTTGCTCTCTTGCAGGAGATGGCGGCTGTAAAGGAATTTATCGAGAAGTATTTGCCCCAAATTTGACCTCACCTCCCCTCATCCCCACTGTGACCCGCTGAGACACTGACCTCTCACCCGATCTGCCATTCTCCCACAGGAAACAGCCATGAGCACCCCCTCTTCCACACACATCAGCAAGATAAGATGACAAACATGCATACATATTTAATAATCATAATGGTTAGAGCCACACCGCTAAACAAAACACATAACAGAAAACATATGATAGCACTCATACTGAAGACACACTGATTTGATTCTAACATAATTAAGTGCTCATACTTACAAGCCTTTCAGGGGGAGAAACACTGATTAACACATTGCATTCCTTTTTGTTTTATTAAAGTCTGTCGCTTCTACCTGACCTCAGTTTTTCTTCACTCTTACCTCATATTGCTTCATCCTAACCTCCAGCTGTCATGTCCTCTATTGCTTCCACTGACACACCTTTCCTTCTTTTATTGCAGTGTCAGTTTGTAAGACATCTAGTGGTAAATCAACAATGAGTTTGAGTCGAGATAACGCCTACCTGATACTGTCAGCAACCATCCTAAAGCACATTCAGACTGGATTTCACTTCTTAATCATTTGTATGTGGAACGAGACATGAAATATTGATCTTCATCCTTTGGCTTAATCTGATTGAACTTTGACATGCTTGATAGAAAAGGTGGGATTGACTTCTCATTCAGGTAATATTGGTTGTTTATAGTCTTGCTTTATAATTGCAGAGTATAATAATACAAGCAGCCAAGAAGAAGGGATGCTGCGGTGAGGTATAAGGACAGCGACCCAGAATTATGTTAGCGACAAAGTTGAAAGACAGTAAAACGTTTGATAAAACCCTGCCCACTCTATTTCTTGTCCCTTTCTGATTTTTTGCCACAAGTAAATTTCGCCTTGTGAAATTCAGTCTGACTGCAGCTTCACTCTAGAGTTGGAGTCCCACAGCGACTGACTGACTGCTGTGAGTGCAGTGAGTTTTAGAGCTAGAACAGCTGGTTTCCTACCAACCCATCCATTCCACTACCTACCACCCCATGACTGCAGCCAGTCCCGGTCTTGCGTCAGTAATCAATCTACGGACGGCCCTTTTTATTAAAATACCAACATTCATGAGGGCCGCACATTTTTTCTTCTTTTGTAATGAGTGTGATAAAATATCTTGAACTATATGAAGAACATCCAATTGAAATAAAAGAAAACAAATCAATTGATGCTTTTGCCACCATGTGCTGTTTATTTCAAAACTTCCACAACTGCATGTTAGTAACCACTAATGTGATTCTTAATGTAAAATTACCTCAGCTGATTTGCTTCTAAAAATAATTACGATTGTAGGCTTAAAGGTGAATGAATGACAGGAATGAGTTGCATGAAATACAGCATCACTTTAGATGGTTGCAGGCCTGCACAGACTGCCCACCATGAGTCGCTTCACTGTTCCTCCCACCGACTTATCCTCTTTAAACATTATTCCTTTTCAAGTGTTCCTGTTTCACCATCAACACCCTTCTTGCCATTATTCCAAGTTGATTTTGTGGTTTTGTTTGTTTTAAATTGGGAAAACCTTCCTCCATATCTTCTTCGATGACACCTAAGCAATCTTTATTTTTGTTGACCATTTATTCCCAAGAAAATGTAAGAAAACATTCACTTTGTTGCTCCGCTTACTGTAACCCACTATAATAGAACATTAAAGGTTCACTTCTTCAAAATAAAATGGCTATACACTGGGAGGGCTTTGGCAAGAAGTTGTTCTAACCTAACTGAAAGGGGATTTTACAAGTCTAAAAAAAGCTAATCTTGAACGTGTGATCCTTGAACATAGGAGTGTAACTCTGAGGAGTCGTGTGTGCTTAAAAATATATACTGTATATCAGGTGTTGTGAATGTTAATTTTGCTCTCATGATTACTTGTTCTATATTGCTTTTCTCAATCCTAATTTTCTTTTTCTTTTTTTAAACTAAGAGGCAAGACATGTTTTGATTGTTGTTACCAAATCAATGAATGTCTCTCTTACCTCCCTGAGTCCTTTTGTTTTTCTCGTCACTTTGAATCTCTGATGCAGCCCTGCGTGGTCGCTTCTCTTTCTTTAGTTTATTTTTCTCCTCTTTTCCACCTTCCACCACTTTTTATTATTCCGACATTTTCCGCCTGTGTGACGACGTTGCATCGTCCTGTGTTTTCTTCTGGGTTGTATCTTGTCATTGGTTAAGTGTTTTAAATGTTCTTTGTTTATTGGACTTATGTTTTGTGACAGTTGTCATCTCATCTTTTTGTGTCTGTTTATAATGATGAGCATTAAGAAAACATGTCTAGGTTTTTTTTGTTTCCTAACACCTGTATGCGGAATAAATGACAAAAAAAAGGTCAATTTGAGTTAGGCTGAATTCATTTTCCATAGCTGGATATTTATCACAAGAGGGATTAACTTCTTAAAAGGTAGGTGTGAGTATTAAAAAACATTTTTTTCTATAAAAATTTATAATTAAGCAAACCCCACACGTGTCCTCTAATGGAAAAAGTGTAACCAGTGCTTTATGTTGTCAAGTTAACAACATAAATTCAAGCCATGCAACAGAGGTGGGAACAAGTCATGTTTTTTTTTTAAAATAAATCTCAAGTCCTAATATTTAACTTTTGCATCTGAAACAAGTCATCTGTTCTTTAGTGCCACTTCAACACATTAACACCAAAAGACTAATAGTGTAACAATATTGCAAACTAGGGAAATACATATTTGTGTTAACTTATAATCAAATGTATTCCCTGCTCGATGAAAGGGATAAGATATTTTAAAGTCAAAGGGCTCATAAAGTCCAAGTGTCAAAAGTCATTTTTTTACTTTTAAGTCTGAGTTTATCAAATGTGTGACTCAAGTCCAAAGCCCTTATAACGTCCACTAGCAGGAGGTCAAAGGTTCCTTACCTTTTTGAAATATAGTATCTCATATAATCTTACCTCTGCAAACTTGCCAGTATACCAGTCTGCAATCAATAAGCATATTTTAGTAACTACAACACTACAACTTAGCTTGAAGGCAATGTTGGTGACTGAACTAAGATCTCTGTGTGACATTTTGAAACAAGCAATGTAGGTATAGCTCTAAAATAAGTGGCCAGGTTAATGGGTTTGGGGGAAGTGATTGGCCAAAAAGTTATTTTTTATTAAGTTTTTATACCCGTATGCTTCTGAAGCTTGCAACATTTATTTTCAGTAATTGGACCTTGTGGTGAATAGTTTGTTTCTAGGTTTTTCTTTTAGGGTACACTACCGTGCAGTTGTTTTTTCTTCCACAACAGCAACAAGTAGCCTAATAGGTGTAAAATCCCTGCTTCCTGTTTTCTTTTGACATGTACAAATAATAAAACTCTAAAACCCACTATATAATTCACAGATATTTTAATATGCGGACTAAAACTGTAACTGCAATCGAGTTTAACGTTTTCCTAAATCACTGTCCTCAGACCCGAATGAACTGGATCCTTCAAGACTTCAGCGCCCTGGTGACTCCTCCTGCTGAGCAGCGGGCCAATGAACGTATCGGGGCGGCGCTCTCTGTACCGGAGAGAGAAAAACTCCTCCAAGCACAACCGTTAGTCGCCATTTTGAGGAGCTCGACCAGCAGTTAGCAGGCCTTTGTTACGGAGCAAATTCATAACGTTATTTTGTATTTTAATTGTAGGGTTTATAAGGAGCAATGTCTCGATTCAACAATAATCGCGGTGGCTTTGGTATGAATCATTTTCAGCAGCGCAGAGGGGACGGTGGGCCCGGCGGCCCGATGCGGGGTGGGCTAATGGGAAACCCACATTTCAGGAACCATCCTTTCCAGAATCAGAACCAAAACAGAAGGGGAGCAAATAATAACTTCAACAGATCGCCTAATCAGGGACCACAGACTCCCCAGAAGCCACAGTCGCTGCCCATTATCCCTCCGCCAAGTCCTGGCCCGGCTCTCACCATGAAAGGCCCAATGCAGCAGCAACAGCAGCAGAAACCAACACCTGCCCAGCAGACACCGACAACCCCCGCGACTCAGCCGAAGATGCAGTCACCACCGCCGAAACCTAATATGACCTCCCCTCCACCTAACGTTAAACCTGAAACCAAGAACCAGCTGGCGTCACCGGTAGGAAATGCTAACGGACAACAGCAGAAGCAGCAGCAGCAGCCTCCACCACAACAGAGCCCGAAGCCTGGTCCCCAACTAGGCCCGAAGCCTGGTCCCCAACTAGGCCCGAAGCCTGGTCCCCAGCTAGGTCCGAAGTCTGGTCCCATGCAAGGTCCGAAATCTGGTCCCCAACAAGGCCCCAAGCCTGGTCTCCAACAAGGCCCCAAGTCTGGCCCCCAACAAGGCCAGTCTCCTGGCCTCCAACAAGGCCCGTCTTCTGGTCCGTATCAAGGCCAGAAGTCAAGCCCTTATCAAGGCCAGAAGCCAGGGCCTTATCAAGGCCAGAAGTCAGGGCCCCCGGCGGTAAAGCCCAGACAGGAGTCAGAGAAAATGGCAACAGACAACGATGCAGCTGAGTCAGATGCGAGCCAGTCAAAGGTCTGTTTGTATTATTTTTCAATGTATTCCCTGCTGTGAATGGCATCGACAGCATTGTTGTTGGCAAACGCTAGCTAGCTTATTCAGTACTGGCAGTACGCTCGATTTGAAACACAGTGCAGTCCGAAAGGGCGGAATATTACTATATTCTCCTAACGGCTTATTGTTCTTAATGTTACTCCACTCATATTTACAATAGATATATACAGAATATGAGGGGAAAATTCTCTTTTAAAAGTATGAGATTGGAAATCGCATCTTTCTCTCACAATCGCTGGCGGTACAAGCGGTGACTAAAATCCAGCGCAACAAAGATTATTCGCTTTAGCTATCCGCCATCTTGTCTAAAATCCGTCCATGCAAAATGTGTTTTGGTAAAACAAAGAACATGCAGGTTGTTTGTTTTACACCAACTTCCATGTTTGTTGAATTATCTCTTGTACGTTAGGTTGCCTAGAATTAACCTAATAAAATATAGGTCAAGTATATTAGTCCTGAACACCCACAGGGAATGGGGGATGGGCAGTGTGTTGCGTGTGCAAGCAAACAAAGACCTCATTATTTAAACATAAGCTAGCATTCTAATCTTTTCTTATTTTGCTTGCCTGTTTCAATTTATTTGGTGTAGATTTTTGAGTTTTAATGTTAACGTTACATCTTTGATAAATCGACAGGCGTTTAGGGCAACACTCTCCATGCTGCTGAAACCGGGTGAGAAGACGTACACACAGCGGTGTCGTCTGTTCATTGGAAACCTGCCCAACGACATCACAGAAGAGGCGTTCAAGAAACTATTCGCAAAATACGGAGAGCCTAGCGAGGTCTTTATCAACAAAAGCAAAGGCTTTGGTTTCATCCGATTGGTAAGACATAAAATCCTCATTTATACCAGATTGTCATAGTTGATTTTTGTAAAGATTACTACATTAGATGAACTACTTTCAGTGTTACATTGTTATGTTTAATTAGTCTTTAACAGATCCCTTAATAGTAACGGTACATTTGTGTTCTTGTAGGAGTCCCGTGCACTTGCTGAGATAGCAAAGGCAGAGTTGGATGACACGCCAATGAAAAACAGACCACTGCGTGTTCGATTTGCCACACACTCCGCAGCTTTGTCTGTGAAAAACCTGTCACCATTTGTTTCCAATGAGCTCCTGGAGGAAGCTTTCTCACAGTTTGGAATGGTTGAGAGAGCCATTGTCATTGTAGATGACCGCGGGCGGGCCACAGGCAAGGGAATTGTAGAGTTTGCTTCCAAACCGGCAGCTAGAAAGGCTCTTGATCGATGCAACGAGGGTGTCTTCCTGCTTACCACGTAAGTAAAAACAGACATATGCGTAATAATAAAAGGTACTTGAAACCGTTGCTTATTCATCTTTGTTTCACCCTTTTCAGGTCACCCCGGCCTATTGTCGTTGAACCTCTGGAGCAGTTTGATGATGAAGATGGTCTTCCAGAAAAATTGGCACAGAAGAACCCCAGATATCAAGCGTAAGCAAATCACTGTCTGTCTGTATCAACTTGTGTGTGTGGAGTAGCAGATGTTAACCTGTGTAAATCAAGGGGAGGTAGAGAAAGGATCTTGTCTGTAGCATTCAAAACCCAATACTGGCAACTAGCACAGATCCATATTGCTCACTGTATGAAGTGGACTACTAATTACAATATTGTCAACATTGCCATACTGGTTGGATGTTTTGCAACTTCTGTCAGGCACCTTTTTATAATTATAGAGTAGCGCTGGGTGATATGGAAAAAATGAAATACCACAATATTTTTGACAAAATACTTCAATGTCAATATTGTAGCGTGACTATTGATGCTTTTACAAAATATTAACACAATGAGTTTTGATAAATTATCAATAACGTGGATACAATGGCTAAGTGGGTAAACGCAACTAATAGAAACGCTAGAACAGTCTAGTTAAGAAAATGACACCACTTTACTGTAATGCAGCCTCTAAAACCAGGAAAAGACCACTCGTGTCAGACGATATCTAGTCTTATATATCAATGTCAATATTATTATTATTATTATTATTATAATGATATATTGCCCAGTCCTAATATAGAGCATTTATTCACTCATAAGTTTCCCATATTCTTTTGAAATAGCATTAGTCTTGGCTAATCAGGATATGATGTGGGTACAATTCGATTGCCTAACATTGTTAAATTATTTCTATAGAGAGCGTGAGGAACCTCCTCGTTTTGCTCGACCCGGCACATTCGAATATGAGTACTCCAAGCGCTGGAAGTCCCTGGATGACATGGAGAAACAGCAGAGGCAACAGGTGGAGAAGAACATGCGCGAGGCCCGTGAGAAGCTGGAGAGCGAGATGGAGGACGCGTACCATGAGCACCAGGCCAACCTGCTCCGACAAGGCAAGTGTGGGGATTTAGTTTTAAGGTTTGAAAAAGAACCAAAGGCCTTGGCGCCAAGATAACTCAGTTGGTAGAGCAGGCGTCCGTATATAGAGGTTTACTCCTTGACGCGACAGGCTCATGTTCGATTCCGGCCTTTGGCTCTTTGCTGCATGTCAATCCCCCCCCATGTTGATATTTGATATTTGCTGCTATTTATCACTAGAATACATGTGTGTCACTGACAGGATGTGGAGTACCTTTGTGTTCAGGTGACACAATTACATCTGCTGTCATGTGCCCTTACAGATTTGCTGAGGCGACAGGAGGAACTGAGGCGCATGGAGGAATTGCACAGTAAGGAGATGCAAAAGAGGAAGGAGATGCAGATCAGGTATTTATTTATTAAGTCTGTCTGGTTGTTAATGGAGGCAGATGTATGTCATGTGGTCATCCTTTCATAAACAATAGTCCTTCCATTTTTCTTTTTTTGATATGAATATAAAATCAGATTTGTTCATTTTATGCTAAACACATGCAAGATCACGTTTTCCATTTTGTAAACAGACAAGAAGAGGAGCGCCGGCGGCGGGAAGAGGAGATGATTCGCAATAGGGAGATAGAAGAACAGATGCGCCGCAAACGTGATGAGAACTACAGGATGGGCAACTTCATGGATGTGAGTTAATCTTTACACTAGAAAACAAGACTATTGCATATATGCAATGAAGAAAGATATTTCTTAATATTTGTCCTAATGACTTTTTCTTTTGTTGTTTCTTTATCATTAGAGGGACAGGGAAATGAGAATGAATCCCGGTGGCGCTTTGGGCATGGGTGGTAAGTTTCCTTTCTTTTTCCTTTTAGAAAGGAGAGAAAAAAGCAAAGCAAATAACCACTGACTTGTTAGCATTTTTTTTATTTTTATTTAAACCAATCACAATCGTCTTGGCAGCGCCCACATACACAACAAACAGAGCTGCTCATTGGTCTTAAACTGCCTCGCAACCTGTTTCTTGGCAAAGGAAGTCTATCTAAGGAATCAAAGAAGTTTTGTAATTATGTTACGTCAGCGTTGCAGCTAACATGCTGCATTAGGAGTTTGTCTGAAGCGTTTATTTTAATAGAATATGTTTTTGACTATGTTGTTGTTTTTTGTTAGATATGCCCTTTGGTGGTTCCAACCAGAAGTTCTCCATGGGTGGACTGGGCTTTGAAGGACAGCAGGGAATGGGACCAGCTTCAGCAGGCTTGATGAGCAACGAAATGGTAATGTATCCCACCTTTCGGAAGATCAGTAGTTAATGTAGTCTGTCTTCGGATTTCCTTTTTGTTGGAGAGGCTCCCAGCTGATCTTTTAACATGAAGGGCAGCTGGCCAAGCAGGATTGGAAGTTATGAATGATTTGTGCTCCCAGCTGTCTTCAGGTGGCTTGTTGGTTGTTGAATGTGAGAAATGCTGCCTGCATGATTAGGGTATCTTTCAAAGGTAAGCCATGCCCCCTCAGTTACCTTCACCTGTCTTACAGCTTTTTAGTAGCGAAACCGTCAACCTGCACTAAAACATAAGAAATGGTTTCCAGTGTGCTCTGTGTAAGCTGTAGACAGACTATTATCACACTGTTTGTGTAGTGGATTGCTATTGCAAGCCCTGTCTCATCTGGACAGGCACCTTTTCTTGACTGGAGTCAGAATGTCTGAAGAGTTTTTTTTTGCTTAACTGTTGGCAATGTGGTCATTTAGTTTTAAATGACCTTTTTCATACCGTGCTAGCAGTTTTATGCATAATCTGTCATGAGAAGAAAGGGAGTTGTATATGAACAGGCTACGTGTATTTTTGGGTGGCAGTGTGAAATCCTGTGTAAAACTCCTTTTTGTGCTACAAGCCAATTTGAGACTTGAAGTAGGTGTGTAGTTCATTTTCTGGACCAGCGAACTTTACCTTTTACATCTTTTTGAGCATTTAAAAAGCTTTTAGCGCAGGCTGACGGTGTAAGGCATTAAATCTTACTTTATATACAGCAAGATAATTTGATGGGGGCAGGCAAACCCTTGTGACCATTTGTGTTTAGGATGATATTGGGGAATACTGGACTAAACTTGAGATCTATGCTTCTGGCAGAATTGTAGTACCAATATTGGGTTGGTTTCTGGATTACAGTTGCCAGTAAGAATGGCTAAACGTGTGTGTATTTCCAGGATACTTAACTTATTACTCGAGCTTTGAGTTTTGAGGAACTGTACAGTAGAGATGGAATCGACTGTTCTTCTTAGACACCCCAGGTGCGCGCACACAGAGATCCATTCACAACTTTTTTCATTACTGGCAAATGTGCTTTTGACCGCTACTAATTTAAACACTGGACTAAACAGAAAAGCAACAACGTGATTCTAGCCAACACCGATCGCCTGCAATTAGACTCTCAGTCTTGTTTGCTCATTCACTTTCGTTAAACAACTGGTTCTAACTTCAACACATGAACCATGTGGTGCCATCTGGTCACCGTACAACCGCAGTGCTCCTAATTTTTGTATTTGAAGAAGTTGCACACAGAACATGGTGACGTCTGTAGTAGTCTTTGCATGTGTTTCCTATTTGTAAAATAGCATCTAACAGAGCTGTAGCAAATTCTATACGGCCCTTGTCGGGAAAACAGGTTTACAACCACCGTAAAGTCAAGAGGAAAATTATTTGTGGTTAGGATTGTTACTCAATTTTTTATTTGTAAATGTATATAAATTAAATTTTGAAGATTTTAAAGTCAAGACCCATCTCTACTGTACGTGTGTGTGTATATGCTTCAATTTATAGAAATGTTTTGTATTTGATAAATTGTGTGCCTCACATAGTAGCTTTAAAAAAATCTTTGTTTATTCATGCTAATAAAGTGTGCCCTAATAATTTATTCTAGCATTGAATTTGAAGCACCATTTTCTGTTATAGTCAATGTAGACCAGGTTTTCTTAGGATATAAAAATATTTTTTAGGTTCATGCTTGTTGGCAGTGTTGATGTTGGCGATGTATTTCCACAATCCATGAAGTTGCATGAAGGGTGCAAATCGACACTGTTTTATAGTCACATGAATGTGAAGCTCAGTAAGAGTTTTATAATCTAGTCACCTGAGCAAATTGTTGCAGATCCATATATTCATATTCTACATTCATACACACTACATTACTTTGTTCCCTTCTTACCATATTTTTCCACTGTAGCCTTGAGCCTCCTCTTCTGTTGGAGTTTTGGCTTTTGAGACTTTCATTCTTTCTCACACTATTTAAGTTTCACAGCGTGTCTGGACTGGCACATTAAGTCATTTCTTGTTGAAGAAATGGTTGTGCTGAACGTCTTGTGAATGTTTACATTTTACTGTGACGATATTCTCACACATTTCTGGTACAGTCCTTATTCTTCAGATTCTGGTCACATTTGTGGCACTTTTTTCTATTTTATCAGTGCAGTGCCATAAGAGGTGCTGTGAAAGCTGGACAGTAGATTAATACACCATCATTACTGTTTAGGAAACATTGGAACTAATTTAGGCAGAATTGGTTTTTGATTAATCTTTTTTCCCCCAAAATTCTAAAGAAATGTAACTAATAATGTTTGGCTCTTATGTATAACCTTTTTTTTATATATTTTATGAATACCTCTATCAAGACGTTGATATATTCAATGATCTTGGGGGAAACATGGGCAGCATTTAGAAAATGCTGAGCCTACGAAGTAGTAAGGCTAGTCTTGGCATGCACTGGAGAGACCATACTAGGTAGGCACTGACTAACGAAAGCATTACCCTCTCTTCCTTTTCCGTATGTAACCTGTGGCACCTGTGGACCTTCATATTGGAACGAACGGTTTCTTCGGATGTGTCTCCTGCTGGTTGTGTTGTATACCTCACAATATAAAACAAATCACCTCTATTGGCGTACCTTTTTATACACTTCCATATGGACATGAACTTTGTGCTTGCGCACTTAACCCATATTTTACCACCACTATCTGCCTCCCTGGCAAATTGCCCCTCCTCCCCACAGCGCAACGAGCGCTTTGCCCAGGGTGGTCCTAGGGGAATGGGTCCTGGTAATCCCGGGTTCGGCAGGGTCCGCGAAGAGTTTGATGGTCCGGCTAAGAAACCCCGTTTTTAAACGCTGGTCTTTGATGCTCCCAGCAGCACCCTTTTGTATAGATTCTCCTCAACAAACATGTTGAGTCGCATTTCTTGTATTTAAGTTTAAATTGTTGCTACATTTTAGCCTGACAATTTACTCATTTTATGACTAAGTCAATATTATTCTTTTTTTTTATTTTGTATTGTCAGTAGTATGGAAAGATGGGACACCCTTGTGTGATCGTTAGTTCTTTCTGACCCATGTATAATTTTTTTTCTTAGATGTATTATGCTCTGTGAGTCGCCGTGAAGTGATAATTGTAACATTTTTCTCTACCTTCTATGGCTATGTTTTGTGCCATACATTTGGAGTCAAAGCATGTATTATAATAAAGAGACATTGGTTCTATCAGGACAAACGTTAACATTTATTCCCAGAAGTTGGGGAACGTACAGTACGTGTGAAAAGCAACCAAATGCCAACAATTGGTTGTTTTGTAAATAATGTGGATACATCTGCCACATTCGGTCTTAAAGGGTCTATGTGTTATCTCTGCCGCAGTCCTGATAACCACCCGACGCAAATGCTTGCTACAAATGCCCCACTCCTGTCCTTTGGTTCTGTATTTTCTTGCCATTAAATTCAGATAACAAGCTGACACCGCCACAATTGGCAAACTCAAATGTCCGTGTACGGAGAAAATAAGAAAGGACATGGCTAGTGTATCTAGACACTGATCATAAAGACATTTAGCATCTGCTAAGAAGTCTAATGACTGGATGGCACACTGCACTTGTAAACTGTACACAAGACTCAGTTCAACATACTTTTAATACGCAACTTTCAATTTTTTCCACAAATACTGGCCCCACTTTATGCCTTAAAGCTATTTTCAAACTTAAGTGCCTACACTGAGTTGTTAACCATGTTTCATCCACTGCTTTTACAGTTGTGATTCAGGAAAGCAGAAATACTACATAGATCCTTTTAAGAAAGCCTCTGGTATAGTTTGTGTGGTTGTGGGTAGCAAAGTGGAAACCCTCTCGTCCACATTGTGCGTCTTGTGTGCACGTTAGGAGGATATTGAGAATGTTTACATGCAGTCCAATTATATAATATTAAAAATAATTAAGGGATTGACTTGCCCGCCCTTAACTGTTTTATTAGCAAAATAGCCAATACAATTCTTGCAGATGGACTGCCAAATGAAACCTCCTGATACTGTTGACATCATGGACTATTAGTTGAATGGATGAGATCACAATTTTAAAACAATTAGGCTCCAGAGTAAGGAATTAGGCTTTTGCTGACCTTGGTTTGTGTTTGTACATCTCTTAATAATGTGTTATTGGACATTATTGAGCTTGTAGCCTTGGTTGGTCTTTTGCCAGTGTATATCTATATCATAACAAAAGGTGTGAGTGTGAGATGGCCCCTGTGTGCTTGAGGGTTGTATATGTTGGCCATGTCTTAAAAAGTGTACCTGCAGTTAAGCAAATTAGGAAGCCAAAAACCTCAGTCACCTTTGTGGCTACTGTATATAGTTGGCCAGCGGTTACTGTTTAACGATTTAGACCAATGGTCCTTCAAATGGTAAATTCACTTACTTATTTTTGGTTACAACAGAGGCCACCAGTTGGTATGTTACTTTTATTGACAAACTTATCTGAATTGAATGCCTGTACCATAGTTCCACTATTTGTAAGCATGAGTAAATGCAACTTTGCATGACTGGCAAAGGGCTCAGTTAGACTTGCAAACATGCATTGTAGTCAGTTTTGAAGGCATGCTGACTACCAGAAACTAAAGCATAAATGTGTTCCCTCTATGCATCAAAATAATAACCTATTAAAACATATTTTTCAAAAATGTAGTAATTGAACAACATTGTTGGGCTTCTAATAAAGCTAAACTTTTTAAAGTCAACACCCCTAATAACGCTAATGCTATGTTAAAGCTAATGGTTGATAAAGCTAATGCCAGACGGGAAAAAACGGAGAGAAAACACAGAAGGTATATTGTTTCACGTTAAACTGTAAAGGCCATTTGAATATTTCATCCATTAGACTGAGGAAGTCTAAGGTGAATTTTTAATTTCTTCACAACGGAATCTTGAGAATGGTCTAATTAAATACATAGACCGTTCACTGGCAGTGCTAGGCAACCAATGTGGTCCATCTCCACTTCCTGTGTATGTTTTTGATGGCGTGTGTGTGTGGTTTCCTTGGGCTGGCCACAACAAAAAACTGGGACACATTAAGAATGTTTACGTTTAAAACTGAAATTATCTGTATCAGTTAACGTTGCGTTTACCTTTTTATTCTTAGTGCATGGCTGCATCATTTATTTAATTAAATTTTTTTATTGTAGCCTTTACATCAGCAATTATTAACTTAAACATTGTTACTGTAAATGTTCAAAAGAGCATTTTACAAGAAGACAAGGATTGTTAATTTTTGAATGAAATGCTGGATATAATTAGCTTTTTTCCTTTTTGCCAAGTACTTAATTAATAATCAAAGTAATCAGATTAGTCAATTATCAAAATTGTACTTAGTTGTAGGCTGCAGCCCTATAATACATTTTAAAAATTTTGCTGTTTTTTCAAATTTAAAATGAATGCAGTCACAATTTTTTTTTTTTTTAGAGCTGCATGAGACTAGTGTTGCATGTCAGTCAACAAACGGCAAATGTTGAAAATTGTTATAAATCCTACCTTTTCACAAGTTGTACTTTGTACTGTGAGGAGCGTTCATTGTGCTGGACCTGTAAGAAGACAAGAAATCCAGAGTTTGCAATAAGCAAACCACATCAATATGGCGCTACTGCAGTGGAACATGTGGCCCGTCACTGCTCCACCTTCTCTCCCCCCTCCCTTTTTGTTATAGACATTTCCCATTCTTCAGTTTGTGAATTATTTTACATCTTGTCACTTCACCAAAGGAAGACTGATTCTTCTGTTCTAATTGAATATTGTGTTGCACAGATACATTATGTAGCTGAATGCATAAAAAAACATGGCGGAAAGAAGTTATCTCTGTATTTATCTGTTGGTAATAACCAAGCCTTACAGTGTACCTAGAGTACAGCTGGGGATACATTGCTTTAATTTTGTTATTTTCTTCAGATCTGGCTTCAATAAGTTGTTTTCACACTGATTCATATCATTACCATTTAGAGTCCATTGACCAGCACCTTTCTGCATTTCAGGAGACAATGTGTTAAGCTGTAGTTGCATAAATGGCCACAAACAATATAAAAAGAAAAAGGAACATTTAACAATGTTATTATACACCTGTCATGGGTGCCTTCTGCCCAAGATGCAGAGCGTCACAGGGAACAGTTAAAGCATAATTGAACAATGAGAGAATTGACTTAACAAGTCTGTTTTAAATGTTGATGGTGAGCTACCCTCTGACATTTGGATCAAAATTATAATAAAAGTTTGTAAATTGAACAGCCTGCTATATAAATAAACTGTCAAATTATTAATAGAATATCATATAAAAGAACAACTTTTAAAACCCATTGTTAAGGGCTTCCTGCAGCTGAAATTAACATTTACTCTGCTGCCCAATCTGGCCTCTCCCCATGAATAATGTCGGTACCTGTTCTGAGGTATTTTGACATCCCTTTGGCAGCAAATGGACACTGGCTTGCCTCAGCAAGCGTTTCTCAGTTGTGGTAGGAGGAGACGGGCTGTAAAAGTGAGTGTAAGTATTGTATTAATTACAACTTTTAAGCGCACATTTCATTTTAAAGTGTTAAATTGTTTCACTTGATTGTGTTTTTTTTTATATATATATGAAAATGGAGAATATGATGAGATGAAGCAGCGCTCTTTGTTTTTTGCTGGCACTAGCTTGACTGATATTCTGTGGACTGCTGAAGGTGTATTTACATCATGTGTAGTTGACAAAAGTCTCCTTACAACAGTACAGCTTCTTTTAATAATGCTTACATTTTTAAGACGAAAAAGAACAAAAAGTGGCTTTATGTCTTAGATTTGGAGTCACTTGTATAGTGCTCTTTGTAAATAATTGTCCAATGCCTGACTTTGAACATCACTTGGACCTATAACTGGATGACCACAATGCATCCTGTAGTAGTTTTATAGCTGCCAAAACATTAGAATATGTTAAGACCTCAAGAAACTTTAAAATGACTTGTAGCATTTCTCCTGTGCACAGTATGATGATGCACCCTGCACTATAACTATAAATATAAGGATTGCTTTGTTATAAAAATTATTCAAAGTAAATGCTCTTCCTTCATTTGGCATCTGAAAACCCTGCAACACACATCTGAAGTGGTTGCAAAACAGAAGACTACAGTCACATGGTAATAGAATTGGATATCATGGAGTATTCATCTGTAATGTTACGTGTTTGTATCATGTACATTTTTTCTTTAACAGGTTTGACCAGCTTTACAGATTTGTGGCTGTATAGTGTGGAGTCAGGAATGCTTTAGAAAAGAAACTTAAACACTGGACTTCTTTCTTAAGATTCACAGTAGGATAGTCAACTGTTTTTTGGTTGACTAAAGTTCTTACTCTTCAACCAGTGGATTGGTCGGGGAGGGGGGTCAGCACATTACTTAAACTCAATCGGCCACAGTGCACTGCGTGAACTCCACCTTGTAGTGTTGTGTCCACCAAAACGCTTTTTCCTGAGGCCAGCATTAATTTTTATTTGCCATGGGGTAGATGTGTATTTACACTATGCTACATGATGAGGGGCCTATTTATTTATTATATTGTGCTGATCTCTGCACATTTGGCTTTTTCTTTTCTCGTCGCCGAAAGTTTAAGAGTGTGTACTGGGTAACAACGCAGCACTCGTCACTGGCACTACTTAATCCCAGATGTCCAATCACAGTGAAGGAGGAGTAGGACGAGTGCGGAGCGACATCACTGAAGTAAAAATGTATACAGCTGGCCACATAGACCAGGGATGTGATTGTCCGACCAGTGAGAATTTGGTTGGACAAGAACGTTTAAAGGTGTTAGCCCTCATTCACAACAGTACAATATATATAGATGGTTAAAAACCATGATGCCAACTTTAGCCAACACATTTGCCTTTGAATCAGTGTCTCATGAATACAAAGTTGGGCATTAGTGCTGATTTACTTTGTTGCATTCCACTTGCATGAGGTATTTTCCAACCAAGAAGATTGAACGACTACAGTGTTCATTTTGTTTTTGTTCTTTTCTCTTTTTGAAAGACGATCATGAAATAAAATGCAACTAAATGGGCTTTTTTTTATTATAACTCACTCATTGGCCCATGGCCACTGCTGCTGTTGGACAAACAGACTAGACCTAATGGTGCGTTCACTTGCAACTCGTAAGGTCATGGTGCATTCAAAGTTATTGTAAAATCTAGTGATTCTTTTTGTCTTAACAGCTATTGATCTGGTAAAATGAGTTATATTTACAAGCTATTGGTTTATTTTTAAATACATTTTTTAAATTTGACATCGCCAATAAACAAGGCATCAATGACTGTTATGTGCTCTTCTATATTTTCAGTTTATGCACCGACACCTTCTTTCAAAGTATATTTTTAATACTGGTGTTGGGGTGGGGGAACACTGAAACGATACCAACACTAGCTGGCGCAGGATGTGAGCATAGACTGTAGGCTTCCTTCAGCCTGTCTCAGCTCCATCTAGGCTCCACCTCTTTGCCCATTTTTGTATTAGCAGTTGTCAGTACTGCAAAGATGGCGACGGCTTGAGCCTCTGGAAGCCGTCCACTTTGAGCTTTATTTTGGCTCTCCTGGGTGACTTCATAGAGACATTGTCAATGTTTTATACAGTCTATGGTTAAACCAAACTTTTGAAGAGAATCATTAACAAATAAACCCAAAAAGCTTTATTTTACCTAGCCACGTTCACCATTGAGGTTATTCCAGATTTGATGTTTGATCATTCCCAATTTTTACCTTTTTTAAATACAAATGCAAGATGAACCCATCCCTCTCTTTGTTATCACCACCCCCCCCAGACAAAAGCCAAAAGGTGGTGGCAATCGCAACACTATAGACCATCCAACAAAATGGACAACAAACCAAACTAACGTGTATAAATGACAACACCATAAGCCCGTCATACGTTTCGCGCAAAGCTTCTTAGGAGCACGCCAGAAGGCTCAAGTACCCCATTTTTTTTAATATAGACATCCAATCTATAAAACCTTTTTTTTCCCTCAACTCCTCCACTCTAGCCATCTCACAAGCTCACTCTTAAATTGATGGCACCCCTTCATTCCTCCATTCTCTTTAAGAGTCTGTCCAGCTGCTATCATTAAAGTAGTCTGGATCCACCTCCCAGAACAAATAATCTTGGGCTGAACAGAACCTGAGTCCCTGCAATCCATAACATAAGTGTATGTTATGTGTGTGTCATGTATCCTGGTCCAAAATTACTGGACCTTATCACAGGACCATAGGACAAGAAGTAAATGGCCGTCCTCTGTCCAACATTTCCAACAATTTGGTGTGTCTTTCAGACCAATTCTAAACAGTCTGGAAGGAGTCCAATAGAATTGATGCACAATCTTGAACTGATTTGTAGCGTACCCTCACATTGTGTAACATTTTAATATTCCTACACATTCTGTCCCATTCCTCATTGTCCAGTGTAATGCTCCGATCTCTTTCCCATGTGTTTTTGAGGGCTGTCCAGGCTCCATCCCCCAGGTTCGACATAAGCATAGAATAATTCCCAAAAACCTAATTTTCCATATTTCAACAACACTTTCTCTAAACATCCTGGTGTCTTCGGGGCTGAAGAACTGGATCTAAAAAAGCCCCCAAAACAGATGGCGATGTTGCAAATATCTAAAAATAAAAATGGAAACCAATGTTTTCCAAATTGCTGTCCCACATCCTCAAAGGATTTCAATATGCCACCAAGATACAGATCCCTGTGTGGCAATTCCCTTTTCTAACCAATCCTTGAGCCTATAATCACTTATAAAGAGGGATAAGGAGAATATAGTAACAAAATCCCTTTGGATTGACTTATGTAGGGCTCTTTGGTAAATGGTGACTGCCAAGGTTCTGACTCAGTGAACAGATTTAACAACTTTTCTGACTAAAATATAACTTCTGGAAGGGATTTTGCAAATGGAAAAACTAGAGTGGGGGAAAGGCAAAAGTAAGATGACTGCCAAAACTTTGGAGTTGGTAAGACATTATTAAAGTGTACAAGATTTAGGTTGAATCTGCAGCTAACACAATTTTAAATGACTGTCCTTTTTATGTATAGTGTATTAGAAGTATTAAAGCAACATTATTTGGCTAATTTAGGGCTTTGGTAGTTGAACAGAGATGTTCTTCACACAGCATCTGACATTCTGCAGAATAGTGCAAGTGCTCATTGAAGTGACCACTTTAAAAACTTGTAATGTTATGTCTGTGTGTTGGTGTTGTGTACAATTTGTTTTTCTTTAACAGGTTTGACCATCTTTAAAGGTGTTGGACTATGAGAAGGAACTTTCCAATCCAAGAAATTCAAAGTCTGTAGCTTCATTGCTTCCGTTAATGAAACGCTGTCACTCTCGAGGACCAAAGGGCACCTACTTTTGAAAGATATACACTTTGATTATTATAGGTCGTGGTGGCTCCATAGCTTAAGACTAGTGTGATTTTTATCATTTGGCCATTCTTCTTGCACAAATAAATAAGATTGAATTAACTGTGCTAAGATCACTAAACCACCCCTACTGCCGCACATTTTGACTTGAGTTGTTGGGAAAGGAAATCACATCTTTTGACACTGACATTTTTTTAAGGCTAGTTCATCTACTACACTTATCAGACTACACAATAAGTACATAAGGTTTGGAACAGGGGAGTCCCCTCTGGCCAGCACATTTGGACCTTGCATAAAGTAAAAACTGAATTTTTGATGGCATTTGTAAATTGAAGATCTTTAGGAACTATTTAGTTATATTCATGAGATTTAAAACGGGGATGTCCACTTATATCGCACACATTTTGACTTTATTGGTAAAAATGTGAACCAAACGATGCTATTGGAGGTTCACTTTAATATAGCGCGACAGGGACTTGTTGCAGCAAATTTTGATGGAGTAAACATGGAAATCAAAACTTTGTCACTGACATTTTTCCAGAGAAGTTCTTTGAGGTTTATATAAAGTTAGATTTAAGCCCAATGACAGACTACACGGTGACTATTTAGGAGGTTCAGAACAGGGAGGCCCCTTGATGCAGACACATTTTAATGGCGTCACTGGAGTTAAAATTGAAAGCAAAGCTTTGACAGTGACATTCTTTTAAAGAGCTTTATAGCCAAAAGACTAAAGTAACTATAACGTAGAGGTTCGAAACAGGGATAGTTCCTTTAGCAACTAGGGCTGGGCGATATGGCCAAAACCTTCTATCCCGATATAGGTAATTTCATATCTCAATGATCTACTGTATATCACTATATAACATGATTTCTACTAATTCAATAAATAATCTATACGAAACAACTGGAAGGTAAAACCTATTTTTTTGTATACTCTTGTGTTAATAAAATTCTTGGGTAATTAAAAGGACAGTATTGTACAGAGTAGTTTCTTATATTATAAACTTCAGTGCAAGAATCAGAATATAAAGCGCAGTCCAAATGATGTAAATATTGTATTAACTGGTTTTTCGACACCGCAATAGAAACTAGAAAAATATATGCAATGGGACATTTTAATATAAATTTGATAACATACATCGACATATCGCCCAGTCTTAATTGAGTGACATTCTTTTGAATGAACTTCATAGTCAGACTGTTAATAGGAACAGGGATGTCCCCTATTGCAACACATTTTGACTTGGTGTCATTGAAGTAATAATTAAAAAGCAAACTTCTGACACTGACATGCCTACAGTGAAGTTCTTAATCAAGATATGTTTAAAGGCCTCATTGCTTTTAACCCGTCAATACGCATACTTGTTCTTTTGTGGAGAATTCCTGACCCTTAAAGCTGTTGGTAAAAACTGCAAGTAGTAACCCTGACTGACCTCCTATTCAGCATCTACCTGAGGCAGGCAAGTCCCGTGCACCTTGCGGTTGAAGAAAGGATGGAGTGTTTGTGTGTGTGTGTCTGTTTTTGTGTGTTTGAGTGTGTGTGTGTTAATGTCTTTGGGTAAATGAGACTTGAATTAGCTGTCAGCCAGTTTATCAAAGACAGGCGGCCCCAGTCCACAGTAGAGGCTCGTCTCTGCAGTTGGGTTACATTGACGATGAGTAGTTCTGCAGAAGTCAGTGGACAGTAAAGCCTGGACTTGTTTGCACTGCAGCCAGAGGTATGCTTACACAGATCAGCTGAACAAGTAAGGTAAGTGTCCCATCCATGTTTACAATACAAGATGCACAGTTCTCTCAAAACTCTTCTGTCTGTCTCTTACACCACATCACTGCTCACAGTGACGTTTACAGGGCTTCTGGCATCACACTTCAAAGAATGGCATCACAGTGCAGATTTCTGTTGTTCAAACTTTTTGTGCGTGGATGTATAGCCCGTGCAGTGTGTGTATGTGGTTGTAGTACTTTGGCTTCTCTGTATGTATGCATGAAAGGTACTATGTATGGACGGCTGAGTCACTGGTTCAACACTAGTTTCTAACTAGAGGTGTGCGATACGGTGCTGCTGTCATTTTGTCAAGAGAAGAGTAACCTGTTTTTATTTTTCGTTGCTTGAAGTATTCAAGTAACATCAAACATGTATTTAGTCACATTTAAAGCATTAAAAGCTTCAACCTTGTACAACAGTACAAAATATTTCAGTTCTCATTCATCTTGTGCTGATTTCTTTTGGTGGTGTTTGCTGAACATTTCTGCCAATTTAAATAGTTAGCTTTGGTAATAGGCAGGTTGTTTCCAACAATGGAATAAAAGCCCAACTTATAGATGCCATTTTCTATATGCCATATTTTGTGGGTAGTTTTGTCTGTGTGCTGCACCTCCTTTTACATCTTTACCAATCAAATGCAAAAGTGCAATTTCTGATCAAAAACTACAGAAATCTATATTTCTGGTTTGAAACCTGTTTTTAATTCCAAATAGATTTGAATATTTTTTTTCCCTTTTCAGAAACAATAACACATGTTCAGGCTAAGCTTTTTATATGAATTTAAAAGACAGTAGTCCTAGTGTGGATCACTGAACTATGGAAAATTTAAAAAAATCATTCAAACCATTTAAATGAAGTTTGCACTTTCACACAGTTATGTAAACATGACATTGACCTTTAGTAACTGACAGAACTGCTCTATCTGTTGTCACCACTCCTGTCCTCTGTCTCTGGCTGTGAAATGTCTGTAAAACTATAAACGATATGCTGTGGTACCGGGTTGGGATCTCTTTGCAGCTCTGAAGGGAAACATCACATAATGCTCGGGTTGCTCTGGGTGGGGATGTAGAAAATGTATACTGCTCAGTGAAGTTTGCCGTTTGATCCTTAGACCACAACTTTTGTGACTGCCTATGTTTGGTTAGATGGAGTTTGTCATTTTTTTTTTTTTTCCCACAAATTATGACTCGAGTTGGCGGTAAGCAGTTTCTCTTCAATTTCCATACAATCACTCTTTAAACTTTGGATTTACTATATTAACCAGATCTCCTTTCTTGGAGTCATAGTTAAGTCAAGTCTCAACAAATATGTTAAAATACTTGTTACTTGGGGGCGGCCTCTAGCTCACCCATTTAGAGCGTTCGCCCCATGTTGGCTGAGTCCTACAGCGGAGTCTGACTTGAATCTGACCTGCGGCCCTTTGCTGAGTGTCCTCCCCCATTTCTTGCACCTCCCCTTTCCTGTCTATACACTGTAAATACATTAAAGGGAAAACCCAAAAAAAATCTTTAAAAAAAAAGGCTTCCGTTCCTTGCACTTCCCAAGGATATTGCATCTTTGATGTCCATAAATTTCTTAGGAATTTTTGGAGAGAGGGAAGAAAAAAAATACCTTTTTATAACTGCAAATTATTACATTTGTAAAGTTTTCACAGTATCACAGTAATCCAGTGGTAGTTGTGTACATCAGGAGCTGCTAATGCGGCTTACTTTTTATGGTACTAATTTGCCAAAATGTAAGTTGCAACTTGAATCATAACGCAGTGAATCGCAACATTGTTCTTGTTTACATTCCCCAAAGCATCATAGAAACTGGATCCAAGCTTAGAGATGAATAGAAGTAGTATTTATAAGAGGAAAAAATCCATCAATTACATTTTGTTGCATCAGTATAACAGTGTAATAGGAAAACACCCTTCAAGATCTTTCCCCTGGGTAGAGACCAGAGTGAAAAGGAATATCTACAAACTTAAAAACAAAACAGATCTAATAATCCAATATTGATTAGTTTCCGGTTATTTCACATCCTCTTAAAGGGATGGAAGGAGTAAAATGGAGAGACGAGTAGTTCTGTGAGAACAATATTGCAGTAGTGCTGGACTTGATTGCTTTCCTTTCCTCTCAGTACATCTTACTGCTCATATTTTGTCACTCTTCATGTTTAACCCGAATGCCCTGTCCTGCCAGTGACCAGCCAGTCATTGTGGAAACAGTACATCACGACTGGTGTTTTCCTTTTGTAGCTCGTAAGGAGGTGTTGTCTTTTAGCTGTAAACGACCGTAGTAAAGTTGATGGTTCTCCTTGATCAAGAGGGAACCACATTTTCAGCCAATGCCATGAATCAAGCCCTGGAGGCTGTCGAGATGTATTTGTCTGCACTGTGATCCATTTTCTAAGTCCTCAGTTCTGATTGGCCAAACTGTCCTGTCTCTGAGTGTGATGCCAGAATAACCTTTTTGGCCTCTAATGGCCTCGTCTAAAAGGGCACTGCCCAAAGTCTGCACGACTGACACTGAAAATGACCAGGTCTCTACTTCTCCACAAGCTTCATGGTACAACTCCCAGCTCTGTTTTTGCAGTAACACCCCTGATGTGTTAGTACGAAGTCCAGCTTCACATGGCTTTGTAACAGAATTCCCTTCCCCGAGGTTTGCAACAGATTTCAACGTTGTTGTCATGAATTTGTCTTGTCTGCAGTTTCTAAACAAATGAATCTTGCTGAGATGCCTTTCTAAAACCTGTATTTTAATTTGATTGCACAATTCATTCAACATATTTGTACTTGTCACATTTACATACACTATTTTCTAATATGCAGGTTCACATAACATCATAACCCATATTCACAACTAAAACATACGTTGAATCTTGTTGAACACAAACACATGCACACACAGAACACACTCATACTGTAGATGCACAGGCTGCCATTTTGTCTTTTCTTAAAAGTGGCAACATTTAAAGTGTGTGTGAGAGGAAAGGTAATGATAGATAGCTGCTTACCAGTTCACTGCCAGGCTCTCATTGTTTGTTTCTTGCCACAGGAGCCTCGACCAGTCGAAGGAGGCTGACAATCCACATCGTTAAGCCAGGGTAAGATCCTCAATGGCTCATTATGCAATGTGGGCTTTGAGAAGAACCCAGCAGTCTTTATATCCTAAAGATGAATGTTTTCCTTTTTAAAAGAGGTCTCCATCAAATACAATATCAAAATCGATGCAGCAGAACTAGCAATTTTTATTTTTATTTTTTTCTTCCATGCATTCTTCTTCATGTCGAAACCTGACTACATTACCCACAATGTTGACAGTTCAGTCAGGAGGTTTTGGTGTGTGTGCCAGTAGCAGATAATGTACCCTGAAGCTGCTATTCTCAAGCAGAGCTAAGAAGCGGCCTACGGAGGAATTTTCAATCTTGTATTCCTAAAACCTAATCGACGCTGCCTTAAGTGAAATCACTTGAGGCAATTCTGTGCAGGTCCCTCTAGAGCCATAAAAAGCATCATACGACTTCTTTTATCCCGTAAACAAACTTTAATGGCTATAATCGGTGGCCTTGGCTAACCCGTAATATAAAAACACAGGTGTTTTTTTTGACCTTGTTTGGGTGTGACCAAGTCAATCATCCATTAAATAATGCCTGTCAGAGTGTGCAGGACATTTAAAAAGTAGTAAATGTTGTTTTCTGTAAATTCATTCAAGAAGCAATAACAGTGTGTCTTTTCTTTCTGGTTTGTAGGTAAAATGAAGACTGATGTCTGATACAATGCCAGAGCTGCAAGAGACTCAGCAACTGCACTGTGGTGATGCCATGATGACTTCCATGTTAGTTCCTCTGCAGTTAATCATTAAGACATATAGCAACAGCTTTTTACACAAGCATTAAAGTAAATAATCTAGAAAACCTATACTGGAAATCACTTCATAAGCTGTGATGTATGTTATTTAAAGACCACAATGGCAACTGGACTGTTGAATCATAAAAGTTTAATAATCTCACAAAAAACTTTTCTTTTGCATCTCCATTTGCAGAGCTGCAGGTGGTGGAGCAGGCGCAGTACTAGGAGGCATCCAGCAGAAGGACAAGCAGCACGTAGTCCAGAGGAGGGATGCACTTTTGTTTTGTTTTTTGCTGTAAAGTTTTAATAATAAATAATATAAACCTGAGTTTTGTTGTTTGTATTCCTTCCAACATGGACAATCACCTGTTTATGGGACTAGAGCTTTACACTTTATAACATTATTGCATATATGAAGTCACATTTAAGTTACAGCTTGTGGACAGTTACAAAGAATACATAGTTAATCAAACAACATTAAGACAGTTTAACTTAATTCAGTCATACTGATATATTGTATCCATCCTGAAGTACTCCAGCTGAGCCCTGAGCAGTTGATTAACGACCATATCAGCCTGCCTGATTTGCATCAGTGCTCCTGCGCTGAAGCCAGTCCATTACAATTAAGAGTAAAGGTGCAATGTTGCTGCTGAATCACACTTGTATCCTGAGGTCTTGGCTGTCAACCCTGGAGGAGGTCCAGTCCAGAGGATGGAAGGTGATACGCTTAAGCCCGAAGCTCACAGTACTGACTGAGGGAGGCTGAATGTGGGTCAGTTTGGTGTTAACGGTCACCTGAGCTGCACTCTGGTAGTCAATATTCTGTTAAAAGGCTGCTAGTAGCCAAAAATGCAAGAAGGGTGACAAATTAAATTAAACCTGTGAACTTTATACCCAACGATACCATCCACAGTGCTTAAGTGACAATGGCTTGTTGGAAATGCAAAACTGATCTTAAACCCTGAATGAAAACAAGAAAAAGCTAGTTAGCCCCTAATTTTACAAGATTGTATGTTCCTAATAATAATCTAATAGGAAGTGTCCTCAAAGGAGCTGTGTAATTTGTCACTAATTATTTGTAAAATAGAGACCATATTCAGTTACTGTTATTTATCAAAGACTAGACAGCTACGGCAAAAGGCAGCAAAGACGGTTACAGCAACATGCAGAAATAAAAAAGCTCTCTACAGCAGCATTTGTAATCCTAAGTGGATGTCCATCTTTAGGTCAGGCTGGTCTCCTCCGTCTGCTTTGTTCTCTGGAACGTCCTGTACTTTTCACAAGGTCTGTAGTGTCTCCTAGGTTTTATCTTGTGAGATTGCAATCAGTATTTTGGATTTCTTTTTTTAAAGATATTTTTGTGGCATTTTCAGCATTTCATTTTTTGACCACTGAAGATATGAAACGGGTTAGAGTGGAAATGACATGCAGCAAAGGGCCACAGGTTGGAGTCGAACCCACGCCCGCTGCATCGAGGAGTAAACCTCTATATATAAACGCATGGTGTATCAAATGAGCTATCTGGCCGCCCAATATCTTGGCTTTCTATGTAAGCAGTAGACTGTAATAATAATTTATTTTAGTAGTTCCCAACCTTTTCTGATTGATATTCCCCCACAGCTGTATCAGATGAGTTAATCTATGACATTCTTCTTGCCAATTTCACTAACAAACAGTGTCAGCTACGCTTTGGACCCGTTATCTCTCATCTTATCAAAACATGGCGATTAGCTGAAACATGCTGCCATATTGCTTGGAACTGACACACTTTCCCCACATTATTCAATAATTCAGCACTCCTGATTGGTGGGAGGCCAATAACAGCATTGTCTAAAAGACATTTGTAGCGAGGTTGGCTTATTACCTTTTTCTGACTTACAGAATGCATTCTATTGACCACATTGCTCTTTTTTTCTTTTACCTTCAATTAAGATCAGCACTCAAGGCATACAGTGTCCCTTGGCAGAGGCCGTTGCCCATCCATCCTATCTCTAAGTTATTTACTTTGCGGTCTAAAAACTGCCGAATGGTATCCAGGCTTTTTCAGTTCTTGGTGATATCTGGTCGCTCTGGCCTTCCTATTGAGAGGATCTGGGGCGTGAAACCTGAGTATCGATCTTGACTGGCATGATGTATGGTCTAACATTCCAGAAGTATCTCGCGATCCAGACCATCAGCAGATTACAATTTCATTCATAGGCCACATCTCAGTCCTGTGAAAATGTATCACATGAAAATACTTAACTGCCCTTTATGCACGTTCTGCCAACTAAAAGCACAAGGCCATTATCTTCACATGTTCTGGGATTGCTTTCCTGTTGGTCCGTTCTGGAACAATATTGCATCAAAAATATCCACCCTGATCAATGATACTGTACCTGTTACTGTCCATGTTTTAATTCTGAATTATCTGTCAGCCCTCCAGCTCTCTAAAAATCAAAAACGTACTGTTTTTGCTGGACAACCCGTTGAAAAGCACCTCATGACTTGCCTATTCGTACAGTACATGGGCCCTTTCCTTTTTGGATGTCATATACATATGGAGTTCTCCACGGCTCGCATAAATAGATCCCCAGAAAAGACTTTGGACACTTGGCTCCGATTGCTGAATACTTGAAATCCATGCTGTAGATTTGTGCTATAGCCTTCTCACTTCTGTCTATCTGCGTGTGTTTGGTCCTTTTGTCTAATGCCGGTCTGCTTGTCAATGCCTCTCATTTGTTTGTGTGTTGGTCTGTCCTGTTTCTGTGTGTCTTGTTTGTGAGCTGCAGACATCGTTTTTGCTGTTGTGTTTTTGTTGTGTCTCCCTCCTTCCCGTATTTCCTCTCCTTGTTTGGAGTGAAACATTTGATCGCAAGGAAGGATTGTGGGAAAAGTGCGCTGTGCCTTCTTCGGTAGTGTACTTTTCTGTATATTGTCATCTAGACCAGTTTTGAACTTTTATCTGTTTGTTTAAATAAATTTAAAAAATTGATAGCAAAAAAGACTACTGCTTAGACCCCACCTGTCATGTTCCACATGTGTTCATTTCAATTTAAAATAATGGACTAACCAAAGTGGATGTTGTTACTGCAGTGGTATTGGAATTGTTGAGGCTAGTTGTATTTTTCTTTTGCACGGCCACTTGGAGTAGCATTGTTGAACATTTTAACCCTATTATTACTTTTAGTGATCTCTTTCAACTTCTCTAGTTTCTACGCACTCCTGTGCAGTTGACTTGCAAAGATCAGCCTTACAACAATTTGTAAAATGATTTGTAAAAATACTCATATGTATAAAAGTCAAATGTATTTGGAGCTCATTGTATCACATTTATATTTCTTGTACATTCAAGTTAAAAGTGTTTGAACAGTTCAACCAACACTCACTTCACCCTGTGTGTTTACCACCTGTTCCCTCCGACTGTAAGATGACCTGGGGAAGAGGGAAAGGGAGAGACGAGGTAAAGTAGGTGGTGTCCACCTAACCAGTTCCAGCCATGCATCATTAATGGGCATGCATCATTGATGGTGTCTGCTGCCCACAGGTGGAGCGGTACAATCCCCTCTCCATTCACCCCCCCAGGCCCTGTAGGTGCACATAGATCCAGGTCTTGGCAGTAATCCACTCCGTCTGCTTGATCTAAAGTTATTATGTTGTTTTTGTTAGAGCTGTCCACGTGTGGCAGGATAAACCAGTTTCCAGTTTAACCACCAGAGGACATTTTCAAGTAAATTCTCCTCCAGGTGTGACACAAACTCAGAGACCAATGAGTTGCTCTGCTGCTGCTGAAGCTGAACCCCCAACAGCCGTGCTCGGCCTGGGTTTGGACATCAATGGACGGTGGCATGAGAGAGCTGTCCAGAAGAGCAGAGCTTTGGTCCAGACCTACCTGCTCACGAGCTCTTTGCACCCGCCACCCTCAGCAGGAGGAGGCTGGGGGACCAGGACCCCTCTGAGGCTGCCTTCACTAGTAGCTACAGCCAAGGAGCCTCACAGGCGAAGCAGCATGGCTCGTCTCAGGTAAGCTGCACGTCAGACAGTAGCTGAAGGTTCAGTTTACATTCACGTCACTGAACCAAGCATCTGTTTCTTTGAAATGTCCTTTCTTTTGGGTCCTTCAAACATCTCCAATTATAACTGCTGACGTGTAAGTAATTTCCAAAATCTTCAAAGACTCTTCTGAACATTGTGAGAATAAACGGCAAATTGTTGTTTTTGAATTGTTGGTCAGACAAAACAACATCTTGAAGACCGTCTCAGGCTCTGAAACTTGTGGCGTAAATGTTGACATTTTGTATGATTAATCAAGAAAATAATTAATGTGAGTATTTCTTTTGTATATATCAGTCAAGTAAAATCAAATGTAATCATCTTAAAGGAGTAGTTTAACATTTTGGGAAATAGGCTTATCTGCTTGCTGAGAGTTAGACGAGGAGATCAATACCAATCTCACCCATTCACTGTGTGTATATGTGTGTGTATTAATTCATTATACCAAATAGAGTAAAAGGATAAAGGGTGTTTAAAGCTCTCTGAAACACATTTGTTATTTGAGGCTATTTAAGTAAACCTTTTATTGAGAACTTTAATTGAGAACATTTACATGATATTTATGTTTAATGTGTATTACACTGGCAATAAACATCTTTAAAATACAAGACAAGACAAAGGACTGAGTCCCTTCATTGTGTTAGTGATAAAGGACACCTTCACTGCAGGTGAAGAGGCTGCATGTGATTAATCAGCTGTATGTCATCTCCACTCTCCCATCTCCAACGTCTCTATTCATTTTAGCAGAAAGTGCCTGTCAAGGCTTCAACGCTTGACTGGAATTACAGTGTAATTGTTTCCTCTCTGGTCCGTCCCAATTTGATGGCATAATGTAGGCCACTTCCACGCTCCCCCTGGTTTGCTTTGAGTACAGAAGGCCAGGGACCAGTGTGTCATAAATCTCAGGTGTGGAAGCCGATCCGTCGCCTGCTGCAACACCCACATTGGCTTAACTCAGAGGAGGGAGAAACCTGAGCGAGACCACACACACACACCTTGCTGTCTGACAGAGTATTGATGGCCTCTGCTCACCCAAGCAGAGCAGGTTTTGAATAACCATCAAATAGATGAGGAGGAAGAGGCCTGATGTGTGAACATTTATATTTGTTTTGTTAGCCGTGACAATATTTGTCAGTCGGTCAGAGAGTCCACCACCTTTGCCAAACTGGAAAATACTTCAACAACTATTTGATAGATTGTCATTAAATGTTGTACAGAGTTTCATGATAACCAGAGGATGAATCCTTCTGACTTTGGTGATCCCCTGACTCTTCCTCTAGTGCCACTAGTATTGACAGTTATGGGACAGATTGCGGTGAAATTTGATTTAGACAATCATGTCATTATCCTCTCTCTCCCCTTTCACATCTTTAGTTGTCCTGTAATAAATTCCACCAAAAATAAATTATGATTATTGAAAAAGTTCCTCCATTATTGTCTCCACAGCGTCAGTGAGCCATCCCTCCTCACCCCAAATGAGAAAGTACTACTTGAGGGATTTTCCAGCAACCATCGCCCCAGTGTTTTACAAAAGCGCCCCCCACCTCCTCCTCCATTTTCCAAGTCATCACTCCCGCTCCCTTGCAAGACCTGCCACCAATCCGGTACCAGGAAGCCCCAACACCAGCAGAACCACCAGCAGGTCCAGAGCTGCAGCAGACCGGCTTATATTCACTTCTCCCAGGCCATTCAACCCAGCTCCAAGCCAAGACCAGCGAGGCGCCATTCACACAACCCGGCCCTGAGCGCAGAGATGATACAGAGTGAGCTCCGACCTTTAGCGAATGCAGTCTCGCACACGCAACTCATCTTTTCAGGAAGAGCCATTATCTGTCGTTGGGAAGCCTTGTCTCCTAAGTTGCAGTGAACGCCCCAGTCTGGCTGTTTCTGCCGGTCCAGCTCGCACTCAGCTTCATGTGTTTCTGCCCACAGAGGCTGAAGGAGAGGAGGTGGACAGTGAGTCTGTGGATGAGGGCTTCATGGATGAATTGGACAATAAGATAACTTCTGTGAAGCTCTAGCAGAGAGCACAAAAGACACTCACGTACCACTAATACAACATCCCTGCTGTAGCACTATAAGGACAAATATTTATGGACAGGCCTGTCCACATATCATTTATGTATTATCTGTCTGGATCTGCTTTTTACTATACAGTAGATTCCTTCATTCAAATCAAGGGGAATCTTAATGCTGCAGCAAAATAATGATATTTTAGACAACAATGTGCCTCAACTGTGTAGCAGCAGTTTGGGGAAGGCCCTTCCCAGCTTCAACATGACAAGGCCCCTTTGAACAAAACCCCATCCTAAAGACATAGTTTCTTAAATTTGGTGTGAAAGAACTTGACTGAAAGCCCTAACTTTAACCCCATCCAACACCTTTGGGATGAACTGAAATGCAGACTGTGAGCCAGACCATATCACCCAAAATCATTGACTCATTAATGCTCTTGTGGCTGAATAGGAGCAAATCTCTGCAGCCAGGCTGTTGAACAATTTCCCCAGAAGTGTGGGGACTGGTATAGCAGGATGTTAAAGCCCATGGTTTTGGACTGAAATCTTCCACAATCACAATCAATGTGTAATGTTTGCACTTCCACGTACTTTTGTTCATAGTTTTAAATGGAGCCTGAACCTAAATGTTCGGTTACAATTTGGTCTGCGATGCATTAACATCTCATGTTAATGCATTGGACATGGAATGAAATTGGACATTAAAATCACACAGATTAATAAGCTAATTGCAAAATAAATAACAGGTGTACTGTACATATACCTGAATATATGAATGGTTTCTTATTCAAACCTTGGTCACTCTCTCCAATTGAGATTAGGTTAAGGTTGAGGTTAAATAATCCTTGTTTCACAACTAAGAAACAGAAATACACTTTTCAGATTTTTGTGTGTATTTTTTAGCAAATGAAAGTATAATTTTCATGCATTGTTCACATGAATTTACACCCATTTTCACTGCGTTCCTGTTCCTATTGAAGTCAAGAGCTTGCAGTCAGCTCTGATATTCACATACAGAGTTTGGGTATTAAAGCATTTGTTAAAAACATGCCACCGTTTTTTTTTAAATAGTGTTATTCACTGTCTCCCTTAGATCTTAATTGTCAAACTTACAAAACTACAAGCTCCACACATAGTTATACTATAGTTATACTTTTAAACAGTTTTCCAATGTAAATTTGTATAGTTGTCATATTATGTGCATCATCACACCATCACACTTGTTGTTACTCTCATTGCCTTGTAGAAAGGCTGATTATACTTTTAGCCTTTTACTTAAGTAAGTTTTGTATACAGGACTCCCTTTACTGGCACATTGAAGCTATGAAAATACCAAAATACACAGGAGGCATTTTATCTGAAAGCAGTACACACTTTACTTCAACGGCGGTGGTAGTGAGCTCCTGAGGTTTGATAACTGCCAACAAAATAAACAAAAGAAGAAGACAAACGCTCTGCAACAAGAGTCTGTGCAAAAGATGTAGTAAGTGACCATGAATAAAGTGTCAAGGTTGAAGTGTCTATTTTAAAAAGTCATTTTTTATTTGCAAAAGTCAAACATCAGGACTTTGGAGCAGACATCAGGATTTTGGAGCAAACATGTCGGCTACGGAAACTGACAACAGCCACCGACGTCCGGCCACCAATCAAGTCTCGTCTGTCCAAGTCGCTGGCGCGGTAATGTGCTGCACGTTGTTACAGCTGTATACATTTCTTATAACGCCGACACATGAACCCATGTATATATCACACACAAAAAAGTTATTTCATTAGCATGGCGGTTAGTTATTGTGTCACGTTGCCCTGTTGACGCGGTAAAGGCTAGCTAACCGCAGCGAGAGAGGTGTGCAGACTTGTAAGCAAGCTAGCGTTAGCTTAGCGATTGGCGAGCTAGTTTTCTCTTGTTTACAGGTCAAGTAATTAGCAAGGCAACATCATAACATGGCTGAATGCAAGGAAGCGGCTGAGACGGAGGTATTTAAACCCCTCATTTTCTAACAAACTGTAACGTTACAGCAGTAACGGGTGTTTACATTGCGTAAGCAGCGTGGCTAAATCAGCAACAAGCTAGCTTGTCCTGTTTATTTGGTGAGGATGCACGGCCAAAACACTGAGTGGGAGTGTTAATCCTGGTGTCAGTCTATATCTTCACACTACATGTTTTACCATCGCTATGTTTTTAATACACGCATGTCGGCTATGTTTACATTAAAGGTAGCTTCACTGTAAAGTTAACGGGATAGTTTGGGATTTTTGAAGTGGGGTAGTTTGGGGCAGGCTAATTATCAATGGTAAGTGTACTACATCCTAGCTAGCTAACTAACGTTGCACATAAAAAAGCAGGGGATGTTGTGGTCCTCCCCCAGAAATATGTGAGTTTTTGTGTGTGTCTGTGTGTGTCTGGTCGGTTATGAAGGAAAAAAATCCTAATCACGATTTATTTGGTCAATATTGAAATCACGATAGTTACTCCCGAATATTCTTTTACTTTTGGAAATACATTTTTTTTTAAGTTAATAAAGTGAAATTAAACAAAATCCCATTCATTCTTTTGTAGTGTTCACAATAATGTTTTTTTCTCGATTACATTGCTATTGTGATCATTAGGAGTGTGACTTTCTAATATGAAAATGATAAAATAGGAAGTGCACTGCAACAGCATTTTCATGTTAAATACTTTTAATTTTTCTTTCAATTATCATAAAGAATAATGTTGCTCCTTTTGTGTGAAGTTGTGAAAATCTCTGGCATGAAGTAATATTCATCAATTTTCATTCATTCATTTTCGCCCATGGCCCTTAGAGAGGAGTCTGTGCACACAATTTCCCTCTGTTGCCATTTGCAAATGCTTATTATAGTTAAAAGTGCAACGCTTTGCAGTTTCTAGCACCAGCCTTAGGGATGGTTCGGAGTAATTTCACCCTAGGGTACTGCACCATGACCCCCCTAAAAATTCTATTTATAGTAATATCCACCTGTATATTATATTCAGTACATATCCAGCTATACATTTTGTTCACAATACTAGTTATCTATATATTATATTCATAGGACAAATCTATCCGTAAAATTCTGTTTATAATAGTATTCATCTCTATATTTATTCAGGACATATCCATGCTGCTATTGCACTTCTGGTTAGACCTAAACTGCATTTCGTTGCCTTGTACCTGTGTAATGACAATAAAGTTGAATCTAATCTAATCTAATCTAATCTAATCTGTAAAATTCAATGTGCAATTTTCTCTCTGTCGCTCACTCACTGAAGGGGACGTTCAGCAACACGTGTGTATGCCAGGTGTTTGTTGTTTTTGTTGTCAGGGGGAAAACGGTAGACTTTTAGTCAATGCCAGAAACAGGTTGTGATAATAAAAAGGTGTGAACATTTACAAGAGAATATTGACCCAGGGAGGAAACCGGGAGAGGGCAATGAAAAATGTGAGTCTCCCAGGAATAATCGTGAGGGTTAGCAACTATGATGTATTACCTGTGGAATGCCTTCCGACTGAAGCAAAGCGATGTACGGCGGCAGCAAAACATATTTTAGCCACACATCATCTTTCTGCAGGTCTATTAATTTAGTTTGAACCCGGTTTTTCTGGCTAGTCTTTATTTGTTTTTGTTTTTACGACACACACAGATATTCAAAGTTCTTTTTTTAGGTTTAGTACATCCCTATCTCACAGCCTCCTTAAGAGTGTTTTGACTGAGATGCTCAAGGTGTTAAATTTCATAAAATACACACCCACTACTGTGAACAATAAATTGTTCTCCAGGTTAAGGAGGGCAGTTGTTGAAACTTGTCAAAATGTGATCTAGTTCATATGACTGTTTTGTAAATATGTGATGAATGAAGGTGTAAAAAATATCTTATTTTATTTTTATCTTTTTATTTTAAATGCATCAGTACAGCCATCTTGTTTGACAAAAGATTGTTGGTTTAGTTTAATTGCACTTTACACTAGACAAACTAGTGATATGAAAACCCTAACCCTTGGTAAACACCACTAGAAAAAGTCAGTATTCTGGCCTGTACATAAAGTTAATAGATTTTTGTCTTTCACAGGTAACAGAGGGGACAGACAGAGAGTCCATGGAAGCTGTTTCAAAGCCGGGAGCATCAGCAGATGTTAGAGACGCAGAGCTTGTTCACACAACGTCTCCTAGACTCTCTGAACATGAAGAGGAGGATAACTTTGTTGCTTCTGAAAACCAAATGGAAAGTAAAGAAATTGAACCTAAAGAAAGTAAGACGGCCTCACAGTTGCCTACAGAAGAGGCAGTCCATACAGTTTTGATTCACTGTGATGAACCAGGCACCTCAGAGTCTGAACTAGGGGAGGCTACTGAGGTGAAACCGGAGGAAAAGCCAGACATTGACACTAAGGAGGACATTGACACACAACAGGAAAAGGAGTCTCCTGGCAGTAAAGTGAGGGTTTCTGCAGTGGACGACCTCGACGAGATGATGGACATTGGTACAGTGGATCAGGTGGAACAGGAAGCTCAGATGAAAGAGGAGCAAGAGAATAGTTTGATGGATGTGGATAGCTGTTGCTCACCTGCCGATTCAAATACGGGTAAAGTAAAGCTGCAGCTTTATCAAGTTTTGTGTTAATAAGGCAGAGAAACCTTTTCAACTGGCGAGAGTTAATTAATGTAAAGCAAAAGTTGTGCTCTTCTTGTAGGAGAAGAGGATCTGTTTTGGAAAGTTGTAAAGCACAAGGTGACAAAGTTGACATGTAATTAGTAATTACTTATGAATTATTATTAACACTTGTTGGTTACTGGTTTGTAACCAACCACTGGTTTGTTATGTTTTTAGTGGAGCCTGGGCTGTCCGCAACAGACCTTGTTTTTTTACAGTGTGTTCAGGGGATTGTGGATAGTGAGGAGATGTTTGCTGTATGCGACAAAAATGTTGTAGCCAGAAAAACATGTGACATTGCTTAGAGTACCTTTAATTATGTCTAAACATTAGCCCTTTTGAAACATGGAATGCGTCACATTACTGGCTTCATCTTTTTGTGAATGTAAATAAAGGACAGCTATAATAGCATCCCACTAACGTCTGTCTTTAAAATGTTCTCTTACAGCTTCAGTGGCAGAGGATAAGAACTCTGTTAAGGAGGAAGCTGATGAGAAACCCGCTGTATTACCTCCTGCAGAGGAGGAGGACCTGAAAGGGTCTTTAGACGGGATCCAGTCCAGCTCGTCTCCGTTGTCTGAAGTCATGACCAGTACAGGTGAGTGACCTCAGAGCGATGGTGTTGGGGTGTTTTCTCAGTGCACACTTTTACCAAACAGAGTGTAAAAATAACCAGCTATCTAAAGGAAATCTCTTAAGCTCTTGATTTTGGAGCTTTTAACGAGTGCACATTACACAGTTAAATGCTGAAATGTGTACTTGTTATAGTATATTGTGTATTATCCAATCCGGGACACAGAACTGGCAATTCTGAGGTCAATAATGCTTCCTCACATATTACACTGTCCAGCTATGGCTACACTTTGATTTGAGTGAAATCTGGCCTTTATACATCTAAATATTTGTGTTTATATGTATTTATTTTCTTTTTTTTACCTTTGCACCATTATTCACATGTTCCTCATGTTTCTGTAGGAAGTGACAGCTCATCACCAGCGACCGTAATGAACGGAATGAAAATAGTTAAGATGTCAATACCAAGATTAGACACTGTAAGTAAGAAAATCTGCTTCAGCTTTAAACTATAACAGCTCTGGTGTTAAAGCTGTTACATTGCTGTGATTCTCCCAAATGTCTGATTTCAACTTTGTAAATAGATCAAACATTTATTTCTTTTTTTCCTTTTGTAGGAAAGCGTGCACGCTGCTACCCAGCCCATCAAGTCATCTCCTTCACCACCTTTGGTCAAGGTGAAGGATGAGCCAATAGACGAAGAGTATGAACAAGCTCTAATACCTCCAACAGCTAGTGTGAAAGATGAGCCCAATACTGCAAAGGTGCGACACACACATTGTAGACGTTAAAAAAATAGAATTGGTTTATTTATCGGTTTAATTGTGAAACACTGAAGAAGACAATTTTAATTTGTTGAGGGGATTTCTATCATATCAGACCAGTCTATAAAAACTTTGCTGTGCGACCAGAGCAGAAAAGGCCAAACTACACACAACTACACTAATAATCTGACCAATGCTCTCTTTTGCCTATAGTTTTACCTATCATTCATGCCAGCTGCATGAATTAATAATTTGCTCCAGGTTGCAGCTCTTTGTGTAAATATCCTTTCAAATCTAAATAAAACTGTAAGGAACTTCAAAACTAATCCATGTTTCAATGACCAAAAAAGTGATAACAAAAAAGCCATCACTTCAACAGATAGACAAAGCCGGCAAAGTTCCACAGCTAAAATCCAGACTCACTGGGCCGACACTGAGCCCTGTCTCTCCGTTCTGTTATTGACAGGAGGACTTGAAGATTGGATCTGTCTTCTCTGTGAGCCCAGCTGCCGAAACACAGACGCAACCCACCACCAACCCCTCATCGTTGCACATGTCCTGTTCTCACTGCAATAAGAGCCTGATAAAAGGACAGACTGCTTTCCAGAGGAAGGGCTCCCCAGCGCTCTTCTGCTCCACCTCCTGCCTCACCACGTCTCTCCCCACAGTCAAAGGAGTCTCTAAGGTTTGCCACAGCTGCCAAAAGTGAGTACAACAGAAAACAATGTCATCTTTCCAAACATACAACTATTTTGGATTTTTCTGTGTGAGAAAAGTGTAATTCACTGTATATTGCATACGCTGAAAGTTTGTGACCCAAATAAACTATGACTGAATTTGGATCTCTTGATTTATCCCAGGTTGATATTTCGGCCTCAGGATGTCATTCTGGCTCCAGATGATAAAGGCGGCATGAAGGAATTCTGCAGCCAGAACTGCCTGACTTCCTTCAACTACAGGAAGTCCGCAGCCACCAAAACAGTACCACAGCCAATAGGACCACAGTCACTCTGCAGCATGTGCACCAGATACTGCGTCGTAAGTTAAACAAAATAGCAATTTACTGTTATTTTCCTTATTGATTAATCTGACAATTATTTTCTGGATCAATTGATTAATAGTAATTATCTATAAAAGTCTATAAGTCTATAAGAGTCTTCCATCTTTTGTTTTGTCCAAACAACGGTAAAAAACTTCAGTCATATTTAGTCACCTTCGACAAGCTGGATCCATGGAATGCGGAAAATTAGCTTGATGAATTACTTAAACGATTAATTGATTATCAAAATAGTTATCATAGCCAATTGATTTTCTGTCGGTCAACTAATTATAATAGCTGTAAAACAATCTATAAACATAGAAATGATCACGTTTTCCTACTTCCCTTAAGAATAAGAATACACTGCAAAGCTATTAAAAACAGTGACATTTGCAGAAAGGATTTTTTTTTATAACTTTATTTAAGATTTGTATTCATTAAACATCATATGAATTGTTTTCTTATTCTGCTGTGTGATACCAGTTTCTTTTTCTTTATCTCGCTGGCCCTGTAAAAAAGATGGATCTCTGGAATAACACATACTGTTCTTTTGTCATCCCTCCTGTAGAGTAAACATGAGGTAATCCTGAGCGGTGCCGTCCACAAGATCTGCAGTGACGCTTGTTTTAACCGTTTCCGCATTGTAAACAACCTGTCCATGGCTGGCTGTGCGAACTGCGGCTCCTTCTGCCACATCAAACCGCTCATGCTGAAGATGGATGACAGCAACAAAACTCTGTGCAATGAAGAGTGTCTGGCCAAGTACAAAGAGGTAGGAACATTCAAAAACACTAACAGGGATTTGTTTGGTTATGAATGGTACAGATGACACCCAGCATACTCATTTGGCAAGAGTGTCATAAAACATGAAAATATTCGGCAACAATTTTCTTGTTCTTACTTCTTTTTCTAGTCGTATCTGGCTTAACGGATGTGTATTGCTTGGATAAAGCCTGACATCCAGCATGTCTCACATGCTGGATCTCATCCACTATGTCATCCAGCATGTCCAACATCCAGCATGTCTCACATGCTGGATGTCATAAAAGATGGATGGATGTCCCTCCTTTTACATTATCTCCTCTATTCTATCTTGCAAAGCGCTGCCCAGGATGGTTGTAGTTGGTTTAAAGAACTACATACAAGAAAACAACCCTTTCCAGAATAGATAAGCAGTGTAGCCAGACCAGAAACAGCGCTGTGGAGATAGGTCTGGCATTTGCTCAAAGTAACGCTGCCTTTCGCTCTTTTTGTCAACATTGTTGAGGTTGTGTTGTCTTGATTGTACTTTACAATGAACTTTATTGCAATTGTCACTGGACAACGGATTTATTCAGTGTGATCTCCACGTCGCGGTCAACTGATCCATACATTGTAAGCATAAAAGTTGTGGGGTCTGGACACGCAAAAAGGCAGATTCAAATGTGAAGTTAACACAATTTTCAATATTATTAAAAAGCTCACCATGTCTGCACAACTTAACATTTTTTTTTTGAATCTCATAATAGAAAACGAAGATAACCAAGGCTTGTACGATGTGTCGCACTACCCGGTTGCTGTCAGAAACTGTTGACAACAAAAACAGTGATGACTCTGTTAACCTCTTCTGTAGCAGCAGCTGTGTGATGGCATTCAAGGTTCAGTCTGTCAGTGCATCAGGTAAAGGTAGTTCTTATGACTGAGATTTTGATTTTGGCAAATAATACTTCACTCATGTTTATTTATTTCATTTTATATCTTTATAATAAAAAAAAAAATCCTGTTTCCATAGGTGCTCGGTTGAATTGTGATAGTTGTGGGAAAAACTCCGTACCGGCGTACCACCTGGCCATGTCAGATACCTCCATCAGGAACTTCTGCACTCTTCCTTGTGTCATGGCTTTTCAGGTAATGAGGTTTGCCTTATTGTGAGAACAAATCAAAGTGGTTTATTTGTTAAAAGTCGTTCTCCTTTATAGAGAACACACCTTTAGTGTTGCACTGCAATTGCAGTGGTTTTCACTAAAGACACTTGTATTGTTTTCTGTGTGACAGGAAAAGTTCAAGAAGTCTCAGAAACAGGTGAATATTTTTACCAAGTTACCACTGGGATCCACCCAAATCCCGGCCATCATTCCTACTCAAACTCCACAAGACGTCCCCAAAGAACCACTGAAACTGAACTGCTCCCAGTGTAACCGCAACATAGCTTTTAAACCTGAAGTCATCCAGATCAAGGTAAGGTGTGTGTCTGTGTGTGTGTGTGTGTGTGTGTGTGTGTGTGTGGGTTCTTTTATTCACATGACAGGAAACTGGATCTTTACAGTGTTACATAGAAATAATTTTTTTAATGCACTGATCAGAGACTTAGACTTAAACTTCTCTTTATTAAGTCTAAGTCTCTAATCAGTGCATTAAAAAAAACTTATTTTTATGTAGAAATATGTATAGAGACTATGTGTCTCTATGTGTAGAGACTGAGTGCTACGGCCTATTTTTTAGTCGCCAGGATTTCTATTGATACAACAGGAAAGTTAAGAAACAAAGGGGAGGAAGATAGAATAATGACACAAGGCAAAGTCTGTGGGATAACAGAAACACTTCTGTATAATGCTTCTGTTCAACAGCACCACCACAAACCTCTTTTCCAAAATCATCGCAAAGTAGAATCAACACCTTCATGAAGGGATAATTCATTGCAGGACTGTTATACTTTATTAATTATAGCTAGGTGTCCCTTATAAAATGGAAACTAAATGTCTTTCCATCATATTTCTTGATGTTTTTACAGTCCAACCTTTATCAAGTCACAGACAGGCATTCAGTGTTTGACAGTAAGAAATATTAAAAAATTAGAACTAAAATGACTAAAGAAATGGGAAGCAGACATTTAGTGTATTTTAATATCAATGAATTAAAAAGTAAAAATATCTACATAATATCTACATCTACACACAAACCGCAAATGTGAGTTCATCTGAATCCTCTAGGTACATTTGGTTTCCAAGAGGTGTTCACAGCATCTGTAGACCAAAATACCTCTGGACATAATTGAATAAACCTACAAATGTTACAAATGTGATGTAACGCAAACCGAAGGACAAATATGAACAGACATCAGTGTTGGTATGGCATTAATATGTTTGTGAACGACCATTTTTTGCTCTCAGAATTTAAAAATAATACTTTAACAAAAAGTTCCACGTCAGCTGCAGCATTGTTGGTTGTTTTTGAAAATTCCACAACAGCATTTTAAGATAATTTGATACTTGTTGCAGTGTCGTTGCGAGGGTGTGCAAGCAATAACATCACATTTTTTCCATAAAGCACAAAGCCTCTGCATGTTGTCAGTTATTGTCAGAAACTCGCAAAATATACCTAAAAATACTATCTAACAGCCATTGTTTAGCCTTTTCCATAAATAATCTCTCTCTAGCTCTGAAATTTGGAAAATGTGATGTACATGCTGTCGGGTGATTTAGTGTTTATACCTCTATGTTTGCAGGACAAGATAGTTTTTGTTTGTAGCGTGGACTGCGCTCACGAGTTCAAGAAGGACAACGCTGTGACGAGCCTTTGTGAATATTGTAAGATCGAAAAGATCACCAGAGACGCCAAAAGAATCAACAACAAAGACTGCTTTTTCTGCAGCGATGGTAAGGAGGCAGATGGAAATGTGTACTGTACATACAAAAAATCACAATCACAAATCATCAATGCATATTATTATTTAAAAGTTTGGTTGAACATGTTTGAACAACACACTTGCATCTTGAAAAGGTGTGAAAAATAATCATACAAAGTGACCCTGAGCCTCTCCTCTCCTTCCACCCAGGCTGTAAACTACTCTTTCGACACGACCTGACTAAAAACTGGGGGAAACACTGTCACTCCTGTGTCTACTGCCACAGTGTGTCCAAGAAGCTGGTGACGGCACAGTATGGAGGCTCCACGGAGGAGTTCTGCTCTGAGGAATGCAGGTCCAAATACACTATGCTGTTCTGCCATGTAAGCTAACCTCAATGCAGATATTAAAATCATACTTAGACTAAAAAGAAACCCGGGAATGACCACGGTGATCTTAATGTTTACTCACTGTTTGCTCTCAGGTTGCAAAGTGTGACACCTGCGGTCGCAAAGGGAAACTGAAGCAGAGTCTTCCCATGGTGGGAGAAGTCAAACACTTCTGTGATCTGACTTGTCTGCTGCAGTTCTGCTGTGATAAAGTAGCCATCCAAGGCGAGATCTTCAAAGGTGTGTATTGTTGCCATTTCAAGTTTTATTTTCCTGTATTGTGAGTTTTAGTCCTGACTTCTTAATTAAAATGTTATGAAATCTATCGGTAATGTTCCCTGCCGACTCCTTTTGTGTTTTTTGGCGTTTTCTCGCTCTGTAGGTACAGAGGAGGCCACACCTGTCATCGGCAACGTCATCTCGCTTGCAGGGCCTCCAGTAGGCAACAGAACTGACAGAACAGCCCAGCAAAGTACACAACACACAAACACAGGTGTTTATGAACTACATGTCAAAAATATAAGAGAGAGAAACATGTTGTGTGCTCGCTCAATCAATTTCCAGTGTTGATTGTGAAAGTTTCATACCCTGTCATTGTCTCCACAGGCAGCCTATTACAATCAAAGAACTCTGGGCATGTAAGTTGTTGTATGTTATGTTGTATGTGTTTTATGCACAGTAAAATTCAGGTTTTCATACAAGTTTGTTTGTTTAGCACCTCTTTACAACAACACAATTTAAAGTGCTTTAAGCAATACAGATATAACGCAAAAAGGCAGTAAAGAAAGACATAAAAACAGGCATTTAAAAGAATAAAATAGAAGGTGAAAATAAGCTTAAATTGAAAAAAAACAGGTGAAACATGATATTATTCATTTTAGCGCAGTGAAAACACTAAGCAGGCCTAGTTCCCTCAATCTATGGATCAAGATGACGAGGAAAAGTTATGTGCTGTGGCCTGCACAGTATCGGTGCTCTTAGGAACGGAGTCTTTGGTTTGTTCAGCCACGGCACGCTTTTAGAGACTGCCGTTTGTGAAGATCTCTGCTGTGGCTGACATAAGCTCATTAGTCCATTTGTTGTTTTGAAAATTCATTAATTCTTGTTAATTTTTATTTCCTTCCTCAGAAAGATACAGTGAAAATTCTTCCTCCTCCTGCCCCCAAAATCCTGAAGAACAAGGCCCTGCTCTGCAAGCCGATGGTGCAGAACAAAGGGGTCTCCTGTAGAACGCAGACAGCTGATGTCGAAGCACAGACAGGTAAAAGCATCAACCAGACAACAGTGTTTCTATGGTAACAACATTTCTGCTCTGCAGTTGGACAAACAAACACACTAAAACACAAAGATCATTACTTTATATTTGATATCTGATTATCATGTCTACATCACATGTACAGTATATATTTTATATATATTTTGTATATAATATATATTTTACAGGCCTAAAGAGAAGGTTTTTATTTTACCTCACATTTAAGAATCTACTTGTTTATCACATCCAGGGATAATAATTGTTAGAAAATATTTATTAGGCCAAATGCTTTGAGTGCTCTCAGTGTCCACCGCTTTTCAAGTAAGTTTTTTGAAATACTTTGTTAGATACTGTACTCCAGGCTCAGCAGGAGCCAACTAGAATACGTATTCATTTTTAAAAAATATATACGTTCTACTAAGATTTTGTGTGCGTGTGCATGCGTGCGTGCTGGTTCATATTCACTTTTTAAGCTAAACCTTTTGAATGTGCTGACCCGTTTGTATTATATATTTACATATATCAACTACAGACTTGCTTATGTTGAAACATTTACTCATCTGTAAACACTCACAATTTAAGAACGTTTTCCTTTTTTCCCCCCCTCTCTATAGATGATGTCCTCCCTAAAATCATGATCATTCCTATCCCAGTGCCTGTGTATGTCCCTGTACCCATGAACATGTACAGCCAGTGTACCCCCAGACCTGTGGCCATGCCAGTACCGGTACGTTAAACACTACAACCACCTTTGGTCTGAGTGTTTGATTCTCTGTAGTGTGAAAGAATTATTGACAACAGTATCTTCATCTTCATTACAGACCCTCATAAGCTGTTATACTCCTTTGTCTACCACAGCTGCCTGTACCCATGTTCCTACCTGTTACAATGGACAGCGCTGAACGCATTGTTGAAACCATCCAGGAGATCAAGGAAAAGATCCCGTCTGACCCCTTCGAGGCAGAGCTCATCCTCATGGCGGAGATGGTTGCAGAACAACATGAGAAGAACGACAAAGAGGAGAGACGCAAGGAGAAAGTGGTGGAGAAAGACAGAGAGAGACATGCATCAGCTGCTCCAGCAGGTAAGAGAATCAGTTTTAAAGTAGTTTCTTTTTTTTCTTTTTCTTCTGTTTAAGGAAACAGTGAAAAGAAGCATAATGGTTTTAGGAAACTGGACAAACATTCAAGACAAGGGTAAAATATAAATATATGCTTTTTGAAAGTTTGAGAATGCAGATTATTTTGTAAAGATTCCAGACAGTTTGCTTTAGTTATCTACATTTGCCCAATTTCTTTTTTTATATATATAATTAGAATAATATAAAAGGTGGTGCTGGTTTTCTTGGTTTCCCGGTATTATTTTTTAACTAAAGATCCTATATTGTAAAATAATTACATTTCCATGTCTTTTTTATTATAAGGCAGGTTGAGGTGCTATATAAATACTATGAAAGTATCAAAATGCTCAATCCACACAGCCCACATTCAGAGACTCTGCCTTAAAACGTTAAATAATTTGTCTACTGACTGCGTGAGAACTTGTAGCGGCCTCGGTCCAGAAGAAATAGTGTGGTGAGGATGCCACAAAGACACCGGCGATTACAGAAGGTTACTCTATGCAGATTTATTTGAAACAATTACATTTTACAAGCATACCAAGCTGTTCCGGACGTGTTACTACAGGCATAGATAATTGCAAACAACATGACTATCTTTGTGTACAGCAGGGCGGTGTCAGTTGGACACACTTAGACACACTTCATTCTTTGATCAGATCATATTTTTTATTCAATCCTTACTCCCCACCTCCACTACTTCCCTTCTTTAATTTTGCCTAGGTCTTCGTGACCCAGCCAGTTCAATCCTTAGCAAGATTCCTGCGTACATGTTACGCCAACAGGTGTTTTAATTTCAGCTATAATGTCAGTGCCCTGGGTTCTGTTACCCAGACAACTGAAAGACACTATACATGATGCAGTAACTTAATCCTTACTGTCATTGATCATACTACCTTGTAATGGAAGAAGAACAAGTTGAACAAAAGTTGACTATATTATATACAATTAGATGATTTGTCATGCATATTAGGATCTTATATCACCATTACTTATGGCCTTTTTCTCTCTCAATGTAAATTATTTCCCACAGATGTTTTGCTGTAGGCTTTTAAAGTGCCCATATTATGAAAAAATCACTTTTTGATTTGGGGTGTTATTTTGTGTCTTGACTTGGAAAAAAAAAGTACCCATGCTGTTTTGAATGAGATACGGTTTCTGAATGTGTCGTGCCTTCCGTCTCCGGTGAGCTGTTGTAAATCTGCACGGCTTTTACGTGGCTAACCGTAGCACATGCTAGCACTAGGATACTAGCTCGTTTTCAATGGCAAAACACTGCTACAACACACTCTAGTTCACCATAATCTCCAAAAGAACTACGTCCTGTCCCTGTTCTGCAGGTATTCCACAAGTCCCCCTCGTTTACAAGAAGTCTCCCAGCTAATCCTGCCTTGGACTGACCAAAGTTGGAGAAAGAGTTATCTAGCTGATGTGATCTTACCTAGCTACTGCACATGTGCGACTCCCAACAAAGATAGTATAGAAGTGAGATGTGAGATGTGAGACTCTGGAGCTAAAACAGAGACCTAAACACAGGGTGAAAACAGGATCTGCAGCAATGTGCAGTACAACAAAAATGTGTTTTTTTGAAAAGGAAACCATGTAAACCTATTCTGGTACAACCTCAAAATACAATTATGAACCTGAAAATGAGCATAATATGGGCACTTTAATATAAGAAAAATGTGTCACGCTGGATGACGAGTTCCTATTATATTTATTTCACAGAGCACACCAGTAACTACAGTGATGATTTGGACACAGACGACTTGACCAGTTTCCTCAACAACTGGGAGGACACCTCTGATGCAGGTCTAAGGTCCCCCAGTCGACCGGATGGTCTTGATGATAAGCTCAATCCGATTCTAGACATTCCTGTGGCCAGTGAGCATTACTTCCAGCCCCCACCTCCACCTTCAGCTCCGCCTCCCATGGACATCGAAGCTGACTTTACTGTTGGTGAGGAGATGACACACATTTATAAAGTGCATGAAAAACATTTGAGTTTTATGTCCTCCTGTGCTTAAAGAGTAGTGTTGAAAGGTATTACGTGAATGAATTAATGACTTTATTGTCATTGCATGTTCACATTAAATTAAACTTTCCTGTCTCATAAAAGAAAATCCCTATTCCCTCTTAAACACACACTCACATTGTGTGTGTGTGTTAAAAGCAAACATTTTAGAATGCTTGGTCTAATGTTTCATCTGTTGTGATTTCCAGAAACCTTGGAGAGAATGGCCCGGCTCAGAGAACAGTCCCAGCGATCTCCGAGCCCGCCTGTCGCTCAGCGACGACGACGACAAGCTCACAGGAAAACCCGAGAAAAGATGGTAGTTGCCTGGGAAGAGCTACTATGCTGCCTTGTGCATTTTATCCTCCATTTGACTTAACTTGCTAAAAAAATAAATGTGTAGTTAGGATACTGAGAATACCAACCATTAGGGTTGGGTACCGTTCACATTTGCACCAGTACAGGTACCTGGAATTCTGTGCCAGTACCCAACGGTACCTTTATGTACCAATGTATTTCGGTGGGTACCCTAAAGTACAAAGTTCAGTGCCAAACCCTCAAACATGCTAGAGATAGAATAGGTTGGCCTCACACATCACTTTGTATCACCCTAATCATATCCATGATGCAACCTCCTCTCTCTCTACTGTTTAAGGGTCGTAAGTCAAAGCGGTCTAAGGCAGCTGAAGCGTCAACTCAAAAAGGTGTTTCTAAACAGGCCTTGACTATAGAACTCCCAAAACTGAAGAGTCAGTATGGTGTTGACTCCTGGAAGCGATGGATCCAGTGGAGGCAAACTCAATCCCACCTGGAGACGCCACGCTTTGGTTGTAAGTTTTGACAGTAAATAAAACCGCTAAAGTTCATGCATTTGTATTGTTCTGTTAAGTGGACAATTTTATCCATAATACCCAACAATACAGAGTATCAAGCTCAAGAGTTATGAAGGAAGTCTTTAAAGAGATTTTGAAGATATGCCTGAGCAGCCATTAGACTGGCAGTGATTTTTAAAACATCTGTCTCTGATAGCATTGGTCAGGTTATTGATTTGAGGTCATTTTGATGCTGTCACATGTCTTCTACACTGTATCTTTGCACAGATTTTTTCTAAACTTTCTTTATTTTGGACTCCTTGTGTCTTAATTTCAGCTCGTCCCATGGAGTTGAAGGAGGACGTTCTTCGCTGCACCACTGCTGAGCTGAGCTACGGCCTCTGTTGCTTTATTGCTGAGGTGAAACGAACTAACGGAGAGCCGTACTCCCCCGACAGCCTGTTCTACCTCTGCCTTGGCATTCAACAGGCAAGACATTTTTTACACACAGAGAAAGTTTGACCCAATAGCGCAAAATGTGTACATATCTTGTTGACAAAGGCATTGCATTTCCTTTAACTTCACAATAAAAGAATCTTTCCGGTTTGTTAGTGGAAAGGTTTTTATGTGAAGCCAGTGTTTACCACAGGTTGAGAATTTACTTGTTGGTGGGTGACGCAGGATGTGACGGCATGGCGCATCCTGGCTAGGTTCAGTAATAAACTAGTCAAACAAAGGTTTATGAACTATTTATTGCAAACAATGCTTAAGCTACATAATATTAACAGATAATTTCGAAATAAATAACTATTTACATTAGTGATAGACCGAATTTATTGGCCGACCGTTGCATTTTTACGTGCATGGGCCGATACGCGGCTGCGGCGTTCGCCAATAGTTTTTCCTTGCATTATTTTCAGACAGCCCTGTGTTGCTGGAGACGCTGCAGTTCACATGCAGACCATGCACTGCCCCTCCACCACTAGCACCATGGCAGTCTTAAATTATGAATCAAGCACTTTATTTCAGTTGCTACTTTTCAGGATTATTGTTTTCTTAAATTATTTAAATTTTTTGACAAAGGACATTTTGTGATGACCTGATTATATCTGTCTTATAATATGTCAGCAAACAATGCATCATCACGGCTGTGTTGTAGAGGATGAAAGCCTTTTACCCTTGCATATGCAGTGCACCCATCCATATGATGCACATTGCACACATAATTTGGGTGATATGAATGCCGACCCGGTATCGGCACCAAAAAATCCATATTGGTCAATCCCTAATTTACATATTAAACATACCAGACTTAAAGATGATAAAGATACAGATGAAGTGTAGCCAAGATGTGCTTTGTCAATAAATCTTGTTGGTTTGTCAAATATGATTGTTCATCAGATAAAATACCTGATTACGTGGAGCCCAAATAGGCTATTTAATGTAACTTAACCTTAATACTATGATCCATACAGAAAGTTACATGTTGATTAAAATATTAACACTGTCTCCTGCTACTTCCTGTTAAATAGTATAAGTCTAAGGCTGCCTAAAGTTAATTATTAATTTTTTGGTAGATCATCACTTGTTTTATGAAAGTGTTTTAATCTGTGTTTTGGGGATCGTAAACACACGGTTTTGTAGGCTACTATACATGTACTTGTTGCATTTGTTAAGATCTCATCTGAAGATTTCTGTCATACAACTCTGAGTTGTAGTTTAAAACCTTTACAGCCAACTTTATAAAATCTTGGGTTTTACTCGGGTTCTTAAATACAACTAATGGATTAATGCACAGAGAACGAGAACTGAAGGCAGTTAGCTCTGGTTAGCTCCATTATTAAGATATGGAGTGGAAGAGACTGCTGCAAACAGGGGAAACAACCAAACTCTGATAAATGACGTTCGGGGAGTGTGGGCGTGGCATTTCTACAGTTTATTAATACAGTTAATCCTACGGCAAGACCAGCAGCAGCATGCTACTACTAACTATGGCCTCTGAGCCTGAAGTGAAATGGTGACGTTGTCATGCACACGGAGCATGATTTTACGAGGTGGAGGGGCTGGAGGCAGCTGGTCTTTGTGCGCTTTAAGAACATTGGTTTTGGGAAAAAAATGTGATTTGGATGTTGTCTACCTGCGTGGATCTCGTTCTACCTGGGCAGGGCCACCAAATAGAACCGATGTATGGTAAACCCTGAAAGCAGCAACATCAGGAAAAGTTGAGTTTGCATTTGCAATAACTTGCATTTCCAATACAACTGAAAGTGATAAGTAAACAGTATAAGTAAGTCACATCTACTAAAAAGTAGTGCATCAGCAAATATACTACTATAACTACTATATAGTAATAATATAGTATATCTAGATTATACTACTATAATCTAGATATACTATAGTGAAATAAATGACAGCTGTGTCATATCTCATTATGACCATGAAATCTTTTGCCTCTGTAGTACCTGTTTGAGAACGGTCGTGTGGAGAACATATTCATGGATCGCTTCTACAATAAATTCTCCACTGAGTTCAATAATATGCTGAGAGGTTTCAAGCCCTCGATCACAGCAAGTGGTGAGTTATACATGTTTTTGCAATTTGTATTCTGTAAAAAAATTCATTTGTGTTCCTCCTGAGTTTCTATTTTACGTGAATAAACCAACTTTTGACCAGATTTATAACGGGTCTCTCTCCCTCTCTCTGCAGGTTACATCCATTCCCGTGTGGAGGAGGAGTTTCTCTGGGACTGTAAACAGTTGGGCGCGTACTCCCCCATCGTCCTCCTCAACACTCTCCTTTTCTTCTGCTGCAAGTACTTTGGCTTCACCACGGTGGAGCAGCACCGCCAGCTGTCCTTTGCTCACGTCATGCGTTGCACCAAAACCAACCAGAACAACACCAAGACCACCTTCCTGCGCTTCTACCCGCCAATATCCATAAATGAGCCCGAGTCGGGTCCCAGTACAACTGAAGGTATAGAACAAATAGGTATTTCATTTGGACCAACATGTAATAACGTATATTATAGATATTAAAATCCATCAAAAGTTCTTTAAGTTTGAAAACTTTCATTTTAACATTCACAAATTTGGTGCTTTTACAAGAATGTATTTGGAAGTCAAGCATTTGGCAGGCAGGAATGTTTTGCAAATAAGCACTCACATTATATGATATTTAGAATCATTTCAGATCGATGTCAAATGTGCATTACCTGAACCATTATATGTTGAAGAGAAACAAACTGGCATCAAAAGCCAGCAAAACCTTTTAAATGAATAATTGGTCTATTTGTTTTATTGTTTTTGAAGATTTCTGGCCCAAACTGACATGGATAAGCCTAAATCTGCTTAAAACATGTATCTCATACAGTTCAAGTTCTAGTGTACTCTTTTTACAAAGATGACATTTTTACATTGTAAACATTTAAAAAACACTGCAGACAGTATTTTTTTAAAAGAAAAAGTAAAAGCAAAGGAAATATGGATATGTCAGCACTATTTTTGTCTATCTGTTGTGTTAACATCTTTAATCGAGTGCAAGTTTATTAAACAGCACAACTGCTACACCAGGTGGTAGAGTAGAAGTAACACAAGTTTGAGTTTTTATGTTGCTGCACTATACATTTGCGTAACTGGAAAGTACCTTATTGTTATTCCAAATGTGGTGTTCATTTACAGTATTTCTTAACCAGCAGTACTGTTAAATTGGGCTTCCAAAAACTGAAATGAATTCATATTAGATATGGTGTAAAGGTGTTTGTGTTTGCGTCCTTTTCAGATCCAGAGGTTCCTGCAAAGAAACGCAAGGAGGAGGAGAGTAAAGAGGATATCCTGGAGATGATGGAGAATACAGAAAACCCTCTCCGCTGTCCTGTCAGACTCTACGAGTTCTACCTCTCCAAGTGGTAAGTATAGTACCACACTGAACTAGTTACAGCCACAAAAACTTGTTTTATTCTTCATATACACCTGACTATTGTTTACAGATGGACTTCAAAATCATGAAACTATCCTTTTAATATGTATAAAATTTGAACTTTGCAAATATTGAAACCCCCTGGCAGTTTTTGCTAAAGAATTTTAATTTGTTATAGACTTTATACTAAATTGAAACTCAGCGCTACACATTGGTCTCCTTGATCTGCTGATCACAATGTTGACATAACTGTCTTCCATCCAGCTCGGAGTCAGTCAAGCAGCGCACCAACCTGTTCTACCTTCACCCTGAGCGCTGCTGCGTCCCCAACAGCCCCCTGTGGTATTCCTCCACGCCTCTAGACGATATCACCATGGAGGGGATGCTCATCCGCATCCTCACTGTCAGAGAGCTTCATCTTACAGCGAGTAAAGATGGAGCAACGGAGAAGAAGACACCCGATGATCCACCATTTATACCTGACGAGGAGGAAGATGGGGATTCAGAGTGATGAGGAGCAGAAGTGATCTCTTATTGGCGCAGTAGCTTGTGGTTTAAATGTTTGTAGATACACTGACATGTTCATTAAACCGTGGCCCAATAAACAGAAGCGGACGGGAATAAATATCTCTCTTACCTACAATGTACAGAACTGCAAAGAAAGTCATCCTTTCTTAACCACATGTTGTGTAGGTACCCTTTTTGGACCGAGATACTCAGCTCAACATTCAGACTGTCAACTACTCAGCAGGACACAGAGCTGTCTTCTGTTTTTTATCTGGTGAATGGTTGCTTCTCATTAATAATACTCTATTTCCCTTCCATGCTATGATTATATACATTCTTGTGCAATTAGATTCCTTTGTTAAAAGAGCTACAATGAAAAAACAATTTAGATTTCCGTTGGTTTCAGTGAGTAAATATCCAGAGAAGACGAACTGAAAACACCTTTCTGTTATGTAGATGTAAGTCGCCAACCATCATGTTATGTGACAAACCTGCAGTATATGTTTGATTTTTATCAATGCAATGATTTGGTATCAGTCAAAGAGCACATGCTTATTTCCAGACCCAAGGTTTCGGCAGTTATTATACCCTAAGGATTTTTGGAAAGTCATTAATGCAGATTCTGCATATACACTTAAATAAGTTTTGATTTGATTATACCAAAGTGTGCCATGACACACCATTATATATCTTCTGGTATAACTGATGTTCAAGTAGCTTCTCCAACATGCAAAATGGTAAAATGTAAAAAATAAATTTAGACAAAAGGTTAAATTCATCAGATAATCTGACTTTGAAAGGTCTGGACATTTGATTGTGAGATTATAGTGATGTTTGACATTAAATAAAAATCAAACGGTTAGCAACATTTTATTTGACCTCAGTAATAGAGATGGATATATTTTGATCAAATGCTTTTGGAATTCATTTAAATATATTTAGGAAAATAATGGTAAATAATTGAACTGATATCACAGTTTAAAATTCCTGAAAACTTTAATGAACCCACAATTTGTTGACTGAACATAAAATAAAGTACAGAAATACTGTCCCTTCATGTTTAATATCTTGGTTATATTAACCCCCAGTTTATATGGCTGCCAAGGTTCTGTGTATTTTCTATTGTATGTTGTTTTTAAATAAAACATTTTTAAACTTAGTTGTTTTATGAGATAACAGTTACAGCAATTTAAGTTATTTAATTATAAAATGTTTTGCTTACTTGAACATGGAGACCTTTTTCTGTGTCCTCACACCAATAATTTCGGGCGTTTAGACCCCTCTAGATAGTAAAGACATCAATTACCGCTGATTGGCTACCGTTAGAGTTACTCAGTGACGTTACAGTCAGTGATTGGCTAGAGTTGCCGCCGCTCACTTTAGACCGTAGCGTCGCCATCATAGACATAATAAAGAGTAGACGCCGCATCGACCGCTACTGCCTATTGGCGCTGACGAGATTTGGGGCCGCCATCTTGGACCGGTCACCCGCTCCACTCAGTGTAATGTGTTTGGCAGGTGCAATGAGCTGTCAGCGCGTTTAATTAATCAATCTCACTGAATACCCAACTGGTTTTCATGTTTTTTTTTGCTACAAAGGTCATACATGTAGCTATGATACAGGACACATGGTTAGGCGTATTTTAATATTCATAGTGTGCTTAACAGTAATAGAATATTCTGATATGATATAAATTCACCAGACGTCCGAGATCAAAACTGGAAACATAATCCCCGAAAAGGGAGAGCAACGGGGATATTTCCAGTTTGACTATAAATCTGATTGAAAAACCTAATGTTGTGTCTTTAAAAAAAAAGAACAAGGACAGAGGTAGTTTTTCTTCTGTATTTAGTCAGGGGACAAAAACGGGGGACTGTCCCCTAAATCCGAGGACGTCTGGTCACCCTAGACCAGACATCCTCGGTGTATCTATCATTTGTAAATGATAGGTATTTGCAAAATACCCCTACATAACATATATGATGTAGGCTACAATAGGTATAAATACCCCTACATCACATATATGATGTAGGCTATAATAGGTATAAATACCTATTATAGAAACATAATTTGCACACACATTATAAATATGATAGGGAAGAAGAAACAGATAGTGACCGTAAAGTCAGATATTTAAGTACAAGAAACAATATGATTATATTATTAGAGTCTACTTGAAGCTTTTTATATTTGTCTCTCTCTCTGTCACACACACACACACACACACACACACACACACACACACACACACACACACACACACACACACACACACACACACACAGTACTACCACGTTGTTCTGCATCAATTGCCTCCCAGACCTTGACATTTAGCAGCCCCACTCCCACACACACACACACACACACACACACACACACACACACTAGGGTTGCACAACATTGACAAAATGTGATATTGCAACATCGATATGAATTCCGATATTTTTAAACACATATAAAATTACAAAATAGATTCATAACAAATTAAACAAGTTTTCTTACAACACAAGGTTTATTTTAACTGAAAGTTATATTGGACTGGTCCAACATGAATAAATAACTAAGGACCATGTCTACAGAACAGGACGGGTTCTACTGGTTGGACAGTATAAATATATAAATAAAGTTATAATATAAATAACTAAGGACCATGTCTACAGAACAGGACGGGTTCTACTGGTTGGACAGTATAAAATATATAAATAAAGTTATAATATAAATAACTAAGGACCATGTCTACAGAACAGGACGGGTTCTACTGGTTGGACAGTATAAAATATATAAATAAAGTTATAATATAAATAACTAAGGACCATGTCTACAGAACAGGACGGGTTCTACTGGTTGGACAGTATACAATATATAAATCAAGTTATAATATAAATAACTAAGGACCATGTCTACAGAACAGGACGGGTTCTACTGGTTGGACAGTATACAATATATAAATAAAGTTATAATATAAATAACTAAGGACCATGTCTACAGAACAGGACGGGTTCTACTGGTTGGACAGTATAAAATATATAAATAAAGTTATAATATAAATAACTAAGGACCATGTCTACAGAACAGGACGGGTTCTACTGGTTGGACAGTATAAAATACATAAATAAAGTTATAATATAAATAACTAAGGACCATGTCTACAGAACAGGACGGGTTCTACTGGTTGGACAGTATAAAATATATAAATAAAGTTATAATATAAATAACTAAGGACCATGTCTACAGAACAGGACGGGTTCTACTGGTTGGACAGTATACAATATATAAATCAAGTTATAATATAAATAACTAAGGACCATGTCTACAGAACAGGACGGGTTCTACTGGTTGGACAGTATAAAATACATAAATAAAGTTAACAGGACAGCTCCACAAAATAAACTAAATATTGCATACTTATTGCGACTTTCGATATATTTGATAAATGACCAGCTGTCTCAGCTCTTATTACATAAGTATTTGGACAGATACACCTCTTTTATGTTGTGTTGACTCTGTACTCAAGCACATTGCTATTGAAAAGGCTATATAATTATATATATATATATATATATATATATATATATATATATATATATATATATATATATATATATATATATATATATATATATATATATATCTTATAAGAGTAACGTGCAAGTCTTATCAAACAAATCCCAACTAAACCAGAGACAATCCCAATGTAATAACAACACAAGCATACATTAGTGCTGCTTTTGGAACTTAACTTATGTAGCAATTTTCAAAACACAGATATAGATACAAAATGCTTCACAGAACCCAGAGTGAAAGAGATAAGATCTGAGCAGGAATATGCTGCACAGTGCTCTGGCATCTTGTATCTTCTGCTGCCAAGTAACGAGTATGACCGGTCCAAGATGGCGGCTGGATTTCTCGCGCTCAGCAGCCAATGCGGCGTCTACTCTTTATTATGTCTATGGTCGCCATCACGGGTCGAAATGCTAATGCATTGAATGCCAAGACAAAAAAGATGTAGTTATAACCATGTACTTTTTTCATGTGAGAAATATAATGATAATAGAATAAACTGGCAGGAAATGTAAGGAGAGGAATAAATACATGATATACTAGAAAATGGTATGACAAAGGAGCTTTTCTTAATAATACGATTTATTGTTTGTTTTGAATTGATTCAAGCCTAGACTCTATATATAGTTCATGGTACTACACACTCCTGTACAGTTGGTGGCGGTATAATACAAAAGTAGTAATCTGCCAAAAATGAGGAAGAAGAAGAAGAAGTCTGCAAGAGGAAGACGATAGAAAGGAAAAATGGCTGCCACTGTGTTAGCTACACCTGTACACCTTATGGCTTCTACTTTGGGATATTGAAGCACAGGTAAACGTGTTTAAAATATATTTATGTTTTGAAACTACATTTATCTAAATCAATAGCAGTGGGCAAACCACTCCAAACGTACTCAACACCTTCTAGTTAGTGTTAGCATGCTAGCAAGGTTTGTGTACAGTAGAAAGTAAACACCATTCAGAAACAACTTTATCTTAACAAAACTGGTTTCATATAAACTCAGTTTGACAGAACATTTAGCAGCCAACTAGGCACGCTAGCTAGCTTTACTTTTGGACATAGTTAGGCATCACGGGTCTCTATTCATACCCAAGTTACTGACTTGTTTGTGTAATTGGCAGCCAATGCAAATTTCATTTGACTGACCTGACAATAGTGGGATAGAGTAGCAAATATTACATTTAAGTTATGTAAAACTTCTTAGTCTCCGTTTGTACCAGTTTTCAACAAACAACTGTGCCTTTGTTATTGTAAATAGAGAAAGATGTAATCAGGATCATCTGTTGATGATTAAAGGGAAAAAAACAAGTTGAATACATTTGTTTTGGTAAAAAGGGACACTGCAGAAATGGATGTAGTGAACTTTTGCACATGCTGCCTGAGTTATGGATCTTCTTTATTCTTAGTCGTCACATACACACAGTACAATGTAGTGCATTTCTATTTCTTCTTGTGTTTTATCTGTTTTTATTTTTAAATGTTTATTCTTGTTTTTTTAATCTGTTTTTTGTTTTTTAACTGTTTTTGTGTAAAGCACTTTAAATTGCCCTGTTGCTGAAATGTGCTATACAAATAAAGCTGCCTTGCCTTGCCTTTTGCATTTTAACCCATCCTACTTGGGGTTCAGTACTTGCTCAGGGACACTTTGATATGTGACAAGAGGAGCCTAGGATTGAACGGCCAAACACTGGGTTATGAGGTGACCACTCCACCTCTGAACCACACAGCCACGCCAAACCTTACCTGCATCATAGACACAACGTTTTGATATATTTTTTATTTATTGTTGGACAAATTTTGGTGGTTTAATAAAGGTTAACACCTTGTAGTTACAAGGCGTCTTTGTTGGCCAACATATGTGCAGTGTGTATGTGTTGATTGGCAAGTGATTTAATATACTTTATTACCAATCAGCCAAAACTCTATATTGCCTGCTATATAAATTAACAAGAACACTGTGATCAGTAGATCCTTTATCACCTAAAGCTAATCTGTTAGCTTTGGACATTTTCCAGCTATCATGGAGAAGCAGAGAAGGAAACTGAGTCCCGAGCAAGATGCCTTGGAACACATAGTTGCTTGTAGAGACAAACCCTTCCTGGAGGAACGGTTTATAGACTTCTTTAAAGGTAGGAGGTACATTTATACATTTCTTATAAATATACATTTCTACTGATATTAAGAGAGATTTTAATTACTTGACAACAGGTCAGTTCTTCAGAAACCTTTTTCTGTTAAGATGTGAATGCTTCAAAACATTAACTGGTTTGTTTGAAGGAGTTGGAAATGAAATAAGTGCCTTCTAGGGAAGTTGCAAAACTAAAAAAAACATGGTTTTACTATTTTTTTATTAAAAGGTATAGTTCTGTTTTTTTCTGAGTTAAAGTAAGACATATTGGGAGATTTTACAATAACCAGTTTAAAGTCAAACAACAGACTGAGGGGGAGTTTGACATTTTCTGCATAGTAAAGGTTAAAAGAAATTCATGTTATTTCACTGCAAAAAGGAAATATGTGTTTGGTAAACCAATGGTCATGCAAATTTGTCATTACACTTGACTGTAATGTACGTTGGTTTTCATGTTGATCTTTGCTTTCCTAGGGAGAGGAGTGTTTACCCACAAGGCCATCGAACCGTCCACATTTGTTGTTGAATATCGGGGGGAACATCTTTTCTCACGAAGACACAACGCCTAAAAAGAAATGTGATACTCTGAACAAGTTTTTGTTTAGGTTTTCATGGAAGGGAGCACAGTGGTGGTAAGTTTAGTCAGAAAGAGACCTGGTTGGGTTATCTACTTATTTATTTATTTTATTTACAAGTTTAGAACAATGCAAAAAAAAAACATAGCAACAATTTACAATAACATGATACAGATGTGTTTCATATATGATTTCTAGAACAACAAAAACTAAAACAACATAGTTAAGTGCAGTCATTTTAAGAATTCAATAGGAGTATTTTGCTTGCAGCGTTGATGCCTCCAAAGAAGACGGGACCTTTGGACGACTTGTAAATGATGATCATGTTAGTCCCAACTGTGAAATGAAGACAGTTGTCTGTGAGGGAAAGCCACACTTGTGCCTGTTTGCAGTGACAGAAATATCTCCAGGCGAGGAGATAACTTACAACTACGGGGACTCCTCTTACCCATGGCGATCAAATGTAAGTTTATGTTAATGAAGGAGTCTTGCTTTTGATTTTAAATAACAGTATATTAGGTACACCTAGATAAAACTAATGCAGTCTCGGTCCTGCAATTAATACTCCCTTCTTGACAATTATAATGTTCAGTTTTTTTTTTCAAACTGTATTAGAGAGAGCCTTCGCTCATTGATATAAATAGTTAACAAATATGATACAAAAGTAAAATTGAAATGGAAATATATAAAATATAATAAACTGGCAAGTGAGTATGCTGTGTATGCTATGTTTTATATGTAAGGTGATATAAGGTTTTGACTGGAGATAGTTTCTAGGCCTACTGCTCTGCATTAAGAGCAAACATTACACATGTAAATCACAGAACTTGTTTTTATTTTTGTGTCAAAATGCATCAAAAAACTCAACAGCAAGTACAAACAGTATACTGCTGTAGAGACAGTTTTAAGATGTTTATGACCAGAATGGCTGTAGCCATATTGACAAATGTGTTTAATGTTCATTTGCAGGAGAACATTTATCATTCAATGTTAATTGATAAACAATATAACTCTTTAAGGTTAAAATAACATTTCATTATATATATTTTTTAGAATGTATTGGATTAGTTAATTATCTAATGGTTTTAATTATTATAAATTTTGTCTGTATTCATATATTTATTTAATAGCCATCTAAGGGCACACACATCTCACCAACACTGTGTTCCTTCCTTCATGGTTTTAATTTTTTGGGCAACAATACAGATTAGCGCCACCTGTTTTTAAGGAGACGTATTATGTCTTGTGCACATGCAGAATATACGCTCAAGTCAGAGGTGCTTCCTTTTTTTGGGTGACGGGAGCCGACTAATCAGTCCGACTGCCTTTTCTGTCCACGGTCGGCTGGACAGTCGGCCGGCTTGGTGTGTCAGAGCCTTTAAGCTAACTGATAAAATAAAAATAAACTGTGGGTTGTGTGTCGTTTCTACTGGCAAAGGTGTTTTTTGTGCATGTACATGTCTGTATGAAATGAAGTATTGTATTTATAACATTTCTTGTTTGTACTGTATTTCCAGATGGAGGACTCATCTGCTTCCAATTTTGAAAATCCCTGCTCTGGTGATGATGGTGACGAACTACACGGCAGTGGACCTAGTCATGGCATGGAGAGTTTTGGCGACATCAACTGTCAGCTGGATTTTAGGGACAGTTCACCTTTTGCAAACTTAGACTCTTCTCAAGAGATGACAGGGACTTTTATGCTGCAACCAGACAATGCTTTGTACACCCAGCAGGAAGATGAGGCTGCTTCCAGCTCTAAAGAACATAAAGGCATGTATGGACGTAAGGAAATGACAAGACAAGAGGCCAAATGTCCGTCTAGCACGTTAAACCCTGCAACAGGCGGTAAGACAAGAGTCTTCGGTGAGATTGCTCTTGCAGAGTTACCACTCTCCAAAAAGATTCCATCTGCTGTGAGAAAGATGCTCTTAAATATGAAACAAGATGAGATTGCTTCAGCAGTTCAAAATGATTTCCTTCTAATACAGCTGGCACAAAATCTGTCAGAGAAGCATGGAAATAATCCAAGTGAGCACATCAGACAGAAGCTACGAGAAATGGGAAGACTTTTGTTAGCACTGCATGAAAAGTCAATATTTAGCTTTGAAGATGCTATCAAACCCAAAAACTTCTCCAAAGTTGTTGAAGCTGTCAAAGACCTCGCTGGTTTCGATGAAAAGACGCAGAGCTATAACAAACCAAGTCTTGCTTTTAAATTAGGACATTCACTGAAGAAAATAGGCACCATTGTCCTCACTGGAGCTGATTGCAATGAGCAGATGAGAGACACAAAAACATTCATGAAACTGTGTGAAAAAGAATGGTCTCAACTTGTCTCCGAAACAGCACTCGCTTCGTTGAGTGGACGACGAGTGAACAACCCGTCTACCATACTATTCACACAGGATGTACAGTTGTTCTTCAGGTACTTAGAAACAACCACAGCTTCTGCTATTGAAAGCATGGAGAAGTATGAAAGCCAGCAGGTGTACAATGCACTTTGCAAAGTGACACTTGCACAAGCATCAGTCTTCAGCCAATGCGCACCTGAGGTTTCAAAAATGACACTGAAGACATTCCAGGAACGAGGCGACTCCACTCAAGTGTTGTCCAAGCACTTCATTAGAATAAATATTCCAAGCAGGACTGGCCAAAATGTTGCTGTCTTGTTAACCTCTGAACTGGTCAGTGCAATAACGTTGCTTGTGAACAAAAGAAAAGCATGTGGTGTACACAAAGACAATCCTTTCTTGTTTGCAAAACCTGACTCTTCTCCTACAAGCCTCCACCACGGAATGGTGTGCATCAGGGCTTTTTCCATTCTGTGTGGTGCAAAGAACCCAGAGCATCTCAGGGCGATGCATCTTCACAAGCACATTGCTAGAGTCTTCCAGATTCTTTACCTGGAGAATGACGAGTTGGATAAACTCGGTAAATTGTTAGGCCATGACATCCGGGCTGACAGGGACTATTATCGGCTGCCAGAAGCAGCTGTGGAACTGGCAAAAATTGCAAAACTTATACTGGCAATGGAAAAGGGTTCTCTTGAAAGATTTGAAGGAAACTCTCTGGACCAAATTGAGATTGAAGGTATGTATCCAGTGTGATACTGACATGGCAGTGATTGTTTAGTAGAAACAATCTACTTGAACTACAAATTAACACATTTTATATCTTGCTTTTTATTTTAGATGAATTAGAGCCAGATGAGGAACAGGGCAACCCTAAAAACTGTGATGCTGAGGACGACATTGAAGAATCAGATAATTCACTTCAGCAGAACGGTATGTAGGGAAAATAACTACTCCCTGTAACCAATCCATGTCAGTTCACCTCCTGAGTGCTGCCAGGTGCTCTTGTTGGTTATTTTTGGATAACTTTTTTTCAGATGCTGCGGAGCAACAAGACAGGCAACCGACTCCTGAGCAAGATGCCCTGGAGCACATAAAAGTTTGTAGAGACAAACCCTTCCTGGAGGAACGGTTTATAGACCCCTTTAAAGGTTTTGTTTATTTTATTCTTTTTTTAAAACCTTTATTTAAATGGTAGCCTCTATGAGATCTATAGATTTCTGTACACAAGAATATCAATGGGATGGTTGGTCAATAGAGCAACATGGGTTGTCTTGCTGTGTGTCACAGGTAGAGGTGTGTTTACCCATCAAACCATTGAACCATCCACCTTTGTTGTTGAGTTTCGGGGGAACATCTTCTCTCACAAGCATACCAGGAAGAAGTGTGGCGATACTCTGAACAATTATGTCTTTGACTTCTCGTGGAATGGAACAAACTGGCAGTGAGTTTACTTCTTCTTTTTTAGATTTTTCATTAAAGGGCTTAAATTGTCTGTTTTGGCTTTTGTTATAGGGGGAACTTTACAGTATTCCAGATTAAGAGTGATGTAACTAAATCTAACTTGTGTGTGTTTCATTGACTATATTTATATTTTAACAGCAGTTTACCTTCAAAAGTAAAACTGAATCATTTGTGCAGCAGGTGTCCGTTGTCTTGTCTTGAATGATAGAATCAGTCACTGTAATACGACGACTATTGAAAGATTTTAAGGTTGAATTTTCATTAAGAGCATTTTGTTTGCAGCATTGATGCTGCGAACGAGGACGGGACCCTTGGGAGACTTGTAAATGATGATCACGTTAGTCCCAACTGTGAAATGAAGACAGTTGTCTATGAGGGAAAGCCACACTTGTGTCTGTTTGCAGTGACAGAAATATCTCCAGGCGAGGAGATAACGTACAACTACGGGGACTCCTCTTACCCATGGCGATCAACAGTATGTTTATTTTTTATTTTTTAAACATTTGCCTTGTTTTTGAAAGAAAGGCAGTTATTGTCCATTATGTCATTGATATGTCTAAAATATTTTCATTAAACATTTTGTCAACAAAACCTGAACATATAAATATATAATATAAAGTTTTCCTGAGTAGCATTTATATCAATACAGTTGTAAAGGATTGCTTTGGATTGTAAAGGTGGCCATAATAAACTGGTAAGGTGTTTGAAATAACACAGTTCCTATGAGCACACTTCTAAATGTCATATTGTGTTTTCACATTTCCTCATGACTTTTCTGTATTCTCAATATTAACAGGAATCCTGTAAAGAACTGAATACATCACAAACAGATGTAAATGCTGCATCTTCACCAGAGGATGAGGGTGTAAGTGTTAAATGTATTTCCCTTATTACAAACCGGGTAGATCTGATGTTGGAGGGTTAGGAGAATCTGTTATATAAGAACCGTACCCTTTATGATTATTTCATGGCTACAACTTACAATTATTTCATTATTGATTAATCTGCCAATTATTTTCACAAAAAAACTGTGATTGTGTGCTCCTGTTTTCTGATGTGAAGATTCTTCTTGTGAAGATTGTTGATAGTGAAGAGAAAGTTAAGAGGTTGGAGATTATCTTCTCCTTTTCAGTGACCCACATCTAGCAAAGCCATCTCTATAAAAATGTACCACTCAGTAAACACTGTTATTGTGGCGACTATAATTTAAGCTTGATCCAATGTTGCGATGGTGATATCAATGGGTGATCTGGCTCTGAACTATAAATCAATAACTACAGCACGCAGGTAATTACTTGCAGCTGGACTCCAGCTGGAGCTCCCCGACAAAAGCCCCAGATCAGATGCAATCAACGCTTGACAACTATGTGTGTAACTGTTAAAAGACGCAAGCTGAAAAACACGCTGATGCATTGCAGATGCACCCCAGATATCTCACAGGCTAAATAGCTGGACCAGGGGGATGAGGGGAAGGAGTCACCTGTACCAATTGGAACTTTACTGAATGTGTTGCATTTGCAACATTGACCAAAGTCGTTGTTACACCTAGAGGAAACTGACTGTAAATAGTAAAGACTTGTGGAAACTAATAAGCTATTTTGTGAACACTTGTGCCAACGAGGACATCAACAAGCATGACTATAAGGAAAGCCCTGCAGATCTTCATCAGGAATTCCTCCTGGAGAAAGATCTTGTAGTGTGTGACGCCCTATCCCCCAGTCAGTCATGTAGTGTAAAAACAAAGACTAATTAGAAAGCTGTAAACAGTACTGCAGTCTGACAACTTTGAAAGTTGATGTGTGATATAGCTGACGACATAAGAGAACAACATAAGCTAAACAAAGTTAAGGAGACAATATGAGAGTTATGAGCTGTACATTAGTGGATGGATACTGTACTATACTAATTATATCATGTCTAGTTCATATGGCATACTTGGGAGGTGCTAGATTAGCATTGTTTTATGTTTGGTTATGTAAAGTCCATCCATACATCGTGGTCCGCTTATCTGGGGTTGGGTTGCAGGGCAGCAGCTCCAGCAGGGGACCCCAAACTTCTATTAAGTAATGTAAAGTTTGTAAAAATGATTTGTTCATAATTGCAGGCTGAAGACTCTGCAGAACCCTCCAGTTCTGCATCATCCTGCTGGGATGAAGACTACGTACCTTCTCCCAGGAACAACCATCAGAGTTTCACAGAGTCCGATTCTCCCGATGATATTTCCTCTGATGAAGAGCTCAAAGAGCCCTCCTTCACCAACATAAATGAAGAAGATCTCAAAGACCACTCCTTCACTAAGAGAAATTATTGTTATGTTTGCGGGGTAGCTCAGTCTAAAATTTCTCGCCACCTTTTCACCCATAGGTCTGAAGAACCTGATATAGCTGCAGTGTTAAGACTACGCAAAAACTCCAAAGAACGAAAAGCGCTACTGGAGAAGTTAAGAGACAGAGGAAATACCAAACATAATGAGGAGGTTTTGAAGACCCGCTGTGGACAACTGAAATTGAAAAGAAACCCAAGCACGGCCAACACAGCTAAATCATTTGCAAGTTGTGTATATTGTAAAAGCATGTACATTCGTAAGGACGTGTGGCGACATATGCTAAAGTGTTCTGCAAGGAAGTCCGCAGAACCTCAGTCACGTGTGAAGACTAAAGTCTTAACTTTGATTGCTGCAGCAGAGTCAACAGACCTCCCAAAAATCTCATCAGATGTGAGGAAGATGTTCAACACGATGAAGAATGATGAGATTTCATCTGAAATTTTAAACGATTCTTTTATACTGCAACTGGCACAGTGTTTGTACTGCATGAATAGAAGAAAAAAGAAAAATTTGGAAGACCTCAAAAAGAGTCTGAGGCTAATAGGACGACTCCTGTTAAAATTGAAGAAAAAGGCGATATGTAGCTTTGAAGATGCTATCAAACCCCAAAACTTCAGAAAGGTTGTTGAAGGTGTGAGAGAGCTCACTGGCTTCAATGAAGAAACAAAGTTCTGTGACAGACCAAATGTGCTGAAGAAAATGGGAAATTTGCTTATGAAAATTGGTGAAATCAACTTCGCCAGAGCTTTGAAAGAGGAGGCTGATAAAAGACGATACATCAAGCAGAGAAATTTATAAAGTTGTGTGCGAAAGAATGGAGAAATGTCCCTCCATCAAAGACACAATTAAACACCACGCCAACCATACCGTTCATTCATGATGTGCAGCTTTTCTATCAGTGCATGGAGAAAACGGCTGCTTCTGCAGTGCAAAGTCTCACGATGTACGCAAGCTCTCCGGTCTATACTGCACTTGTCAGAGTGACACTTGCACAAGTGTCAGTCTTAAATACAAATATGGCCCAAGTTTCAAAAGCAACCCTTAAGTCATTTAAGGAACGGGACGAGACTGAACTTCATGAAGATGCTGCTGTTAGCCAGTCACAGGTTGAGCAAATTCTGTCCAAGCACACCATCAAGATCAACATTAAGACCGAAAGTGGCCACAAAGTTGCTGTTACGTTGACCAGTAAAATGCTCACTGCAGTTACACTGCTTGTGAACAAGAGAGACGCATGTGGTGTAAATGAAAACAATCCCTTCCTATTTGGAAGACCTGATGCCCCATGTTCAAGCTTCCACCGCGGATACCAGTGCACCAGCATTTTTGCAGCTCGTTGTGGTGCAAAGAACACAGCAAACCTCCGCTCTTTGATTTTTCATAAGCACCTTGTAAGATTTTTCCAGATTCTCAGCCTCACAAATGATGAGCTTGATCAGCTAGCCAAACTGTTGGGCCGTGACATTCAGACGGACAGAGAGTACTATCAAACACCAGAGGCAGCTGTCGACATCGCAAAAATCTCAGAGCTACTATCAGCTATGGAGAATGGATCTCTTAAAAAATTCGAAGGGAAATCTTTCGAGGAAATTGAAATTCCAGGTCAGTGTTAAGCTACTGTATGTTTGCAGACAACAGAAGTTATGTTTGCATACAGTGTAAGTCACAAAATACAACAACAAGTTGACTATTTCCTTCCTCAAAACATTGCATTGCCAATTTCCCTTTTTTTCTCCGTGGTAAATTACCACCTCCTGTCAGTGTGAAACCGTCGGCAAAAAAAACAATAACACTGCCATAAGTATGTTTTAATGGACATTAGCATTTAAATGACTTTTAGTGAAATAAGATCATATAAAAAGTGATTGTTCACATCTAATTGTAATTTAAAATTAATATCTTGAATTGAATTTAAACTATATACTGTACACTTTGTCATTTTGGTAATATAAATGTATACATGTCTTGCTTTCCCTTTGAAGATGAATTGGAGCCAGATGTGCAGGACAACTCCGAAAACAGTGATGATGAGGAGGACAATGAAACATCTGACAGTTCTCTTCTGCTGAGCGGTATGTAGTGGACACAAACTCTCCGACTACCCATTGATCTGTATTATCGATTATGTCAGAGTAGTTTTCCATGCAGACATTTTCATTGGCATTGAACTTGGTAATTCAGCAATATTACAGGAAAGGTTTACTTTAACTTCAGGGATGCTTAAGAGCTGCATCATTGTCATGCAAATAATATGACATTAAATAAAACCTTTTGACGTTACGATAAGTTTTAATCAAACTGTATTCATATTGTGGGCCAATTCACGTTCCAAATAAAACAACTTTACTTAAGATAATCTTAGCTTTGCAGGGATTGTGGGATGTCCCAAATTGAATAAATTCAGCAAAACACCAAACTGCTTTGCTAGCTCAATCTTGTTATAACTAAGACATCTGCTGAAAAATATTTTTTCAATGGAAAGATATAGATACTAGACTATACTATGTGTCCATAAACTTTAAGCAACAGGGACGATACTGTATATGGTTCCTTAGTTAGTCATTTAAGGTAATGTTAACTTTGAGGAGATCGTGGGATGTCCCAAACTGAACAATGACCGCACATATAAACACAAAACTGCTTTGTTAGCTCAATCTTGTTGTAACTGCTCAACAAATAAACATTTTAACAAATTTAGTTTCAGTGTATATGCGAAATTCACATGTAGCAGCTATTTTTATCAAAGCGCCGTGTCACCGCCACAGCTGATGTGATCCAAATTATTGACTCTAGAGCGTGGTTGTAACAAATAAATCCGATGTATCACTTTATATAAATTAGTTGGGAAGCTTCTCTTTTGTTTCACAAATGTTTCAGAAACTGTTTATGATTCAACTTTGTAAAGTTGATATAGAAATGGTGGAGTAACATTTTCAACTGATGTGCCTGGTGTGCTCATAAGGCTCTGGGTGTGCTGTTGTGCTGATTGGAGCATGGTCTAAATGTCTAGTTGCCCAATTAGATTGCTTGGTCTAAACAAGTATCTAAACAAGGTATTCTGTTTGATTAGTTGACTTAAAAGAAAACCAATGAAACCAAATGGAGAGGCTGAATGGTAATCAAGTGATAAAAGTAATAATGAAGTAATCATTTTCTCAAATAGCTGTACCTGTATCTCCTCTATGTCTCTCCTTCATAAAAGGCTCCCTTTTGCGAACCAAAAAACCCCGCAGAGCTTCAATGTTGAGGAAACGTAGCCGACGCCGGAGCAAGAGGCAGGAGAGTGAAACTGAGGAATCTGAGCTGAATGATGAGAAAGACAAAGAGGTGAACACAGAGAGGGATGACGGGTCAGAGGAAATGCCTGTGAGCTGTGCTGTCAACACACCAGAGAAAACAGTGTATCGTAGCAATGAGGACGCTACACATATTTCTTTCAGTGATGGCGATGATGACATGAATGTGGACTTTGACATGGACACTGATGACGACATTGTCAGAAATGAGGAAAATGATGAAAATGGTGACAAACCCGGCTCAGCAGCAACGCCTCTGATCCAAGATGTGACAAAGCAGGACAAAGACAGCAGTGATACCAAGAACGAAAGCTCACCTTACAAGGACACCAGTGTTGCAGAACGTGAAGAGGAGACCATGGACATCAACACAGTCAACAATGAGGAGAGGAGACAAGATCAAAAGAAAGGAGGGAAGCAAAATAACTGGATTGATGTGGATAGCAAGAGTTTCTCTGACTTCTTAAATACAGGTAAAATAAAACTGGTGCCTCGAGAGGAGAGTCAGGGCATCACCAAAGTTATTAGGACCCATCATCTAGGAAGTATTTTTAATTTTATTACAAAATTTTCCATCTAGAAAATTATTTTCATTTTTTTTTCATTTTTCAATCATCATTTTCAGTGAATAAGTTTTAACTTTGACTAATTAGTTGACGCTACAGGGAAAGTCAGGGTATCCCAAAAGTCATAAGAATCTATACTCATGAGGCCTTGAACATTTGAAGAAAATTTCACTGCAATTCATCCTACAGTTGTTGAGATATTTCACTCAAAACTAAAAACCTGTGCTGCTAGAGGAAAAGTTAGGGGATAACCAAAGTCAGTCAGCTTTATCATGAATGTCTGTGTAGAATTGCATGGCAATCCATTCAATAGTATAGCATTTGAACTGCGTAACAAAAACCTGGTCTTACACCCATGTTTGATTTCATTATTTATAGAAAAGAAGAACAAATTGTCAGCTGCATTGATCGGAATGAAAGAAGTAAAGATATTAATCCCCAAACTGGACATTGTGAGTATCCAATTTCTTTCCATTTCCTCTCATAATTTAAAATGGGTATGAAGTATGAATTTAAACTTTATTTATATAAACCACATCACTCTTCTGCTGAAAAATGGCAAAAACTAAAAAGATGTAAAAAGATGCCTGTTTTTCTCTTTAGACTCTGGCTTTTGATTATACCCAGCTAGAAATTATGTTCTAAATGGGAAGGATATTTTAACATTTAACAATACTTGAGCTTCACATTGTAGCAGTTTTCCTGAGTGACGATGTTGTCTTTCAATGTTGTTGTTTTTGTCCCAGGAAAAGTTGCAGTTTTCAGGCAAGAGTTCTCAGTTATCATCTGAGTGTAAGTCTGTCAAGTCATCTGTGAAAGATCGGCCCATTAATGAAGACAACAACCAGTGTCCAACGTCCTCTACAGCCACAGACGTTCAAAACAAGCCCAGCTATGCAAAGGTAGGAAAACACTTCTCCTGGGTTGAATTGAAATGCTGTTTCGGCACATTTAATGTGCAGTATGTGATTACTTTATAGCTGGTATAATTTAAATACCCTTGAAATAATGTTTAAAATAAAATTATCAGAGCTAAGTACATGCCATCTACATTTTAAAGGATAAGCAAGCATTCTTTGATGCTTCATTCAGAGCTACTCAGAGCAGTTCTCACATTATTTACTCTGTACAATGCTCAGTTATAAGTTATATTTACCTTTTATTTATCTGCACTTTCATATATATATTAATATATATTTATTCATTCATTCATTCTATTGTATAGTAACTTATTGCAGTTTAATTTTGAATGCCATGGGTCTTGGTATTGCTTTACTTCATTTGCACGTGTGCGTATGTAAACCCCACTATCTTTATATTCTCTCTCTCATTATCAGGCGTCAAAGATGAACTGCTCCCACTGCAAGAAGTGCATGATGAAAGGCCAAACAGCATACCAGAAGAAGGGATTCACAGAGGTCTTCTGCTCCAAAAACTGCCTTTTCGAAATGTTTCCTATCAACAAACCAGTCACCAAGACGTGTCATTACTGCCTCAAGTGAGTCTGTGCAAAACATCCCTTCATCTCAAAGTAGAAGTGTAAAAATAATGTTGTAGTAGTTTCAATTTTTCTGCGTTCTCCTTGTTCTGTCAGGGGGATATCGCAGCCTCTAGACCTCATCATGGCGGTAGTGGACATTAAAGGAACTATGAAAGACTTCTGCAGTACGACCTGCCTCCTCTCTTTCAAATCCAACTCTGGGTCCACCCAAACACCACAGCAGCTCTGTAGCATGTGCCACAAATCCTGCACTGTAAGCAAAAAACAAATGTCATTTTTCTTCAACAAAATGTGTTCATTTTAACCATAAACTCTTTGTCGTACACACTGCTCCTATATCATTAGATTCCACAAACCACATGTGAGATGACTCTGAATGAGGCTGTCCACACATTCTGCAGCAACTTCTGCTTGGAGGATTTCCGCAGGGACAACATGGCCGTCTGTGAAAACTGCAGCTCCAACTGCAGCAACAAACCGCTGAAGCTGGAGCTGAAGGACGGGGCCAAAACCATCTGCAGTCAAGAATGTCTGGACGAGTTCAAAGAGGTGCTGAAATATCAAAATTATGATCACTTAAATTGTCAAAGACAATACACCTTGGAAGAGAAACACTGAAACACTGAATAAACACATAGCACAGGTCCAAAATAATCACCATGGTGTCCAAGCTTGAAGCAAATCATAGTTTACATAAAAGGACAGGGGGCATATTATTCAAATGTTTAGATGCACTTACTCCATAGTCTTAATCAATGTGCTGTGTGTGCGCTCAATCACCATAGACAACAGTACGGTTACAGGTGTATAGAGGGTAGGCTCAGCATAATGACCAGAGCCTGTCAAAAATATATTTTGTACATTCGAATCATATTTAGTTTTATTTCACTTTAGTTTATTGATTAAGTCCCCCATTAAAAATGTTAATAGACTGATGAAATGATACTACCAATAATAGGTATGTTATAATAAGTACAATAATAAAAAGGGAATGAGGTCAAATATTCTTGTATAATAAACTGAGGTTATCTATATTTTTTGTTATGTTCAAGATATTCCTTAAAAAGACCAAAACCAACGATGTTTGGCCAGAAGTAGATCAGTGTAGTTCTTAGCTCCCTTCAAACAGGAGGAATAACTGTGGCAACATTAAACCGTGCATTTGATCGGGACTATTTTCAGCCACAGATTATTGCACATTTGAATGTGCTTGTGAGTATTTGTGGTGAAACTTCCCTTAAATAGAACATTAGGGGCTCAATGCAAGACACTGAGACGTTTGCTCACTGATTAATAGTTTTGCTGAATGAAATAATTATTCTGCAAAATCCCTGACTTTCTTTGTCTTTTCTTTTTGTGTTCTACAGAAAATTGAGAAACTCCACCAATGTACCATGTGTCACACTTCTCAGACGATTTCAGACATGGTTGTTTACCAAAACGAGGACAACGTGGTGAATCTCTTCTGCAACCGCAACTGTATGACGTCATACAAGCTACGGCCCGCAATTGTATACAAGCTTCAAGGTACTGGACAATAACTTTGTCAAGATGGCAATTTTTTCTTGTCTTTTCACTTCTTTCTTTCCTTCTCTTTAGTGGGTATTGAAAAACACAATGCGCTGTGTTTGTGTGGATGGGTTGCTACAGCTACCAGTGAGACAATAAAATATGATCCAGGAAGTCCAGAGTATGTCAACATCTGTGAAGTTTAAGATTCATCATATTCCAAAATGTTACACAGTGGTTGGTAATAATCACACCTGCTGCTGGTACAGATTTAACAGCATATTTGTTGCTTTATATGCTACCTGCGCTCCATTTAAATTTGAATAAGAGTTGTCACAACCAAATGGGGCACTGCTATGAGCTGGTTTTGTCACCATCTTCATCATTTTCTTCTGCTAAATACAGGCATTTATCATGCCATCTGACATCCCTCAAAATATAGTTGGCATAGTCTGACACAGATAGGAGTAAGTTTCCTTTGCTGGTAACACTTTAATCCCCTGTTATGTAGCACTTATAAGCAATGTATGAACATTTATGTAGCATTTATAAGCATTATATAACATTTAATAAATCGTTGACAACACTATGATGTAGTTGTAAGCAGATATAAGTGTTTATTAATGTATTTGTCAATAACTATTACTTCTCCGATGCACACAAAAGTGGAGGTCGTGTATAAAAGGATAATGATTAACAATATAGTGAAACACTATATCATAATAATATTAATTATATCATGGGACAAATTCAAATTGTTGACAAATTCGGAACCCCAAGCGGTTTTGGAGCGTTGTCACTGTGGCCTCGTTTGTCACTGAAATATATAAGGCCAAAGCCCTTTTATGGAAACGACATTTTTGGCGAGAAGTAGGGAGAACTCAAAAATGCCTTTTATGCTGTATAACGCAACACAATATCGTAAATCATAAAAATTTCTTTAATTTATTTCACAGAAAATGGATTAAAATGGAATTTATATACAATGTATTATTTTAAGTGACCATAAGTGTTACCAATATGGGAAAAAGAGGGGGCTCCCCATGCTGTACATATTGAACTATTTACATTTTTACAACCTGTCGTCGTGTAAACAGCCAGCAGTTCAGTTGAAGATTGGCAGACTTGTTGTCACATGACTGTTGGCCTCAGGTGAGTCAATCATGGCTTCCCAATTGTGCTGAGGAGTGCATCATTTAATTAGTCATGATTTATTCGGAAATTTGAAAATCCAACAATAATTTCTGTTTCTACAGTTTCTGGCTATGTTAAATGATGTAATTTGATTAGTTTATGTGCAGTATTAGCAGTAAACTTGCTAAAATCAGGATTCTGATTTATTTTTCCAGAAAAGGAAAGCTCTGGTCAGTTGAAGAGGAAAAAAGGCAAACAATTGAAACAACAATTGAATCCTGTGAGTATAATTCCTACAATAAATTAATTTCATGGTTTAAAGTAAAAACATGAAGGAGTGAGTTCAATCTGCTCCATGTGAGAGCTATTTAAAGCATTAACAGCATTTGTTAACTTGATGCCTTTTTTATGTTTTAAATAAAGCTGTCATCTGTGATCATTATCATTCACTGTCATTCTTGTCATTCATTCTACTCACAGACGGAAGTAAAGATCAGTAAAGACTCCACTCTGAACGAAAATGATGCCCCTGCAGCTGCTGAGTTGGACAACACATCAACATTCATCATTGAAGCCTCCTGCGTTGCCTGTTGCAACTGTGGGGAAAAACTGTCAAGAGGAGAGAAGCATTACCAGCCGAAGAATTCACTGGATGTTTTTTGTTCAGCCAAATGCCTCTCTGAAAGACATCCGCACAGCAAATTAGCCACCAAAAATTGCTACAACTGCTTCCAGTAAGTCAAGGATGTTTATCTTCTTTTCCTTGTCTATATGCCACTTTTTCTATTTTTTCTGAGATATTTTTTGTTCTGGTCTGTGTGTACATATATATTAAAGAGAGAATCAATCCAAATTTCAGATAATTACATTCATATTTGTTAACAAATAGAAGTTATGATAAATAATCTGCAACTATTTGAAAAGTTGAACATTTAAATAAGTTGTTCCAACAACTAAAACTTTTAGTTTCCATTTTCTGTTTTTGGCAAATGGGACTACTGTTCTTTATATTTATTTCATTATATTTATGGAAAGAACTGTCTGCCTATGTGCCCAAAGACTTAATATATGATAAGAAAATAACTTCAGAAACTGGTATCTATGTACTCAAAACAAAGATGTGCACACACATGTAGTGTATGAATATTTAATTTAATTAAATCATTTTATTTTACATGTCATCTAAAAACTTCAAATGTATATGGTTAGGTACTTGCCAAGTATGTCCTACCGGATTTCAAGACTTTCGACCAATCAAAACAAATGTATAATCTTTTGCTTTAAGTGGGGAATTGTTTTCAAGAAAAACAAAATTCAAAAGATGTAAGAATTTGTTGCTTTTCTTTGTAAATGTGTCGTATACTAAAAATCCTGGCTTTTATCAGAGATTTTGAAGTGAATCATGAATCACATCTTGATCTCCTTTCCTCAGGGTGATAATGCGGCCTCACGACATTATCCTGGCTCCGGTGGATGATTCAGGAACTATGAAGGAATTGTGCAGCGAAGCCTGCCTCGCTTCTGTTAACGCCAAGAGAAAAACATCTTCCCCCAAAACCGCATCTACATCAACTTCAACAGGTCTTCGGTCTGAGTGCAAGATGTGCGCCAAATATTGCTACGTAAGAAAAAAATTAATTGATTCTTGTTTGACGTTTAGTTACTTAAATTATTTTTAATGTATTACTTTGAGGATTGTGCAGGTATTTGTTGGTGTGTTATAGTCTATATCCTTGACGTTCCACTATAATAAACCAATAAACCAGAGCCCGTTTTTCTACCATCACGTAATGCTATGTGGAGTAGCCAGACCTTCCTCCGCTCTGCAGCGTGTGGGTGTTCTGGCAATGCGAGACTAGTGTGATATGATATTTCATGGTCAAGTTTGGCTGTAAAGGCTGTTCTATATTTTTCTTGTTGTCAACAAATCCCATGAGAAGACCAAAATCACCAATGCCTTTGTTTTGTCTGTCAACACTTTTCAACTAGTTATATCAGACTATACTTGTTAGTAGTATCAATTCTTTCAATCCTTCCCATGGGATATACAAAACATAAAAAAAATTCAGAATTACCACAATACTTTCAATCCACATGCTCCTTTATCATCCTCAGTGCAAATTCAGCATGACCCTGGATGGCTTGATGCAAAGAATTTGCAGCAAATGTTTCATCAACAACCACAGAATCAACAACTTACCGGTGCCTATTTGTGACGTCTGCGGCTCTGTCGACCTCCAAAAACGGATCCTGCTGAAGAGGGACGACGGCAGCAAAACTATCTGCAGTGAAGAATGTCTGATCGAGTTCAAAGAGGTGCATAAATCAAATGTCAAAATCACGATCACTTAATTTCACCAGGACAGTAAATATTAAAGGGTAACTACAATTTTTTTCAACCTGGACCCTATTTTCCTATGTTTTTGTGTCTAAGTGACAAACGGGAACACTAATCTTTGGGTCCAGTATAAAACAAGATTACTGATGTTGGCAGCAGCAAAACAAGCTTGTATATTCCACCTTGTATACTATTTACCTTCACAAAAGTGCTCGTTTTGCCGTTGACAGACTCAGATTAATATTCTAAGTGTCTGACAACATTATGGAAAGGATTTCTAAGGAGGTTGACCTTTCTGTTAAAACGTAAGATCCTTTTTTTAAACATAAAAACATGCGTAATTGTATTCACTAAACCCACCAGAGTCCATGTAAATAAACATTAATTTTAGCATTGTAGAATACACTTCACTCAAAGTCAACAGAAACCAACTAAAACTATGAAAAGCCATTTTGTGTCGTCTTTCCACTTTTCCAACCGTCACAACTTTAGTTTTGGTTAAAATAAACACAAGATTTACGATTTACATGTGAAAATATGTTTGCTCTATACACGCTAAAAATATTGCTTTTTTAAATGGACTGTGGTTGGTTTAGCACCAGGGACTCCTGAGCTGTTTCTGGTTAAAAATAGAGAGGTCTCAAATAGGTTTTAAAGGTCTATCTCTGAAGGAATCCTTTCCATAATGTTGTCAAACTCTTAGAATATTAATCTGAACCGGTCAGTAGCAAAACCAGCAATTTGGTAAAGGTAAATACAAGCTGGACAATTGCCCTATTAACTTACATTGTAGCTTGTTTTGCTGCTGCCAAATGCAGCTATCATGCTTCATACTGGGCCAATGTCAAAGATTGTTGTTGCCATCAGTCACTTATAGACAAAAACATAGGAAATGGGTAGTTACCCTTTAAGCAACTGGTGTTTGTATATCTACAACTTTCACATTAGCAATGTACAAACTAGCACATTATTATGCAGTACTGAAGACCATGCACATTACTAAGCTATAAATACACCAAGTAGTGTGTTTATGCACAGGCAACATGAGTCAGTGTCTTAATTATCAAACGTATTTCATTACATTTTGCACATATTAAATTGTGTTGCATTGATTAGGAAAAGACTAAATAGATAAGTACCTAAATATGTTCTTAGACCAAAAAAATTTGTAAACGGAGGAAGGAATTGAAAAAATAAAAATGCTAGTGAATGCTAGCACTAGCATGCTAGCTCGTTCTCAATGGCAAAACACTGCTACAACACACACTAGTTCACCATAATCTCTAAAAGAACTACTTCCATGTCCCTGTTCTGGAGGTGTTCCACAAGTGTCCCTGGTTTAGAAGAAATCTCCCAGCTAATCCTGCCTTGTACTGACCAAAGTTGTAAAAAAGTTATGTAGCTGATGTGAGCCTTACCTAGCAACGTCTTAAACACAAACAGTACTTCTTCACTGTCTGTTGCAATTTGCCTACGTATGCTAACTCATAAGACAAACATCACACATTCAACCAGTTAATTATTAATCCTGTCGTTTTGTTTGCCTGTTGCACTCTCCGCTACTGTCTTCTTCCATCATATAAATTAGGATCATATTACACTGGAGCCTTCGTCTGTGTTTCTTTGTTAAGTACTCCAGCCTAGTCTTTAAATACAGCCGTGGTTGTGTTGTTTTATGTGGCGCTAAAGTCAAGTGACGACGCTATAAAGGCAGTTGTCGTGCTTGCTCCCTTACCCCTCCTATGGCCACTTGGCCAGTGCGAATGCAAATGGCAGAACCGGTTTTGGGGGAGAGTAGTTAGTAGAACTGTTTAGAAGTCTTACTGATCCTGCACTGTGCCTCACTTTTTCTCTGCTGTGTTTTTTTAAATATCTTTACAGAAAGTTCAAGCACCTCAGCTGTGCCCCATGTGCCAGACGTCCCATCGCTTATCAGACATGGTTGAAGAAAAAAATGATAAGGGCACGTTGGACTTCTTCTGTAGCAACAGATGTATGATGGTACACAAGGCTCAGTCTTCCACTGTGTCAGGTACTGCACCGACTAACTAGAATATAAAACTATCTCTTCCCTCCCACTTTCACTCTCATCGCTGCCTTTATTTGCATTGTTATATTCACTACCGGTCAAAAGTTTGGGGTCACTTATAAATGTCCATACCACTCCATTATAGACAGAATACCTGCTAATTTGGGTGTGGGGGCTGATCTTTAATGCAATATCTACATTGCCCATTACCAGCAACCATTCATCCAATGTTCCAAAGGCGCATTCTGTGTACTAATCTATCATTTAAAAATAAAAAACTAGAAAAACATTAGAGAACCATTTTACTATTATGTTAGCACATAATGTAATCTGATTACTGCCCTGGTTAAAAAAACAATGCAACTGATCTCAGCTGGCATTCTGTCTACAATGGAGTGCAATGGGAATTTCTATGTGACCCCAAACTTTTGACCGGTAGTGTACTTCTACACAGAATGATTACATATTATAGAATTTATGATACTATATTATGAGCAGTTTACAAACGTACGACAAAGAATAGGCTGCACTGGCAGCTTATTTTGCTAAATAATGACACTTAAACCAGAAGCTTTTCCAATCTCTTCACTGAGTTAGAGCTCATCTGTTTTCATCTGTTCATCATCATCTGTTCAGCAAAGAAAAATCTCTCTGTAGACCATCATATGTTCCATTTGATCCATATCTATTTGATTCATGTTTTACCGTGTCTTTATAGAAAGGATTAGCCTATCACCTCAAGAGAATGACATTAAGGATGTGAAGCCGTCAATATCACCTGAAGAGAATGACATTAAGGAAGTGAAGCCGTCAATATCATCTGAAGAGAATGACATTAAGGAAGTGAAGCCGTCCATACCAAATCTGGGCTGTGTGAGTATTATGTATAATAAGGTTTTCTGTAATAATTGTAACACACCCAAATCAAGGCAGGACTTTAAACCACAGCATGTATATGGTTTATGCTTGAAGTGATGTGTGTGGTGTAGAGTATAGCAATTTGACAGATTTTGTGGCTGATAACATTAGTTGCACTACTGCAAAGTATTTCTTCTCTGGGTATGTAGTTATGTTGCTGTGTACACTCATAAGAATGAAGATATGCTAAAGATATCTAAAGTGACACAGCGAACCTGGCTCTCTCTTCACTCCTCATCCAGATAAAAGAAGAGCCCATTGATGAGGAGTACAACCAGAATCTCCCATCATCCATTTCCACTGAAAACATCAAGGATGAGCCTAAAGCAGGAGATGATGTGGCCAAGGTGGGACACATTAAACTCTCCATAGGAGATTAAAAAGTCATCTTTTTACAAGGGAGCATAAAACATGTCGACAGATGTATAGCTAAAAATTACTCATATTTCCAAATGGCCCCTTTCACAGTTTTATATAGACAGTATAATATAGGAATATTGAGTGATGCACTAATATGTTTGCAGCATTTTTTATGTATTTGAAGTGGAGCTGATTTCACTTGCAGTAAAGCTATCATACTTTTAAAGCCCGTCTGTAATTGAATCTTAAAAACCTTATTTTACAGCACAACTGTGTTCTGTATCTTTAAATTAAAAAGAAAGCAGGATATGTTTTTAGAATTATAAAAGCTGATTTTAGAAAATAAACAAGTTGATTGGCATTTAAATACATTTCTACTACACCAGCTGAACAGTAGAAAACAGTAGGAAAACACACACTAGTAAACATTTAGAAATGTATCCAACTCTCCAGCATGTTATTGAGAACTGTCATCACTGTACATCATCTTACTATTTGGTTTCTGACAGGAGCACTTGAAGATCGGTTCAGTCTTCTCCTTGACGGGAGACTTGTCTACATCCACGTCTACAGCACCCACTCTCACCACCATGGATTTGCCTGCTTCTTGCTCTAACTGCAAACAGGTCCTAAAGGACGGGGAGACTGTTTACCAGAGGAAGGGCCACGCTGACATCTTCTGCTCCTCTCCCTGCCTTTTGAAATTTTACCAAATGAAACAAGTTAAGAAGACCTGTCACTTCTGCCTTCAGTGAGTCATGCATTAGTTAGTTTTATTTGCTAATTAATGCCATCTTTTTCACAACATTTCTCCCTTTCCTCTGAGAAATTTCAATTTAATTAATTTTAAATGTCTTTCCGATAAACTCATATCCACTTAGGGTTGGACGATATGAAGAAAATCAGATATCATAATATTCTTGACCAAATACATTGACAATTGGTTTGGTTTCACAAAATATTTTTTACAATGAGATTTCAGATAAATAATCATTGATAATGTGGTAAACAGTTTGAAGTGATATTATAGAGGGAAAAAAGAAGAAAGTGTTCATCTATATACTGACTGTTTACATGCAAGCACAAAAATAGTGTGATGTTAAAACAAATCCGCAATTCTTCAAATGAGATTCCTTCAAAATGTTTCACAACAGATTTTCTGTGAAAATTGAGTTAGAATGTGCTTGTAATTAACAATTTAGACGACGTAACTGTATATCACGATATCTCGATATAGGATTTCATCACAATATGATTTCACTGAATGACGTATTGAATTATCGCCCAGCCCTATCTCCGCTATATCTACACGTTTGTGTGTCTAAGATTGCTGACTTTACACTGATTACAACTGATCCTTCTCGTACTCTCAGAGGGATAACACCGCAACAGAACGTCATCCAGGCCCGGGTGGATAATGAGGGGACAATGAAGGATTTCTGCAGCCAGTCCTGCCTGTCCTCCTTCAGCTATAAGAGTATCATGTCCACCAAAATACCCCTTGTGCCAGTCGCGTCACAATCACAATGCAGCATGTGCAGCAGATATTGCATTGTAAGAAACAACAGATTCCAAAAGATATTTTATGTTTCTTTATTGATATAATGACATAAAGTAATTTAAAACAAGCAATATACAGATCTGTTTTAATTTTTTTTTTATGAATATTGAATAAAAAAAATCATCTCACCCACAAACATTTCAGCTCACTGCCCTTTGTTATCCAGGTTTATATGATTTAAATTGAAATATGTATGAATTGTGGTTGGCACACTGTCCTTTCTTTATCCTCCTGCAGAGCAAACATGAGATCATACAGCAGGACGTTCTCCACAAGATCTGCAGCAATCCCTGTTTTCTCCGCTTCTGCAACATGAACAACTTGTCCATCTGTGAGAACTGCCGTTCCCCGTGCAAAACACCTATCACGCTCAAGATGGAGGACGACAGCAAAAAACTCTGCGATGCAGAGTGTCTGGCCCAATTCAAACGGGTAAAAAAAAAAACTTTGAAACATCTAGTTTTTTTCTTTTTTTTTTTATGAAAATAAAACTGAATTATTTAATTAAAAGGCGATGATAAAATAAGATAAAACAAATGTTATTTAAGAGCAACACAAAAATATATATGCTGTGAGGATATATCAAAAACAAAACTAAAATAAACTGAATATTAAATCTGGTGAAGCGACAATATTTTCTCTGTCCTGTTTTTATCACTTTGCAGAAAATCAAAACACTGCTTCCGTGTGTCATGTGCCGCACCGCCCATTTAATGACAGATATGTTTGAAAACAAAAACAGTGAGGATATGGTGGAGCTCTTCTGCACCAGCAGTTGTGTGATGGCATCCAAGATCCAGGCTGTCAGTGCATCAGGTACTGGACTGTAACTTGTGACAACACAATCGCTCTTTGTCCTTCTCTCTCTCTCTCTCTCTCTCTCTCTCTCTCTCTCTCTCTCTCTCTCTCTCTCTCTCTCTCTCTCTCTCTCTCTCTCTCTCTCTCATTGTTAAAAGGATTCCAGCTTTCATTGAATCAGTAGTTCTGTCAGGAGACCTAAAGTTTAATAGCCTAAAATATATATTGACAAGAATAGTCTACTTCCATGAAACCTCAGAGCCCTCAGAGGAGGTTGTTTATTGCAATCATGTGATATTAGTACTTGTGGTATTCGTATTTGCTTTTACCATTTGGCCAAGTTTTTATCATGAAATGTACTTTTCTCCACAGGTACTCCACTGAATTGTGACCACTGTGGTAAGACTACATTACCAGCCTGCCACCTCGCCATGTCAGATGCCTCCATCAGAAACTTCTGCACTTTAACCTGTGCCATGTCTTTTAAGGTAATACAACCTACAGCTTTTACAATGTTTAAACTCTTAATTCTATGATAAATTAACCAGTAGTGGTAGAAGCAGTTGCTTTTATGCTAGAAGCTAGTAGTTGTAGACAAAAGAGCCAGTTGGTATAACAACCGACCATACCATGACTCGGAGGAGTCATTTTGGAGATTTTTAAAAAAGGTTTAAGTTTGGTTGAAGGTGTCAGCTGGGATCTGCTCCAGCCACCCTTTTATAAGATAAGCACATAAAGCAGACTGATTAATATATTTATCCTACCAACAAACTAGCTGTCTAACTGTAACTGTTGTCTTCTTCCTATGTTCCAAACATCTTCACTTTACTGTTGGAAAAACATAAAGGAGCCATGCTGTTGCATTGGGTGACATGTTCCTTCATTAGTTATCATGGCCAGCCTACTTCATGACAGTGTTGTCTTTATCTGTTGTATTATATACCATATTCATTTAATATAGGTTTAAAACCTTTTGCATATGTTTTCTTATGCCACAGGAGTCCCAGAAAGACATGGCCGTTAACTCAACGGGAGCTGCTGATCAAACCCAATGTGACTTCCTCAAACCACCAGAGAAACTGCCATGTGCCCAGTGTGGGCACATTTTAAAAGCTTTACCCACAGTCATCCAGAAAAAGGTGTGTAGGGTCTGTTTTTTAAGATACTATAGGCAACTCAAGTAAATCTAATTGAATCTCATGTTATGTCTATTGATTTGCACAGTTTAATTTTAAGAAACAGTAATGTACATGGTGACATTTGTGTGAATATGTTTGTTAAAATATCTGTGTGTGTGTGTGTGTGTGTGTGTGTGTGTGTGTGTGTGTGTGTGTGTGTGTGTGTGTGTGTGTGTGTGTGTGTGTGTGTGTGTGTGTGTGTGTGTGTGTGTGTGTGTGTGTGTGTGTGCGCAGGGAAAGATACATTTTGTGTGTGGCCAGATTTGTTCTCAAGAGTTTTATAGGGTCAACAACATCACAGGCAAATGTGAATATTGTAACAATGAAAGGATCATCAGACATGTCCGGAAATTCGACGGCAAAGACTGCGACTTCTGCAGTGATGGTAATTGGACACATAAGTTTAATAAGTCTAATGCAGGATGGTGGAGCCTTGTTTGTATAATGAATAATATTCAGATTCGGACAGTGAAATTCAGGATTAAAAAATGGTCAACAATCCCTGAGCCTCTCCTTTCTCTCTCCTGTCAGGCTGCAAGATGCTATTTCAACTTGAGCTGGAAAAGAAGTGGGGCAAACGCTGCGGCTGGTGTGCTTACTGCTTCTCCTTTTCTAAGGCAGTGGTGACAGCAAAGTATGAAGGCGCTCACAAGGACTTCTGCTCTGAAGACTGCAGCTCAAATTACAAAAGGCTTCTCTGCCATGTAAGTACACGTGGGAGTTCACCCACTGCACAAATTACCCTCCGGTTGTAGACAATGTAGTACTCAATGTAGTTTTGCTTTTCTTTTATTTATTGTACTTTCTATGTTTTTATTAGCTCAGGGTAAGGAATGTAGAATTCAGATTTGGATCATTTAACTCGTGATTTAAACAGCGATGTTCCTGTCAGCTATCCGCTCATGCTCCAGGTGAAAAACATTTTGCTTGGCATATCTCGAAATCATGTTACATTGGAAGGTGCAAAAAGTGAACCGCAGCCCCAGCCGGTAAACCTCTCCCACCCCTGCTGCTGTCTAGAGCATGTCAACAGAAAGCTGCACCAGCAGTTTATTGTTCGACCGTTTAGTTTTAGTCACAGTTTTTAATATCCAATGTCCAAATGCTCCAAAATCCAAACCCCAAGTTCATTGGCTATCCAGGAAAGCAAGTGTGAAGTAGAGTGGATGAACAGTTCACACATACAGTGGAGAGACAGCTTATTTAGTTGTCCTTCAAAAGATTAGCAAAACCGTTATTGGGAACTATTTGATTTGATAAGTTTAAGTCGTTTTTAAACCAGAAATTATAAAAATGCACAGCTTCCAGATTTGCCTTCTCGGACAGATTACTGAGTATGTTTGAGTTTTGGACAGTTGAAGACATAACTTTGGGCTCTGGGGAAATTCTTAAATAGACCAAATAATTAATTAAGACAATATTCAGTCAATAAACTGACAATTCAAATAATCCTTAATAGCAGCCAACCTGCATATAAGAAAGTCTAAACACTAAAGTTGTTAAAATTGATGATAGCCATGAGGTGCTCTCAATTTCAAAGTAACTGTCTGCTTGCTCTCAGGCTGCCAAGTGTGACACCTGCGGCCGCAGCGGTAAACTGGGGCAGAGTCTTCCCATGCTGGGAGAGGTTCAACGCTTCTGTGACCTGAGATGTCTCTTACATTTCTGCAATAAGAAGGTCCAGCTGGTCAACACAGGTACGTGTTGTTGACATTCAATGTTTTGTTTGTCTGTTTCATTGCTTCACTAACTCTGACTCTCTTATTGTTTATGTCTGATGTTGTAGTCCTTGTGGGACTGAAAGTTAACATCAGAAAATCACAAAGAGCCAAACCGGACATTTACTGGATTTCAGCCTTGTCCAGAAATCGTGTATACTCCTAATTTCTGCCTCTTTGTTTTAAACCTACGTAGAACGCTAGGCGTCTTCCTGTGGTAGCAATGCATACACTGATATGATAAGCTTGTTAGCAAACATCTGCTAATGTACACATCCAGCAGTTACAGACACACATTTATTACATACATCATTCATTTGGAGTTGTGTTCCTGTCCACCTGATGAATGTAAGTCCAGTATTCACTCTCTCTTTTAGCTTTGTTGTTGGTCTCTAACAACTCCTGAGGGAACTATCTGTCTCTGTAGCTGCTAAGTGCTCCACTATGTTCTCCAGCTAGTCTCTAACTGTGTCTGTCTGCTGTTTTGGTGCTGAGCAAGTAATGTACAGTAACTCTAGACCCACGACTAGCTTTGAGTCAGGTTCTTGGGTTTTTAGATGTGCCTAAATACTTCTAATTTATTTACTGTATAAAATGTTGTGAGATCAATAACTGACAGCCCCTGCTGACTACTCTTTCTTTCTTGCCTGCAGTCTCTACACCGCCCAGATCTTCAGGCACAGTGGAGTCCTTCCCCGTCATTGCTAACGTTATCTCACTTGCTAGCACTTTGGCGCGGCGGTCCAGTACCTCTGCCAGCTCTGCACAGCATGGTCTACACACACAGACATTATGTATGCACATACTGTAGAAATGCTATTTATTGTGATATATGAAGATGGAAATATTTGTTTTCTGACTCCAACTTTGTCATTTCTTTCTCTACAGTCTCTGTCCCTGACATTCAAACAAAGGTTGTTGGACATGTAAGTTTACTATAAAACCAAGTGGGTGGTGATGGCAAAGTGGATATGATACATGCCTTTGGTGTGGGAGATCTGGGTTCAATTCCCACTGCAATACATCAACCAATGTCCCTGAGCAAGACACTTAACACATAGTTGTTCCAGAGGTGTGCAACCTCTGACATGTACTGTATATAGCAATTGTAAGTTGCTTTGGAGTAGCGTCAGCTAAGTGACATGTAATGTAAAAAGTCCTCCACATGGCTATCATCTAACCTTTTGTAAAAGCGAACTCCTGTACTCTCAGCACATGTTAGCTAAGATTTAGAATTAGCTAAGATTTAACCCATGTTTGAATTATTGTTATTGTTAATTGTTATTTAATATTTGTCTGTTCCACAGGCCAGTGTCCAAACAGTCCCCAAGGAGCTGAAGAACAAGTCCATGCTCTGCACACCGTTGGTCCACAACAAGGGAGTCTCCTGTACCACACAGACTGTCGACACAGAGGCACAGACAGGTAAAGAATCACTTACAGGATTTTTAAATACTTTGCCAAATTGGGTTTTTGTGATGCAATACCAAAAGATGCACCATGTACCCATGTTTTTAGTCTTGTCCATATGAGGCACATAACTTTACTCATGGTAAAATCTACAAATATGAAGATGTACTTAGGTACCCTCTTTCCTGGATGAAGAGTTTTGATGTTGGTTCTGTTTTCTTCTTTTGTTGTTGTGTGAAGACAACTTTGTACCTAAAGTCATAGTCCTGCCTGTCCCAGTGCCGATGTACGTTCCTCTGCCTATGAACATGTACTGTCAGTACACACCAGTGCCTTTGGGCCTGCCTTTACCGGTATGTGAATCAACATTTTCATTTTCACATTCACATTTGAACCTTGTACTGTGACTGTTACTGCCGCTATTCATCTCAACCCCAACCGGTCGTCATACACCGGCTACCAAGAGCCTGGGTCTGTCCCAGGTTTCTTCCTAAAAGGGAGTTTTTCCTCGCCACTGTCACACTGTTGCTGCTCTGGAGGGAACTACTAGAACTGTTGGGTTCTTGTAAATTATGGAGTGAGGTCTAAACCTACTCTATCTGTAAAGTGTCTCGAGATAACTCTTGTAATGAATTGATACTATAAATAAAATTTAATTGAATTTTCATGTTACTCAAATCTCACAGAAGAACTTCACTGTTTTCTGCTCTGGTTTTCATGCTTTAAATCTCAACTCTGGATTAAAGTGCTTCACAGACTTATAGCTTTCTTAACATTTGCTGATTTATCCCCACAAAACAATTAAACTGTAACATGAACATCCAGCCTCCCCACTCTCTCCACCTTCTCTTTGGTTACTGTCAATCTGTACTGTCAAATTACTGTAAATATCGAATGTCCTAAAATATTTGCATGTTGGTCTGGTTGGGATTAGTTAGCAATGCCTCCAGGTGTCACTATCAGATTTTACGGACTTTCCCAAACTGTCTCCGCTCCAGCTTCCTGTGCCCGTGTTTCTTCCTGACCCAACTGTACAATCCATGAAGGAGAGGATCCACCCCGACCCGCTGGAAGGAGAGCTCAACTTCAAGTTTGAGAGGAAGAACGTGCAAGATGAGAAGAACAAGAGAGAGCACAGAGTGGTGACAAAAGAGGGACAAAGACAAAAAGCTCATGCTCCGAAGGGTAAGACGTTGGTTGAACATGAAGGGAAGGGATGATACTGTTACACTTTGGACTTGAGGATGAATAGCCCAGAGAATCGGCTGGATCAAGAGATCTTTTTGTTCTTATTGTGTACTTGTGATTATTGACTCTGTGTTAGTTTGTGTAATATAATTGTGCTGCCATTTCTTGAAAATTTGATTTAGATCACAAACCAGATTAACTAAAGGCCAAAAAGGGAAATATTTTAAATGCTATTGTTGTATTTCATAAATTTCATTTTTGGGGATTATTAGGACAGAAGAGATTTCAGGTTTTATAGATAAGCCTCCTCTTTGGTTTGATGATAAATCTAAAACATGCAAACTCTTCAGCTTCATACTGGCGTGTCTGTAATTTATTATCATCTTCATCATTTTCAGAGCACAGCAGTAACTATAGGGAGGATTTGGATTCAGATCATCAGGCCACTTTCAACAACCAGAAAGACTTGTCCTCTGACACCAGCTTTGGGTCGCTCAGTCGACCAAACACCCAGAAAAAAACACCTTGGTTATTAGAGACGGGTATGCACAGTGAGCCTCAACCTGAGCTCCCACCTCCTGCTCTGGAGATGAGGCGGGATCCCCAGGGCTCACCGAGCGCTGAACCGGCCCCAATGCTATTACAACAAACTGTGGGGGAAGTCCACAACAAGAACAAGGTAACAAACCAACTGGGAAATGAGTTTAGAAGCTGTGGTCTCATCTTCCTGTGATGTAATCTTATCCATCCTCTCATATCAAAGGGTCGTAAGCTGCACCAGTCGCCCAGAGCAGCTAAAGAGGAGTTCATGTCTAGGAAGTGCCAAAAACTGACGAGTCAATGTGGAATCGCCGCCTGGAAGAGATGGATACAGTGGAGGAAATCACAAACCAACCTGGACCTTGTTTCTTGTATGTTTTTCTGTATTTTTTTCAATTAATCATTTTAGGATTAGGGATTTTTGTAAAACAAAACTATGTATAGATTTATACAAAAATAATACCTCTCACATCATCACTCGACCGGCTAGAAGTGTGTGGCTTTGTCTATCTCCAGACACCCTGCCCTCTGCCTGTATTTTCCTTTTTCTGTGTTGGGGATGTTTCTGGCTCTCAGCCTCTATAACAATGTAGTGACCAGATTCCAGACGCATGCATTCAATAGGAGGCTAAAAAAAATGGCGGATACAGCGCAGAAAATGCCAAGCAGTTTAAAAAAAAAAAAAAATACTTTCTGGTGTTGGCCCTCGTTGAGCTCGTTTAGAAGAGGCCGACTCTAAATGTTGTGTTTACAAACCGGAACCAACAAATGGAACTCATTCTTCATTTAGTAATGTAGTGTGCATTTTTAGCAGAACAAAACTTATCAAATGCAGGTTTAAACACTTTTCTCTTGACTCTTTTCTTCTGTTAGATCATGTTGGGACCTTAAACGAGGAAGTTCTTTGCTGCTCTGCGTCCGAGCTGAGCGACAGCCTCTGTTGTTTCATTGCTGAGGTGAAGCGACCTGATGGAGAGCCGTATCCCCCCGACAGTCTGTTCTACCTCTGTCTCAGCATACAACAGGCAAGATGAGCAAGTGTACACACACATTTACATGACTGATCCATGACTTGCTGTGTCAGACATCTGTCTTTTCATGGGGATGTTTGCCCTCTTTTTGAAGCAGCCTTTTACGTCTTTTCTTGTGAAATTTTGTTGATTTTTGAAATTGGACATGTATGCATTGTGTACTACCTAATAAAACCCTCTGGTACTTCTAAGATGTAATACACCGTTCTATAAATGTACTGCTCCTATTTTACTAGCACATTTGTAGATATGAGAAAACGGAAACCGTTAACTCAATGTTTATATACATTATGTATATTGTTGAGTTATCTTGTTTTGTTAGTTTGCAACATTATACAGGAGAGTCAGTAATAGAAAGAGGCTAAATAATCCACATGTGCCTTAATTCATAATGCATCATAAAGATGTTATAAACATTCCTCACATCAACCCAATTTTCAACTTTATTTTTAGGTTTAAGGTTTTTCTTTATTTTTTATGAAATTCACTTGAACATATCAATTGTGACTCTGGGCATATGAAGTAATACAAATATATGTATGTTTAGTTTATTATACATAAGTGCAAATTAATAAATACAAATGGTAAAAAATTAATTCTCATGCAGTCTAAAAGGAGTTGTCTGTCTTGAACCTCTGGCAGCCCAGGCTGACTGGCTAAAGGCACTTTTCCACAACAAAGTAGTGCAATCTCCTTTTTTAGACCTCCTAGGAACTGTGTTTATTTTTTTGATTATTTCTATTATAACACTAAATAATAATTTTCCAAAATCTAATTCACTGTATTGTCACTAACTGAAAAGGAGCCTACAGCATGTAAATCGCACCTCTACAGCAGCGCCCTCTGCTGCAAGCATTCATACATACCGGTATTCATTCTCTTTCTTTTGCAAACTGAGGGGACACCTTCACAAATCATTGGGACAACAGTGTATGTAGTCACACAGTTGTTGTTGTTGTTTTGTCTGACTGTAATATTGTCGTTTCTCTGTAGTACCTGTTCGACAATGGGCGTATGGAGAACATATTCAGCGATCAGATCTACAACAAGTTCTCCACAAAGTTCAACAAGATCCTGAAAGGTTTCAAACCTTCATTATCAGCCAGTGGTGAGTCACCATGTCTTTTGTCTGCCTCGTGTCCCCTCAGGTTGATCAGATTTATAACGGGTCTCTCTCCCTCTCTCTGCAGGTTACATCCATTCCCGTGTGGAGGAGGAGTTTCTCTGGGACTGTAAACAGTTGGGCGCGTACTCCCCCATCGTCCTCCTCAACACTCTCCTTTTCTTCTGCTGCAAGTACTTTGGCTTCACCACGGTGGAGCAGCACCGCCAGCTGTCCTTTGCTCACGTCATGCGTTGCACCAAAACCAACCAGAACAACACCCAGACTGCCTTCCTGCGCTTCTACCTGCCAATATCCATAAACAAGGCAAAGCTAGGTACCAGTATGGCTGAGGGTCAAACTGATATACCTGATTATATTTTAATAATATTCGTTTTAACATATAAAAGTACTTCAACTTATTTAAATTGGATTATTTCAGAGATGTTTTGTTCAGGTGCTGTATGTGAAAGTTTGATATTTTAGTTGTAGGCCTATTTCACCACATATTAAATGATAGATGCAAGGAGTGTTAAAAAAATGTCTGTGTGTGTCTGTGTCAGATGCAGACGGCATACCAGCTAAGAAGCGCAAGAAAAATGAGAGTAGAGAGGAAATCCAGGAGATGATGGAGAACACCGAGAACCCTCTCCGCTGTCCAGTCAAACTCTACGAGTTCTACCTCTCCAAGTGGTCCGTAGCTATATTTTTATATGCATTTATTTTAGTAATTTATTGACTATTTTCCACTGTACTACTTTTCCTCCCTCCTGCTGATGAGATATTATAATTTAAGATATGAGCACTATGGGATTTTGAAGCGTGTTAACATTTTTATTTGAACTTTCAGATACTTGAACTGCTGTACTACTGATGTTTTTTTTTTTAAAGATTACAAACAATTACAAACAATATGCTGAGACATGAGAACACGTCCCAGGACCAATAAGAAATTAAATAAAAACACACAGGGGAAGTGTGTGACGGAAACACAATAGCGAGAGCGATGTCCGCAACTCACAAACACACACAGAAACAGACATACACAAACACACACACAAGCAGAATCAAGATAAGGGACCAAACACATGCGCAAATAGAGGAAAGAAGGCCGCAGCACCAGTCTGCAGCATGAATTTCAATGAGTCAGCAATGCTGTACCAAGTGTTCAACATTTTTTCTGGTGCTTCATTCACGCAAATTGTAGAGTTCCAAATATACAACATCCAAAAAAGAAAGGGTCCATGTACAAATAAACATGTCATTAGGCGGTTTCTAACAGGTTAAGATTGTGCCGATAAATACAGTTTAACCTGCAGTAACTGATTTATAATAACTGGCCCGTTTCACGTACATGTAGTCATTTAACCCCTTGTTTAATTCAAAATATCGATCATACCAGCTTAAGATAACAATATTTGTCATTTTTTTTAACGTGTTGCACTTCTCTCAACTGTCTTTAGTGCCTTGCTGCCTTGTTTTTTGTAAAGCACTTTTTAACATGCTTTTTGAAATGTTAATATTGTAATATAATAATTTATAAACATTAGTTAAAAAGATGTCACAGACAAGAAACTTGCATCACGTGAAAATTGTGCCCAGATAGTTTCGGGAAAAGAACATCAGTTTGGTTTGTACAATATCACACAGAGTACATCCAGGAAGACAAGTCAACATAAAAAAAAAAAAAAAATTATTTTCTGTTTTGTCTCCATCCATCCAGCTCAGAGTCGCTGAGGCAGCGCACCGACTTGTTCTACCTTTCTCCAGATGGCCATTGTGTTCCCACCAGCCCTCTGTGGTTCTCCTCCACCCCTTTGAATGACTGCACCATGGAGGCCATGCTTGTACGAATCCTCGCCGTCCGAGAGCTTAATGGGGAAGACAGAAGAGCTGTGGACCAGTAGACGTCAGATGACACATGGTTCATACCTGACGAGGAGGATTTGGAATGATGACAGGCACTTGGAGCACTAATTCCCTTTTTTTAAGTTTTTGGAGATCTGTGTTTAAATTTGGGCATTTGCAATTGTACAAAAACCAAAAACCAATACATTCCATCAGACAGAAACTTTACAACCAGCTTGGCTGCAAGTGCATCAAACTGCTCAGCTCCCTTCATTTCAACAGTTACAAGGACGCTTTACTGGGGGAATTCAGCAAAGAGAGCAACAACATATACAATCTTAGCCTCAGCACTTTCCTGTCTCATTACTCGCTCTACAACATTATTACCAACCTTCAAATTCTGAGCCAGCCTCTAATGTCTTTTAACTTTAAAAGAGAAAAGAAGAAATAGTTTATGTTAACTGCTGATTTATACTGTTTGCCAATTCCTTGTGTTTGTGTCTCTGGAGTCAGTTGAATGTTGCTGTCAGCTGTGACTCGGGATTTACTTCTTTTTTATTTTTAATAAATACAGATTTTGAAAAGTAATCTTTATTTTACCTAACATGGTATTACCTCGTTATTATGCATTTTTCCAAAATGTTAAAAGTCCAAGAAAGATTACTATTGCTGCAAGTTATATACAGTACAAACACTTTTTTGGGAAATATTCTTTTGTAAAATTCTTTAAAGTTACAACTAAATAGAAAAAAAAAATAACAAAAAAAATGGTTTAATGCATTTATTTTTTACAGTTGACCCAAGCTGTTGTTTGCAGTTTATCAAAAGCTGAAGAAAAACCACAAGTACAGGTTCAAATCAGTCAATCCTTGATCATTTTCTTTAGAAGAAAGTCCTTTCAACATTAAGTCAGTGATTCATTGGAAGTTAACATGTCAAACTAACAAAATAGGTAATGATATGTACCTATCTGTGTTTTTTTTTTTTTAATTCTTCACCTGCTTAAACGCATTTTGTGTATTGCTGTCGCAGTCTTCAAAGAATCAAAGAGCTGCGTAATATTATGATGTAATAACAATATTACAAAGCTAAGCAACAACAACATGCCACCAAGAATCCCATTACAGTGCTTAAAGAATTTGTTAAACATTTTGTGAAAGATTTTTCTCCTCTTACACTCGCTTTATTGCAGAGTTAGATGAGAAGCTTGACACTTGTGTCTGTAAGGTAAATATGAAGCTACAGCCAGCAGCCTGTTAGCTTAGCAGAGCATAAAGACTGGAAACGGGTGGAAACCACCTGCCTGCCTGTTCAAACTTCACAAAATTCTCCTATCAGCCCCTCTAAAGCTCACTAATTAACATGGCTGCCGTCCAAGATATATTCGTTTATGTACTTTGATACTTTGGTTTTTGTACAGAGTAAACAAACAAAATAATTAGTGAAATAAATAAATTATACATTATGTTTCATTCATCTAGAGACTACTCATTATTTGAAAGAAAATTGGAAATTTTGAGGTTTAAATCTAAAAACAGGAAGTTATTTTTGTTCCATTACATGGCCACCCTGTTTCACTTGTGGCACTGGGCAGCAGTTTCCCACAATGCTGTTGGCCCTATGGCAGTGCATGACACCCACAATTTCCTGATGGTCATGTGTCAAACCGACAACAAAAATAGTCATGGTTTGTTCCTCGTTTTTGCTCTGCCTTAAGAGTGTCTCTTCACTCTATTTTGCAGTAAATTAACATTAACCCATTCATTGATTTAGATTTTGTTTTCATAATCTGAATCTGAAAAGTAACTAAAGCTGTCAATACAAAGTGAAGTAACAAGTACATTTCTCTCTGAATTAGTGTGGAGTAGGCCCCAAGTATAAAGTAGTAGAAAAGAGAAATACTTGAGTAAAGTAACTTAAAATTGTACTTCATAAGTACAGTACTAGTTACATTCCACCACTAGGCATGACCTTCTCTGTAGTCCTGTGGATGGCTCATTATACGATCGATGAGGAAACTTTCTCTGCAACAATAAGCACAAAAACAAAATCAGCAAACCATTTTTAAATGTTTTGCTGATATCATTTAAAAAAACTGAGAAAACATTGAAGAACCATTTTTTGCAATTATGGGTAATCTGAAAAAAAACATGCAACTGATCTCAGCTGGTATTCTTCATGGAAATGACCCCAAACTTTAGATAGATAGATAGATAGATAGATAGATAGATAGATGGTGCATCTGCATGAACGCATCAAGCAACATATTAAAAATTCACCACTGACTTCTGCCTGCTCTTTTTAGGCTTCTTAACTTCACACCATCAACACTGAGTGACTATCAGTGATGTCACAGCTTTCTGATAAAACTTCCTGTTTGGACTCAAAGATGTGTAGGAGGCTTTTTTTTCTTAAAGAGTTTAGTTCCCAATAATCAAACATTCAATTTAGTTGATCAAAAAAATCTGTTATCTGTTATTCAGTTTGAGGAAATAAGTGACAACAGTTTCTGACCTTTTATTTTCATTGGTGCAGATAACATGAGTGTGGATGTGCTGCATCCTCCTGGTCTTTTGTGTTAGACTTGTCTGTAGGGTGAGTTCAGGTTGAGTGGGACACGTTAGAATCGTATGGATAGTTAACAGTGTTGATAGTGTTGATTGAAGTGTTAATAGCTGTTGTGTTATTGCTCAATGTCTAATACAATAAACAGAGGTGTAGACTGGCAAAATGTCCCAGTTGCCGATCATGGTGTTAAACAGTTATGCTCTTTGGCATTAAATAACTGATTAAACAAAACTAAATTTTAGACTGAATAAGGAAAAGTAGCAGCATTTTTAAGAATGTCATATAGGATACAGGACAAAAAAACATCCTTTGGCATATAGGGCATCAATGTTACTTCTTTACTGCATTAGTTGCTTTTAATTTTGTTATAATTTAATTAATGTTCTTGTTCTTATCTTGTTGTTTCTTTAAAAAATGTTTTTGTCTTGGATTCAGAATTCTGCATGTCTAGTCTGAACAAGTCCTAGTTCAGAATATTAACATACTTCACTTGGAGCAATATGGAGCTGTTTAGGTTCAATAAACGCAGAATTAGTCAAAGGTTTTAACATTTTTATTGTTGTGCATATAATAAATCACAGTTTCTAATATATCCAAATATTGTTTAAATGCTTTAAAGTTTAGAAAAGTTAATGCATTTTAAATGTAAGTAAAAAAGCTGGCAGCTGCACAATTTGTTTTCTCACATGTTATATTGCATATTTTTGTGAGGGCTTATTTTTTCATTATGATTTATCCAACCAACATTTCAGGTCTGGAGCTCCGCCTTTCTCCCCCATCCTCACACAGTCCTCTCCATCCGTATCTTCTCCTTCATAGTTGTCTGGGTCTTCGGAGAGCCAAAAAGTCAAACTGAGATATTGGGATCAGAAAGAACTGGTTCAATAAAACTGATTACTGTTATATTGGAAATTGACAAAATTGGTTTACAACAGTCAAACCTTGTATTCAGTGGCGTGTTGTCGACCCACAGCCATGTGCCCTCTGTCTGTGAGTCCGTCAGTCCGATCCAGAACTTGTCCTCATCATCGGTCATTTTGTCTCTCAGTTTCAGCACCAGGAATGTCTTGACAGGAAAAGTTGATAAAATCATCAACATGTGACATCACTTTTCTGTGCTGAGAGACCGTGTTAACTAATGTGTAATCATATGATGTGATAAACATGAAGCTGCAGCAGTGTGGCCCACCTGCTCCTCTTTGCTGTCTATCTTAACCAGATCTCCACGTTGATCTTTACATTTTTTTCTGCTGTCTTCCCAGGGTAAAGGGTCGGTGGAGAAATAATAGCACTTCCCTCCGTGAAGCTCCCAGTCTTTTTCACATTTTTGACATGGCTCGCCTTTAAAGAGATCACAACAAAGGCTTCAGTCAGGTGCAACAAATCACTGTTTACATTTGTGTGATTCAGAAGCAGCTGTAGTTAGACGTGAAAGAGTTTGAATCTGTCGATCCGTCACTGTTTCTTTTATCATTATTGTGGGATGCAAACATCCATCACTTCCTCATTTTTTACATCAGGAGGGGTTGGGCACATTGGCTCCACCGTGTTGCATGACTTTACATTAGAGTATTTCTCTGTTATAAAAGAAGATTAAAAAGGCTTTCCTTTTATCTGGATCAACTCTTATTTGAAAACCTGAACAGAGAACAAAACTCTTTCAGGGTCCAGCAAGTTGAGTAGAAACTAAGAGAAATAATAAGTAACTGATTATTATAAGGTGTCACCTGTTAGAAATAAACTGGAAAGTGTCATAAATGTGGCAGATTTTAAACTGACCTTGCAGCTGAGATAGTTTACCTTTGAGATTTTCTACCAGAGCATCAGACTCAGTCAGCCTTTGGGAAAGTTCCATGTTTTGATGTGCTGATTTAACAAAAGAAAAAGAAAAACATAGTTCAGAGAGCAGGAGTCTGTTCCGAGCAGAATAACTCCAATGAGTGATTATTATAAATACAGGGAGCTTTGGATTGCAGAAAAGACTGAAAATGTGACATTTGTAAATTCCATTTTCTGATTTTACATCACTAGTTTGGAAATAGGAAAACACATCAATTAAGAAAAACAAATGAGAGTTGAATTCCAAAGTTCACCTGAAAGCATCCAGTGCTGTTCTTCAAAGCAACCATCAGATTTTATCATTTAAATGAAATGTCTTTAAAAAGAAGTGAACAAACTCACAGATCAGGCCCAGAGCGATGACAGCGGCTGCCAGGAGCACACTGACAACTCCCAAGGCCACTCTCTCCGACGGGACCTTTGATCGTCCATTTGTCACCTGTTGTTGTTGTTGTTGTTGTTGGGAACCTGTTGGACAGAAATGACAGAGCGTGTTTACCTGAACTGGAGTTATTAGTGGACTTTCTCTGATTAAGTGTTTTTTTAAACATTTTTTTAAACAAAAAACAACTTTTCTGTAATTGCATGTATGTATGACTGCAGAAGAGGAGAGAGAGATATCACTGCCAGTGTGAAAGTCAAAATGAAATCCATATATTTGGCAGCAATTTAATTTTCCAATCTAAACTTTCAAATGTGTTTTTACAGTTAACTTTTCCGAAACAAAGGTGAAATCCTAAACCTTTAGAAGGACATGACATTCACTTTGTGGAGTTTTCTTCCCCAAAAAGCGATCGGTCAAAAAATCATCCAAGTTTTTAATCTATCTAATAGCATTGATGTCAGCAATGCACACACTATACTGATACGCATTGTATGAACACACCAGCCAACCAGAAATACATGAAGGAGGCTTCTACAGAAACACAGATAAATTATCAGGAACTGCTGTAAGAATATATGCGAGAATACACACACACACACGCACGCACACACACACACACGGACACACACGCACTTTTCAAAATCCTGTTTGCATCACCCTATTCTATCTATATCCTCGACATTCTACTTCCTGGATTGCTCCGTTGGCGGGGGAAAACTGATTTCACTCATTTAGGCTGGATATCAGTTGCCTTGGGCTTCCTTTGTCTCGGCATTTTAAATGCTGCTCAATTTATTTGGACTATGGTCAACCATTTCTTAGATCTCTGCAGGGTAAATTTAGACTAGCTAGACTTAGCTAGACTATCTGTCCAATCAGAGTTTTCTGTTGCACGATTAAAACAACTTTTGAACGAACACGTTCCACCAAAACAAGTTCCTTCCAAGCCTATTTTGCAGCGTCACCACGTCTTTTCTCAGCACCCAAGACGATTGTGATTAGTTTATAGAAATGCCAATAAACCAGAATACATTTTCCTCCCATCCTCGAACGCCATGTGGAGTAGCCAAACCCTCCTTCAGCGAGATTTAGGGGAGTTTCTAGCAAAGCGAATTATAAATTTGTTTGATTTTACTTTATTTATAAGTCTCAGTGATTGGCCCCTATTTTACACAAAAAAGAAAATAAGACATATTTTTCTAGTACATAGTTTAGCAGCTTACTATTCTTTCAGGCATAGTTTCATTATGGTCAACTTCCAAAATTCCTGGATTTGGTAGGCCTATCAACTAATATCTAATATCCTAATATAATATTCTAAGACCCTTCACTGGTCTCCGTCCAGAACAACGGGATCTGTTGGTCCATTTCTTTAACTGTATATGCCGAGGACCCCCAGACCCCCTGTTCTGTGCCCCCCCTACTTCTCAAACCAAAGTTAAGGCCTTTTGCTAATGTATCAACCTCATGGGTCGTCCAATCTCCTCCCACCTGATATCCTCCCTTGCAACGCTACAAGGGAAAAACGTTTGGCATGATGCAGCCAACCGCTCCCTAACGTTACACGAGGATGTCACATTTTGATGGAAGAATACACATTCTATAAAGTACTAAAGGCAGCAATTGGAATTCTTTACTGTAATAAATTTGGTTGTATGTTGTAAAAAAAAATATATGTTTTTACTCTGACAAGAAATAAGAAATGAGAAATGCTAAGACCGGTGGTGGTTTGCTTTATGATAAGCACTGACTGGAGGTCACGGCACTTCGTTTTATTACCCACCAGGAAGCCTTGCGGGTGGCTGCGTCTTGGAGATGCCGATCTCAGAGTATGTGGTTTCAGCCGGGGAGGAAGCCGGCCCTTTAACGCAAAACACAAAACACAAAACACAACACTTTCTGTGGATTGAAGTGTGAATATGTGCTGATTTAAGTCAAATACAGTATGAATGTTTAATCCAACGCTAGAGAAAGTGTAGATTAAACATTCATACTGTAATTTACTTGACTATGACAAATGAAAAAAACACATATTGGAGGTATTTATAAAAGTATCATATTTAAGACTCACCATTGTTTCCCCTTGCTCTTGTGAACTTGACATCAGAGTAAAGAACCTCAGCTTCAGACATTGTATTCTTGTGATCATCAGTCACTTCAGGAACTAAGGAAGCATTTCACAAAAAAAGAAGATCCTTCCCTCACCCAAAATGGGGAGGGCTTTATAAACGTTCTGTAAACTTTTTTAGGTCATCTGGAGGATTGTTTCTCTTCCTTTTTAGTTCAGAGGAAACACATTATTTATGTTCATATCAATGAACTCAAAGATAGATTAGAAAGATAAGGTTTTGGTCTTTTTTTGTTATTTAGTTTAGGGTTATATATATAAATGAATGAATGAATAAAATTTATTTCAGACATATCAACAAATCAAATAACATCAAATAAATGTACAAATAAGTTAAATAAGCAAAACACTCAATAAACAATAAGAAACATTAGCCAACATAGACATTTCTGAAAGGGAGTAGGAAGAAGTTTACACTTATTTTACACTTCTTTTCCATAACTCAGTAATTAATTATCATTCTTTTTATATACATTTATATATTTACATAAACTCACACATAATATAATAACCCTCATATATCTGACCACATTTATATACACACATAATCTTACACCTACGTAAAATAACACATATTGCAATTCTTTAAGCCCCTTTTCCCTTCTTATAGAACGTGATGAGGTTTGTCTGTTAAGGCAGAAAGAGTTTTTTTGGGGAAAAGGGGTAAAAAAAAAAAAAAAAGAAATGTCCCTTTCTCTCCATCTTCACTATCAAACAACGGGAAATACAAAACATATCAATGGGGCTACTCCATTATAGTACTACTATACCATCCTACATGGTCAGTAAAGTCTACTAAAGTGTTTTTGCAGGGGAAAATACACGTATGATTGTCCAAAATATAATAATATAATATGTAGAAACCTTCCTGTCCAGACATGGGAAATGTTTTGTTTTTAGAAAACATTAATGATTTTCACAATAAATAGGCTACATAAACCAAAGATTAATTAATCAAATTAATTATTACCTTTTTATGTGTTTATTTATTTTGTACCATTTCCAAACACCAAAAATGAAACACTAAAAAAAAGCTTTTTTCTGGACTTTCAACTGCATCAGTTTTTCAGTAAGTAAATGAAACTTGCGTTAAGATTCTACAAAAAGAATGAATAAATAAGAAGACAAGTAAATAATATCAACAATAAAAGCATAATTTACAATATAATAAAACCTAAAAATTACTTAAATTCCTTAACACATTCAACAAGCCTATTTCGGATGTTACTACTCAACATGGCGTCACCCACATTTTATCCAATCAACGCATATAATTAGTGACAGAAAAGTCTCTTGGCCAATCAAAACCATTTATTGTCCTGTAAGGGGCGGGATTTAAATGGTGGCAAAAGTAGGCGGAAGCTTTTCCTTTCCTGGCTGAACTTGGCTAAAGTGTCACCAGGACGGCACAGACAGACTTTACTAAAGTTTCTGCCCTGGTGCTCTCCCGGTATAGAAATGGCCCCCAGTACGCAACTGAAGGAGGCGATAGCCGATGTACAGGAGGGGATTCGTGCCATCCTGCTCGGACCACCCGGAGCCGGGAAGGGGACCCAGGTAAGAGGGAGAGCTAAAGGAGCTAGCTGTTAGCCATTAGCTTGGAGCAACTATAGCATTTAACGCATGGTCGGCATGGATGTATTGAGAGATGGTCGATAGTAGTACAAACCATAAGCTAATGCTGCTAATGCTAACCTATTTGGCTTGAGACCACAACTCTCAGAAAAACACAGCTGGACTGTATGTTAAGATGGCTTTATTACTTTTATATATGTTAGTCAGTGTAGTAGGGAAGTTAACGTTACTATAACAACCACATTTAGTATCCGAGACATTAAGAAATATGTATCTATTCACGCTATTAGCTAAAACTCTGGTGTGTCAAAGATTAGCTTTGGTCACCTCTTTGTTGTTGTGAAATTCATTGTAAAAAAAATTGTAAAACTCAAGACTAAAGGTTCATTGCAGGGCAGCCTCAAAGGCAATTTAGTTGTCAGTTAATAATAATGTGGTATACGGGCAGTTTAGTGTCCCAGTTTCGCCTATCCACTGACCTATCGGCTAGCCCAACCTTAACCACTCGCAAACTTAACATTATTAATTATATAAAAAGTTTGAAATGCTCACAGAAACAAAATGTAGTTGGCATCTAACCAAAAGTGCAGTGCAGTGTAATTTATAGAATAAAGATATGAATATGCCAATATTTTACATTATGAATAGTGTGAACAAGAGCAGCAGTAACCAACATATAAAGTGCAGCTATACGTTTGCACTCTAGTGGTATAGATACATTACTATATAATCAAAGTCAGCATCAATTCATATCTGTATAGTGTTACTCTACTTGGTTTCCTTAGTAGATTTTAAGCTAAGTCAAAAGATTGCAGGGCATAAGCAGAGCGTTGAGCAAGACCAAGGCTCCACTTTAATCCTAGGAAAACTGCAGGCTGAGATAACAAGTTCTCCAAGAATCTACCAACAGGTTGGTAGATACATCTGGTGACTCTGAAGGAAAGCAGAAAACAGAAGAGGTGCTGTTTCTCGATATATAAACTCTCCCTTGCGTGATGATTTGCTGGTTTCTTTGTTTTCTATCATGATTTATTGAGTATCTTTGTGTTGTATATTGCTTGTTTGTTGTCCAACAAAATAAAACAATTTAAAAAAGCTATCTTTGGCCCTGGGAAATTTTAATGGGCATTTTCAGTCATTATTTTTGTATTTTTACATTTGATCAGCTAAATGATTGATCAAAAATAACCATTTTGAAAATAATTGTATTTCATCTGAATGCATTCTTTCTCTGCTGGTGCCAGAAGTGCTAGGTGGGGAGTCTGGGACTGACCCTAACCCTGTGTTGTAACTTTGTCAGAGACTGAAATCTGAAATGTGTCAGAATGACCTCTGTCAGTCTTCATTATGTAGCCTAGTCCTCTCAGATCGGTCACACCTGCGTGTTGAAGTGCACAGACAAGTAATGCTCTGGCATGTTTGTTTAGTATCTTGTTTCTTTAACACGTGTTGTGATCTGGGTTGAGTCCTGTGTTCTCAGCACAGCGCTCTGTGGTAATCCCACTTATTGAGTGCTCTGAAGATTCAACTGTTTTGGACGGGTGGAAACATTTGAAATAATCAAGAAAATTATCTGTAAGTTAATCAACAATAAAAATAATCCATAGTTGCAGCCTGAGTTGTATTGCATGCTGCTTTTTTCTCTCCATATGGTGCATGCTGTATTGCAGATGAAGCCAAAGCACAACCATTCTCGTCATCTTCATCTCCTGAGAGCAACTTAAATAAAATAACCTGGGAACAAAGCTTTCACCTCATTATTAGAGAGGAGGTGTTCCTAATATCTAGTTGACTTATCATTAGAGTTGTGTAGTTGTTGTCGTATGAGATGTAGTTCGGTCCTGCTGCTGAAAACATTTTGGTCTTGCAGCCAAAATACACAGTTTTGCAGGTGGTTGGCTCTCTGACAAAACAGTGGAAAGAACAATGTTAAAATTCACAACCAAACATTGTCTTCATCTGCTACGAGGTGATAATTTAAAACTGTTGTAGTTCATTAATCGTTGTGCTTCTCACTGCAGGCCCCTCGGCTAGCAGAGCATTACTGTGTTTGCCACCTGGCCACTGGAGACATGTTGAGGGCCATGGTGGCTTCAGGATCGGAGCTCGGCCAGAGGCTCAAGAAGACCATGGATGCTGGCAAACTGGTAACGTTCCTGCTCATCTGCTTCTCATGAGCTGTGTGTGTATTTTTCTTTCTCTGCTTTTTTAGCCTTCTCTGAGGCTCCCTTGATGTAACAGCCTTTCATGTTGAGTCCCACATGACTACATGTCTTATGTTTTGTTTGTCTTCCATGACATCAACAGCTAAAATTGCCTTTAAACACAAGTGTCGAGTGCAACAAGTGGAAGGAAGCAAACCAGATTGTTCCTGAGAAATTTCCATTCCTTCAAGTTGGAGCTAAACCATATATGGAGAAAAATAATACTCTTACTTACTCTCTTACTCTTACTAATACTCATCTGCATGTAGCAGTATCTGCTAATGGAGGATTTTAAATGACTGAATGGCCAGTGAAGAAATCCTGTGTTTCAGAAGCAACTGAACTGTTTTCTAGTTAAGGCTGTAGTATTGGCTCCCTTCATGTGCCTCCTGTGCAGAGCTGTTGCTATGCAGGTAAGCAGAGTAGTGTCAATAGATGGATGAGAGAATTATCTTTTGATCACTTGCAGGTCAGTGATGAGATGGTCGTGGAGCTCATAGAGAAGAACCTGGACACGGCGCCCTGCAGGAACGGCTTCCTGTTGGACGGATTCCCTCGCACAGTCAAACAAGCAGAGATGGTTAGGATTTTATTTAAGGCTGTTATCATGTGAAACAAAAAAGTGGAATTAATATATCAAAATAGTGTCCAATAATAGATATAAATGAAATACATCCAGGATGTTTCTCCCCTAAACAACTGTTTATTTTTTGGGCATTTTTAGCCCTTTTATTGACAAGACAGCTGAAGAAATGAAAGGGGGGGGGGTGTGACCTGCAGCAAAGTGCCGCAGGTCGGAGTCGAACCCGGGCCTGCTGCGTTAAGGAGTAAACATAAATGTGTGCCCACATTTCTGCTGTTATTTCAAATAAATTACCCTGCGTTTTCTACATAAATTGTTTTTAAAATCTTCACAGGATAAGAAAGTCCTCATCTCTTAATTTCCACTGACCGATAAGTGATCGGTCATCACTGTAAAACTAAAAAAAACTTTTTATTTCTCAAATACTTGGATACTTAAAAATGACCAGGTTGCAGATAATATACTTACAAATAATAAATTGATGTTTCATTAAAGCTAAGCTGTTTTTTCAGCCAAAACATTCTTTCAGTAAGATTTTAATGACTTAAAAAAATCTTGAAAATGCAAAAACATGATTTCCCAAATTCAAAAACAAAGCTTCATGAAAGATCATGGGGAAGGTTTTCTGCAAATTAACATGAAAAATGAGATTAGCTCATCTATTAAAGTTTGATCAAATATACTTTTGGAATAAAGACATGTCTCTAATAAAACAATGTTCAATCAAAGCAAGAAAGAGGTTGTGTCTGAACTAGTGAATTTTTCACTCAGCAACATTTTTATATTTAACATTTCAGACATAAAATATGTTTTTATTGTTAGTCATATCCCCCCCCCATCAATGGTGGCAGTGTCTGTAATGTCGTCATGTTTGATTTGCTCTGTGTTTGTCTCTTGCAGCTGGACAACTTGTTGGACAAGAGACGAGAGAACCTGGACGCTGTGATTGAGTTCGCCGTTGATGACTCTCTGTTGGTCCGCAGGATCTGTGGCAGGTAGGAGCCGGCGCGAGAGGAAATTAATTATTCAAGACCAGAGAGAGCGTCCAATCTGTTTTATGTCCCAGGCACAACAGTGGTTTATGTGGAGTTCCCAGGATGGTGCTTTTACTTTTGGCTGATGAGCTCCTCATTCTGTCTACGTGTTAAATCCACCCGGGCAGGTAGATTGATTCATGTAAACACTAGGTTCTGGGACAGGGAGGTAGTGCTGGAGAGAAGTGGAGTGTGAAAGCATGCGATTAACAGAGGAGGTGGCCTGAGGGGTGTGAGAGCGCCCTGCAGCTGGAAGGTCACAGGTTGAATCCTTAAAGAAGTCAACGTGTCCCTGATAAAATGTGCTGAATACCACAGCTGCTCGGTGCCTCTGTGTACTTTTAAACTGTGCGGTGAAACAGTTTTTTTAATGAGTCTCCAAGGGACACGTGTGTAGAACAAAAACTGTGAATATTAGATTAAAGCTATAGCTCATTAGTGACACTTACATTTACAGGGAGAAACACAGGATTTAATAATGAAGCAAACAAAGTAAAAGAGGCACAAGTGTTATTAAGAAAGGTGACCTTCTCACTATAAGGTGCCAGAAACTATTAAAATGCATATAAGGGGAAATGTTACAGTGGGGAGAACAAGTATTTAATACACTGCAGATTTTTCAGGTTTTCCTACTTACAAAGCACGCAGAGGTCTGTAATTTCTTATCATAGGTACACTTCAACTGTGAGAGATGGGTTCTAAAACAAAAATCCAAAAAATCACATAGTATGATTCTTTTTTTATTTTTAATTAATTTGCATTTTATTGTATGACAAAAGTATTTGTTCACCTACCAACCAGTAAGAATTCCAGCTGTCACAGACCTGCTGTTCTCCACTCTTTACCTGCATTAACTGCACTTTACTTTTTGAACTGTTTGAACTCGTTATCTGTATAAAAGACACCCGTCCACACACTCTATTAAATGGACTCCACAATAGCCAAGACCAGAGAGCTGTGTAAGGACATCTGGGATACATTTGTAGACCTGCACAAGGCTGCGATGGGCTACAGGACAATAGGCAAGCAGCTTGGTGAGAAGGCAACAACTGTTGACACAATTATTAGAAAATGGAAGAAGCTCAAGATGACGGTCAATCTCCCTCGGTCTGGGGCAAAAAAAAAAAAAAAAAAAAGCAGTTAAATGTTCCACATATTACAGTGTTATTGTGCAGGGTTACAAACAAAAGACCATCTCAGTAATCAGGCTTGTTTACTTCTGCCTACATCCTGGGGCCTGTCGCACGAAACCAGGATAAGGAATTAAGCCGGGATATTCAAGTTATCCTGGATGAATTTTGCTTTGACTCGGTTGCACAAAACCAGGTTGAATTAAGCCCAGCCAAGTAACCATGGAGATTTATTCTTTCCGACTAGCCTGGTCCAGAGCAGGCTAACAGCCAGGCTAAGATTAATCCTGGAGTCTCGTGTGTTAAATCAGCTGCCGTCTGATCCGACATAAACATATTTAACAGTTATTCCGTTGTCTTCTGCATGTGTTCTGCTTTATTTCTAATGACATGCATTACTCCGGAGATTAAGTGGGACAATGCAGCAATATTCCCAGATGATAATAATGGCGTACTGGTCAGAGACCAGTACAATCATGATTTCATTTTATTGTTGCTTGTCCTTCTCTAATAAAGGACAGTTTGTGTTACTCCTTAATATGTAGGCCTAATGTTTTTTATTATAGCTTACATTGGTTTCATAACCTTCTCAATTAGTCTCCCATCCCTGGACCCATCACGTGGCCTATATACAGTACGTATGTAGTGGAGTTTACATTCATCACACCGGGAACACCACAATGGTTCTTAATCTTTTTGTTTTGGTGCTGTCACTTGTCAGAAGAATAAAAAACCATGAATATCGTTTTACATATATGCTCACAGCGTGTATTGAAGTCACTTACTACTTTTTCTAGTTTTTGTCCCTTTCTGATTGTTCTGTATGAACATTAATTGTACAAAGAATTAGACATAGCTTATAGAGATTTGTGCATATGGTTGTAAAACATGTTCTTGCGTTGTAAATAAGGGTTTGAAATTAAGCCTATAGTCGTTAGGGTCCATTTCCCAAGGAACATTAATTCACTCTGCTCTGTGTCTTTTAAGGCAAAGTAGGCTAAATAGTACATTTTATTTATACAGTGCTTTACATGGTAGGCTAGTCAAAAGACACTTTCCAGTAAAACCAGCACATTTATCAAATAAAAACAGATACAGCGATAAAACCAACACATAAAACTAGCATATTTAAAACAATTATAACACAGTGTAGCCTACAACTTTGTAAAAATGTGCAGTGACTATAGGCTAAGTAGATATATTTACACATTCAGGCAGTCCGCTATAGTCTGTTGGGCTTTTTCTCTCCATTTGATAAGAGCCGTATTTCCCTTTTTGCATATTCTTCACCTCCTCGTTACTTTCCATTAGAAGCGGCTGCTCATTCGGTGAAACATATGGCGCATGCGTCTTCTCCATCTCTGCATCAGTAAATCTGTGATCGATACCGTGGTCTATGTGAGAAAGCCGTGAACGTGCACATAGCCCAGCTATCTCCACCTGACTTGACATAGCTCCACCTGCTCATCCTGGCTCGGCAAACGTGCAACCGATTAAGCCGCGATGAGCGGATCACACTAAGTCAAGCTGCGCCTTTTCACTTATCCTAGATATCTTTATTATTTTTTCGTGCAACAGGCCCCAGGTTTGTCCTTACTCATGCCCTGCTGAATAACAAGCAAAACCAGTAGACTTAACCTCTTGTATCTATTTTGAAACAAGGGAATCAAGCCACAACCAACAGTAGCCACTGCACATCCTTAGAGTAGTCACTACATCACCAAGGTTACAGTGCCACCTATTCTGTAAAGATGCTCTGATCAATTTCTCTGTGTCACTGTCTGTTCTGACCTGGCACTGATTTGATTTATGTAAGCTCTACAGGTTGAGGCCTGAAGAGAAAACAGACATTTTATTTAAAAAAATCCATGGTAATGTATTATTGTTTCCATGTCTTCAGCTCTGCTGCCCCCATTGTGCAAAATCATTATTTACATAACTCTATTACAACAGTTGAATTGAACTCTGCTCTGCTCTGACCCCCGCACATTTACACATGTCCGCGCCAGTAGAAAAGATGTGAACAATTTTATTTGTGTTTTTTATTGCATCACAGTTTTTGTTCTTGTTTCTTCACAATAACCACTCTACATTATCTGTACGCCTCACTGAATAAAAACACATTTAGTTTGCAAAGAGCCATCTTTCTGTCTGCGGGGGTCCTTTTGTGAGGACGACGACACTGGCTGCTTCCTTTTCAAGCCCAAGTGGGACAAGGGCATTATGTAGGATGTGAAAAGGACAGATAAGTAGTTAGTGAGTCACTGTGGCTGTCAAACCCTCAGCTGTCCTCCTCAGCTCTCTGATTTCTTTAACGTCCTTGTCCTTTCCTCCTCCACCTCTTCTCTCTGTCTCCCCTCCATTTCCCCAGACTAATTCATCAGCCAAGTGGCCGCTCCTACCACGAGGAGTTCAATCCTCCCAAAGAGCCCATGAAGGATGACGTAAGTAGTTTCACATTAAACCCACTTAGAAGCCACTCTTGCCTAAACTGCCACCTACCTAAACTCTCTGCCCAGCTGGAAATTGGCGACAGTCAGCCAGCTTCAGACTTGAGGGCTTTGATACAATCTGATCGTATAAAATGTTGGACATTTACTTTTAATTGTGTTTCTGGTTAAAAGCCATCATCCTTCAGATTCTTCTAAATCTGGATGCATCACAAAATAGTAGATTTACATGAAGAAACTCGGTTACGCAAGATGTATTTTTATATTTTGGACATTTTTCCCTGTGTTCTAATTAGTGTGTCTCAGTACATAGTATGTCAAATGCAGTATGCCAAGCCAATATGCTTCTCTGGCTATTTTGACCTACAATCCTTTGTGCAGCATGTATGAGCCAGAGGGTCAAACATCTCTGGGCTGGAGCTAGTATGATGTTAATAATCAAAGACCACCACAAAAGCTTAACAATTTCCTGGTGGAAACACATGATTTTACTTAATGAGGACTATGACCAATATAGTCTCGGCTCCTTTGTGGAAAATGTAGGTTCTAAGATTCAAAGGAGTCAACAGGTTCTGTTCTGTTCAAATTTAACGCTCCATTGGGATCATTTTTCTGTAAAGTAACATGAGGCCAGGTATTTCTGTGGCACTGCCGTGGCTGAATGAATGTAACTGATAGCAAAAACAACACATTTAAAAAAAACTAGGAAGCATTAACGTCTTGCTGATATCAATCTGATTTTATAAAACAGATTTGTTGCAGATACTGATCTAACCGATTGGATCAGTGCATCACGACTTGATGTGTTTCCCACTTTGTATAGCCTACACGTTTAACATGTGGCTCATCTGCAAACAAAGCAGAACTCAGACACACAATCCTCTGGCTTAGAAAGAAGGCTGCGATTTCCAAAAGCTCCTGTGTTGTTAACACAAAGATGGATTTCAGTACAGCAACAAGTAGCGAGAGGGATTCAGGGACACTTGATAAGGTTGCAGTATGAAAGCAGAAACTCAAGAGCCTTGGCCTCATTGCAAAGTTTTTACCATATGTTTAATTTTTGTCTTTGTGCCTCTTCTTATTTGTTTTCTGTCCTCTTGTCTGGATTCAGCTGACTGGCGAGCCTCTCATCCGCCGCAGTGACGACAACGAGACAACGCTGCACTCCCGTCTGGACGCCTACCACCGGCAGACCGTCCCTCTGGTGCAGTACTACAGTGCCAGGGGCCTGCACACGGCCGTCAATGCTTCCCTGAATCCAGATGTTGTCTTCGCCTCCATCGTAGCTGCCTTCTCTGCTGCCACAGAACCCGCCCGTGCCGTCGCCTGTAAAGACCAAGTGTTCTTCATTTGAAAACCTATTTTATCCTTCCCGTATCCCCTTCAACTGATTCCTTTTTTTCCTTCCTTCAAGGGTGGAGATTATACAAGAGTTGATTAAGTGTCACAATGGCAACAAAATGTAACTTTGTGATGTGTAAACATGGATGATGATTAGAGAAATTCACAATGCTCCATTGTGTGATCCCTGTTGTAGAACAGAAAGGATTTGAACTTGTATTTTTGTTACTCATCACAAAATGAGGTCCGTAAGAAAACAATGTAGAACTGACATTACCCACAAAACAAAGCGCTTGGCTCTATGCTGCTGCTTTCGCCTTTCATTTAATGTAGAAATGACATTTAATGTTTTGACATTCAGCAGAGCAGATGCTTTTCACCAGAAGGTGTTTTGAAAATATTGATGTTTTGTTGCATTTTGTTGGCCTTCGTCCGGACAGGCTTGCTCTTGTTTAATCGATGACTTTGCCCTTTTCCTCTTCCTCAGTCTCTGATTCTTTTGCACATTCAGTCCATCTCCTGTTTTTCCTATCATTCCTTTTTCCTCTGCTTTTTAATTCCTTAAAGTTAGAAGCCCATTAGAAACATCATACATACATTGTCCAACCGGTCAGTCATTTTCTACTACCTTTTATAATGATATAAAATTGGATTTAATTTGTAGCTTTAAGAGAGAACTTCCCCCTCTTTCTCTCTGGGTTTTCATTATGTGTCATAAAACACTAATGGCCGTTTATACAGTTTTATGGAAAAGAACATGATGCATGACGTTATTGGTAAAGAGTTAGCTGGAAAAACAAGGTTAATGAAAACTGATTAATGCAACCTAAAATCCAAAACATGGAATATGTTACAATTTTAATCATAGTCGCGAGGCAAGGTGGTGATCTGAAAATGACAGGAAGTTAGTTGTTGCAGTTTGACTGTAGTTTGCCTCTATGGCTCATGTAGGCACTTAAGGTGCCTACATAACTTTAAAACCTCTAAATAAGGCTTTTAAGAGCCTTAACTGCTGAACAGACATTAGGCGCATATTTTTTAGATTCAGTGTGACGTACATTTTCTGAGGGTATTATTATCCCTCATGCTTTTTGCAAAGAAATGCCTATTATCCACTAAAAGATGCTCCTTATAACACCAGAACTTGCTTAACAATCATTGTTTTTAAGTTTTCTTTAATATCAAATCCAGTGATAGTTTTCACAGTATCAGACTTTTAGAACTACTACTTGTCAGCAGACCCAAACAGAATCTGCATTTTAAAAGAAAATAGTTTTTAGTTGTAATCCAGAATTAAAAAAAATAAAATAATCTGCAGTTTTTTTTTATGGTTGTGGAAAATTCTGCAGAAGATTGTAGGGGAACTCTGCGTGCACTGATTCTGTGTGGGCCTGGTTAACGGGGTTAAATGATGCATATAATCTCTTCTTTCTGCTCTCCCTCTCTCTCGGACTCCATGAATGACCATTTTTGGACATATTGAAGATCGACAGGTTGAAAATGAATTCAGCATGTGATTGATCACGGCTAATTGTATTATCAATGGGCACTTCACTCAAATGTGGCTCAACACCATAACTGCAAAAACATTTTATCAAAATATAGAGCACTTGTTAAAGCACTTTTGTTATATTAACGCCCTGTTACCCAATGTGAAGTTTGTTTTACAATTGGGAAATGTGTTCTTTTTCATATCAGCGTCCAAAGTTCAGATGCCTGGGGATAAACAAACTTGCACTTTGTTGTTTTTGTTTTTTAATCCGTGACATTGAAAGTCAAAGAACGGAGTTGATGTCTTGTGTGCTGACATCAGTGTTTGCGTGAAGCGGACTGCATCAAAGAGATGAAGCTGAAGGACGTTCCCTCAAACCTTCATTAAAATTCCTTCTCAGAAGTATTTTAAATTCAGGCTTTTGTTTCTGCTCCTCCCAAAGGTGGCTCTTTGTTCCGTAGGCGTGTACTTGGAGTACTCGCTTACTGTGTTTTGCTCCATAAAAATATTCTCCTGGCACAGTGGAAGTTGTAGAAAAATATTAGCTTTTCAACACAAGTAATAACTGACATTTTGGAAACTCTGCCTCTGAACGCTCCTGTGACATCTGGCTTTTGAGGAGTGAATCCTCTCTCTCCTTGACCTATTATTTTCCTCTGTAGTCACCTGGTGTTTGTGTTCAGTGGAAACATCTTGCACACAGACTGTTACCTGCACTATCCCTTGAATACTGATGTTTGTATACTCTCTGGGTTGTTGTGATGAAAACAATAGCAGATGTTCAGAAGGCCCAGTAGGCAGATTTCGGTGTCTTATTCAGCTTGAGACAATTTCATGCTAAATTTCTTTTTAATATTCTCTCCTGTGCTCAATGAGGCCTTAGTTCTTGTTATTTATCACCTTATGGTAATGTAGAGATTTAGAAACCTGACAGAAAACCTTGTGGTTTGTTTCGTTCACTCTTAAATTAATGTAACTTTTAATTGTGCACTTTAAAGTTTTTTTTTGTCCATTGCTTTTGGCTTTACCAGCATTTAAATTAACCCCTTGAAAATGTCATCATTCCTGGCTTGTTTAATTTACTCTGTAATTCACCCAAAACCTTTCTTCCCCTCTCTCTCCTTTCTCTTTCAGCTGGTTGAATGCTGGGCTGCTACATTCCCACCAAGGCAAAGGATTGGATTTTGGCAAAAGATCTTGGGTGGGTGGACAGACAAAACGGGAGGGGGGGCAGAGAATGGAGGGAGTCCTTATACTTTTACTTGTACTTATTCCTCATGTTTCCCCTGATAATAAATATCATGCTCTCCCTGAAATCTTCAAATTCTGTGAACCTTTTTATATTTTTATTTTTTCTTCACCTGACCCTTCACATATGTATCTACAACTGCCAATTTGAACTGGCAGTTGTAGATACCTATTAGACTTGTTATCTCATTAAATGACCTAGGCCTGTTGCTGTAAAACAAATGAGAGAAATGCAGAGATTGTCTGATGTTTGCTTCTTTTTTTAAGTCCTCAAAGGACACAATGATGGATAATCTTGGACTGGAAGAGAGCGACACATTTGTTTGTATATCAGCCTTCATCAACAAGATAATGCAATATTCTTTACATAGGCAAGGCTAGGTTACCAACTGAAAACACCGGTTTCAGCGCTTTGTGGCTTTTTGGTAAATCATTTTGTGCAAATTTGTACATGGTGCATTTTCATAAAACACTATTTTTTTTTTCTTCAAATTATCCCAAACGAACTGACGTACAGTTTATTATATAACATGTCGTTTAGCTGAAATGTAATAGCTGTCATTTAATTATTACAGTTTAGGAAGTATTGGTTGGTCTTTGTTCACAATATGCTATGTTCTATAATCTGTACAGTGGTTCATGTAGGAAATCCATGTTTGGTAATGAAACATACAGCAAAGGGAATGAAGATCATTTGAACAACATTTGTCAACGTGAGTGCAGATTTTAAGGTTTATTTTATAGCCAAAGTCCCAAATGGGTCTCTTGAGGGCTTTTAAATCAACAGGAGACACAATAAATGTAAGTGGTTGAGATGATTAATGGGAGAGAAATAAGTGAAAGGTCTGTTTTTTATTATTTAATTATAGCTTGTGAACTTTGTAATATTGGAGTTTGTCTTCCGGCTTTGAATTATTTAAGTGAAACCATCAGAAGTTTATACACTTTAAGTGATCACTTGCAGAAAAAAAAAAAGTTGTGAACTTCTGGCTTAATCTTTACGATGTATTTTATTAACTTATTCTTTTATGTGAAATATTAACTTAAATAAATGTGGTGTAGTAAAAAGTACAATATTTTTGTCTAATAATGTTGTGGAGTATCAAATAGCCTAAAATGGAAATACTCAACCCTACCTCGAACCTGTGCTGATGTGCAGTGTAAATCCGCCACAGGAGGTACACTGATGTAAACATGTCTCGACTTGTAGCCATGTGGAAAAAACAGGATGATATCAGACAGGACTTCTAATTGGCTGATGTAGGATTACCATTAAAGACCAATCACAGATAGGCCTATCTGAATAAACAAAGCGGAGTCGTGTTGATTTAAAACCCTGCCCAGTTAGTTTCCCTATTGTCTCGTCTTTCCCACAAACACAATTTGGTTTTACAGTAAACGCCAGCTGAAGTTCCTCATAGGCGGTGACTACACAGGGTGGGGTTTCCGTATTGTGGACGCTGTGACGTTGCCGACGGGGGCTTTCCTCCATGACGTCAGAGGGCAGTGGCGGCGGAGCGGCGCGAGAGAGAGAGAGAGAGAAAGAGAGAGAGGCGGAGCGAGCTGCGGAGATTACACAGACTTTCTGCGCTGCGCTCCCGGGGCGCAGGAAGACTACAGGCCGCCTTCATCTGCCAGGAGCCCCCAAACACGAAAGGAGAAAGGCGAAAGGCGGGCACGGTAACGGAGGACCTTTCCTACCTAGAGCTTTATCTGTTTCCGCACGGAGGGAGCCGAGATAGGAGCCGAAGTGGCCGTCGCACCGCTCCCCAGCATCTCCTGTCGAAGAGATCCGGTTCTGAGCTGGGTAAGTGTCCGGCAGTGAACCCACCTCTGCTGCATGAGCTGTTGTCTGACATGTCATAGATTTAATTAGCGCTACAGCTTCTCTAGACCATCTACATACAAATGGAAAACTGCCACCTCAAAGGGAGCGTAGCAATTTGAAATGTTTTTATATGATTATTCACAAGCATGACACACATTATCTGCATCTGCCAGTCACGAGGGTCAACATCACCCAAATTATCATTACAGAGAGGAACAATCTCATAAAACATATAAGAAACGGGAGGCTGCTACATGGAGGGAGGATCCAAACCAGTGTCCAGTCTTAGTTCTGCTGCATGTCTGGAAATAATCATACAACTATAAAAACAAAATGTCTTCAGCTTCAGTACAGGCAGTGACCAAGTCATCCAGGATGTCTTAAAGTTAAAAATCCTCTCCCTTTTTTAAAACATTCCCTTCTGCTCTGCCACTCCCTGGTGTTTGGGATAAGGACATGCTGTGTTTTGCTGTAAAGAAAGACACACATTAATACTAAATGTGAGTTTAAAATAGAGTGCTGGGCAAAGGAGGCAGTAAAGCTCAAAACAGAAGAGATCCTGTAAGTAAAAATGTTATAAAGGCACACTCCCCACAGATATAGCAATATTTGGGGGATGTATTGTGTTTGAGGACAGATATTATGATCATGCTATTCGAGGTGGAAAAGGTGTGGTGACATTTTCCAGCATTGTAATATTTTTGTACCCTTGGGGAAGAGACAACTTGCAAGATGTAGGTTTTGTGTAAATGTTGGGGCTGTAAAAATACTATAGTATATTCAGTACTACAGATATACACACACTAGCTTTAGGCTAGTAAATTTAGGTTGTCTCTCAGACTGGAATTGAGTAACAGTTAAGCAGTTAAGCACTGGACTCAATTGTGATTGGTGATACTGGTATAAAATGAGCTATTTGTGTGTCATATTGTTGTTTAGATATCTGGAAGGAGAAGTGGTGGATTTGTTCAGTTTTAACAGATCACAGGTGTTTAAATCTGAGGCAGAACTGAGGCAAGCCGCCAATGATTAATAATGACATTTGTTTTGCTGCACAGAGGCAGACGGTTTTGGCCATTTGAAAAGAAAAAGCAAATGTTCTCTCATGACTCTGAAACAGTCTGAAGTGTCCTGACGCAGTTCAACACCAGCCAGCTGTTGCTCCCTTTGAGCTAGAAGGGAAGCTAGCCTTTTCTCATAATTTGATACCTAGAGATCAACCAATACTAATATTAAAAGCATATTGCCATACAGTACAAGTCCATTGATAAGTACAAAAGTTCAGAAAAAGACGAATTTACAGTATATTTTAGGTCATTTAGAGACTTTGTCAATCCTGCATTGTTTGTTCACCAGACTCAGTACATGTATTGCTAACTAGTCGTTAACCCAGTCCAATGGGATATTTATTCAAAATGTTTGCCCTCAATGTATGTATGCATTTATGTTGAAAAAAGAAAAGAATATTGGCTAATGTATTGTACTGGTTAATAGACCTTTTTTATTCGGCAGACATTTTGACATGTCAAGGTAGGAAAAGCACAGGTGTCATTAATAAAATAATGAATAGGTGCTTTCCACTTGGAAGGTCCTGTTCTAGTGCTTGCTAGTAGCTCACTGGGAAACATGATGGATCCGAGCCATCATGAATGTTATCAGTTTCACCTGGGCTGTTCCTACTACAACAAGTTCAAATGTCTGCTGTGAAAAAGGTCTATTATTGTACTGATTTTCAACTCTAAAGTATTAGCATTTGTTTTAGAAATACGGTATTAAATAAAAATATAGACATGCAGTATATGCGGCTTTGAGCTGGTCTGGTTTGAGAGCAGTACTCCAACTAACCTTGAATCCTGGATATCCTTTTCTACCTGTTTTTTTTTAAACGCATGTTTATGAACCAAATTCTCTTCCAAACTGCACATCGAACTGACATGAAGAAACCAAATAATACTGTTTCAAGATAGCTCTTTTGGACAGACTAGTAGGGCCCTTTCCTTGCAAAACTCAAAATCAGTTAAAGCATTTCTAAAATGTATAGCAGTGTATGATGTATCTTAAAAGTGGAATATTTCATATGATGAAACGCAAAACAAAATCACATTGTGTTATTTTGTTGGAAACCCCAACCAGATTTCATTAAAGAAACCACATATTTTTCTACGGATGTGAGGGCAGTCTATGTCGGGAGCAGTTCCTCTCTCTCTCTCTCTCTCTCTCTCTCTCTCTCTCTCTCTCGTCATAGATATGTTTGACCATTACCTCATCCATCAGGTTTTGGCTCCCGTGTCATTATGTGCTTCAGGTTACAGACAATAGCTGGGAATTACACCCTCAGTTGTCAGACGTGTGTGTGTGTGTGTGTGTGTGTGTGTGTATTGTGCTGCTGTTTCCTTTCTGAAACTTGAATCCACTCATCTAGTTTCCTACTGCTGCTCACCTTTGTCACTGTACAGGCCTCGTGTGTGTTTGTGTCTGTGTGTGTGTGTGTGTTTGTGTCTGTGTGTGTGTGTGTGTGTGTGTGTGTGTGTGTGTGTGAGTGAGTTGGTGTTTTAAAAATGTGTGTGTTGAAAGGGTCTCAGAGGTTTGCTCTTTGCGACTGCAGGCCAGAAATTAAACATTCAACACCTCAGCAGTATGGCTCCTGAACACTCCTCCAATAATAGAAACTCTAACTTCACCGTCCAGTGACTCACCCTGGACTCTGAATTTTGTGTGTGTGTGTGTGTGTGTGTGTGTGTGTGTGTGTGTGTGTGTGTGTGTGTGTGTTGGATGATTTTCTTTCTGTAAATCAACTAACCGATTAGTCAAAAAAAATCCTAATACATAAAGAAAGAGGAATTAACAGCACACGTTTCTGTTGCAGTGGATACAGCATCATTAAAGTGGTAGTCTATACATGACGTTCCACTTCCGGGATTGCTCTGGTGCTGAAGGAAATTCCGCCAGATGCATGTCTTTTCCATTTCCTTTGCTTTATTTGTGTTGGAATTTTTAATTTGGTGGATTTTTGAGGACTATGGTTAACTACTACTCAGATCTCTGCATGGTAAATTGAGAAAGCCAGCTAGACTATTTGTCCAATCTGAGTTTTATATTTTATATTTTGTTAGCAGAGGCTCAGTGCGGAGCATAGCGACGCCCATGACAATTGTGATTGGGTTAAAGAAATGCCATTAAACCAGAGCACGTTTTCATCCCATCCCGCAAAACTCTGTAGAGTAGCCAGACCCTTCTCTGCTTCGAAGCATCTGGATGGTCTGGCAAAGCGAGACTATTGAAGTGGTGATATTGGAAATTGGCAAACTGATCTAATTTCCTCTGTAAAAGGGTGTGTAAACGTCAACAGTAGTTAAATACGCATTCTCCCACGCACACATTCTTTTCTATTCAAATTAATTTGGCATTCACATTAGGGCATAGGAAGCAAAACCTTAAGGGTAAGCTGCGTCATGCACGCACACACACACACACACACACTCACACTGACACACAGTGTGCAGATCAAGTGTGTGTGTTGACTTGGATTCCTGGGAAGAGCAGGCCATCATGTTTGGTTGCCATGGTGGTTTTTACACAGAAGTAATAAGAACTGCTTCCATTAGAGTAGATAGAATAGAACAGATTAGATCTGTAATGTCATTGTTTTCAACAACAAAATGTAGTTTAACAGCTCTCAATATGACAGTTGAATCACAGACAGACAGAAATCTAAAATTGAAATAGTAAAATATAAAATAACAACAAAATAGAAAATTTAAATAATAAACTATAACAATCAAGATAAATAAACACGATGGGGTGGCATATATATATATATATATATATATATATATATATATATATATATATATATATATATATATATATATATATATATATATATATATATATGTGTGTGTTATGTTGCACATGCCAAATCAAACCACTTTTCTTACAAATAACCCGGTAACCCGTTTTAATGTCGGCAGCCCTGCTCTTCGGAAAGGAAAGTGTTCCATGTAGGTGTGTGAAATAGTGACAGTAAACAATTTACTGGAAGTGTTGATTTTCTAATGAACAAAAACAACATTAATGAAAGTGAAACAGCATGTGTTTTTTTAATGTTTGCATGTTGGTCACAGTCCTCACTGACGTTTCTGACGTGTGTGGAAACCTTTTCATCACTATTTAATCTCTTCTGATGACATTTTTATCCGTTCCAGTGGGTGTGGTTGACGGGACTGTTGTTTCTTTTTGATTGTAAGATAAAACTACCCATGGTTTTAGCTTGTGTGTTTGGATTTGAATATGTTGGCTTTGTGTGTTTATATGAACTCAGAAACCCAGTTTCCTGCTAACTGTTTCAGAGAAAGGCCGGGAGTTCCTGTGTGTTGGTCAAACTGTTTCCTTTGTTTCCACCAACGTCCCATCAACTGTTTGATGTTGACCCTAACCCTTTCTGAATGATCAATTACTTCATTCCTAATTTGTGTGTGAGGAGGCTGTAGCAAGGCCACCCAGAATGCCATGGATCAACACTGAAGCTTGAGGCCGGCACTAGGTTCTCTCTGCTCTAATGTGTCATTATAACCCAGTTAATCAGTTGGGATATCTAATCTGCATCACTTAGATGTTCCTTCTGCTCAATGGAAGTAGCCTTGACCTCGATCTACACACTGTCTGTCTGTCTGTCTGTCTGTCTGTCTGTGTGTGTGTGTGTCTGTGTGTGTGTGTGTGTGTGTTTTCTACAAAGACCAAATGTTCTCAGAGAGGCTGTAACATGAGGACGGTTTGCTTGACCTCTCTTCTTTAAGAGCAGGAACATTTATCCACTAATAATTAGCCTGTGCAGTTTGTGCTGGTGATCTATGTGCTCCAGTAAAACTTATAACCACCTCATGGGCCTCATGCCAGTCTATATCCACAACATTCCACTTCTGGGCTTGCTCCATTGCCGTCGTAAATTCCGCCGGATGTCACTCTTTTGGACCCGATATCCTTTGTTTTGTAACTTTAAACTCCGGTGGATTTTAAGGACTATAGTTAACTGCTCCTCAGATCTCTGCGGGGTAAATCCAGACAGCTGACTATCTGTCCAATCTGAGTTTCCTGTTGCACGCCTTAAACAAGTTCTGAACGTACACATGTTCCACCAAAACAAGTTCCTTCCCAAGGCTACTTTGCGGCGGCAACGATGCTTTACCATTGCTTAGTGACCACAACGATGGTGATTGGTTTAAAAAATGCCAATAAACCAGAGCAGGTACTTCTCCCATCCTGGAATGCTGTGTGGACTATCCAGACCCTCCTGTCTGGCAAAGTGATACTAGGCGAGGCCTTGCAACGACTACTTTACTGTTGCTGTGTAAGTGCAGCTGAAACAACAAATTCCTAATAAGAAAAATCTGATCACTGGCTTTAATTAGCTACACTAGCCATGAAGAAATGCATGTCTCTGTAATCTAAAAGTCTCTAAATATAACTGTTTTCAACGTTATACTGACCTAGAAATATAATGTCCATGATATTGTCAAATGAACTGTCATTATAATAATCTGTTGGAGTTTTATAAAACCGTGAGTTAGGGCTGTACGATTATGGCAAAATAAAATTGATAATCACAATTATTCATTGATTTTAGGGACAAAATATCTTTTTTTGTTATAAACAGAGCACCGCTTTCACTTCCATGTTGTCAGATTTAAAATAAAGTTCTTCTTCATCTTCATCTCCTACAAACAATAAATATCCATAAATATATATTTTTTACCCCAAAGAGAATAGCTCTTCCCCTTCTGCTTCAGACATTTGATTTTAGTTTTGCCTGTCTGCTCTATGTTGTATATAGTATTTGTATATTATTACTCTTCTACTCTGGACTCTGCATGACAGCTCCACAAAAGTGAAGCTAAAACATTTCCATCACCTCCCTGGTGGCTGGCTGGCAGTTTAGGAAGTGCTTGTTTTGATATACAGCAGATTTTTCTATGAACAGAGCACGCATTTTAAACGTCAATATCACAGTCTATCATTTCCATTTAATTGTGAGTAGCCACAATCGTGATCGAGATTAATATTTGATTATTTGTGCAGCACTACCATGAATGTTTGTGTAAGATTTGAATGCAGGACTTTTACTTACTACACACACGCAAATACACACACACACGCACACTCACTGACAGACAGTGTGTTGATCCAGTGTGTGTGTGTGTGTGTGTTGAGTTGGATTCCGGGGAAGAGCAGGCCATCCTGTTTGGTTGTCAGAGCTGCTTCCATTATCGGTAATCTCACTCCCCCCCCCCATATGCACATGCCAAATCAAACCACTTTGCTTACAAATAACACAGTAACCCGTTTTAATGTCGGCGGCCCTGCTGTTCAGAAAGTGTTCCATGTAGGTGTGTGAAATAGTGACAGTAAACAATAAGTACTTCATGTTTTGTGTGACAGAACCGTTTCATCCAGCTAGTTTACTGGAAGTGTTGATTTTCTAATGAACAAAACAACAATGCCAATGAAAGAGCCACACTGATGTTTTATATTATAATAATAGAATAGAATAGAATGCCTTTATTGTCATTATACACATGTGCAATACCTGTGCAACAAGATTGAAGCAACCCCTTTCCAGTGTCAACAAGAAGGAATATAACATGGAATAAATTATAAAATAAAAAAGAAAGGGGGGGACAAGGTGCATGGTTCCTGAGACAACTATATACATATATAAAATAGTTAAAAAATATGGTTTGTATACGCATTAAGAAAGTAATGTTACACAGTTATGAAATTGCACAGGTGTTGGTGTATCAAATGTAATAAATATTAAATATTGCACAGCAATATTTACAGCAGTTTTTAAAAACTAAACTAGCAGTGTGTAAAAAATCTTTCCATCATTATTCAATCCTCTCTGGTGACATATTTATCTGTTCCAACGGGTATGGTTGTTTCTTTTTGGTTGTAAGATAAAACTAGCAATGGTTTTAGCTTGTGTGTTTGGATGTATCTTTACTTTGTTACCCCAGTGACTGCTAGCTTTAATTAGTTCCCTCCCCCCAAACAAATGCACACACACACACACACACACACACACACACACACACACACACACACACACACACACACACACACACACACACACATTAGCTCCTGTGTTGAGAAGGCGACCACCTGGCCCCCGGCTCTCAGATTAGCAGCATTTTATTCAGTATCACTACAAACAGTCTAAGCCAAGCCGTCTGTTGGACCGTGGCTCTCTGTGGATCTGTCTGTTCGTGTTAAAACAAAGTCACTTTAGACTACAGGCTTTTATCTGATGATCTTATCCAAAGTGATAAAATGCTCTTGAACGCTGAGTGCAACAACAGGATAATTAGTTCAGTCTGATTTGTAAAAAGAAAGAGATTACTATTTTTTGTTCTGTTCTGTGTGACTGCAGTGAGTGATTTTAAATCAATATATTTATGCTTTATGCTGGTGAATTGGTTTGTCGAGGCAAGTTTTGTTTTCTGTGCTTGGTTTTACATGCAAGTGCGGCAGTGGAAAGTGAAAGTTCAGAGGCAGAGCAGCCTGATGATTTTCCTGGGAATCAACAAAGACAATAAACGACAGTGAGGTTCTTTGGAAAGACAGACATAAAATAAATAATGGGTTTGGCAGAATGGAGAGAACATAATGGTTTAAGTATGTGATCGAAAAAAGGGTGCAGTGTGTCACTGACAGTGGTGGACTTACATTATCAAATATTGCACTTAAGTTCAACTCTGACATACTTGCACATTATTTTAGTATTTTATGCTACTTTGCACTTATGCTTCACTAAATAAATATTGTCCTTTTGGCAGCTAGAGTTCCAAGTTACTGTTTACATTTAGATTTTACGTAAAAAAACATGTAATGTGATGTAAATGGACTGCATTTATATAGCGCTTGTACATAGTCCAGGAACCATTCACACACAATCATGCACTGAGGCCGAGGCTGCCGTACAAGGTTCTTATCAGATAAACATTCCCACTCATTCCCACTCTGATGACGCAGCATCGGGAGCAGTTGTGGGTTCAGCGTCTTGCCCAAGGACACTCCGACAGGACTGCAGAGCTAGGCATTGAACCAGGGATTGTAGGCGACTGCCCTGCCACCTGAGCCGCAGTCGCCCCATGATGCATTGTTATATATTATAGAGGCTGTACTTGACATTGAGAACATTAATATATAGCAGCAACAAATATTTGCTTTGTAAAGATATAGTGGAGTAATGCCGTTAAAACACTTATGAAACTGAATGAGCGGAACTTCAGTCTGAGTTGAATGTTTACAGTTCTTATAGTAAATGATAACAGAGATAAGCAGATTTTTTTGTCAATTTTATTGAATTAGTTGTTATATGTTTCAAGGCAGTTAATGTAGGAGAACCGGAGCACCCCGGGTGAAACTGTAAGAGCTTAAGTCCTGCCTCATGTCCAGGTAACCTCCTGCTCCACTGGCCCCTGTCCCTCCATCACGAAGGGCGGAGGCCTTTGGGTGAGGTGGAGGCCTGGATATGAGCACTTTATGACATTAAGTTTTTAGGAAAAAAACACATTTTCCTTCAAGATGACTACTATGTCTAAGCTAATGTTTAAAAAAACATATATTTATGTTAATTAAATGTGGGAGAAACACTCGGAGCACCCCGGAGAAAACCCTAACATAGTAGACAGACATTTTACGAAAGCATAATACCAACCCTATTTCTGGATCTGCAGAAATTGGAGATGGCTTTACACACGGATGAGAAGAACCCTGTTTTCTGTGATTTCATCAGGTGATCTTTAAAACAGCAGGCAATAGAGTCTTCCAGTTCTTGTTCCCCTAAAGTCACGGAGACCAGTATTTCTTCTGCACAGCCCCACTTCTTACACACATCATGGAAAATATCCTTGTCGAGGTTTCTGAATGTTTTTGTGGTGGTATTGAAATCCACACCCTCGACTTGGGCCCATGTTTTTGTCAGCAGGCGGTCAAGGAAGTCCTGAGTATTTTTAAATTTGTAGTCCACTTTGGCTTTCTTCAATGTGCGTGTAAGCAGCTTCTGCAAGATCACCTTGATGGACATTCTGTTTCTTGACGTCTTTGCCGTTGCATCCTTACACACCTCTGTTGACTGTGTCATCAACCCCCACTGTTCCTTTGTTATCCTTTTAGAAAAGGATTCAATCGCTGGGAGGATGACATTGATTTCAATCTCCGGCATGTCTTCAGTCTCAGGAGTTACCGGTTTAGGCTCAACGACTATTGCTGTATTAATATTTTCAATCTCCGACATGTCTTCAGTCTCAGGAGTTACCGATTTAGGCTCGACGACTATTTCTGTATTATTATTTTCAGTCTCAGGAGTTACCAGTCTAGGCTTGACGAATATTACTGAATCCATATTTTCAAATGTCATGTATTCAGTCGCAAGGGTAGTAACCTTTCTGGGCTTGACGCGTATTACTCTACACTTATTTTCAGCTTCCATGGTCAGTGTTGGTCGATTATTTCGATGGCCGATTATTTGTTGAGATCGCAAACTGGGCCGTTAATTTAACAAGCTTATGTGCTGCTCACGTCTAACTCACGTCTTGGTTCCAAGGGAAATTCAGCAAGAATGAACTGTCAGTCGAATCACCTCTATTTGCTGTCTTTGCTGTCATCATAGGATCAAGGGATCAAAGACATCAAAGGAATTATAGCGTGTCACTAACTGTTCCATAAGCCCTGCCCACCCAACAATAACTGCTGCTTAGCAACTGTTGCTAGGCATTGGCAGAACCCTTTGGCAGGTTTCAGTAATATTTTTTTCTAGATTATATAATTTAAGAAAATGGTTTAAAATGTCCATTCACCTCGCTCAGAGTTCAAGTAACATCTTGTTTTATTGGACCAAGATTACGAAGAAATATTCAGTTTACAATGCAGTTTTCTCTCCAATGTATACACACAAAAAATGGAACTATGCACACATTTCTAAATGTTAATCTCACGTATCAACAACAAGATTCCAGACTGATAAACAATAAGCACAGTTTGATTATTACTCAAATACAAATTCTTAATCACTTTTTTGGAGTGAAATGAAATGGTGCATGGAACAAAAACCTGTTTTCTGCAGTCAGTTCAGTCAGTTGGACATTTTACTGTATTACATAAAAAATAATACTATATCTATATATAATGTATATTTATACATTTATATATGTTATATTTATACATATCTCTCTCTATATATACAGTGAGGAAAATAAGTATTTGAACATCCAGCTATTTTGCAAGTTCTCCCACTTAGAAATCATGGAGGGGTCTGAAATTGTCATAGGTGCATGTCCACTGTGAGAGACGTAATCTAAAAAGAAATATCCAGAAATCACAATGTATGATTTTTTAAACTATTTATTTGTATGATACAACTGCAAATAAGTATTTGAACACCTGAGAAAATCAATGTTAATATTTGGTACAGTAGCCTTTGTTTGCAGTTCCAGAGGTCAAACGTTTCCTGTAGTTTTTCACCAGGTTTGCACACACTGCAGAAGGGATTTTGGCCCACTCCTCCACACAGATCTTCTCTAGATCAGTCAGGTTTCAGGGCTGTCGCTGAGAAAACACAGAGTTTGAGCTCCCTCCATAGATTCTCTATTGAGTTTAGGTCTGGAGACTGGCTAGGCCACGCCAGAACCTTGATATGCTTCTTACAGAGCCACTCCTTGGTTATTCTGGCTGTGTGCTTTGGGTTATTGTCATGTTGGAAGACCCAGCCTCGACCCATCTTCAATGCTCTAACTGAGGGAAGGAGGTTGTTCCCCAAAATCTCGCAATACATGGCCCCGGTCATCCTCTCTTTAATACAGTGCAGTCGCCCTGTCCCATGTGCAGAAAAACACCCCCAAAGCATGATGCTACCACCCTCATGCTTCACAGTAGGGATGGTGATCTTGGGATGGTACTCATCATTCCTCTTCCTCCAAACACGGTTAGTGGAATTATGACCAAAATGTTCTGTTTTGTCTCATCTGACCACGTGACTTTCTCCCGTGACTCCTCTGGATCATCCAAATGGTCATTGGCAAACTTAAGATGGGCCTTGACATGTGCTGGGTTAAGCAGGGGAACCTTCCGTGCCATGCATGATTTCAAACCATGACATCTTAGTGTATTACCAACAGTAACCTTGGAAACGGTGGTCCCAGCTCTTTTCAGGTCATTGACCAGCTCCTCCTGTGTAGTTCTGGGCTGATTTCTCCCCTTTCTTAGGATCATTGAGACCCCACGAGGTGAGATCTTGCATGGAGCCCCAGTCCGAGGGAGATTGACAGTCATGTTTAGCTTCTTCCATTTTCTAATGATTGCTCCAACAGTGGACCTTTTTTCACCAAGCTGCTTGGCAATTTCCCCGTAGCCCTTTCCAGCCTCGTGGAGGTGTACAATTTAGTCTCTAGTGTCTTTGGACAGCTCTTTGGTCTTGGCCATGTTAGTAGTTGGATTCTTACTGATTGTATGGGTTGGACAGGTGTTTTTATGCAGCTAACGACCTCAAACAGGTGAATCTAATATAGGATAATAAATGGAGTGGAGGTGGACATTTTGAAGGCAGACTAACAGGTCTTTGAGGGTCAGAATTCTAGCTGATAGACAGGTGTTTAAATACTTATTTGCAGCTGTATCATACAAATAAATAGTTAAAAAGTTCATACATTGTGATTTCTGGATATTTTTTTTGGATTATGTCTCTCACAGTGGACATGCACCTACGATGACAATTTCAGACCACTCCATGATTTCTAAGTGGGAGAACTTGCAAAATAGCAGGGTGTTCAAATACCTATTTTCCTCACTGTATATATATATATATACTGAATGAGCGGAACTTCAGTCTGAGTTGAATGTTTACAGTTCTTATAGTAAATGATAACAGAGATAAGCAGATTTTTTTGTCAATTTTATTGAAGTAGTTGTTATATGTTTCAAGGCAGTTAATGTAGGAGAACCGGAGCACCCGGGTGAAACTGTAAGAGCTTAAGTCCTGCCTCATGTCCAGGTAACCTCCTGCTCCACTGGCCCCTGTCCCTCCATCACGAAGGGCGGAGGCCTGTGGGCGAGGTGGAGGCCTGGATATGAGCACTTTATGACATTAAGTTTTTAGGAAAAAAACACAGTTTCCTTCAAGATGACTACTATGTCTAAGCTAATGTTTAAAAAAAAACATATATTTATGTTAATTAAATGTGGGAGAAACACTCGGAGCACCCGGAGAAAACCCTAACATAGTAGACAGACATTTTACGAAAGCATAATACCAACCCTATTTCTGGATCTGCAGAAATTGGAGATGGCTTTACACACGGATGAGAAGAACCCTGTTTTCTGTGATTTCATCAGGTGATCTTTAAAACAGCAGGCAATAGAGTCTTCCAGTTCTTGTTCCCCTAAAGTCACGGAGACCAGTATTTCTTCTGCACAGCCCCACTTCTTACACACATCTTGGAAAATATCCTTGTCGAGGTTTCTGAATGTTTTTGTGGTGGTATTGAAATCCACACCCTCGACTTGGGCCCATGTTTTTGTCAGCAGGCGGTCAAGGAAGTCCTGAGTATTTTTAAATTTGTAGTCCACTTTGGCTTTCTTCAATGTGCGTGTAAGCAGCTTCTGCAAGATCACCTTGATGGACATTCTGTTTCTTGACGTCTTTGTCGTTGCATCCTTACACACCTCTGTTGACTGTGTCATCAACCCCCACTGTTCCTTTGTTATCCTTTTAGAAAAGGATTCAATTGCTGGGAGGATGACATTGATTTCAATCTCCGGCATGTCTTCAGTCTCAGGAGTTACCGGTTTAGGCTCAACGACTATTGCTGTATTATTATTTTCAATCTCCGGCATGTCTTCAGTCTCAGGAGTTACCGATTTAAGCTCGACAACTATTGCTGTATTATTATTTTCAATCTCCGACATGTCTTCAGTCTCAGGAGTTACCGGTTTAAGCTCGACAACTATTGCTGTATTATTATTTTCAATCTCCGGCATGTCTTCAGTCTCAGGAGTTACCGATTTAGGCTCGACGACTATTTCTGTATTATTATTTTCAGTCTCAGGAGTTACCAGTCTAGGCTTGACACATATTACTGAATCCATATTTTCAAATGTCATGTATTCAGTTGCAAGGGTAGTAACCTTTCTGGGCTTGACGCGTATTACTCTACACTTATTTTCAGCTTCCATGGTCTACTTCAGTGGTCGATTATTTTGTTGGTTGATTATTTCGATGGCCGATTATTTTTGTTGAGATCGCAAACTGGGCCGTTAATTTAACAAGCTTATGTGCTGCTCACGTCTAACTCACGTCTTGGTTCCAAGGGAAATTCAGCAAGAATGAACTGTCAGTCGAATCACCTCTATTTGCTGTCTCTGCTGTCATCATAGGATCAAGGGATCAAAGACATCAAAGGAATTATAGCGTGTCACTAACTGTTCCATAAGCCCTGCCCACCCAACAATAACTGCTGCTTAGCAACTGTTGCTAGGCATTGGCAGAACCCTTTGGCAGGTTTCAGTAATATTTTTTTCTAGATTATAAAATTTAAGAAAATGGTTTAAAATGTCCATTCACCTCGCTCAGTGTTCAAGTAACATCTTGTTTTATTGGACCAACATTACGAAGAAATATTCAGTTTTCAATGCAGTTTTCTCTCCAATGTGTACACACAAAAAATGGAACTATGCACACATTTCTAAATGTTAATCTCACGTATCAACAACAAGATTCCAGACTGATAAACAATAAGCACAGTTTGATTATTACTCAAGTAGAAATTCTTAATCACTTTTTTTGAAACACGCTAAGCGCAAATCACGTCATTAGGCACACTTTATTCACCTGGAAAACAACATTGTTTCTAATCAGAATCAGAACACTTCATTGATCTGCTCAGAGAAATTGTTAAGCTGCAGTTGTCCACAGTCAAGTAAAAAGTAACAGTTAAATTGCAAGAAATACAATGTTCAGTAAAGTTTAAGTAAGATTAGGTTAAATAGATTTAGTTGCTATACAATTTAATTAATTTTACCAATGCAATTCCTTTTGAGTTTTGCCAAAATCGGTAACATTGGTGTATTTTTAGAACTCAAACAATTTTGTAGTATCAACATTTTAAGTTTAAATTTGTAAGTTTTGCCCAACTGGAGCTCATTGGATAGACAAATGTGCGTTCTGTCCAATATATGCTGCGACAATAATTGAGTCAATCAAATAGTTCTATGTTATATACATGGTATTGTATTAAAATATGTCAATAGTATTCATACTGTGTGTGTATTTCTACTCAATTCCATACAATTGAATATGTAACATGACCTCATATTGACGCCAGTTTAAACAGTATTCTGATCCTTGTGGTTTAAATTCCTCACACCAGTGTTCATGTGTAAGAGATACTCATATGAAAGCTGTGTGTGTGTCGTTTTGGTGGAAATAATCAATTTTGAGAAGTAAGAACATGGTTTTGAGTGCAGTGTTTTGTTTTGAAAGATGTTTGTGGAGTTTTGTGTTTATATATAGTTTTCAAAATTAAGCTATAGTTTGAGTCAATTCATCAACTAAATGTTATACATGTATATTAGGTAGTTTATATCTCCTGCAGAGTAAAAAAAAAAATATTAAAAGATAACATGTCATGAACCAAGATGCTGGTCCAAGGAAATATGTAATGCTTCAGAGGGACACTTCATAAGAAATCATCCTCTAGGGACCATGAATATATATATATATATATATATATATATATATATATATATATATATATATATATATATATATATATATATATATATATATAGGTTATATCAAACCTCATCGGAATCTGGCCAGTATTAGTTTCCTCTGAATTGTAGAGTAGAACCAAAAAGTGGCCTAAAATTGGTATTTAAGCACAATTGTAAATGTAGCCTACTCATAGATTCCACCGCTGGAAACACAGAGCGCTGCTGTGTTTTTTCCAACCTTGATTTCAGTTATTTGCACAGTTGGCAAGAATAAAATCCAGAGTCCTTCTTTGTGCGGAGAACCATTTGAAGAACTTGTGCTATAACACAAGATTATCAGTCCATGATGGGAATTAACCTCACAGGCATCAGTTGACTGACAGTAGCTGAAGGTTTAGGCAACAGTTTAATCTTGATCTTTGATAGATAGCTTTCATATCGCATGACTTATCTGCAAGCTGTAACACACACAAACACGCACACACACACTCACCCAGAGCCATGGACACGTTCATGAACATCAGTTTATTTCCACTGAACGTTTTGTTTTTGGTCAGACTGAATGTGTCCCTGAAGCTTTGGTTGATAAAAAATTATAACAGCCATGAAGGGCTGCGTCTGGAGGGCAGGGCTGTGTGTGTGTGCATACATACGTACGTGTGTGTGTGTGTGTGTGTGTGTGTGTGTGTGTGTGTGTGTGTGTGTGTGTGTGTGTGTGTGTGTGTGTGTGTGTGTGTGTGTGTGTGGTTTGCCAGTGTGTGTGTGTGTGTGTTGTGTGTGTGTGTGTGTGTGTGTGTGTGTGTGTGTGTGTGTGTGTGTGTGTGTGTGCTGAATTGAGCAGCAGTGGAGTAGGAGGACAAATGTGGAATAAAATGCATGTGTGAGCATGTTGATAGCAAATCAAGTCCAGATCTCCAGACTGTAAAGTTCTCAGGCTGTTCAGATCAGATCTGCCAAACAGCGTGATGATCCCAGCGCAAACGCGCACGCACGCATACACACACGCTCTCTTTCTTCCATTTGTCCTAAGCATAATTATTAAATCATCAGTGCACATTCTGCACCATGTGAATGTCTTCAGAGAACCAACCACATCTTTAGACTCTGCTTATTTAACAATATGATTTGCGCTAGTAATGATCTATGTAGTTAAGTTCATTTAGTTTTATTCGTTCAAATCCTCCGACCATTCCAATGATGATAACTTTTCTAGGATGTCTAGATGCATGATTACTGTCATCTGACTTCAACCAAATCACTGCTTTATTATAGGCCTATACATACAGTAGGTCAAAGGTCAGATTACACGTTTTGAACAATGGATGCCAACAATAGACAGAGAACAATGGGAGGAGGAGGGAGGGACGGGGTGACAACCAGGAGGAGGAGGAGGGAAGAAGATAAAGGAGAGCCATCTCTGATGAGATCAGGGCCACACGTATGTATTCATCACATGATCAAACACGGTTGACCATGAGAGAAGCCTATCTTGAGTAGCTTTACAGTGCTTACTTCAAACCTTCAGAAATGAGAACAGGCATGCTACTATTTAATGACTAAAACTTGTGGACTATTTTGTACCTGAAGTTTGTAACATTTCCAGTATTTATGTACATTACTACATACAAAATACAAATATAAATATCTATTTACTGTAGGTTAGCAAACTGAGGATTTTCATTAATTCTTATTTACCTCAAAAAAAAGGAAAGAAAATAATGTAACTCTTTTGTTATAGAAAAGAGTGATTAGTGTAAAGTCACTTAACCTGTGCACATTATGCACATGTGGCTCCAGTTGTGACTGTGATACAAACTCAGCCGGCCGGAGTCTATATTCAGGAACTGCAGGCTTCATGTACACTAAAACACATTTCAGTGAAGTCCCAGTTTGACCCTGAGAAGATGCCGTTTAATGGCTGCCATGGGAACCGTTTAAGTGGATGTGTTTTTACATTACGCCGCTGTGTGTAAAAATGCACTTACAGTTTTAACCATTTATTCTGTCTCACGATGGAAATCCTCCTCGTTTATTGATTTAGGATTTCACCTCAGAAATATTTTTCCTTCCTCGTCCTGGGGATGTTAAACATGACATACTTTTTACTAAGTGTCTAAGAGTTGAGTTTCTAAAAATAATTAAATATAAAATAAAGCTAATTGAAATTACTACAATAACAAAACAAAAACAGTATGCCCAACCCTCGTTATTCTTTCTGAAAAGATTTTAGGATAAGTATCTAAATAAATTGAGTAATCAGTAATCAGTTTGGCTTTTCTTATGAAAACCAGAACATATCTGGACAGCTGTAGGAGTCTATTTGTGCTTCTTAAGTCTTTTTAATCCAGTTTCCTATTGATTTGTTCTAACGTAATTGACATTTTTCTGTTTATGCTGCTGAAAAACCTTCCCAGAAATGTCTCGTTTCAGCTCAATGTTGCATTTGTACACATTTTCTCATCAGTTTTAAGTTTTTTGTTTTATAAAACCTAAGAACCATTTAACCCTTCAGCACAATTTAAAACACAGAAGTCACAATGCTTTCACACAACACAATAAATATATATACATGTATAACCTAAATATAAAATGCCACTTAATGATACATAAGAGCTGTTAGGTGTCTTTTACACACACTCCTTAACATTAACACAACCTGTAATTGTAGTGAGGACACAGGATGTATTATGTATTGTGTGTGTGTGTGTGTGTGTGTGTGTGTGTGTGTGTGTGTGTTTGTGATGATTTTCAGTTCATTACTGGTTTGAACGTGTAATTTTATGAGTGTGTATGTCTGTATTTATATGTCTATTTTTAGGATTTAGAAGTGTGTGTCTATCTTCGTATTTAAAGAATACATGTATTTGTGTATGCTCAACGGTGTGTGTGTGTGTGTGTGTGTGTGTGTGTGTGTGTGTGTGTGTGTGTGTGTGTGTGTGTGTGTGTGTGTGTGTGTGTGTGTGTGTGAGAGAACACGTATACATAAGTGCCAGAGTCACAGAGTAGGTCACCATGACAACGGCACTAGCATCCCAGTGTGAAGTGGAGGAAGAGCTTGCAGTGCTCAGCGTGATAGAGAGAGAGAGAGAGAGAGAGAGAGAGACTGGTTTCACATGAATATCTCATTGGTCTGACTGGTTGATGAAGTCATGTATTACGTTAGTGTTTAAATGTGTCTCCTGATTTACATTTAACCTTTTAATAATGGGTATTTAAGCACATAGTGTAGCATTATCTTGTATTTGTGAGTCGTTGCATTCAAACATAATTAGCACAGATTAGTGATCATTAGTTATTAATGATCAAATTAAAACCCAGGAAGAGAAAAGCAGAAAGGGAGAGCGAGCGAGAGAGAGAAAGCGGGGGGGAGGGAAGAAGGGAGGTGTGTCATACTGAGCATGCTCTTTGTGCTAACTTCCTGCTCTCTTCTTCCTGACAGAAAAGACCGTTCAGAGAGACCGGCGTCCAAAAAGAATGAGAGGAAGACGAGTGGAGGAGCGGCTCTGAATACAGCTGAGGAGAATTAAATCCAAACTGAGGATTTATCACAACATTCAAACTGAACTCTCTCCTGTGGATCTTTCAGTTTTTCTTTTCTTTTTTGTCATTCTTTGGAACAGACATTAATCTTTAAGTTTGACAAAGAGACTGACAGTAATGTTTCACCTCGACGTCTGCCAGGGAGATAAAAGACTAAAAGACTCTTTGTAAACCTTTTGACCGCGTTTAAGAGAAACTCTAAAAGCCAAAGGGGATTTCTTTTTCACTTTGAACTTGCGCAGTCTCTTTCATTTTCTGTAGTTACGTCACCGTTATCTCACTCTTGTCTTTTCCTGATAACGTTTTGTTGTCATAAAAGGCAAGAAGGAGGTTACAGACGCGAGTGTCTTTCACAGAAGCCCGGATAGCATTTGCATTCCAGTTTGGCTTTCACAAGGGGACAAATCCTCCCTTGTGTGTGATTGAGTGTGTTTTTTTTTTAACTAGTGTCCCTCTGCGGTATATTCACGTGTCTCAGGGGACAATAACTGACCCTGTGTGTGTCTTCTGGGGAAATGGGATCAGAAAAAGACTCAGAGTCGCCTCACTCCTCGGTGAGTGGTGTCCCCAACCCTAAGTGCCATGCAGCAGGCAAACGCCAGGGCCGCATCTCCTTTCACAGCCTCTTCCACAGCAAACGGGGAGCCAGGGGCCCCAAAGGAGCAGCAGCCCCCCCTTTATCCCACCATCACCAACATCACCACACACAACAACAGCTTCTCTCTTCAGCCTTGAGCTCAGCACCCGCTGCAGCTTCTGCTACGCCCACAACAACCACCACAGACACCACTACCCTCCAGGACGCTGCCTCCAGCACGCCCTCAAAGCCGCTCTCCTCCAGCCAGCCGTCCTTGGCCGGAGCCCCTTCCTCTGGGGAGGCCACCCTCCTGGAATGCCCTCTGTGCCTGGTGCGCCAGCCCGCCGAACAGCTTCCCGAGCTGCTGGGGTGCAGCCACCGCTCCTGCCTCTGCTGCCTGCGGCAATACCTCCGCATTGAAATCACAGAGAGTAGAGTCCAGCTCAGCTGCCCCGAGTGTGCCGAAAGACTGGCCCCGCGACAGGTGGCAGACATCTTGGATGACGCACTCCTGCTGGAAAAGTATGAGGAGTTCCTGCTACGGAGGTGCCTCGCCTCTGATCCAGACTGCCGATGGTGCCCTGCGCCGGACTGCGGGTAAGACACTGTCCATGATATCCTCACTGCTGTCCTCTTCCTACTTTTCGTCTGGGGGTTGCAACTAATATTTTTGCGATAAATTGTTCAGTACTCTTTAAAGTTGTCACAAAATTGTGAAAAAGCCCTGTCATAAGTTCAGACAGCCCAAGCTGACATCTTCCAATGGCTTTTTTTTGACAGTCCAACAACATGAAACCCAACGTTTGAGTTATAATCATTTTAAAATAAAGATGGTAAAGCACAACATCTTTACACTAGAGGCTGGATGTTTGAAATTGTACACTTAGACAGTTAATAGATTACCTCAATGGTTGATAGTTGATTATTTGTCATTTGACTAATAGAATAATCAACTTATTGTTACAACATTAGTTCAATAGACTTTAGTACAATGTACAACAAAAGTACAAAGAGGACATTCTGGCTAGTCCTTTCTTTGTAAAGAAGTAAAAAGAAAAAAAAGACAATTTTAGGGTTGGAGCTGGTGTTAAGATAACCTAAGTTATAGTTGTTATAGAAGTTTGAGGAAGAATTTAAGGTGTTGGTCTGGGCTCATGCCAGTTTCAGCTTTGTTTGTTTCCATCTTCTTGTTTCTGGGATATTATCAAGTCTTCTGATCAGAGATTAAGCGATTACTTTCTCAAAATAAAAATAAAAAAATAAAAAGGTCACAGCTTTAACATCTGGTTTTGACAGAAGACGTCATCGGCTACTATCTCACAATAGAATTTGGGAGCATTGCTAATGAGTGGCCAATAGCTGTAATATCCTTGTCTCTACTCGTCGATTAAACATTTTTTCTCTCTGATGCATTAAGTCACCCAGTTTCTGTTACTTCTTCATTCTTTCTGCTGTAACTGCCTGGATTTCACATTTACAGTATTGCTTCAGACTCCAGATGCATGACTGTATTTCTCTGTTTGGCCTAAAGACAACAGAAAAGAAAGAGAAAGACGGGCTGAGGAAGTTGAATTTGAAACTGTAACTAGGTGAGAGGACTGTTCAGCTCGGGCCTTGTGGTTGGAGGAGGGGGAAGCCAGATGGCTTTAGAGGTAGAGAAGCTCTCGGCAAGCTTTATGGAACAAATTATAGGCGTTTGTTTCATCATAGAAAGCAAGAGTGATTTGTTGTGTTTCTGTTTCTGTGTGTGTGTGTGTGTGTGTGTGTGTGTGTGTGTGTGTGTGTGGAAAGGAGGAACATATATATTCAGTGTGTTTCTACTGTGGTTTTGTACAGTAATACTGGAATTGTCACAGGGGAAGGCCAAAGCATCTGCATGTGCATTGTTTGTGTCGGTGTCTCCATTACTGAATGTCAAACCCCCACGTAAAGGCTGAAGATTTTCTTTTACATCTAATGTTTTTGTTTATTTTTTTTATAATTGCGTACATTCAGGATCATGTCTGTAGGCTGAGAAAGTTTTTTTGTAGAAAGACAACAAGCCCCCATTGGAGCATGAATGTACAAATGTCATGACAACCTTTTAGATTATGAGATATTTTTCAGGGTTTTCCCTGCCATTAAAAGGCTTTGTGTAACATTTCTACAGGTACAGAATACTAATACATTTAGTAAATTAACATATTAATGTCAGTTAGTTAGTAAAGAAGTTTAACATTAGCTTGAATTGCAGTCAGCAGTGTTTGATAGGCACCAGACTGAAATATATTCTGTAAGTGTGTAGAGATTTGAAAACTGTGTTCTAGCAATGAAAAATGAACTAGAGTTTGGTCCACCTGAGCGGCTGCTGTGTAGACTGGAGTTAGAGTTTTGCACATGCGACTCAGTTGTTCCCAACCGTGCTATTTGAATGCAAAGTGGTTTGATGTGGCATGTGCATATGGGGGCGAGTTGATGATGAGAGTGATATTACCGATAATGGAAGCAGCTCTTATAACTTCTGTGGAAAAAGCACCCTGACAACCAAACATAATGGCCTGCTCTTCCTAGGAATCCAACTCAACACACACACACACACACACACACACACACACACACACACACACACACACACACACACACACACACATTCGATCTGGACACTGTTTGTCTGTCTGTGTGTGTGTGTGTGTGTGTGTGTGTGTGTGTGTTCACCCACTTGTGGAAAAGTTATGTAAATGCGACCTGGTTTTCGTATCTTATCCCTTTCGAAAGTATCCAGTTGACAATGTATATGAGAGTAACTGATAAGTCAAAGATAAACATCAGTTAAGACCCAACGTCATCAGGTGGAAAGAGACACGTCTCCAAATGATTACTGATGTTGCTTCATGTTAGCTGGTTATTGTAAATAAGCAGCAGTTTGCTTGACAACTGATAGTTGTTGAGTGTTGTCAGCTTGTTCTTCTACACCTAAGATGCCAAAATCTGCTGGTTTAAAGTACATTGTTGGTAAATAATAAAAGTAATAATAAATATTAAAAATTAACTAAGATACTTCAAATGCTTTTTAAAGCAACCAAACTATTCCTTGTTTATTTTTCAGACATCATAAAACATGTTAATGATACTGAGCTGCACCAGAACGTTCATATAATGAATGTAAAATCTTCTTCTGGGTCTATACATCCAAAACAGTACAGTAGGCCCTTTGTCTTTTGGTTTTCAGTGGTTTTCAAACTGTAAAAAAACTGTAAAAAAAACAACAACTGGTAAATCTTTAGAGACTCATCTTAACCATCATACCACCTCCAACCTGCTCGTCTCGTCAGCCAATAAGGCCTCAGCCTGTGTGTGATTGTCACACTTGAGTATCCAGTGAGAACAAAGAGTGCCGTCTCCTCTGGCTGTCAGTTGCTATAGCAACAATCGATGCAGCATAGAAGGAGTGTTGCCAGGGGCAACAGGAGTTGGGACTTAATTAAACAGATCAATACACACACACTGGACTCGGTGTACATGTGTGCTTGTTATTGTTCTGGATTTTGTGCCTTTTGCTGCTGATGGACACATAGTGGGTTTTTTGGTGTTTCTGTGCGAGTCAGGCTGATGCACATTCAGTTCATCCTCGTGTTATATACAGACTTGTGTGTGTGTGTGTGTGTGTGTGTGTGTCTGTTTTGTAACATTGCATTTACAACTCAGCAGGATTCCCAGGTGGCTGTTGGTGGAGCTGAACACTGACAGGACTGTCTGCACATTTCCTATCAACACGCAGCATGTCAGCACTCATAAACCTCCTCTGCCTGCCTCCTTCCCCCTGAATCTGTCTTGTTGTATTTCACATTTACAGCTCTACTCATGATCATACATGCCTCTGTACCCTCCTTTTGTTTTATCTATCCAAAATCCATCAATCGTGAGACAGCTGTGATGTGAGATGCTCTCCAAGGAAAACGCTGTCGTGGCAAGCTGTGCTTTGTACCGCAACAAGTCCTGAGTTAGCCAGATGAAGAGCACAAACACACATATGCTCTATCTTTCTCTTTTCTCCAGTTGTTCTTTCTCTATGCTAGTGTAGGTAGTATGGATCTATCGGTCTGCCCACAGAGCAAGTCCACACACTGGAATATCTCAACAACCATTGGATGGGTTAGCATGAAATCTGGTCCAGACATTTATGCCCACCTCAGGATGAATTGTAATATCTTTTGTTCTGCTGCTGCGCTGGTTGTTGCGCTACCATGAAAATAGCTTTTCTCTCTATGTGACCTCGCTGTGTAAATAAATACACCATAAGATTTTCTCTGTTGCCGTCAAGACGTTATATTTTACCTGCTTATAAAACTAATCACCACTTGTTTCAACAAATTCTGAAATTTGACTTTTAAATGCATAACTACTCTCTAGGGTGGAGGCCTATATGTAGGCTTTGTGTGCTGTATGTATGTGTGTGTTTTCTGTAGCTGCTCCTAATGAATTGAATTATTGTGGGATTAATACAGTTGTTGAGTTGAATTGAATTGAATTGAAGATGAGATAAGATTTACTTTATTATCCCCAAGAGGAAATGTTGCTTGGGCAGTGCTACACCAACGACACATTAATAAATGACATACAACCAACAGATTAAATACAAAATAAATTAAACATGCTTTGTGAGATAAAATATATAAATACAAAGGAATTATAAAGACCATAAATTACTTGCCTAAGTACTACAAAAGTGCAAATAAACCTGTTTTTTGTTTGTAGCGCTCTGGGCATTAGACACTTACAATAAAAACATTAAGAAGTTGGACTTTAGCTGGCGAAAATAGGGTTTTTCTCAGGGAATTTTAGAAAAGAGAAATGGTTAATAAGTGGGCTTTCTTGTTCAGTACTCGTTTGACACTGTGGTTTCTGTTTAGGCGAGGTTGACACGGAGTGCAAATGTTCCCGGAAAGAAATGCAAAACTGGCATCTCTGTGTTTTACTTTCCCTTTGTTTTATCAAAATTCAATGCAGTTATTTAAGCGTTGAGTCAGTTAAGTGACTATCTTTTTATCTTTTGAGGCCTGTTGAAAACACGGTTGGTTTCTTCATTACAGAAGCTACTTTTTGTAGATGTTTTGTGTTGGAAGTGATGTCTAAATGCTAACAGATGCAGGGTAAAGTGGAATGCCAGTTCTTGTTTCATCTTGTCCCAAGAAAGCAAACTCTTGTCTCCACTGGTATCTGTTAATTTATTCCATCCTGAGAACAGGCCTGTCATGATGTTTGAAGAGCTGGTAATGAATGACATGTTGGGGCATGCTTGTTGGAGGCGTGACAAAACCATTATAAGTTTGTCATGTTTTAACTTCTCCCACACGCTTCTTACTTTTTTAATAACATAAATTGAACACTGGCATTTTCTTTGTTTGCCCCGGGTAGAAAAAAGGAAAAACAAAAATGTTACATCCCGGCCTGCTTTTGTTATCACTCCTCTCCAACATGTTTTCTCCCACTTAGCTTGGTGACAATATTTGATGACTGGCCTGCTTTGTGATTTCTTCAGTGATTGATGGCCCTTCCTCAGTCTCTCTCCCTCTCTGTAATTGCCTTTTTTAAATTTATTGTTATAAAACACCCTTTTTGCTGTATCACATTTGGCTTAGAAGAGTGCTGGCTATTTCAATAGATTTTTCAATGAAATTTGGTGGAAAGATTTACCACAGGGTGAGGAATAAGTTGTTTGAAATCAGGTGATTTCTTAATGTTGCGAGATTTGTGAACATTGCTGCTATTTTCTCATGATTCATAGCACTTTAAAGAGAATCCATAACGGAGTAATCTGTATTGTCACATTTTGTCCTGTACTCTATAACCAGGTCTATCAATGCAATATAGAAATCAACACAAATTTCCTGCTGGTTTGACCATTTTAGTGCTTGTTTCTTAACAAAACCTTCGTGTTGGGCAGCTCACTCACAATAACTCCATCACTGCTGTATTAACTGCTCCTCATCCAATCTCTTTTCCCCCTCCTCTCTCAATGTTGTTACTAAGTAATTACTCCATTGATCAACTCTTCTATCTCTCCTCCCAGGCGTCAGAAAGCTTCCAGACTCTGTAATGTGCCCATTAGTGGCCATATTGGAGATCTCCATCTTAGAAACTGTGGTTTTCTGCATTGCTGAAGTTACATCTCAGATGCGTAATATGCTGCCAAACTCGGTTGCCTGTGTTTGAATATTCCAGTCGGTGTCAGCGTCATATGGTTGCAAGACAACGTTAATGTGATACTGTGATTACTAGAGCCCGACCGATACCAATACGAATATTTGGTTATTTAAATATCCGATATGCCGCTATAACGGCTGTATAAACACGTTACAAAACATAAACAGATTTCCCTAACATTAGTTATTTGTAGTTATTTATGAGTTCTCACTAAAATAATATGATAATAATTTGATTTATTGTCACAACAGAACATCAAAATATATTAAAGTTCTGATAAATAAAATGTATAAAAATACAAACTTAAGATATGAAACTTAAATTCCTTTGAACAAAAACACATTAAGAAAAAAAATCAGTGTTGCCAACAGGGACGTTGTAGAGTGTCCTCTGGTGGACAAACTATGCAACGCCAACACTCATAACATGGTCCGGACAACAGTCCGTTTTTTATTTTTTAAATATTCATTGATTCTGATCAATGAATATATAAAAAAAAAATTATTTTATTTAATTATAAATGGCGATACCGATAGATCTGGAAATGCCTAATATCGGATATATCAGTCGGGCTCTAGTGATTACATTATTTAAGATTAGAGGTTACCAGGCTACAAACCCCTCCATAATATAAATTATCATATCATGTTGTCATGGCTAACCTGACAGCAAAAAGTGGAAATATCTCAAAAACTATTGGATGGATTGCCATGGAATTTGGCAAAGATATCCGTGTTTCCCAGAGAATGAATCCTACAAACCGTTGTGATCCCCTGACCTTTCTTCTGGCACCACCACAAGGTTGACATTTGTGTTTTTTACGTGGAAATCTGTCGACAAAAGGCTTTTTTCACTTTTTGACTTGTCATAGCAGGGATAGCACATGCATTACTAATGACACTGACGATGGCTCTGTTCTATAAGTGTCCCAGCAAGAGTGACAGTGAGCCAGCATGAAACAGGGGTAAAAGGGTTATTATTGGATGGATTGGCATGACATTTGGTCTTGCCATTGACTAAGTGCAACACTGACTCTTGTCGGTGACTGACTGACTGCAAACCATGCTGCATTTCTTTTGTGCGAATGTTTATACTCTGGTAGAGCAAAGTCACATAAATTTGGATTAGCTTTATTCATTTTGGACTCAAACACCAGCGGTGTCGGGCCGGTTTACAATTAATGGTGCAAATTTGCATGTCAAGGTTGAGCGGGCTCTCATACATTTAACAGGAACTGAACACCATGGCCATCCCTATGGAGTCCTCACCATTGGTCGAATGTCAGCCAGGAATTCACAAACTGTTTACAGTAGCTCTGGTTTGAGTGAAGACACATCTGACTGGAATATCTTTGGCTTGCTAGACTTTGTTCACCAATAAGTTTGATTACTTTGGCTCTTCATAGTTTTTGTGCTGTGCAGGTAGCATAGATCCACGTAGACCCGCTTGTAGATGTGGGTGTCTGGCAGACGGTTGGATGTTGATTCCCAGTGGGATCAGCAGTACTAACAACCCTTTCATATTACTTTTGATTCAATGCTAATATCAGAAATAATGAAGCTGTCATATAATGTAGGATTGTCAAGTATTGCCTCATATTAATCACCAAAATGTTGTCATTTTTTCTGACTTCACAGTTGGACTTTTTCAGTTTCTACTTTATTGAACACTCCTCTCTTTGTCTGTCTCTTCCTCTTAGGTTTGCAGTCATCGCCTCGGGCTGTGCCAGCTGTCCCAGGTTGGTGTGTCGCAGAGAGGGATGTGGTGCCGAGTTCTGCTACCACTGCAAACAGGCCTGGCATCCCAACCAGACCTGCGACTCGGCCCGCCAACAGAGGGCACAATCTCTGCACACCCACAGCAGCCACTCACCCAGCTATACACAGGAGCAGGGACCCGGTGGGTACCTGGAAAAAACAACAACACACACACACTCAAACACACACATATTACCCTCCCTGGATAAAAAGCAACCCCAGTCAGACACTCACACAATGTGCTTCTGTCTGACAGAGAAAATGTTCTCCCCCTGGCATTTCCGACCGTAAAATATTCTTCACACCTCTGAGAACTTTCTGCCTCTCTGTCTGTCAGTCTTTATCACACATCAGACTGTCAGAGCGCTGACTCAAACTCGTCTTGTGTCTGTTTTAGCGACTCCCCGGCGTTTACCACCGCAAGCAGCGTTCAACCGAGCGTGAGACACTATTTATATCGCAGTTTCTCCTCTCCCAACTGCAGAACCCTACTTCCTGTCATACAGCCTTTAAAAATCTCACTACAAGTCATTGTCAGATTTCAGTTCTCATAGCTAAAAAAATGTTTCCATCTCAGCAGTTCAACCACAGAATTACAGACCCCCTATTATACCCCTTTAAGTGTGATATTTGTGTGCATTCCAGTAATTTTGCCAGTGGTTAGTTAAAATATGATTCTAAAAAAAAACTCACTTATTACACTTTGATAACTTAGAAACTGAGTTTTTGTTGAGTTTCAGAACATCTTCAGTGATGTGGGAAGAAATGTCTAATCTCTAGGTCTCTGTAAGTGTATTTTTTGTTAATGGACACCATTTTGAGACTATTCTGTGTTGTAGACATTCGGGAACATATCTTTTACTGTAACATAGACAAATGTACTTTTAAACTACTGAAGGGAAAATGTTATGTTAATTAGTGAGCTTTAAAGGTGATGGTAGGTGGATTTTTGGAGGGAGCAGGCTAGCTGTTTCCCCGTTTCCAGTTGTTATGCTAAACTAAGCTGTAGCTTCATATTTACAGCACAAACACGAGTCATATCAATCTTCTCATCTAACTCTCTGCAAGAGAGTAAACAAGCGTTTCCTTAAAATAATAATCCAAAATACAATGTTAAGGTATTCCTTTAATTGACTTGTAGTGATGATTAAAAACAGACATCCATGCTTGTGTGCGGAAACATCCTTACGTGTGTGTTTGTGTGCGTCTTTGATTCCATTTTGATTAAAAATCTATTACCTAAATCCCTCCAGCTGTCTTCAGCCAATCTTGCAATCTCTTGCTGTCTTCCGTAATTCACCACTTCCAGTCTGCCACTCTGTGCCAAGCATTCAGAAGAACTGACAACAATCCAGAAGACTGAGACTAACTCATGAAAAATGCAGGCCGCTCCCTCTCTGTCTGCCTGTCTGTCTGTATGTCTGCCTGCCTGTTAATACCTGCTGATTAGTCACGGTGATAAAACAGATGAAGAGACAAAGAGAGAGATGGAAACAGAGATATTAGAGGGAGAGAGATATGAAGAGGAAAGATGAGGGCAGAAGAAAAGGAGGACAAGAGAGTGTGTCAGCAAAATACAGAGTACACACGCATGCACACACGCACACACACACACACAGTCCACATTTTAGCCAGATCTGCCAGAGTCTAAGTTAAAATGCCATAATGCCCTTTAAAGAGCAGAGAGTTCCCAGCATCACAGGAAATGGACTTTTATCCCTTTCCTTTAAAATGCTTTAGAGTACAACTGCTGCAATTGTCCAATCCATTACTCTAATGAGGTTTGATTTTGAAAACTAACTAAATGAGGCCGTCCTAGAGTTCTGTTCTTTTTACATTTAAAATCTGAATCCTATGCATTCAAGGCCTGTTTTGTGTTTCTCCTTTTTTGGTGGACTTTGATACTTTTCAGATTAAGTTCCACTGGTGTAATAATTTTAACCAGATGCAAACGTGTGTTTCAAGAGTTTAATATTACGTGAGGTTATCTGAGTTATTTAAATATATACTCCTAGATTTCTTTTTCGAGTCATTGCTGATGTTTTATTATTTCATAATTCACAGCTGAGTTTCAACACAGCTGTGTGTTGGGAGAACAGATACTTTAATAAAGTCAGGGACTGTCAACATTTTGCAAAACACACTCATTCTCTCTCTTGCTGAGAGTGAGATGAGAAGGTCGATACCATCTTCATATCTGTTTAATAAATATGACGGTTAGCTTAGCATAAAGTATGGAAATGGAGAAACAGCTAGCCTGGATATCTTCAGTGGTAACAAAATATACTTTCCAGCTCCTGTAAAACTCGCTAATTCCCACATTATATCTTTTTTGTTTATTTAATCTCTACATAAACCAAAGTGTAATAATGCCAAAACGTCACTTAGTGAAAACTTTCCCCCGTTTCCAGTCCTTATGCTAAGCTAAGCTAACTGGCTTCTGGTTCCTGCTTTATATTTATCGTACAAACACAAGAGTGGTATCAATCTCCTTATCCAACTCTCAGCAAGAAAAGAAATAACCATGTTTCCCAGTTTGTCAAAATGCTCCTACAACAGATTTTTAACAACATGCGAAAAAGGAAACATCCATCATCCATCTATTAACATTCATCATTCAAACACTTCATGTCTTGATATGAGCGATGTCACTAAGTGCTAAACTCCCTTCTGTCCCCAGCTGATGACATCAAGCCCTGCCCTCGCTGTGGTGCCTACATCATCAAGATGAATGATGGCAGCTGCAATCACATGACCTGCGCCGTCTGCGGCTGCGAGTTCTGCTGGCTCTGCATGAAGGAGATCTCCGACCTGCACTACCTCAGGTACTGAAATCTCCTTCTTCACTTCTTATATGAAGAAGATGCTAAACAAATATAAAAGTGTACGTGTATGGGAATGTGCTTTGTTTTGTTTTATATCTTCTGCATGTAATATGTGTTCATATGTGATATGTATACATACAGACATTAATAATAATACATTTAATGAGGTTGATAAGATATTGAGGAACCTACTGTAAGAGCAAAATATAAATAAAAAAGAATTTAAAAAGGGTAAGCGTAATAAGCAAATGCTTCAACCTACACCTCTTTGGTCAGTATTGATTATAAATGAGTTAAGGTGACACTGTAGGAATTAAGATGACGCTTTATGTTTTTGTTTTTAACATTTATGTTATGTACTGTATTCAGTATTTCAGTAAGGGCCACACTGGAAAATAAGAATCACATCAAGGGCCAGACATGTCGGGTTTATTAACATGCTTAATTCAGTTGAAAACTTGCATGTCTTAGTCTTCTCACATACAGCATGGCCCCAATAAAGTAACTTAGCCGTCAAAGAATAAAGCAAGAAAAAATGTTGAAGAAAAGGCCAAAAAAAATGTTCAGAAAAACTGCCTAAAATGACAGCAAAAGTGACAAAAACTTCAGAAAAAGCAACAAATGTGTTGAAAAAGCAACAAAAATTAGGTTGGCCAAAATTTATTGTGAACCTAAATTAACAATCGGGCCGGATTTGGCCCGTGGGTCTTGAGTTTGACATGTGATTGAAATAAACTACACTGAACTACATTATATCAGCTCTATGTTAGAGATGTTAAGACCTTTCAGATGCGTAACTGGAAACTCCTTTATGTTTCCCTCCTCTTTGTTTTCCTCCCTCATTTCCTCTCCTTTTCCCTCCCTCTGTTTTCCTTTATCAGTCCATCTGGCTGCACATTCTGGGGGGAAGAAGCCTTGGAGCAGGAAGAAGAAGATTTTGTGGCAGCTGGGTACCCTGATCGGAGCTCCAGTCGGCATCACCCTCATCGCAGGCATCGCTGTTCCCGCCATGGTCATCGGCATCCCGGTCTACGTCGGCCGCAAGGTGAGAAACCTGCAGAGAGGAAGAAGCTCCAGCTGCTAGAGCAGTATAACACACCTCGAGTCAAGAGTGCAGTGCTTTGACCATTTGAATGATCATGGCAGGGTTTAAGAGCAGAAACAGAAGTTGTACTGCAGTTATACTGCTGTATTTTCTTAAATTTTCTTATTCTAGTTTTTGTCAGTTTTTTGTCATACTGTTGACTTTTCTAATTCAAAGAATTAAAGTACACAGTACATATTGATCTTGCTTAAAAAAAAAACACACACACACATCTTTAAGCAAAATGACCTCCAAGACATAAGATCTGCCATACATGTAACTCTTCCCGTTTGTTTCTAACTTAATCAAGGCTTTAGGTTTTGTTTTGGATTTTCTGTTTTTTTTGTTATTAATTTCAGAAGTATTGTTTTGGCCACACAATTTCCCTTTTCAAGACTCAATTGTAAACTAAATCCAGGATTTAAATAAAATTCTATAAACATGAGACATGCACGCTGATAATAACAAGCATTCCCTTTCATTTCCTCTGTGTGTAGCGTTCTAACGTCTCACTGAGCAACGCTGTTTTTAGTCTTTATGGTCAAATCACTTAACGTTTATCTTCAGCTACAGAAACCAGAAGTGGAAACCCTTCAACATAGTGGCAACACACATAGTATATATATAGTAATAGTTTACAGCTCTGGTGCAGTCACTCTTTCACAATACTCCGCTGGTGATTGTCTGGAATTTACGACATTGCAGAACAAAAACCTTTTCTGTTTAAGTTTCAGTATGCTGCCCTCTTTTTTATCACAAACTTAAACTTTTTCCTACAAAAACAGAAAGCTCTGAGTAGCACACACGGTTTCCATTCATATCATCAATCACACTGACCTAAAGACTGTAGCACTTTAAAATTAGAACCCACAGCTGACTGATAGTTCACAGGACAGACCGTAGGTCAAGTCAGTGTCCTTAAAAAGTCTCAAATGATCTAAATGTAAGACCTTGAAGTTTTTAAAGCATCTTAAAAGCTTTAATTAATACCAATTAATACAACTTTTCTTTACATTGAAGTTCCTAAGAAATAAGACTCTCCATGAATAAAATATTATCCTGGCTTTGTCATGTTTTTTGCAGTTGGTTATGATGTTGTATAATTAGAGACAAAAATGGCCAGTGCTCTTTCAAATAAATAGAGGAAGGAAATGACAATGGGCATTTGGCTGCACATTAACGTACTTTAGCGCAGTCCTGTGGAGAACAGTGGAACTGCACATTACAATGGAAACCTTTTAAAGATCTGACACAGTGCAAACATTTGGAAGTGGTTAACTAGTTAAATGAGCTGGAGCTTCAGGCGCAGCAGCTCACCCACACACTGTGTTTGTTAAAACCTGCCTAAGTGTTGTGGAGCTTCGGCCGTCTTAGCCAGAACACTCTTCAGTCTTTTCAGGGAATGATTCTGTGAGAGCGATGTGAAGCAGAATAGTCTCTTTGACAAGTTATGACACAGATTTTGTTTTTATTTTAAGGAGAAGCTTTGAAGGATGTTTAAAAGGAATACTGTGTGTGATAAGTGTAGATCAAAGATGATTCATAATGAATCATAGTATTACACGTTTTTACTATGTGAATCTCTATGATATTGTCATCACTTACCAGTATTTCCATAAAGTCTGTAGCTCTTATTGAAGAACACAGAGAGGTTTTGTCCTTTTTGGGGGGAATTTAGGGGTTGTAACCACCTTGGACGCAGTCTGCGGGAGGAGTTTACATCATACAAATACACACAAATTAAACATGATGGTGTTTTTTCAGGAGGATTCTGATATTTTATATTTTAAATGTGCCTAAAATACCGTCGAATTTACGATTTCTCATAAAGTGACATTCCGGGCAGTGGGAAGAAGCTTTCAAACAGCACTTCACATTAAATGGTAAAACAATCAAACTAATCAGAAGATTCCACAAACGTTTTGTGGAGGACTCCATAACTTTTCTACAGACTTGCTAGAATCTGAAGCAAATAAAGATGGCGATGCAGGGGACCAAAACATATGTTTGCCTTGCTCATTTACAAGGATTTTTAGAAGAATACATTTTAATGATTACTTTCTGGTTATATGACAGCATGAGCATCAAAGCCATCTATTTTTCCTGGTAGTTCATGCCCCAAGCTAAATAAGTAATATGAAAACGTGTGTGTATGTAGTTAAGTCTGCCAGTATTTCGCATCACTTGCAGTGCAATCAGCTAAAATGGGTGTAATTATGATACTAATTGTGTTTTATACTGTAATCGATAGGTCTTTTATCATGAGAATAAGTATTTACATTTACTCAGCATGGCTGTATGTTCATTAGTTACCATTGAGTCCTAAAGTGAATCAGCGACACATTTCTGTATTTAATTTCTCATCATTTAGCCTGTACCCCTGCTTACGTTCAGCTTCACCTCTGACCTCTTTTCCTCTCCTCTGCTGCAGATCTACGCCCACTACGAGCTGAACAAGGCATCTCGTCACAGGAGGAACCTGGCCATCACAGGAGGCGTGGCCCTGTCAATCATCACCGCCCCTGTCATCGCAGCCGTCAGCGTCGGTAAGAAACTGGACAAGACTGCCATCTATTATGCGCTGTGAATCTCTCGGGCTGACGGCTAAAACAAACCGAGCGCAGGTTGTTTTTCCGCGTCTAGGCACCCGAGGAGAGAGGTTTTTTTATAAAATGAAAAATACAGCATGTTATTGGGATTCATACAGCTATATTTTGAACAGCTATATCCACACAACACATACTTTATTTTAGAAATGGAGACTTGAATTGTCTCATTTCATCAGTATTTTTGTCTCTGTCCCTTCTCAGGTATCGGTGTGCCCATCATGTTGGCCTACGTGTACGGCGTGGTGCCCATTTCTCTGTGTCGAGGGCGAGGCTGTGGTGTCAGCCGAGGGAAGGGGCGAGGTGTACGCATTGACTTTGATGATGACGATGGTCCAATCACAGGTGAGGACCCCAAACATTTCGTGCACAGTGGAGGAGCAGCAGGATATTATTCACCAGATCTGTTCTTTAAAGAATATTTTCGATCTAATTCTGCAGTGGCGGATGCGTGGCGAGCCCTCAAGTCCCCGAGCCTCGGTGAGAGCAGTCTGGACGGGGCGGTCAGCGGTCTGAGCACCACCTCCCCCAGCGAGGGGCGCTCCATGGCCCCTGGGACTCTGGGTGACACACCCCACTTCAACACCCTGGCAGGCGGCACTCTGGGAACCCGCAGCGGCAAGTACAGCAGGTGAGGAAAAGAGATGATAAACTGAGCCAGGCTTGACTCAGGTTTAAGCTCAAGAGGTTCAAGATTTATGTTCTTCTAAAGTTGTTCATCGGAATATTTATTTTGATTTGTTCAACACTGAGATATGTTTACGAGTAATATGGATAACCGAACCTTGAACTACACATATGCTACAGTTACACCACAATGTCCATTTAGTAGCTGTTGTGGATCCTTAAATCGTATCACACATATCTTCCCCATCAGATGGAGGTTGCACAGCTGACATGGACTTTGAAGACGTTTACATTTTTTAAGCATTTTAGGGACCTCTGGTCCATGATGGCCTAAAAATATAATAAGATAAGTTAATTATTGAGCTTGAAAACAATAGTTGACAAAATAATATAATAATAACAGAACAGATATCAAATATAGCTTGTGGTGAGATTGTTTTGTCAACTACAGATTCCAAATAAAGAATACATTTTCATGCTCTATTCTATAAGTTGATATCCTGACCCTGCAAAGACCTTTAGTGAAGGAATCGAGTCAACTCAGAGTTGTATCCAAAAAAACAATAACTGTCTAAATGCTTAATTGTTGTGTAATGTAATTTGATGAAGTATTGCTAGAACAGTCATTGATTAATATGTTGTCCTCCAGGCTGGAGGTGCAGGCAGGCGAGCTGGCTAGAGAATCAGCCCCGAGGGACACAGGCAGCCTGGGAGCCGGCAGCGACTGTGCCAGCACCCGGGGAATGGCCGGATCCATCATCTCGTCCTACACACTACCTGACAGGTGACACCTTTGTCTTCTTCTGTGGTCTCTCTCTGCTTCTCTTCTTTTCTTCACACACACATTATGAGAGTTTTGTTTGTTGCCAGGCTGCAGGTTCGTGCATTGCTCTGTCAGGTTTGATTTGGATGTGATGTGATGTGATCATTCAAACTAATCTGATGAGTTGGCAGGTTGAAGCCTTGTTTGGATGTTGTTTTTTCATTTGTAGTGACACCTAAAGCTGCATAAATCTCTCTCTCTCTGGCAGCTTCACTTAACACATACTTAACAGGAAATTAATCATATCACAGCAGAGCCACATGTATGAGCATGTGGCTGCCATTTAAGGAAATATTTATTCCCCCTTTTGTTGAAATTACTGTTTTTTTAAGCCGTAAGAGCATTTTAACCATGTTAAAATGGTAATATATGGTTGTCTAACCGAAGATAAGGTTGTTTTGTGAATATGTGTATATAATTCAAAGTCCATTACATTTAAAATATGCTCTTCTGCAGTACTCATTGCTTTATTTAAGTGTTTTTGGCTATCTTTGCTTCCATCAGGGTGGTGTCTGAGGTTGTTTCAGTAGTTCCTTATATTACAACCAACTTTTAAAAATATTCTTTCACAAATATAATAACAACTATAAATATAAATATAATAATAATAAATATAACTTCCTTTGACTGCATGCATCAAACCTTTAAATACATTTTCAAAAAGTTCTTGTTCCTTGAGAACAATTATAATCCAGTGCATGGTGCGTTTTGAATTGCATCCATAGATGTAGTTTAGTTTAGGCTAAACAAGCACATTTTCAGAAACAATAATAATTTAGGTTTCAAATGAAGCATGATGTATGCATTTCACATGGCAGTTCTTCTGTTTTGCTTTTCCATTTAGATATGGCAAAGAAGTTAAAGGACTTATCTTGTCTCTGTATCTTTTTTCTTCAGTTATTTGAACATTAGAGACTGACTTGTTGTGAATCATGTGTCCCTGCAGGGAGTGCACCAACCTGGAGATCCAGGTGGACATTGAGACCAAACCCAGCCATCTCTGCCTGACCAGCGAAGAGGACCTAACTCCGCCCCCTGGCTCTGCTGCCATGGCGACCGTCACAGGCGTGGAGGAACCTCAGGACTGCAGCTCCAGAAGAGGCGGGGCTTTGTCTGGCTCGGTGTCGGGACTGTCACCGGGAGTGTCAATCAGAGACGGACTCAGAGACGTCACCCTGGCTCAACCGGAGAGCATCCGCAGTGACCTGGAGATGTCGGACACTCAATCAGACGACATCGCAGAGCTGACGTCAGACGACTGTGACTCCCCTCACCCGAAAAGCTGCCACCTGGCGGCCGGCCAGCAGCCCCCCTCCTGCCGAGTCCTGAACCCCTCCGAAGGCCTTCACTGTCCCGCAGAGAGCAACATCATCCTCTACGTCTGAGAGAACAGCAGCTCCTAGCATTGCACAGAAAAACTAACAAATCCCCCAACAGTTAACAGCTGAGCTCTCCTTTACGTCATAGCTTTCTTTCTTTTTGTTTTGTCATTCTTGTTTGCTGCTTTTGCGACTCACAGACACCGTCTTAAACACAGACAGGGTTTGTTTACCTTTGTCTGTCTTATCTATCTACCTGTCAGTCGACTCACTGAGTCAGGTGTCAGGATTCTACCTCTGTGATTTATAAGAGAATGATTCATGTTTACTCCTTGGTGCAAAATGCCATGGCTACTTAAGCAAATAAAAAGAAGAAAAAAGGAGGTACAAAATGTTATGAAATTATCAAATTTAAGGTGAAAGGTCACCGAGCATAGCAGAGGGACTGTTGGGTAATTGTTGGGATGTTTGCTGAGGATGAAGGGGATGTTTCTAACTGTGTGAATGAATGTGGACTTTGTACTGTTGTGGCTTTCTTTTCTTCTTTTCTTCTATTTATATTCAGATGACTTTAAAATTGTATTATTTGCTGCGTGCATGATTCTGCATGAGCCATGCCTTGTGTGAAAGGTTTAAAAGGGCAGCGAGTTTGTGTTACACTGATGAAAGTTAAAGTTTACTTTAGAGGATGAAGCTGTACTTGAATCTTCCCTGCACAGAGGAGGAGGAGAATGAGGAGGAGGTGGAGGAGGTGGAGGAGGAAGACATGGGGACAAAAAATAAAACTTACAGAAATATGATTGAGTTCTGACAATGACAAGGCGAGGCCAGAAGACACTCTGGTGGAACGCACTGAGAGAAGCCATTTTGTCATATTCTATTCAAGTCTATGACAGTGTCGGACACGCTGGATGTTTTGAGCAGTTAAGGTCAGCCCAGTATATAGGACAAGTCTGTCCTTCTGTTTCTGCACTGAGATATACATCACACAGATGTACACAAATAACCCACTGAGAAACTATTATAAATTAAGTTCATCTCAAAAGTCTTACTGGTTTCTATGAGTCAAGCTAAATATATAGCTGTTTTCTGTAATCTACAGTTAAATGGTGAAGATTACAAATGGTGACCTTCTTGAAAGTGGAAAGTGATCCAGTCTCCCTCTGGTGCTTAAACGGTACATACTACAATTTAAAACAGCAAAACAATTTTAGACTCAGATTTAATTTCAAATTGAATAAATCAACAACTTATTGTTCAGATGTCAATGAGTTCCACCTCTTAAATTCTTACATGGTTTAATTTCAATAACTTCTTTCGGCCCAAAAAGGTCAAATATTTGACATAAAAAGGCAAAGATCCAGTCCATTGTCCAAAGAAATTGAAATTGAAAAGGACTGAACAATACCCACTTTAATCATCCAGATCTACTTTATTCATTCTATAAGTGCTTGATTTCTTTGAACAACAGTCCACAACCACAAAGATAATCAGTTTAATATTATATATGACGAAGATGCCTGAACCAGACAATGTTTGGAATCTTTTGACTTAAAAAAAACAATGATATTATTAATTTATTATCAAAGTAGTTGCTGATTACATTTTGGCCGATAGACTAATTATTTCACTTGTAATTTGTGAAATATTTTGTAAATAATTTATCCACTAACCAGAGACCTTCAACAGGGGGTCTGGGACCCTTAGGGGGTCCTCAGAGTTACTGCAGGGGGGCCCCAAGTTAATGTTAAGTCTTTTTTGAATATGTGCTCTACGTATGTTTAACTTTGAAATATGATATGTAAATATATCATTTATTATTATTTTAATAGCTTAGTGTTCTATGCACTATAAAAAGGTATGTATAAAGGCTTTAGGCCACCCTACACGTGATTGTAGGCTCAGTTTAAATATGCAACTTTATTTTATACAATATATATATATGGGGGTCCCTGATCCGTCTCTCTTTTAGCTAAGGGGTCCTTGGCCTAAAAATTGTTGAAGACCTCTGTTCTAAACAGTGAACACATGCCTTCCAGCCTGACCTGACACTGCTTACGTCTTGGCCGGTCCCTGTCAGAACTCTCTCTCTCTCTCTCTCTCTCTCTTCTCTCTCTCGCTCTCTCTGTGGTTCTGGTTCTGGAGTGTGTCGTGATTGGTCCAGTGTTTGACAGTTGGCTGCCTTAAAGACACTCACTGACCCACACTGCAACAGGACTGGTTTTGGTTTAGTGTTAACTGGCTGTCTGGCCCACTTGAACACTGTGTGTGTGTGTGTGTGTGTGTGTGTGTGTGTGTGTGTGTGTGTGTGTGTGTGTGTGTGTGTGTGTGTGTGTGTGTGTGTGTGTGTGTGTGTGTGTGTGTGTGTGTGTGTGTGTGTGTGTGTGTGTGTGTGTGTGTGTGTGTGTGTGTGTGTGTGTGTGTGTGTGTGTGTGTGTGTGTGTGTGTGTGTGTGTGTGTGTGTGTGTGTGTGTGAGTGTGTGTGTGTGTGTGTGTGTGTGTGTGTGTGTGTGAGAGAGAGAATGAACTCCTGATGAATGTATTTGTCCCACTTTGTTTTTTGAATGAGCACTTGTGCACTTTATCTGAATGTATCGTATCTGTCTTCTTTTTTGCTATTCATCATATTTTCCTATAAGTTGCATACAAAGTCTGTGGTGCAACCAAAATGAATCACATACCATCAGGCCTTTTATGTTGGATATGTTGGATGTAACTAAAGAAGCGTTTGGCTCCAAAACATCATACAACCACAAAATAAGTATTTTTTTTTTTTTACCAGTGATCCAACAGTAGTTATTTCTTTATATTTCACTTTGTTAGTTTTTCATTTTTTAAAAGTCTGTTTCACTTTTGGAGCCAAACACTTCAAATATTGATGCTGATAAGCTCTCTAACTAAATCATACTTACTAGCTTGAATTGCTTCTCAGCTTTGTATCACCTCTGTGCTTCAGTTTAAAAAGGTTTGTCACCAGGTAGTTCCCTTTAATCTGCGGGGAATCCACTTGGGAACATTTTTCATCTCAGAGTAGCTTTATGGATTTAGCTGCTTATATAACTTGGCAGTGTTTTGTTTGGTCTGCACTTAACACTTGTTTCTGCCTGCCTGCCTGTGAGAAAACACACGAATGTACCACGGACAGAAACGCAAACTTCCTGTAAGAGTCTGAACGAGTGTTAATGGGAAAAAAATGTATTAAGAACACGGTGGCCCTGTCCTTATTTGAAAAAGTTTTAGAGTATATAGATAGCAATATTTAAGTGTTATTATATTGTTTGTGTATTTCCTGTTAAAGCCCTTCCCTTTGGGCTTGTACATGCAGGACTGTGAAAGACAACTTGTGGACCTTTGAGGAAAAAATAAATAAATCTGATGTTGCACCAAAGCACAGAGTTGTTGTCAATTGTGTTGTTTAAGAGTAAAATCAAATGAAAGCTGTGAGAGACTATATTAATAAATGCATGTAACGGAAATTATTTGTAAAATATTGTCTTTAGGCAACCGAAGAAATCATGAGAATATGAAAGCATTCACAATATATAGAAATAAATATATAGAAAAACTCCATTTGAGTTGCTTTTGGCCGCTTTCACATTGTTTATTTTGAAATTTAAAGTTGCAGTATGTTGAGTAGGAATATATAGTACAGTATGTCTTAAAATTAAACAATACTGTTCCCACATTTGTCCAAAAACCTTTAAAAAAAAATCCATCTCAAGTTTGAAGTTTTGGCGATCCAAACAATACAAGGAAATAAGGAAGTGAATATCCACGGGCCAAACAGTCTTTTGTAATGTAATCAACTTACAAGTCCAACAATTAAATTATGCAAGGTGTGTGGCTCGAGCAAGATGGCAGTGAAATAGTTATACAAAATAAAAGAGCATGTTTGTACAGGAGGAGTGAACATAGACTGTCGGGGCAGAACTTTATTACCGGTTTTAGATATAAAGGTTTCACAAATTATAAAATATGAAAACACCCAACGGGAGTGTGAGCACCCTGCAGGATCAACTCAACGTGTGGTGTTGTAATGAGGTGTGTACTGTATAATGAGGAGCAGAGAATCTTTCCATTTAATGCTACTTATACTCCACTAAGATCATTGTACGTTTTACCCAACTACATTTATTTGATCAATTTAACTATTATCTACTTTACAGATTCAGATTACTTTATTAATATAAAATATTACATTATTATATATAAATATTATTTTGTTATTATTAACAATTAAAACATGATATATTATTACAGATTAAGGTATACAGTAGTTTCTACACTAATTAAAATCAAGCCCCACTTTTACAATGTGCATTTAAGTGATATGTACATTAATCTAACAACAATTATTATAATCAAATGTGATAAATTGTATACGATTCTGAAATGTATTTTGATAAATGCAGGGCTTTTATTAGTACACTGTCGTATTGCTACTTTTTCCACCTATGTTTGTAGTTTTATGAGTATTTATTGAATATTTAACCCAGCAGGCGGCGGTAATGCTCAGGCAACACGTTCGTGTATCTTCACGACACAGCCTTTCATTTTACGGCCGTGTTTTGGCAGCCGTAAATCGTAACGTGTGGAGTCGGAGGAAGGTTAAGTTAAATCCTTCAAAACACGGTAAATACATGTGTTTTTTTGTTATTTGACGGTCCTTCAGCATTGCGTTACTTATATCGACTCGGAGTATTTTCAGTGTTTAAAAATAGCCCCAGTGTGTATTAACAGTGTGTAAATAGCGTAAAAGGAGAGCGGCCTGTGGTTAGCACGAACAAGCTGTCATTGATTGAAGGAGACTCTCGGGATCTGACGCGTTAGCAGACATCATAACAAAGATCTGACCACAGGGCAGATTCATAGAAAGAGTTTTAGTTAATGTGTACATATATTGACTCAAATGACAGACATAAAGCTGTCACATTGGAGTGGTTTTACAGAGAAAGCTAGCTAGTTAGCTAGCTAGCTGTTGTAGTTAGTGCTAGCTAGCTAGCTATTGTAGTTAGTGCTAGCTAGCTAGCTATAGTAGTTAGTGCTAGCTAGCTAGCTCTAGTAGTTAGTGCTAGCTAGCTAGCTCTAGTAGTTAGTGCTAGCTAGCTACCTTCAATAACCCTAAGGTTAACTAAGGTTAGGCTTTAGTTAAGCAAAAGCTCTCTTCAGTCAGTGGTGCAAAACAAAAAAATGAACATAAGGTGCTAAATACAATACATAAACAGGTACAGAACAATATACAAGACCAGACTCAAACATATAACGATAGTGCAATACAGGTATCTGACGTTAGTGTTGGCAGATTTTAATTCAGTTATGTAGTATATCATATTTAACTATAATATACCATGCTATGTTAATATTTTCTGTTTTTTTCATCATATTCTATATATAATGCATCTCTATATTAATAGAGACAAACACTCAAGTACCATTACTTATTACCATTACCTGCTTCGACTCTATTGACCACACCACTGTCACTTTACCTTGTAATATGTCTCCATATGATGTATAGTTTTTTATATTTTCTATTCTTATTTTAGTTTAGTTTTCTATTTAACACCTGAACAGGTGTATTGACTATAACCCAGTTGGGAAAGGCTGTTGCTGCCTGTTCAGTCCCTGGTTTTAAATCAATCATTCTGTCTCCCTTCCAAACAAACAGCCTAATGTAGTATATAATGTGCTTTATTTCATGCAAGGATTCAATCAGGCCAGTTGTCAAAAGGCATCTCTAGTGCCAGTTTCTCTCTGTTGTGCCTCCCCCTAATCTGCGTGTTCCCTCTGTCTTCTCCACTACATCCTCCTCCATTAGCAATCATGCCGTTTGTGGACCTTCAGTCCCGGCTTGGTATTAACCTGGACAGCTGGCTGCTGCTCCAGAGCGGACACCAGCCCAATAAGAGGGCGGCGCGCTGCCACGCCTTTGAGAAGGAGTGGATTGAATGTGCCCACAACATCGGGCAGACCCGTGCCAAGAAGGAGTGCCAGCTGGAGTTTGAGGACTTCTACGAGTGCATGCACAGGCAGAAGACGGTAAGTGTCTGGGGGATGACTTTTTGCCATGTTAGCTAATGTGTCCTTTTTGCATATTGGAACTGAGCTCACTCATAATAATGTGCCTCTGCAGTGGAAACATGAATCAATAAATTAGCAGGCAGTGAAAGTTAATGCTGTGAACGCAACTGGGACAACTGTTCTTAGCAGTTTGATAATGTGACTTTTTGTTTAATGGATCTGTCTTTCACTAATAGACCCGCTATGATATAAACATGTTAGATCAAAAGGAAAAATGCCATTAATATTCATTTTTTCTACATTTTATTGTTTAATAACATTAAATCATAGTGGATGTAGTAAGGATTTTCTCTCACCGTTGGTGCTTTAAGGTTGTAAAACAATAAAACATGAGAAAAGGGTTGACTACTCTTTAAATACCCTGTATCATAGCTTATAGATATTGTCGGCATCATTATCCGCAGATAATAACCATGATGATGCTTACACTATCTAAGCTTGTTTGCAAAATGTTATTCCTTCAATCTCAAAAATGAATCTTCCAACACCTAAATTGCCTAGACGTTTCTCATAAACTGTAGAAATTATTAAATGAAATTGAACCCATATATGGCTTTAATATCTAACATTAAACTGCCTGATTCTTGCATAGAGTTTGGTGTGATGGGTATAAGGGAGGAAGAGAAGAGAGTATGTATCAAGCAGAAATAAAAAACAGTTTTTAAAGGTAAAAATGCCTAGAAATAAATTACAGATTACACAAGTGTAAATAGCACCTGAGGCTAATTCTTTAAATAGCGTCAGAGTTAAACTGATGACTCTTGATGGCTGTGTGTGTCAGCAGAGGAGAGACAGACAAACAGATGCACTGTGAATGTGCTGCAGCAGCAGGACGTCCCTCGCCCTGATTTGCTCTCTAGCCACGTCTCATTCTTTCAGAACGTGATGGAGATGAAGTGCTGATTTAAGATGATCGTCAGCTAAGACAACTTCAGACTCTGACATGAATCTCCCATCAACTTAAGATGTGTCAAGCTTGAAACGTTATTTGTTGAACAGCTATATGTAGCTTTTTAACAGAACACAAGACCATATCTGATAAGACTGGATGCATCTCTGCCGCATTTTTTTCATTTTGATCAACCGAAAATGATTTGGACGGAAATCTGCATGTTAACAGCAACAGACCTGAGGTAGGGAGCTGTTTATCTAGTTCTTCCATGTCTCTCAACTTCACATGGTGAAAGGAGTAAAAGACAATGTTAAAATCACTGCTATCTTTGGCTTTATCCTCCTTGGCTTAGGCAAAGGGAAACAAAAAGGTGAAGGGATGCAGAACATTCAGTTTCATTCTTTTTTATTTTCCTCTTCTAACACTTGATCTCTCCATCCTGTTCTTCCTCCACACTAACCTCTTCTTCTCTTCCTCCCTGCAGCACCAGAGGCTGCATGCGATCCGTCAGCAGCGTGACAAGATGATGAAGGAGGGGACCTACACACCGCCAGCCTGCCACTCAGGCAAGGCCGACGAGTCACCATGAGGGAACACGCGACTGCCCGCACTTCTCTTCTTGTTAATAGTAAATCAGATATCATTATTTCCTGTTCGCCTGTACAAGTTTGCAAATAAATGCTATCATTGAATATCTTGTCTTTTCCTCCCAGGTCTTCTTCTTCACTCTTTTTACTGTGCACTGAGATATGTTCAAAAGCCAAGAATGAAAAACATGTACTATTAGTATTTATAGACTTATAACTATTGTACAAATCTCAGTACTTCCAAATAATTTTCTTAATGAGTAAAAAATGAAGTCATTTGCTGTGATGTGATTCTGTCAGAGTTCACTGATTGCTTTGAGATTTATAACTATAAAATAAGGTTTACAAAAACTCAAAGTCAAACCAAAAAACTCCTGGTGGAAAGTAACTTAGTACATTTACTCAAGTACTGTTCTAACTTGAAATTTGAAGTACTTGTGATTTACTCAAGTGTTTCCATTGTCTGCTACTTTTATACTTCTACTTCACTATATTTCAGAGGGAAATATTCTATTTTTTACTCCCTTAAATTTATATGCGAGCAATACTTATTAGTTAATTTACAAATGAAGATTTTTACATTGAAAAAAAGTAAATATCACGTAATCTAAATGCTTCTTTACTACATAAAAACAATATAAAAAAATAGAAATACTGTTTTTACTTTTGTATAAAGATTAGCAGACTTAAACTAAATTGTGTGAAACAAAGTCCTGGCTAAAAACTGCTAAAAACAGTTTGTTGATACTTTTATTTGAAGGATTGTAACATTTTAAAGATGTTGCCTCATTGTATGCTGTTTCATGTGTTTATACTCCAAGCCTAATGCAGACCGTAGCTCGTCAGCTGTTGATAATTATTGGCCCGATTAGTGAAGCGATAAATTCCAAATGCCCCATGCTTTTTGATTATGAAAGCGGATAATGGAAACCAGTCAGCCTGGTTGTAATGACACAAAGCAAACAACTACTTTTTGCTTAATAACATCACCACAGCTGGTTAAATGGCCGCTGGTCAAGTGATTTAATGTCCTTCCATCAGCTGTGCCTCAGCTGTAAATTAAGGTTTAACTGCAGTCCATTTTCTTAACCTACTGACCTTATTTTAGTAAATCATTACATGGATTAAGCATTTAAATGCTCCAGAGGGACGGCTGGACCACTCCGAGGAAAGACTGATATGAGTGGATGCTGTTTGACATCCTCGATTCAATTACCAGCGTCTAACTCTGACTGATGGGAGTAGGAGGCTCGATGAAGCGCCACAAGATGGAGCCACGAGCATAGATAATACAGACAGGGAAAACTCATCAAGTCTCTTTGTAGAACGGGCAAAGTTTCTTAATTTTCTGGTTTTACAAGCAATCATTTCTACTCTATTAGGTGGACATTTAAGCTTCAAGCACGGAACTATTTCATGGCTGCATTTAAGTTTGTTAAATGTTCCCAGGTCCATTTGTAAATGTACAGAGGGCGATGTCCTCGTTACATTTATGGAAATTTGGGCATGAAGGGGAGCTTACATTCTACAATGTAACACCACACGTCTACACTACATGTCTACACAATTACTGAATGACACATTGGCTGATTGTCTTCTCTTTTTTTTTTAGGCTAAAAGCAAAATAATTTTACATGAAATGAGTATTGTCCACCAGCAAAGAAGTGGACGACAACATATTTTCTGTTCTATAGTTAAATGGATTATTGTGAAATGTTGTGTTGATACAGTTGTGGTCAAAAGTGTACATACACTTGTAAAAAATCATAATGTTATGGCTGTCTTGAGTCTTCAATAAGTTCTACAACTCTTATTTTTCTGTGATAGAGTGATCGGAACACATACATGTTTGTCACAAAAAACAGTCATAAAGTTTGGTTCTTTCATAAATTTATTATGGGTCTGCTGAAAATGTCACCAAATCTGCTGGGTCAGAAATATACATACAGCAACAAAATATGTCAATTTTGGTGATGTAGCGAGTTGTGTCAATCAAATTAGCTTCATGTCATGGTCTCTTCACTTCTCCTAAGTGATTCTGATTGACTACAGCTGTTGACTTCTCATGAGCCCATTTAAATAGGGCTCATTTGACCCAGTGATTAGACTCAGCTACAAAAGCTACAATGGGAAAGTCAAAGGAACTCAGTGTGGATCTGAAAAAGCGAATTATTGACTTGAACAAGTCAGGGAAGTCACTTGGAGCCATTTCAAAGCAGCTACAGGTCCCAAGAGCAACCGTGCAGACAATTATACGCAAGTATAAAGTGCATGGAACAGTTGTGTCACTGCCACGATCAGGAAGAAAACGCAAGCTATCACATGCTGCCGAGAGGAGATTGGTCAGGATGGTCAAGAGTCAACCAAGAATCACCAAGAAGCAGGTCTGCAAGGATTTGGAAGCTGATGGAACACAGGTGTCAGTCTCCACAGTCAAGCGTGTTTTACATCGCCATGGACTGAGAGGCTGCCGTGCAAGAAAGAAGCCCTTGCTCCAGAAAAGGCACCTTAAGACTCGGCTGAAGTTTGCTGCTGATCACATGGACAAAGATAAAACCTTCTGGAGGAAAGTTCTCTGGTCAGACGAAACAAAAATTGAGCTGTTTGGCCACAGCACCCAGCAATATGTTTGGAGGAGAAAAGGTGAGGCCTTTAATCCCAGGAACACCATGCCTACTGTCAAGCATGGTGGTGGTAGTATTATGCTCTGGGGATGTTTTGCTGCCAGTGGAACTGGTTCTTTGCAGAAAGTAAATGGGATAATGAAGAAGGAGGATTACCTCCAAATTCTGCAGGAAAACTTAAAACCATCAGCCCGAAGGTTGGGTCTTGGGCGCAGTTGGGTGTTCCAACAGACAATGACCCAAAACACACATCAAAAGTGGTAAAGGAATGGCTAAACCAGGCTAGAATTAAGGTTTTAGAATGGCCTTCCCAAAGTCCTGACTTAAACCCCATTGAGAACATGTGGACAGTGCTAAAGAAACAGGTTCATGCAAGAAAACCATCACATTTAGCTGAACTGCACCAATTCTGTCAAGAAGAGTGGTCAAACATTCGACCTGAAGCTTGCCAGGACCTTGTGGGTGGCTACCAAAAGCGCCTAGTTGCCGTGAAAATGGCCAAGGGACATGTAACCAAATACTAATGTTGCTGTATGTATATTTCTGACCCAGCAGATTTGGTGACATTTTCAGCAGACCCATCATAAATTTATGAAAGAACCAAACTTTATGACTGTTTTTTGTGACAAACATGTATGTGTTCCGATCACTCTATCACAGAAAAATAAGAGTTGTAGAGCTTATTGAAGACTCAAGACAGCCATAACATTATGATTTTTTACAAGTGTATGTACACTTTTGACCACAACTGTAAATACTCCGAGAAGGAAACAGAATTTGGTTGGTGGTTAGTACTAAATTGTCTTGGTAATAATAATTATTGGCTACATCTTATTAACTCTCCAAGTTGAGCTCTTGACCCCTGTTATGTACACGTTTAAGAAGTACTAAAACTGCATTTTCATTTCCAATCACACAAGTGGAGATATAAACTAAATGCCCAGACTGTTAGCATGAAAGTGATTGAGTATTGGAAGGGTGAGTTGAGGTAGCCTCGGGCAGTTTGGAGGTATCCCCACCATTAAAACTGTATGCTCAGTTTAATGTCACATCTTAAAATCTGATTAAACTCCATTGAGGGTTTTGACTTTATGCCCATGTGTGAAGTTTTTCCACGAAGAGTGACTCACACAGTAAAGCTTTGTCTGAAGGCAGTCCGCCTCATTGTCCTCAATTGCCAGTGTTAATGTGAAAAGTACAGATGATCCATGACTCACATTATCACAAGTTTTCAATTGTTTAAATTGAATTTTTTGTCTGAGTTCACAGCCGAAGGCACCATCACTGACAGGAGCTTCGGTTGTATGTGTCCTACTACAGTCCTGTTTCTAATGAGGGATCATCAGTCCAGCATTGTTCAATAATTAACTGAAAATGAAAGAACGAGCAGTGATAGAGAACTTTACCCTCTGTTTACTGTCACGGTGCATGTGGCTGGTCAGTGTATTAGCCGCTGTTTGATTTAAGGGACAGCAGCACAGATAATCCAGCAGTGTACTTCATTCTCTCTGAGCGTTTGTGATGGAGAGAGGATGAGAGCATCTGGATTATTCTGCACCACCAACACACACACACACACACACACACACACACACACACAGCAATCCCAGTGATACCCAGTTGACCCAGTGCCTTATCAATCAGAGTGCCAGACAGTGATGCAAAAGACAGACAGGTCAACTAATACAAGACCACTTTCTATGAACCGCTCTCTCGTGTGATAACTAAAACAGCAGCATTTGGGTGGAGTCATGTTGCTACTTGATTAATAATAGTCCAATGATCACTCTCGTATAGCTCTGTAATTGGTCTCCACCAACTCCTGATGGAAATAGTCTTTTTATCTGCTAAATGCTCCACAGCGCATACACATTTAGAGACTAAATGCGTATATGTTGGTCTGCTGTTTGGTGCTGAGCAAGTTGTGGGTTTTTAGATGCTAAGCTGTACGATTGAACTAAAACTGTAAAGCTATGGACCATAAAACCCAAACAATGAACTGAAACACGCTTTGAACGTTCTGTGCAGCTGAAGGTAACTGCAGAGTGTGGTGATCATTTTCTATTTCATCATTGAGAGTAACCTCTTTTGTATGGCACATAGTCATTTTCACCCATTGTCAAAATAATGATTATTGCAGCTTTGAAGAGAGGAAAGGTGGGGGTTGAGATACAGGGGTCCCCTGTCTTGCCTTTGCATAGGGCCCCAGTTTAATCAAAGTGCAGTCTATCACCAATGTTTTTTGGTCTGGGGACCCTTCATGGTCTGTTATTATGACCCTGCATACCAGAGGTCAGCCCAAAATGTGAAGACCTTGTTGGGGAGTTGCAGCCCAAATACAACTCCTCTCCATCTCTCCAGCTGTAATCAAGTTTCTTTTTTGGAGCTACTCTCTATCTTCCTCCAGATGTTTGGAGAGGGAAGATGGTCTGTGTGTGAGGAGGGATTATGTATAACCAGATGAAACTACTATTTTGTGATATAAAGGTGCAGATCAGATCCAGAGCTGCGTCTTCTATGTAATCCTGAAATATTTGTGAATGAGTAGGCCTATAGCTGCTGCAAATATGGCAACGTGAACGCCCTTTTTTTCCCCTTTTCCTCCGTAAATTGAGAAAAAGTGTGTGTGGCTCTGTGTGCGTGTGTGACTGTGCGTGTGTGTCGGCTTGGGTTTGGCGGTGCTGCTGACTCTGAGCCACGGATGACGCAGGAGTAGCCTAACGTTACAACCGAAATTTCAATTTCCGCGACACTTAACACACTCAATAGACATGGGTTAGCTCAGTGCCGGAGCCGTGAAAACAGCCTATTAGAGAGAGAGAGAGAGAGAGAGGGAGAGAGGGAGGACCAGGAGAGGAGGGCTGGTGGGGGTTGTTGAGAAGAGAAGCGTGAGAGAGTCAGAGGGAGAGGCGGAATCGGACAGCCATTACCATTAAGGATTATAGGCTACGTGTTCTCGCTATATTCTCCCTCCCCAGCGTCACCCGTCCCGGCTGTGTGTCGGTTCGGTTTTGGAGGAAGCGTGGTAACAGAAACCCGAACGGAGGAGCGGAAAAAACGTCCAACCTTTCATCCATCCATCCCTCCATCCATCCCTCGTTCCATCCAGGAGGAGAGGGAGCAGTGGCGGCAGCATCCCCGGCCTCCCTCGCTCTGTGCTCGGCTTCCAGGACCGCTGCTGCCCGGTGAAGGTAAGCGGCTCCGGAGCTTCACGCAGCCAGCTGCTGTAGCCACCCGTGCTGCTGCAAATCTAAATATAATCATGTAGGTATTTTAAAGAGCCGTCGAGTACGCTGATGAAATTAAGTGTTCATTGGAAGGTTTAAATTAATTCTTAGAAATCAAAACTATGGTCACGAGTCTAAACTCACAAGACACAGTTTAGGGATATATAATTAGTTAGGTTCGTTTGTAACCTAATCCTAAACCGTGCTTTGTAATATGAATATTTTGATGAATTGGTGAGATGGTTGTCACCATTATCAATAACGTGTTGATCACAGGCTCCACGTTGATTGGCATTCATTACACCAGACGTAGGCTAGTGTAGCCAATAGTGGTTCCACTATAATAATCTCATGGCTGTTGCCAGAAACCTTGTCAATTTCGAAGCACACTTCTCGTGATTCGTGTGCCAAAGGGCTGGGCTGGAAATCAGAGAGTTAGAGAGGGTTTCTGGGTCGTGAGAAGGCTGCCGAGGTTGTTCTCATTATAATGAGACACTCAGCAGCACTATGGAGACAGCATTTCAGCAACAACGCCAGCCACAAATGGATAAATGTAATTAGTTGGTGTGATCCATCCAAGGCTCAGGGGCGGTGTGGGTTGGACAAAGAGCCCCGTGCTTCCAGTCTGTTCCTCCTGCATGCAGCTCTGCGTGCACAACGCGTTTGGTCTCCATGTCTGATGTCCACTCATGCAAACACATTCCCCATTCACATTCAAAGGGAAAGACACACAGAGAAAGAGAGAAAGGCGCACACATGCAAAAATGATGACTTGAAACACCAGCTGCAGCTCTATTATGCACACATTTATGAGAGGCTGACTTTATTGATCTGTGCAATCCCCTAGACCCTCCATCATCACACCTCCTCCACCTGCTGTAGGATATGGATCCCAATGGACTCCAACACCGCAGGCTGTCTGTCTTTCTGGAAAACCTCTGTGATATTATGCAAGGGGCAGTCAGAGACAGAGAGAGAAAGATTCTGGGCTCCCCTCCTGCCGCTTTGTAGCAGATGGTTGAATGTGCATCTCCCTCCAGCCTTATGTTGGACCGTCAACATGCAGGCTACTATTCTCCTCAGTCAGATCTGTAAAACACAACCTATTTATAATTTATTTCCATTATATTCAGGCAAAAAAAGATGGAATTAAGTTGGTCTCTTCTGCCCATTTCTTCCTCTGCATTGGCTGTGGACACTCCTCGTTAGTACTGCATGTTATAGTGGAGGAAAGCACAAGTATGTCTGTGATGCAGGGGATAAATGAGGGCACTATTTCTGTGTGATATGGTTGTATATGGATTTGATCAAAAGTCTTTGAACTAGAGGATTTCTGTTTCATTAATCAAATCCGTTTTGCTCACAAGACTTACCAGACAACTACGGTGGATCAGTCCTTTTTATTTTCACGTATGGGTGCAAGTAGTGACTGTCTTCATTATGAGATTCTCCAATCATTTATTATTACTTGTTAGTCTCTAAAATGTTTCAATTTGATTGACTTCAACCTGTTTGTTTTGTCTGAAACCAAAAATGTTAAGTTGAACTTTAATTAAAACAGAAAAAACTCCTCACTGTTTAGGCTAATTGATACTATGTCAAAAATGGGAAGCGGCTCTTAGGCTCTAGTAGCAATAATGGTTGGATAAAGCCCAAGGTGACATCTCCAAATTCCTTGTTTTGTCAAACCAACAGCGCAAAATCAAATATACTCAATGTATAAAGTGAGCTAAAACAGAGAAAAAGCAGCAAATCTTCATATTTGAGAGCATGAAGCCAGCAAATGGGTGGCCTTTTTGCTTGATAAAGTACTTCAACTGATTTTGTCTCTATCAACTAATCAAGTGGCTCCCAACCTTTTTGACCCCTTTAAATGAGACTCAATGTGTGGACGTAAATCACGATCTCTTCAGTCAAATATTTTATTTCTTCCTAGATTTTTTTTTCAACACCCAAAGAGATCTACAAAACCCTTAAAAATGAACAGTTTTGTGGAACAGAACCCATAACATTAGTCTGGATCCTGACACCCAGGTTGGGAATCTCTGGACTTCTCCATTAAACATGACCATTTTCATGATCCTAAACCGTATTCTTTGTGAAAGGCTTGACTGGCAGCTCCTGCCTGCCCCTGTCTGTCTGCATGTCTGTCTAGCCAGCAGTCTCTGTTGGTTTGCTCTCCCTGCAGCTCTTTGGTATGCATGCACAATGTATTGTATCATGAGTGAACGAAGAAAAAAATATAGAGCCGGTGAGAAACAGAAAGAGATTTCTTATCTCTACAGTGTTTATGATGTCTTTAGGTCTTTATGATGTCCTGGAGCTGGAATTATTGATTAGTGTGTAAACTGTAGAGCCATTGACACCACCGCTGCTCTTTTCTTCTCCTGTTATATATCTCTCTTTTCGTAACCTTCGACACTTGTTAACCTAGACACACACACACACACACACACACACACACACTTTCTTTTTCAGTTTTCTCTCTCACTCTGCCTCTAGTGTTCCCCTTCTATCACTCTCACTTTGATTAACTCTCTCTCTTTCCAGTCATGCTGAGTAGTAAGCTAATGTAAGGTGGTATGGTTGGCAAGCCAGTCCTGTGTTGTGTGTGTGTGTGTGTGTGTGTGTGTGTGTGTGTGTGTGTGTGTGTGTGTGTGTGTGTGTGTGTGTGTGTGTGTGTGTGTGTGTGTGTGTGTGCGCGTGTGCATGTGCGTGTGTGTGTGTGTGTGTGCGTGTGCATGGGGGAGCTGCTGAGTCTAGCCATTTTGTTTATCCAGTCAGTGTGTTACTCATCATGGGGATGCGTCATTCATACTGTATTCACTATGTGCACTTTTATTAACCACAATGCCACACGTGGGCTTTCAGTGTGTTGTCTATAAGTACAAGATAAAGAATTTGACCCAAACAGGAATGTTAAGCAGAAGATCAGATATCAGAAAGAAAGACATAAAGTAATGTTATAATCAATTTAAAGGACTAGTTTGACATTTTGGGAAATGCACTTTGTTGTTTTCTTGCTGAGAGTTAGACAAGAAGATTGATACCACTCTCAACAGTCTGTGCTAAAACTACATCTCCCATCATGAGAACAAGAAAAATGGCTGTTATCCCACATTAAGAGTGTTCACACGTTAGTCCAAGCTAGTTAAGTCGCTGTTAGACCAGCTGTTCAGCTCTGGATGCACACTGCAAATCACATGAAGAGAAGATGTGTTTTTTGCTCAGGTTATGGAGTTTTCAGGCAGAATGATTGCCTGTTGATCATGAATGTCAGTTTAACTCCCATCAGAAGCTGTGAGAGCTCTGGCATGACACAAAGACGTGCACCGGCGGTTACGACCGTTACTCTGGAAGTGTCTGGTTTTCTGTCTCTGACTCTCCCTGACCTTTTTTTCTTTTCCTGTCTTCCCCTTTCTGTCCTTCTTAATCTCTTGCTTAGATTCTCCCCACCACCTCTACATCTTAGTCTGTTTCATGTCACTTCTTCTCGCTTTCCTCTTTCACACAGACACACACACACACACATACACACACACATACATACAAACACACATTCCTACTCAGGCTAAGCTGTGGGAACAGACCGTGTCCATTCAAATCCTGGTTGTGAGTTATAAATCAGGCCAGTCAAGCTTCCAGCTGAGTGTGTGTGTGTGTGCGTGCGTGTGTGTGTGTGGGGGTGAGTGTGCTCTGTATAAATCAGTTAGTATAGTATATAAGTCTTTATTAGAATACATTAGTTGGTTGGTTGAAATAATTGAATAATCATCCAAGTAATTTATCAAACAAAAACGTCAAATTTTCACTGGTTCCACCTTCTCAAATGCTGAGGATTTGCTGCTTTTCTCCATTTTACGTCATTGTAAATGGAATATTTTTTAGTGTAGGACTTTTAGTCAAACAATACAAGTAATTTAAAGATGTCTCTTTGGATTCTGGGAACTTTAATGGACATTTTTCAAAAATATTTTATATAGTAGTAGATATACTGTATATACTATATACATATATAGGTAGACCTATTTTATTGGCTGGCCGATACGCGGCTGCTGCGTTCGCCGACCATGCAGACCGTGCACTGCCCCTCCACCACCATTACCATGGCAGACTTACATTTCAAATCAAGCACTTTATTTCAATCGCTACTTTTCAGGTTCATTATTTTCTTGAAATTATTTAAATAACTGTCTTATAATGTCAGTAAGCATTGCATCATCACGGCTGTGATGAAAGCCTTTACCCTTGGATAGTTAACCATATGCAGTGGACCCATCCATATGATGCACATTGCACACATAATTTGGGTGATATGGATGTAAGATGATTGCAGAAGTGACACTGATCTGTGTTTTTGTTTGTTTTTAAAGAAATGGCAGAGCAGATTTTGAAAACAAATCCAGTGTGGCAGGCTTTACATTTTTATGATGTAATTCAAGGGAGCAAAAGCAGTATCGGCTCCAAATATCGGCTCAATAAAATCAGCAGCCCGTATCGGTCATTAGCTAAGGCTGATGGGAAAAAAATCAGCATCGGCACTAACAAATCTATATCTGTCAATCCCTAATATATACTGTATATACATACACTATAGATAGTATAGATTAAATACAAGTAATTTAATCAAAGCTCCCTGGGCTGAAACTGGGACTAGGGAACTTTTTCACTATGTTTTTTTTTTAATAGATTTTATTGACAAGAAATTACAAAAAAAAATTCCAATAAATATTGATAGATGAATCAGTAATGAAGTAATTATTACGTGGAGTCCTAATATAAAGCTGTGAGCAAATTAACTGAATCTGAATGTGTGTTTGTTGGTTTGACTGTGTGTGAAAATGCCTCGGCAAGTTTCTCATCAGACAGGAAGTGATCTCACTCACAGTGCTCCTCCAGTGTTTCTGCTGGTAGTTTCTTCTTCTACGTCTTCGTCTTCTTCTTCAAAGATCTCTTTTTCTCCTCACAGAGCACTAATGACATGGTGCGGCTTTGAAGCCTCCATTCTGGCTCTATTTATATAACCGCTTGTTGCAGTGGCACTGACTCACTGTCAGCAGGCAGCAGAGAAACTGACTACACACACACACGCACACACACACACACACACACACACACACACACACACACACACACACCAGAGAACCACAGAGAATTCTGGGAAGGGTTTAACCTCTTCTAGCAGTGTTTCCATGGAGACAGGGATTCAGGAAGTGGGGTTTTGCCCAGCAGTCTAGCCCAGGGGCCAGCAGCAGGAGGAGGAGGAGGAGGAGGAGGAGGAGGGGGAAGGGACGAGGAGGCTTTTTGGCAGTACTAGCCCAGATGGAAATCCCAGCCGCTGAGTTGGACACATCGCACACAGAAACATTCCCACCCGCTGACCACCACTCAGGTCGCTCCACAGTGTAGTCAGCTGCAGCCTCCGGGATGAACAAAGACAGATCTGCTCTTCAGCAGCCAGCAGACGTTGGTCACTCTGTAAAGCGCTCACAGTTTTTGTAGTTAAGCTGGTTGTTTGTTGAGTTTCTCAGGAGCTGTTAGTGGATGAACTGTGAAACAAACCGGATCACTGGTGGACTGAGGCTTTTATGTGGAAAGACTTTAGGAAGAAAACAAAACAAAACCGAAAAATTCATCATTAAATATTAAAAAAATAGATTATTTGAGCTTTTTTTCCAATATTAAAAGTTGATTTTACTTAAAGTAAAATAAGTTGCACTGTGCAGCAGTGTGTAGGATCTAGTGGCATCTTGCAGTGAGGGTTGCAGAGTGCAACCAACTGAATACCACTTCCCTCACCTATCTCTTTCCAAGCGGGGAGTGCAAGGCTGCCCAAAAACAAGGCAGAAATTATGAATTATTTTGACTAATAGTTAAGATCAGAGGATGTTGAGTGGATCACAGATGGGTATATGTTAAAGTTTAGTCCAGATACTGTTTTGAAACCATAAAAAAAGAATCAGGGGTCTTTCAGCTTTCAGCTGGACTCCAACTCATGAAACAAACAGCAGACGTTAACGAAGTCCCTGTGGAGCTGCAATATAAGAGCCAATAACGGGCAATTCATTCTCTCAGGACAGGTATTGATTTCATGCTCTGATGGACAGATCAGAGTGTCAGGTCTCCAGACCCACCCACACACACACACACACACACACACACACACACACACACACACACACACACACAAAGGACAAAGAGTGTAAGAGGGAAAAAAAGCTAAGCTCTCTTGTTTTATTGACTTTTCTTTAAAAATAGAAACACTACAGCTTTGAAATATCATCTCTCTCTCTCTCTCTCTCTCTCTCTCTCTCTCTTCTCTGTCTTTGCTCTTTGACTCAGCCAAGTCTGTTGATTCCCTGCCTTCTCCATCCCTCCATCCAAGCACAGAGCTGTCTTTCTCCCATCCCAGCCGGCACCATCCATCATCGATAAATCAGCTCCAAGCAGGACGTAATGTAATGTGTCCAGACCTAAGGGATCTCTACTGGGCTGAACTCACTTATACATAACAGCCCCATTGTGTGTGTTTACATGATTATTTGACTATAATATATGTATATGATTTATATACACCATATATAACAGTTTGTAGTTTGGCAAATGTGGCTTTTATGGCAGCAGTCATATTCAGAGTTGGGATCACATTTATTGGATGAGATTACACCTAAACGGAATTTGTTCAACAACTTTTTACAAAGTAATATTGTAGAATTAAACAAAACATATCTATTTAATAAAAGTAGTGTTTGTACTGTATGTAAAACATACATGTACAGTATATTCATATCTTGTGTTATATCTATACCAACAAGCTCCACATGTTAAAACTCTGCAACAGCAATGATTTGAACTCAATTCTATATATATCTATAATGTTTACAAGTTCACCAACTTAATTCAACGTGTTAGAAAGACTTTTCCTAATTAGACATGTTGCCTTGATGAAGAGGGAAAGTCAGAGGGAGTCATTACACCTCATCCTCTACGGAGCATGAATGTCTGGTCAAAATATCATGGCAATAAGTGGAATCTTGTTTGAGATATTTCTGTGTAGGCCAAAATCCTGGCCAGACCAACCCTCATCGCCCCCATAGCATGGCTACAAAGTAGGGCTGCCCCTTCTAAGTCGATTAATTGACTAATTGATTGTTTTGGTCTTTTAAGATTTCTTAACCCTCGTGTTGTCTTCCCGTTAACCATGAACTTGTCCGTCCAGGTCAAAATTGAATTTTTATTTGTGCTTTTCCGATGTTTTCGTCATTTTTTCTGATTTATTTGTCACTTTTTCCATGCTTTTGTTGCTTTTTTTATAACCTGTGCTGGTTTAATAATAGGTTTTGCTTAGAATTCAAACAAAAACCTCATTTATATCAAATTATACATACAGTGGGTAGTGTTTGTACCCCTTTAAATTTTTCACTCTTTGTTTCATTGCAGCCTTTTTTCCAAAAACAAAAAAAATTCATTTTATTTCTCAGTAATTACACTCAGCAACCCATCTTGAAATTTAGAAATTTTTTATATTTATTAAAAAAACAAAAACTGAAAATCACATGGTCATAAGTATTCAGACCCTTTGTTCAGTATTTAGTAGAACACCCTTTTTGATCTAATACAGCCATGAGTCGTTTTGGGAAAGATGCAACAAGTTTCTACATCTGGATTTGGGTATGCCATTCCTCCTTGCAGATCCTCTCCAGTTCTGTCAGGTTGGATGGTAAACGTTGGTGGACAGTCATTTTCAGGTCTCAGAGATGCTCAATTGGGTTTAAGTCAGGGCTCTGGCTGGGCCATTCAAGAACAGCCACAGAGTTGTTTTCCTTCGTTATTTTAGCGGTGTGCTTAGGGTCATTGTCTTGTTGGAAGGCCTTGCCCAGTCTGAGGTCCAGGAAAAGGTTTTCGTCCAGGATATCCCTGTACTTGGGATTCATTACAACCTCATCCCCTGCAGCTGAAAAACACCCCCACAGCATGATGCCACCACCATGCTTCTGTTGAGACTCAAAATGAGCAGTGCCTGGTTTTTCCACACATACCGCTTAGAATTAAGGCCAAAATCTATCTTGGTCTCATCAGACCAGAGGATTTTATTTATCACCATCTTGGAGTCCTTCAGGTGTTTTTTAGCAAACTCCATGCGGGCTTTCATGTGTCTTGCACTGAGGAGAGGCTTTCTGCCATAAAGCCCCGACTGGTGGATTGCTGCAGTGATGGTTGACTTACTACAACTTTCTCCCATCTCCCGACTGCATCTCTGGAGCTTAGCCACAGTGACCATTGGGTTCCCTCTCACCAAGGCTCTTCTCCCCCGATAAGCGGATGGCCAGCTCTAGGAAGGGTTCTGGTCGTCCCAAACGTCTTCCATTTGAGGATTATGGAGGCCACTGTGCTCTTAGGAACCTTAAGTGCAGCAGAAATTTTTTGGTAACCTTGACCAGATTTGCCTTAATTCTGTCTCTGAGCTCTTCAGGCAGTTCCTTTGACCTCATGATTGTCATTTGCTCTGACATGCACTGTGAGCTTAAGGTCTTATATAGACAGGTGTGTGGCTTTCCTAATCAAGTCCAATCAGTATAATCAAACACAGCTGGACTCCAATTGTAGAACCATCTCAAGGATGATTAGACAGCACCTGAGTTACATATGAGGGTCACGGCAAAGGGTCTGAATACATATGACCATGTGATATTTCAGTTTTTGTTTTTTAATAAATATGCAAAAATTTCTAAATTTCTGTTTTTTTCTGTCAAGATTTAGTGTATTACTGAGAAATAAAAATGAAATTTTTGGAAAAAGGCTGCAATGAAACAAAGAGTGAAAAATTTAAAGGGGTCTGAATACTTTCCGTACCCACTGTACTTTTTTAGTTAACGAGGCAGAAATTATGAATTATTTTGACTAATAGTTAAGATCAGAGGATGTTGAGTGGATCACAGATGGGTATATGTTAAAGTTTAGTCCAGATGCTGTTTTGAAACCATAAAAAAAAAGAATTCAAATTCTATAAGAATAAATAAAACACCCAAATAATTCAACGACAGTAATCATTAATTTTACCTGAAGAATCATCCATGTTATTTTTGGGCAATTTGGTTGAAAGAAATCTAATATTTCTGATATAAAACACAAACGGGTCAATTTGACCCGAGGACAACACAAGGGTTAAGTCATTTTTTTAAATGGGTTTTCATTTTGAATGAGTTTCCACAAACACAAGATTTAAAGTGGTGCTTTTGCAATATTCTTTGTAGAGAAAATATTTTTTTCAAATTTTAATTGGTCAATTAAATCAACTAATCGATTAGTTGGCAAAATCATATGAGTGGCTACTCAGAATTTCTTTATTCGAAGACAGTCCTACTAAAAACAATAGAAATGCTGGGAATAAATCTCTTATCCCAGATGTATGCACATAGTTCTTCTTTGGATCTTGATTGACTGACTGCAGTGATGGGAGGATATGGATTATCAATCCTATGTAACATGTTCAGGCTAAGATTCTCCCTCCACCTTTGGTCCTGTGAGCAGGCTTCGGTAATCGGTATCATCTACTGTCATGTGCTTTCTTCCATCTTTTCCTCAGATCTCTACAGCGGTAGAGCGCCTCTGTAGGCCTGCAGCCTCCTTTAAAGTCGTCTAGACGTGATGATTAACTTAAGCCAGATGTTTCTGCCCTCCTGATCACTGCATTCTTACTGTTGTGCTGTTATGTTGAGACTTTGCATCATTCATGACCCCTGCGTGATCATTCTGTACGCCAGCAATGAATTATACAGTGTCTCCACTTTTGACTAAAGCACCTTCTTCTCTCTTTTCCCACAATGCTTCTTTCCTCCCTCTTTCCTCCTCCCTTCTTTTGACCTTCTTTCTTTCCCCACCCCCCTTGCTCTACATCCCTCTTTCCTCCTTCCATCCCTCCTTCTATCCTCTATTCCTCATTCCCTCTCCTCCCTGCAGCCCTAAAGTAAGATGGAGTCATCAGACGATGATACTCTAAGCGAGCGCTCCTGCGTCAGTGAGCCGTCCTTCCGTAGCGAGCGTTCAGGGGGGTCGTTGTCCCCGTGCCCATCAGGACCCGTGGGTCCGCCTGGAGACACGTTGCCGTGGAATCTCTCCAAACATGAGAGGAGGAAGAGGAAGAGCCAGGACTCGGTGCTGGACCCGGCGGAAAGGGCGGTGGTTCGTGTCGCAGGTAAAGGAAACCATCTCTTAGAGATACTGTCGGTGGGCCTTTGAGCAAGGCACTCAACCAACATCTGTTGAGCGGTAAAAGGTAGAAGACTGTGATTGTTGTGGGAAGCTTCCAGTGGAGGATGTGTGTAAAAGTCTGAATGGGCAGTGGTGGCCTAAAGCTTAGAGAAGCTTGTGAGTGGGAGGTTGCAGGTTCAATACCCAGACCAACAGGATACATTTGGTGGGGGAGTGAAAGAGCATAGCTTGTCCTTCCCTCATTACCACCACTGAGGTGCCCTTGAGCAAGGCAGACAGACTGTATTGTACCAGGCATGTATGTGTAACTGTGTAAACGTGACAGGTCGTTGTTACAAATTAAAATTTGTTCTCAATCGGCTTACCTGGATCAATAAAGGGTAAATAAAAATAAAAACTGAACCAGGATGTGGCTGTAAGAGAGAGCAGTGGGAAACAGAGACTATCGGCAACGGCAAATTTAAATTTATGCTAAAGAAAAACCTGGAGGGTTGAAAACTCCAAGAAAGTGCTGTGTGGTAAACTTCGCTAGTTAAAACAGATGAGGGATTTGAGTTCAGTGGCTTCAAACTGGCAGTAAAAGTGTTAATGCACCTTCACTTATCCAACAGAGAAGAAGATCAAAGAAAGAATTTGAATACACTGAATCATTTTTTTTGTCCAGCAGCGCACATACAAACCATACAAGCACACACAAGCTTGTGGCAAGCTAACAGAGAATTATACTGGCTCAAAAGTACAAAAACTGCCTTACAAATACAATATGATACTATTTGTCTTTTTATTATTGGACGTCTTGGTAAAAACGTTGCATCTTGTGTTGAGCAATAGCTACAGGATGTGTCCACTTCATTCACATTTGCTTGCTGACATTTTCTTGGCTTCTCATGTTTAATTATGGGGCTTCCTTCTGCCTTCGATTAAAGGCCCACATACTTGGAAAAAGCCTTGTTTCCTGCTAAATCCTTGGCCAGAAAATGTCACCAAAATGCAAAGAAAATCTAGTTGTGGTCTCATATATTTATACTTTGGATAAAAACATCTACTGCATGTTATTAAAAGTGTTATCTTGTAACACTCAAATGGGTTCACCGCTGTTATTAAGATACTTACGACTGAAGGTTGTCATCAAAACATGGTGAGGAGCTTTTGTTTCTTCTCCTTCAGGGCTGAAACAAGAGATCTAGTAAATATCACCTACATGTTCATGTTTGGTGTTGTGCTATAGCTGTCATGTAAAAAGAGAGGAGTGTTTAACCCTGAGCTGGTTTCATTATCTGCATCCGTCCTCTCAGACGTCAAAGCTCAAGGTTAACACAGCTAAGGTCAGCTACAGTAACACCTCCCTAACATGGACGAGTGGGATGTCCTCCCTCTCTCTGTCTTTTCCCCCATCTTTTACTCGCTGTAACAGAAGACGGAGGAGAAATGTAGGTTACTCAGTTCTCTGGAGAAGCCAGGGTTCCCCTGCTCGCGTAATCAGACACTGGTAGCAGTCTAATAGCTTTCTTACTTTTAGTGGAGACTTTTTCCACTAACAATATCTCATAATCATGATGATTATTTATTTGTTTGAGGCTTTTTTTACATACACACTCCACACTCCAGGCTGTCTTGGACAATATCATCCTCAGGCAGGCCTAGAAGTCAATTTTAGACCCCACCCGTGTCCTCCACAATGGGTAGCAGTTTATTCCTTCAGGCAGACGCTTCAGAGTCCGGTGCAGACTCAACCTCTGTAAGAACTCATTTGTCCCCCTGTCCATCAAAGCCATGGATGGCAAGCCAGCCTAACCCTGAAATGCTGCTTTTATCTTAAACACACACATGTACATTTTTACTTTGCTTTTACCAGGATTTTATGTTGATAAGGCGGCTTACCCTTACTGCACATATTATGATGACTATTATGATGTTTGTACAATGGGCAGTGTGCAATTTTGTTGGCTAGTGGCAGTCTCCGCATTCAACATGAGCATGTCCATGTAGGGTAATGCAACACTCTGCGTCTTTGTACTTTGTTTGTGTGTATGTATGTATGCATTATGCTGTGTTAAAGTCTTTAAATAGCAGATATTGTTTGTTTGCCCAAGACAAATTTCCTTCAGGACAATAAAATCTATCTTATTGTATAAATGGATGTTAGTGGATGGGCGTCCTGGTCTGCAGCCCCCCTCAGCATATACTGTGACAGTGATTGTGACTCTCTGTCGAAGCACTGCTTGAAGTTTATGCAAAAGTAGAACAAACTCAATTATTGCATTACATTTATTTAGCTAAAGCTTTTATCCAAAGCGACTTACAATAAGTTCAATTCAATTCGATTTTATTTATAGTATCAATTCATAACAAGAGTTATCTCAAGACACTTTACAAGGACCCAACAGTTCTAGTAGTTTCCTCCAGAATGCGACAGTGGAAAAACTCCCCTTTGGGAAGAAACCTGGGACAGACCCAGGCTCTTGGTAGGCGGTGTCTGACGTCCGGTTGGGGATAGAATGAAGGTGGCAATAACCAAAAAAAAAAAAATCAAAAAATAGTGCAATAATCAGCTGTAATTAGAGACAATACAAAATAGAGTTTTAAACATAATACAAATTATTTTAATTATTTGTTTTTAAGTTTTTCAACTTTCTGAAATTTAATTATTTTTTATTTTCTTCCTCACATTTTTTTACAATAAAAAAATAGGATATTTTCTTATTTTATGGGCCAAGGTAAACAGTTAAACACCTATGTCACCAGTGTTACAGCCGACCAGCAGCACCCCTTAAGTTGTTATTTGAATTTGTCAATACAGGGAAATAATCATTCAAATATATTGTCATATCTGGACGGACTTCTGGACTAACACTAGATGCAAAATCAGCTGAAGCTGCCATTGAAATGATCAGTTATTGGCTAATATCCCATATCATGCATCTCTAACATTTCCTGTCTTTAGAGTGTTGTAAGTGATCTTTTTGCCTTTTTTATGTGAGAAATAAACTGACAGCGCTTCTCTGATGCCACTAACATTGTAAAGTTGCATTGGAGGGGATGGGGGATGGAGTGTTGGAGTAGGGAAGCGATGACCAGACAGTAAAAGCCTACTTTATAGACATGGAAACAGCATGTAGGTCAGGACAGGGTGAAGGGGTTAGCATGTGCATGTAATTGCTCTTATAGGGCACGTATGTGGAAAAAAAATGTATTTCCTGCTCTGGGAGCTTTTTTCAGTTTGAAGAGGATTCCAGACCTACAGCATTAATGTTTCAGAGTCTCTAAGCTCCTCTATCTGTTCACAGTTTTTTATTAACTGGCTTAACAATCAGCTACTTGGTTTAAGACAAGCTTTCAGCTGAGTCTTGTATTTTCTTAAATCTGTCTGTAAATGTTTGGAGGGAAGACTTTCTGTGAGCCATGATGTCAGGTGGTGCAACAGCTGCAGTTACTGGACTTTATTTTTTTATTAAATTGAACAATTTTCACAGCAAAGTGTTAAGTGTGAAGAAGTGGTGTAAGTCTTTGCATTTTCATGTTTCTGTGGAGATATGATAAGTATATTTCTCCAAGCAAGCGTGATGTTTCACGTCAAGTGAAAGTGAAATTGGCAAAATTAGACGTTGCATGTTAAAGAAAAAAAGACACTGGGTGTATCTGTTTGTACAACTGAATTGATTGAGATTGAGAGGAGAATTTGTGGAGGAGAGTGCATATACAGTAAATGTTAAAGTATGTGTGTGTATTTCTGTGACTGTGTCACATGCACACACATTTACACATGCACAGTGTATGCACAGAGTGGGATAATAATAGCTCAAAAGCAGCTTGTGGTTAAAACAACAACAACAGTGAAAGTTCGACATACTGTAATATGAAAACTAGGAGAAACAAAGGAAAGGAAAGTAAAGAAATATCAAGTTGAAAAGCAACCTAATGAAAAGTATAATATAATCAGGGTCACTTACTGGTACAACGTTTTGTATTATTTATTTAATATAGCTCGGCCTGTAAAAAAAATAGATGGACCTACTGTAAAAATATTGTAAAAAATGACTTTCCTTAGCCAGGGAAGCTGAAAGGAATCTTTAAATTGCCAACAAATGACCACAAGCAATATGAAGTATTGAAAAATGTTGAAAAAAGCAGCAAACTTAACACCCTAAAATTATTTTTCCAGCACCAACACGTAATGGCTCTTTGCTGTTTCCATGTGAAAGACTAATTACAACCAGATCTGAGTAGGGATGTAGAATCAGTTATCACGCTTTTAATTGCACTGGGCCTTCTAAGCAGGAAAGATGAAGGAAGAAACATATTCGTAACCCACAAATGCTCAAAGAAAATACAGTTTCATCTTTTGTTTACAACCAGCGGAGGATATGAATGTGTGTCTAATTTTCTGGCGTAGCTGCTGGCAGATGTGAGAAGGAATGATGTGTTTTTAATGAACGCTTTGTGATGGCTAAACTTTTCCAGTCCTCTTTTTTTTGCTTTGTCTGTTTTGCATAAACATGTGACATGTAGTGGAAATTCACAGCTGTTCTGCAGTTTGGATGCCAAGAGTTTGTGTGTAAGAAAAAAAGGACAGTTAGATAGATTTGATAGAGTGAAGAAAAAAAAAACATTTAAACACGATTATCTGCAATAACTAAAAGAGAAAGTTAAGACAGGGAGGTTTCCTGGCAGCACCTTTGTGCTGAGTCAGCGAGTCAGACTTGTTTGTGTGGAGATGATTCGGTTGTGGCGGGAGCAGGTAGCGGCCGAGCTGACGATGGCGCCATTGCAAACCACCCAGGGGCTTATGTGTCAGATCTTGGCCCAGAACTCTGAATCTCAAGCTACTTTTGGACACAGCCAGGCTAGCTGTTTCCCACCTGCTTCCAGTCGTAATGCTAAGCTAAGCTAACCAGCTGCTGATTCCAGCTTCATATATATAGCAGACAGATATGAGAGCATCCCCTTCTAACTCTTAGCAAAAATAAAATGTAGCTCTCTTCTTTTCAAAGACTGATATGTTTGAGCTGTTATGTAGAAGAAGAGCTCTCCATAAATGCTTAGAAATGGATTGTGTTTTGAAGAGTATATCGATTGCTGTGCTTCTCTTGTCAGTTCACTCATTGATGGATCATCTTTATCTGTTTGGACATCAAACCATCAAACAAAGCAGGAGTCTCACTGATGCTTTGCTCTGTAAGCGGGCAGAGTAATTCAACTGGTAACATCCAGTTTTTCCCAGGCGTGTCCAGTAATCACTCAGGCGTGAAGCCTATTGTGATGATTTTACATTTTACATAATATGAACTATGTGTTAACATTGACCTCAATTTCCATTCAGGATGAGGCTGGATTGTTGAAAATGAATACATTAGGCTGGTTGTACCAATAAGTTGCATTGTTTACAGTACAATGACAATACTGAAATAAGTGTAACATCAGAAAAAGACATAAAAATCTGTCAATACCTTTTGCCTGGAACGTTTATTTTATTAGAGAAAGTGATGAAATGAATGTGAGAAGAGGGAAAAGCTGGCTTGCTTTCCTACATGACAGAATAAAGAAGGAATAGAAGGAGAGAGTGCAAACACGAGGGGCTTTGTGAACAGATGAGTTCTGAATTCACACTGGAGAGGATAAAGAGAGACACTGCTGTCCTGACTGGACTCGGTTATTCAGTCGCTGTGGACTGGCTCGGCCTGCCTGCTGAGCATGCATGTTAATGAAACCTCCCAACAGCTGCTGGCTTTTCTGTTTATGTGAATGAGAGTTTGGGGACTTGCTAAGAAAGAGTGAGCTCTGGAAGTATGGAGAGAAATTAGAGTCAATACTGGTGACAAATATGTGTTTCATGCTTGATCAATAATAACATATTTCACAAATATGTTTGAGGAAAGGTAACAATACAAAACATACACTAGCTTAAATCAGCTCGAAGACATATACTATTCTGCATATAGATTTCTAACTTCAAGTTTAATAATCTTATGACATTTACTTTTGAAAGTTTTTGTTGTTGCATATATTTTTTATTGTTGAATGTGTGTGCACGGATGACTTGTATGGATTGAGACTTTTTTCACATCATACGATCCACAAATGCATGATGCATGTTGCATGTTGCATGCTGCATGCTGCATTCAGTATTGGGACTAATTTTGATCCATATAGATAATCTGTATGTTTCTGTGTATATATTTGTGTTGGTTTAGTTTTAGCTTACAGTAAAAGGAGTTGTAAAACTGAAAGATTCAGGCAGGAAATTGTGATATTACATTCCTTAAAAAGGCTCATTACAAAGTGTGTTTGAGGCGCCGTGTTTGTCTCTGGGTGTGAAAGTGCAGATGTGACGATTTATGCACGTGCACATCAGGACCCATGGCGTCATGGTGCCTGCATGTCACTTAGGCGTCCACCGTCCCGCCTGCTGCTGTTGCTTCCACATGTCTTTGTCTGCAGGCAGCGGAATGGAAGCCTTAGCCAAAAGGCGCAGGCTGTCCCCCCGTTGCCATAGCGATGTGGTCTCCTCTGTTTCTATGGTTATAAAAGGCAAGGAGAAGCAATGGCGGGGGGGGGGGTGAGAGAGACTGACACTGAATATAAAAGGAGGGCAAATCAAATAGTGAAAGCGAGAGAAAGTGTCAGAATTTAAATTCACAGGGGGAGAAAAGAGGAGGCAGTTTGTAAAAAGAAAAGAGAGGGAGGAGTGAGTCATAGAGTAAATGAAGAGAGGAGAAAGAAATGGAGTTGGAGAAAGAGGGGGAGGTATTGGGAGATGGAGGGAGTGAAGAAAAAAAGGCAGGGTTCAAAGAGGAGTGGAAAAGAAATGATGACTTTTAATTGAGGGTGAAGGGTGAGGGAGGTCATTAAACAGAAAGAGAATGATGAAGAGGGATAAAGATTAAAGAAGAGAAATAGGTTGAGGGAGCAAAGGAGAAAGAAAAACAATGCCATGGAGGAAAACTGCAGCTGAGGTTGAAAGAGATAAAACCAGACACACAGAAAACTATAGGAAGAAGAAAAATAACAAAGGTATTTGATGTTTGTGGTGAAAGGGTGAGCAAAAAGAGGACAAGAGACAGAATGCAAAACAATGAAAGAAAAGCACTGAAAGAAAAAACACTGGGGGACAGACAGAGAAAAATAGACCTTGAGGGAAGTTTAAAATTAAAAACAAGAAAAAGATAAAGTGGGAAAATGGTACAGCTACAGTTAAGCTTTCGTCACAAGACTATGTTTTCATGTTTTTTTAATTACTGTTACTAAGACACCACTAACTCTGTTTACATGTTGAGTTAATGATTATCTGCATTCTAGGATCAACCCTGGATTTTACACATGCATTATTCTGAGGCTGTTTTAAATGTTTGTGTCTACATTTTAAACTATAATTGCGTTAATTGAGACTGTAGGTCAAAGGTCAGACATTACTAAGAATCTAATCCAACATATCTGGGGCCACATAACACACTAATCCAAGTCACACACATTGAACAATAATTTAATTCAAGCTCCTGCTCATTCCTGGTTATTTAGGGCACTGAGCTGCTTTATCAGGCTGCAAGTCAAACCAAAATGCATGCGTGGACTATCAGATCACAGTGTTTGATGTTTTTGCTGTTTTGTACAGTAGATGTGCAGTGCTCCAGACGATATTGAGGACAGTAACAGAAAGGGTCAGAAATGGGATGTAACATATTTGTGGTTAAAGTTCAGGGAGGTTCTTGTTATAAGGCGTAGTGGTGCTCCACTGCTGCTGAGGCGTTGGTCATGCAGATGTGTCGAGGACTGTATGTCCTTTTGGCTCTCAGAGCACATTCATTGTGCAGCTGTACTCTGCATGACACTACAGACACACAACAACACACACTCATACATATGCAAGTGTATACACAAACAGGAGGACACATACTGCAGAAAGAAAGCAGCGTGAGTGACAGATCGAGGCAGACAAGAGAAAGAGGTGATTCAGTATACTGTCAGCGTTCTTTATTTTTAACAGCCACACTTTAATACGCATACACACACGTTTTACTAGTCTTATTATTATTTAATTTAACATTACACACATCATTAGGTGATTAAAAAAATGAAAAGACAACATACAAATGGGCGAACATTAACAAAAGTAAGTTTTTACAACCAAGAGCTACTGTAATTTCTTTTGCCCACCATTAGGTGGTGATAAAAAAGGTTTCACACATTACAGTAACAAGTTGTAGGGAACCTTGTGCTATGTACAGTACTTGTTTTTTATTATACGAAGATGCTTAAAAAAATCAGCTTTGACTGTAATCGTATGATGGATGTTTCTATATTTCTATATGAGTATATTTAGCTGTTTGAAAAATGAATGAAAGTTTACTGGGACCCTGAGACCAGGGTCACCACAACCTCTCTCTTGCTGTTGTGTGTGTGTCCGATTTGGATTCCCTGTGATGTGTGCACCGTGTAATAAGGGATGAGTTAGGGTAAGGAGACACAAAGGAACATTTATAATAATGAAAGACAGGTAGAGATAAAATAAATTGAGTTGTTTTCTAATCATTTAGCCCTGGATTAATTAATGGAAATAATTGTAAACACATGAGACCACTTGCTAAATGAACATATCTTTTATAGTTTTGAATTGAAACCACATTCCCCACAATCCTATTCTTTCTCGAACAAGCTATGATTATCCAGTTAAAAATGATCTCCCTCTTTTTTTCTTTTTTTTTTTTAACAGAAGATGATAAAAATATTGGATTTCTAACCCCTTCACCTTGTAGCTTGTTCCTCCATCTGTTACCTTGAGAAATGTTCTGTGTGCACTGAAGACAGTAGAGGCTCCTACACCCATAATTAAATGCTCCCACTTTCTTTTATTTCTTTACCGCTTTACATTCTTCTTGTATTTTATCTTATTAGAAGCGTGTGTGTGTGTGTGCATGCATGGATGCTAGAAACAAGGATACATGATATACCTAATGCCAGATCTGTTACAGCAACAGTGACAACCTACACACTTCAGACCTTCAGTATCATATACACACGCAGATCACATGAATACATACACATTGGCTGCTTTGGTACATTCAATTAGAAAGAAACAAGGGGTTAAAGGCAGTGGCTTCCCTTTAAAGTCATCTTTTATATATCTCTATATGGTATTAAATGACATATAATCTTTAGACCATTTAAATAAAGCTGATTTATGGGCTTTGACCTCAGAATGATTGTATGCTGAGATTATACCCAGTAGGACAGCATGTATTTTTTTAAATAAATTGAACATAATGGCTAGGCTACTTTGTATTTGTCTTCCCTTATATTGTTTTAGTTGAGAATGGTATGTGATTGCATTTCTTCTGCACTCCTTTTGGATCCAAGAATGCAATATCTATTTTAAAGGTATGTGGGTATGTTAACAAGTTAACATGTTTAGTAGTACAAGTGGACCCAACAGTATGCCAAGTAAATGCCTACTACAGTTAAATGTTTCTCCCCTGATTTATTAGGGGTAATGTATCGTAATGAACAAGTTCAGTAATACTATCACGGCCACCAATTTAAACATTGTTTATCGCCATTAGATCCACCATATTTTATTTCCCATCGTTCATCATCAACTTTCTCTACACCTGCTTCTTTGACAAATAGCTCCCACACGCTAATTTAAAGTGCTCCTCATAGGCTTAAAAGAATTGGTTAGTCCATGAGAATGTAACCTTTAAAAATAGCCTAACAACACATTAAAGGTGTAATAAATGCTTTTTTATTTTTTGGGGGGCATTTTAGGCCTTTAATTGACAGAACAGCTGAAGAAATGAAAGGGGAGAGAGAGGGGGGAATAACATGCAGCAAAGGGCCGCAGGTCGGAGTCGAAACCATGCCGGGTGTAGTAGTTAAATGTGTTTAATATTTGACATAGTAGAATAGGCCCCTACTTGTATTTTTTGGTGCCTTTGCCCAAGGGTTTAGTGGTGTCTGTCACCAAGCCGTGCCCACCATGTGGGGGCGCTCCAGCTCCATTTTTCCGATATTTTCCCACCGGCAGCCATAAGCTAGCTAGTTTCCCCCTACCCCACCGGCTTTTGAAATTCCTGTGGCGGAGGTTCCTGGCGTGGCCGGTAGAGAGGGATGCAAGACAAGCCACTGCAGGAAGAGCCGAGAAACCCGAGCAGAAGAGGTATAGAGAGAGAGAAACAAACACATTCACACGGAGGCAGAGACCGCAAAGCCTCTGACAGAAGCAGCCATTACGGCTGGGAAGCATGCTGGGAGCTCGGGCGGCTCGCCTCGGATCCACAGGACGCCGACACAGCCTCGGATAGGAAGCCCGAGGAGTCCGGATACGGTTTCGCCTGGAGCTCTGCCGATTTGAGGACGGAAACACACACTGCCCCCCCTCTACGGACACTCATCTGGGGTGTGTAGGATCTATTCCCACCCTCATACACATACAGGAGGCACAAACAGCAGCAGTCGCCGGGTGGAAGTCGATATTCAAGGAGGGACTGTTCTGCGACTGTGTTCCCGCACACATACGTGTACACTCACCGCGGTAATGGATAGATAGCGTTTATGTAACCTTAATTCAAGTAGATACTCGCATCTTAAATGTTCTATATTTTCATAAAACGCTGTTGTTGACCTTTTTTTATTCTCTTACTATTCCTAAGGATTATCTAGCCCTGCTAGAAAGTGAGCTACTGGGCTTTTAGTGTGCGTCAATGCATCAAATTAACTAGTTTCATACAAGGTGGTGTTTAATTGGACGCCGAGGAGAGGACGGAGTCAGAGCTGGGGGCTTGACGCGCAGCAGCGGACCGGGTCACTGCGGTAGTCTGCAGGCCGACCCCTCTCTACTCCCAAGCCGGGTAGCAGAGCCACCATGGCCGGGTTCATACCGGGTCTGCTGCCGACAACCCATTCGCAGGAGAAGGAATTTGCCCAGGCGTACGAGGATGTGCTGGAGAGATATAAAGGTAAAGGGGAGAAGTAGCATATACTGTATAGTGTACAAACAATCATATTTTTGCTTAAAACATATAACAATAACATAAAACAAATATCAAAGTGAAGTTTCTCATAGCTAAGCCCAAAACAAATGGTGTAGGCTACTGAAGTCACAGGATGATCTGACTTTCTGTTGACCATTCATATGTCCATCTGGGAATATTATAGGAATGTTTGTGTTTTTCTGTCAGAGGATGAAATAAATGGGTTGAAAAGACTTCCACCATGGGGCACAAAGGGTATCTGGAAGTGTAAATTGATGTTCGGGCAGACAGCCAGTCCTGTCGGCCAGTTTCCTAATCTGGATTGTTTCGTTGTTGATATTTAGGATAAACAAAGCTCTAGCTCAGCCACATTGTTGGTCTCCATCTGTATTGCACAGGGTAGAGACACACTGCATGCCCTGACTCCCTTGTAATCACTTGTGTGCTTTTAGTACACCAGAGGAAGCAGTTTTATGAAGTCCCCCCCCCCCCCCCCAGCGTCAGGGAGTTTTTCCCACATGGCCTCAGCTATTTGACCTGTAAATATCAAAGCTGTTTTTGTTTTTTAGATTTAAGATGATATTACATTAAGACCCTCTCAAACAAAGTGGTGCCAGGCTTCTGCAGATCTTTCTGTGTGTCTCTTATTGTCTCCCCCTGCAGCAGTGGCCTTACCAGCAGCATTGAGACTTGCCGTTTTATTATCCCAGTGACAGGGGCGCTTTAAAAATGAATGCTTCTAGTGAAAATTGACTGTGGTAGGGAGGGGGTTGGAGAGTGTGTTTGTGTGTAAGGGAGAGCATGGGGGTGCGGACAGCCAATAGACTCAGGTCTCATCTGTGATACTGCTGATGAAAAGGAGGTGGTTTAAATTATTGATTATTATAATGAAGCTAAACTCCTTGGGGTTTGGGACTGTGTGGGAGACAAGTGGAGAGAAAGACAACATGGGATGAGGAGGTTCATGCCATCAGCAGTTGTTTAATCCCCCTATATAAAGCATCTGTATAACCAACATGTCTAACCACAGAGGAAGAAGCCCTTTGGGAGATGGTAACAGTGACGGTTTGTTGCAACTTTGCTATGCCAACTCTTTGCCCGGCTCTTGTGCTTTGCAGGCCCTGACAATAAGCTTTCTATTCAGGAAAGTGAAAACACGTGGCATATCTGAAATATATCTAGGCCAAAATATGCCAACGTCTTCTGTGTATCTCCTGAATAACACATCACTCAAATGTTTTGGCCCAAATAGTTGCTTTTTGCCACAGCAATCGGTCCGCTTGGGGCATAGTAAGGAATAAGTAACAGAAAACTGTGTTAAATTAATTTTTCAATACTTTTGACTACAAAAAATAAATGTCCTGGCACTGACATTATTGTTCTTTTGTAGCAAATCCCACTCATAACTCAAACTGGTTAAAACATATGCTGTTAGACCCAGGTCTGTATATTATCAGCACACAGGGATTAGTATTCACATGTCTGCCATTAATAGCTAGTTTGCTGTTAAAATTACTCTAAATGGTAAAGGTAATACAGGTGTTAGTTTCTCAGGAGGCAGTAGTACTTCCATTAAATATCTCTTGCTCTCTCTTTCTCTCTCAGACACTCCAGAGCACTGTAAATTCAGACTGCAGGGTGTACTTCAGCAGTCCATTTCTCAGGCCTGTAGCGAACAATTGCTGTCCATTAAAGTACCATTTGTCGATTGCCTTCACAGTTCAATTTTATCTGTGAGCAGAATTACTTTGATAAATAAATAAGGCATTAGAGGTGGTGTTTCCCATGAGAGATGTGATTTAAGCACATTGATTTAAGTACTGGACATCAGCCTCTTGGGACTTTTAGAAATCTCAACACGTCAATTCTACCTATGTTATACAGCTGGAGGAATAAGTGATATTGGGATGAGATTTGTCAATTTTTGTTTTATGTAGAGTTGATAAAGTGTGGATCTACTACAGTTGTCCCACAGGCAAAGTAGGAAAATGTGTGAATGACACGACTAAATCATAAGCCCAAGCTCTCTCTGTTACGGTTGGATATCCCTATGTGTGTTTTCTGGCCTGTAAGGCTGCAGGGCTTTACCTCTGTGTCCTGTCAGCATCACAGCTCTTCTCCTTCGCCGGTGCTATAATGAGGCTGTAACCCTATAGGGACTGCTCTGTGTCCTCTGGAGTCACAGTTTGGATTGCAGCAATTTTTCATCTTCTGCATTGAACTTGATCCCAAGAATTCCTGATTATCATGTATGTACAATATATGTGTGCGAGGCTTCACTACTATTTCGGCTGTATGTGAGTCACATGTAGCAGTTGTCAGGAAGAATAGACAGAAATGTGAACTTGGCGTCCTGCTTGCGGCGTCACTTGACTGAAACTGGAGTGGGGACATTTGATCCAGCTTAAATAATTCACAAGGGTGGTAGGGTGTTTGTGCTTGTGTGTAGCTGCTGTGCAACAATGACAGGATATCTAAAGCAGTAGCGACAGGATCATATATGGAAAAACACTGGAACCTAACTCCAACACACACAGTCTGAGTCAGTGGAAAACCCGATGATTCAGGGCAAATTGAAAGCAACATTCACTTGAACATCACATTTACTCAAAGAGCTCCATAATTCATTTGTAGCATGCAACATGTTTTTTTTTGTCTTTAGTAATTTTAATTGGATGAGTATAATAACATTTACATAGGCCTAAGAGAAGCTTAACAGTGCACCAAACATGACAGGTACACAACAGACCATGAAAACCCTCTCAGAGCCAAATATAAGTCAGGAAACATGGGAGGAAACAGAACAATTGGACATTTAGAAGAACAAGATGGTCAGGAAACCAGCATCCATAACTTTTGCCCTTTACAAATATAGACACTAGAAAATGTATCTGTACTGTGTGGATGGGTGTGTATTCCAGAGACAAATTTAAGTAAGCATTTACATACAGTGTTAACGTGTCAGAGCACATTCATTTAGTCTTGTATAGTTTAAATCTATTCAGTTTCAATTCAGTTTTGCCAAACAATCTTTCTCAGTCTGGGTAAACTGAGCCGCCAGCATTCTGTGTCAAGTGTGTGTGTGTGTGGTCTTCAAATGTGTGTGTGTAGCCAGAGGGATTCAAATTTGTTGCAGTCAGATGTTTGGCTGAGGATGGCTTCACGGTGTTGTTTCTGTGTACTTGGTTAACACCTCTAAGTCATCAGTGTGCAGGCAGTGCCAGTCAGCTCAGTCCTCCTGCTGCCCTGTCACTGTGTGTTTGACCTTCTAAACTGTATGTAGCTGCGAAGCAAAGGACACGTCCTTTGTGGCTTTTTCTCGCCCATTAGGATTAATGTTTTACTGTGCTGTTTGTAAGTCACGCATAAGTTCACACGCACTTTTTTTAAAGTGCTCATATGATGCTCATTTTCAGGTTCATAATTGTATTTAGCGGTTATATCAGAATAGGTTCACATGGTTTAAATTTCCAAAAACACCATATTTTGTTGTCCTGCACATTGCTGCAGCTCCTCTTTTCCCTCTTTGTGTTGAGCTCTCAGAGTGAGGCATCTCACTTCAATGCTAGCCAGTCAGAAGCAAAGTATGAGGGCGTGCCACGCTAGCAGCTAGCGGTTCCATCATGAACACAGATGCTGACGGACGCAGTTTGGTTCTTACGATGATCGTACTCTGCAAATAAAATCCAATGAGGCATACTTTCAAGTGATATAACACTAGTATCCAAAAAGCTTAGGATTTGGCTCTTACCTTCATTACAGATAAAACTGCAGATAGGAACAGTAAAGTTTCTGTTAATCATGTTGTCTATAAAACTCACAAAATTGTGAAAAATGCCTATCACAATACCCCATAATCCTTAGTGACATAGTGAACATGCTATTGTTTTGTCTGACCAATAGGCCACGACCACATAATTTTCAATTTACAATGTGAAAGTACGCTTATTTACGAGGCTTCTACTCGACTGATTAATCTATCTTCATAATAATTGCCACTTATTTTTCTGTCAATCGACTTTTTGATAACCATGTTTTACTGAAAGTCAAGGTCAATCATTGCTGACCCTGAAAAGACTCGCAGAGGTCTGTGAACTAGAAAGAGGGGACAGGAAGTGCACACAGCATGAGGAAGGGCTAGGAGACGTTCTGCATTTTCATGGGATACAGGAAGTGTCAGGCCTGTTCAGGCCAGCGCTTCCTGTCTCTCCAGATCTGTGTTTGTACCTGCCTCACCGATTTGCCACACACTGTGGACAAACAAAGGTCGCCTGTACTTTTCTAACAACCTCATAAATCCATAATAAAGTGTATCTGTTGCTGCTTTGAATATTCTATCTTTAACATCAGCCCATTGTGTCATGTGTCCGTTCTTTGTACGTCTGTCTGAGGTACACGTCTGGACTAATGTGACACCATTAGAGGTAAAATTAGACTGTGAAATGTTCGAGATTAGATAACGTGTGAAAATGTGTTCTTCTTTGCAATTGGTTACTCAACCACCATCTCTGACACTGGAGGAAAGAAGAGGGTGAAGAGATGGAGAGGTTTAGTCTCAGGAGAGGAGGGGATGGGAAGTAAGAGACAGAATGGAGACTGGAAGACAAAACAACTGAAAGTGAGTGTTGGAGAGAAGATATAGATGCAACCACAGAGTGAAAGAGATGAAGAGAGCAAAGGGAGGCAGGCATGCTATCAGCCAGTTTCTGAGTTGGATCATTACAGCTGGATTTTTCCACGTGGCCTAGTTTTAGTTTTTTCTTTCCAACTCCCTCGCTCCTGCTCTCCTCTCACGGTGGATCTCTGCCCACAAGAACACCACCCCCCCCTCCTCTTCAATCATCCAGCACAATCTTTCCTCTCTCTCTCAGCTCCCACCCTAGTCAAACCTTTGTCAGTATTTTTCATCTACTGAACAGTTGTAGATACCACTTCAGGAGCTGCAAACTAATCTTTATAGTGATGTTTCAGTGTTTCTCTCTAATGATGTTGTAGTGGTGGCCCGCCGTGGCAAAACCTCCCCCGCCACGGTATCAGACGCACGATGTAGTCGCTGTTGCATTTTAAGTTATTCTGCTGACATAATGCACCCCCCCTCGGCTACCGCTCACATTGCAATTTAACAACAAGTAGAACTATTGAGAGGTTTTTGGGCCCGTAGAGTTTAACTCCACATACTGTTTATGTTGATGTAGTTTATTGTCCAAACGTTCGCTTTCTTCCAAATCGACTATTAACCAAACAGCGGTGGGTCCGTTCTAATTGGACAACGTTAATTTTGTCGCGAGTTATAGCTGTTTCATTTCTCGTCTTCGTCCTGTCTTCGCTTTTCTTCTCACTATCGATTCTTCCTTTCGTCTGCATTTTCCCTCGCACTCTCACTTGCAAATTTCATTATCTCATAATTCTTTCTCCCCCTCTTCTTATTCTTCTTCTTTTTCTCTTTCCTTGCCTCTTCTCTCCTCCCATTTTCCCCCGGTTGCTTCCTGTTTGGTCACGTTCTGCAGCAGCACCTGACTGTGTTGGCAGGGAAAAGCAAACGCTGTCAGAGCTGCGGCAGGGAAAACAAAACGCTGACCGAGCTTGAAAGCTTGCACTGCTCTCCGTAGAAGGAGATGGAAAGATGGGGGGGATCCTTTAGGGAAATCAAACGCTCCCAGAGCTCTGGGCTCCACTAGGAGGCCTCTCCTCCCTGCTGGGACAAAATGCCTGTTATTAATGCATTAAAAATGGAGATCCGAAATATTGGAAACGTCTTAAGTTATTGAGATAAAGACATGAGCACTTTTCTACTCTAATGGAAAGACAAATGTATCTTTTAATTGTAGTATCAGACATCACAGTGACTACAGTGCAGGTAAAATAAATGAATAAATGTTCATCACAGAATGTAAACAAAAATATAACTCTGTTCTAGTGACGCGCAGCTGCTAAAAAGAAAAATACTGCAGTGTCAAAATTAGGTCCCTCTTGTGTTCTCCACATTTTATCTTTACATGTAGTCTCTCCTCCCCTTTCCTCTCTGTTCCACCACTCTTTTGCCCCCTTTTCTTCCCCCTCTTACTGTTCGCCCCTCTCTGTAGCCCTCAGGGCTCTTACATAACCAGCACCCAGCTGATTTTTAGTAAAACCATCAATGAGCTTCGTTGTGTCAGTGTTTGTTTGTGTGTGTGTGTGTGTGTGTGTCATGGGAGAAAATTCAGTTGAATGGTCGTGCAGGCTGCGGCCAGCGAGTGTGAAATATTTGCCCCAACGTATAAATGTGTGTGTTGGTGCATATTAGTGTGTGTGTGTGTGGTAACTGGGGCCCTCTCCTCTGTCAGCAGCACACAGGGCCTGTGTTCCTGACCGCCTGTAACAGTGAAGGCTGTGTGGCCAGACCCACATCTTTAAAAACCTTTCTCCCGTGTTGCGTGGCGGTTGTTGGAGCTCCCGGAGTTTGCACTGATGCCGCAGAGGGATGTTTTTTGATCTTATTGTGCATCCTAGATGGTAAATGTAATCGCTGGAAAAGAGGGGGAGGAATCTCAGGCTGTATGTTTGTGTGTCAGTATTTGCATTCATTTGAAGGAGAAAAAAAATAGGTCAAGAATATCTGTGTGTGTGTGTGTGTGTGTGTGTGTGTGTGTGTGCGTGTGTGTGTTAGTTATCCTTTGAGCTGCACCATGACTCGATAATAAGGCTCTGCAAGGAAACAGAGGGAAGAACACACTGCTGTTGCTTTGACCTTTTGTGACACACGGTCACTTCCAATCCCACACCAAGGCTAAAATTGAAAAGACATCTTTTCCTTTCCGTTCAGATCACACTATCCGGCATTCAAAAAAAAGAGAAAAAAAAGCTGACTTGTAGTGAAAATGCCGGCCCTCCTTTTTCAGATGGAAGAGTAAAACGGTGACATGAGCCTGATTGGATGTTGCTCGAGGCTGTGTAGTAGTCTCGTTATGAACCAACTTTCTGTTGCCGTGTGAAATGTCAATAGAGCTATACTTACACAGCACAGCTGTTTATTGTGTCAGACAAGGATATGATCATAAACCAGGAATTTGATCAGCATATTTATTTTTATATCTGGTTAACTGGTAGTTTGTTCAGTTTTGTGACTGCAGAAATGGAAATAAGAACAACTAAGTCATGAGATTGTCTGTATGAATAGAAGTTTACCCAGATGAGACTCAGCAGAGGAACGGGGCTGTCTGTCCCACTTCTTACCAGATGTTTGCTATGAGGCTGTTTTGTTTGACCGCTGAAAGAGGCTGAAAAGAAGATCTAGCTGTATTCATATTATTGACCTGTTTCAACGTGGATGGATATCTTTACAAAAGGACCTAAAAACATACATGGGGATGCATTTTTTTTGTGTGTGTGTGTGTGTGTGTGTGTGTGTGTGTGTGTGTGTGTGTGTGAGAGATGCAGTAGAGCATTCAAGATGAAGTAAGACGATGACTGGGAGAGACGGGTAATAAATTAATCATGGACGCTGCTCTAAGACTAATATAGGGGACCAGTGGTTAGTCTGCAGTGGGAATCGATTGCACCTTGCTGTACTGGGGTGGAACCCACGCGCTGGCCCCCTATAGGGCATCATCTGTCTGAAGGCTGTACTGCATCCTCTGTTCCTCCCCCCCTCCCCAATTATCCTTTTTCATTTCTCTCGCCTCCACAAGGAGAATTAATGGTTGGCCTTTTGAGAAGAGTTGACATATTCTTTTGGTGCTAATTCACAGATTAGCTCTTGTTTTTGTTCTGTCTCTGTGGCCTACTCTCTGTGTGGCGAGACTGAGCCGCTGATGCCAGCTCTGTCTTTCAGGGTTGATCTAGCTTCTTGACTCTCCTTCATTTCTCTTCCAGCTCCCTTTTCTTTCCTCCCCTTTCTTTCTCTAGTTTTCTTATCTCTTCCTGTTTCTACTTGTTCCTAACCACTATCCTGTAGAGAAGAGCTTTATTACATTGTTAATCTTTTACTCTTTCACCCCTTCACTTACTCCTCTTAATACTCTCCCTGTTAATTTTCTAATGAAGGCAGGAAGCTGTTAAAGAAGGTAAATCTATACCTCCCCATCTCTCCATCATCCTGTCATTCAGATAGATGTTATTCAATCAATCTCTACCTCAGTGAGATTAATGGCTGAGGGATGGGATGCTAGAGTCGACCGCCTTTATCTGTATATTTGCATGTAAGGTATTCAACATGTCTGGAAACCTGATACTTGAAATCTTTTATCAGATTTATCAGGAACATGCAGGTGGACTACAAACCCTATAGGCCTGATAACAGAAGTAACAGACAAATGGACAATAAGAATATTTTAAAGCTGAATTGAAGAAAGGCAGAATAAACAAGATGATATATGTTTTTCTTCCTTTTTTTTTCTTCTAAATCAGTTTGGTCCACATATCTTTTACCAGAATCAGGAGAAAGGCGTCAGTGGTGGTGGTGTCTGACGCCCAGGGCAGCTAATGTTGGAGTTTAGACTGTTTTGAGTCATGCTGAGTTGTTGAAACATGTAAAAAAAAAAAAAAAAAGAGATTTGAACAAATGTTACTTTTAGCAAGGAGAAGCAGATGAGGAGAAAAAGGAATTGCGGCAGGAGAAAGATTTACTTATTTTTGCTCCTAAAGGTCAGCAGCACATTACTGTTTGTTTAAAAACTGCTCATACTCATGATACTATAACATTTGTTTGTTCATCACACTTGATATATGACATTGGTTGTCTTAACAGTGCATGTATACATTTATTTTATGTGAACCAGGATCAGATTTGTATTTCCAAATTCAAGATTTCTTCATTAATATAATTCCTCTAAGTCAGTATCTTGGAAGTTATTATGAACCATATAAGTATCCAAGGAGATCATTTAAGTATCTCTATACTATACTATACCATATTTTTTGTCCAGGCCCCCTAATAACTGTGTGAACTCCGTCCAGTCCGATTGGACGGGTGTATTGCTCTTAGATCCGTCAGATGAAAGGATGTGCTGAGTGGCTGTGAGTGTTGACCCCGGCTTGTGACAGCGAGAGAGGCAGGGTGACTTTTAATCTGCTCCAATTCTTTCAGCCTGTGACTCTCAGCTGACTGCACACTCACTGTGGGACACTAGGTCACACACTGGAGCTGGGCTGCTTAGCAGGTACACACACACATGTGTCACACACACACATGTGTCACACACACACAATTTGTAGATTACTCCTGTCTTTCCCAACCTTGAAGGAGTTGTGAGACTATAAACAGGGCAGGAAAGCAGAAAAAACAGACCTTCTTTTAATCTTTGCTTTTTGTTCTTGTGATTAACTGGATGATATTTCCTGTTTAGGCCTCAAACTCAAACACTTACTTTTTGGTTGACTTTGTCATAAATGCAGTCATGATTGCGTTTTTAAAATGTGAGGATTTGCTGCTTTCGTCCATTTTTAATAACTACCATGGGCCCGATTTTAACGATCTAAGCGCGTGGCGCAGGTGTGTTTGGGGCGGGTCCAAATCTTTTACTAGTTTGACGGCGGAAAAAAGGGTGCATGCGCCGGGCGCATGGTTCAAAAGGGTTGTACTTGGTGTCTGCATTATTTCCTGGGTGTGTTTTAGGGGTAACGGAGTGTCATCTTCGTCATTGCACTGTAATATTTTTCTATGTAATCGTGTGTGTTTGTTTGACAAACATAGTGTGCGCGTGCTGTGCATAAGCCTAGGAGCATTTTACTAATGTACTGTTAAAATAACAATGAAATGCTGCACTATTGACTTTAGACCAGGTTTTTGTTGGTTAATGGCGCGATCACTTCCCGCTGCCTCAAGATAGCAATACGCCAAGAATTCACCTGAACTCACCTCCCTGTAAGACCAGCACGCCCATGGGCGCAAAGATGGGTGCTGGTGCATTTGCTATTTAAACGACGTGGGCGCAGGACGGTCTTAAAGGCTTTACTCTGCGTCGGGTGCAAGAGAGGGCCCTAAGTGTTTCAGGCATCTTAAAATAGGCATTTTTAAAGTTCATTTACCGACATTTCTATTAGATTGAATACAATTGAAGAAATCGGCAATGGAATTAGCCATTAGTTGCAGCCCTAATTGCCATAGAGTCTGTGTTGAGTGTGTTTATGCATGTTAAACACATTTCTCTGTCCACTCCTCTTTGATACCTATTCTCAGCATATTGCTAACCATCCACACTCCATAAGCGTCGTATATGTGTCTGCCCGTCTGCTCGATGCCGTGAGGTGGTGTCAGGATTTGCCATTCAAATCAGGTTGGGAGAACGTCACACGGACAGCCCCCCCGGTGGGGAGCGAGCCCTAATCCCATTCATCCACTTTACTACACAAACACCATGGCGAAGAACCAGGACTCCCCCCCAGTGGACTGCTCCATTCCCTCACATCTCTCCTGCTTCAGGCCTGTACCACTGATGCTGCTGCTACAGGGGGTTCACTGTGGTTCTTACATCACGCAGTAGTAGGCAGCGTGGCTCCACAAATTATACAGATTAGTGCAATATACAAATTGCGTGGGGGGAGGGGGGACAATATTTGTTAAAGGCAAAATATGTCAAACTTCAAATCCCATCCTACAGAAAACATCTTTGTTTGGTACAGATTTAATATTTTGTAAAATAGTTCTGTCTTCAGTAGTTTTTATAATTGGAGAACATACAAACTTTTGCTTTTTTGTTCATTGGTTTTACTCCCATCATCCACAGTCATGTTGTCATTTTTCGGCATTTAATTGACAGGACAGCTAAAGACATGGAGGAGGAGAGAGGGGGGGGGGGAAACAACACGCAGCAAAGGGCCGCGGGTCGAAGTCGAACCCGTGCCCGCCGCGTTGAGGGGTAATCCTCTATATCTGGGCACCCACTTTGAGGTTTTTTAACATTACTGTGCGTTCCCCCAGCCTGCCTATGGTCTCCGGTGGTTAGGATCGGTGGTAGGTGTAAACCGAGCCCGGGGTCTCCTGCTCTGCCTTTGAGAAAATGAAACTCAGACTATATAAGATAATAATCTAAGATTGTAAATCGGTTACTTCCTCTTTCTCTGCTTTGCCCGCCCAGGAGACCAAGAGAGAAAGACATCATGGCTTTCAAACGAGCAAAGGGGCATTTGGTCAAGGCCACACCCCCAGCCTCCACCTTGCTTCCACCTTGCCTCCCCCCTCTTCAAAAGCTACAGACTCATAAATGGCACATACTAAGGAAAGGTCATTGTGGACTGGCTCTAGTGGCTGGAATTCTGCACCAAGGCTGAATTTTGGGAAAGATACTTCAGATACAGTATTAGGGGACCACTAAGGTCTATATAAAGATACTTCAGATACAGTATTAGGGGACCACTAAGGTCTATATAAAAGAGACTTCAGATACAGTATTAGGGACCACTAAGGTCTATATAAAAGAGACTTCAGATACAGTATTAGGGACCACTAAGGTCTATATAAAGAGACTTCAGATACAGTATTAGGGACCACTAAGGTCTATATAAAAGAGACTTCAGATACAGTATTAGGGACCACTAAGGTCTATATAAAAGAGACTTCAGATACAGTATTAGGGGACCACTAAGGTCTATATAAAAGAGACTTCAGATACAGTATTAGGGACCACTAAGGTATATATAAAAGAGACTTCAGATACAGTATTAGGGGACCACTAAGGTCTATATAAAGAGACTTCAGATACAGTATTAGGGGACCACTAAGGTCTATATAAAAGAGACTTCAGATACAGTATTAGGGGACCACTAAGGTCTATATAAAAGAGACTTCAGATACAGTATTAGGGGACCACTAAGGTCTATATAAAAGAGACTTCAGATACAGTATTAGGAACCACTAAGGTCTATATAAAAGAGACTTCAGATACAGTATTAGGGGACCACTAAGGTCTATATAAAAGAGACTTCAGATACAGTATTAGGGACCACTAAGGTCTATATAAAAGAGACTTCAGATACAGTATTAGGAACCACTAAGGTCTATATAAAAGAGACTTCAGATACAGTATTAGGGGACCACTAAGGTCTATATAAAAGAGACTTCAGATACAGTATTAGGGACCACTAAGGTCTATATAAAAGAGACTTCAGATACAGTATTAGGGGACCACTAAGGTCTATATAAAAGAGACTTCAGATACAGTATTAGGGGGACCACTAAGGTCTATATAAAAGAGACTTCAGATACAGTATTAGGGGACCACTAAGGTCTATATAAAAGAGACTTCAGATACAGTATTAGGGGACCACTAAGGTCTATATAAAAGAGACTTCAGATACAGTATTAGGGACCACTAAGGTCTATATAAAAAAGAGACTTCAGATACAGTATTAGGGACCACTAAGGTCTATATAAAAGAGACTTCAGATACAGTATTAGGGACCACTAAGGTCTATATAAAAAAAGAGACTTCAGATACAGTATTAGGGGACCACTAAGGTCTATATAAAAGAGACTTCAGATACAGTATTAGGGACCACTAAGGTCTATATAAAAGAGACTTCAGATACAGTATTAGGGACCACTAAGGTCTATATAAAAGAGACTTCAGATACAGTATTAGGGACCACTAAGGTCTATATAAAAGAGACTTCAGATACAGTATTAGGGGACCACTAAGGTCTATATAAAAGAGACTTCAGATACAGTATTAGGGACCACTAAGGTATATATAAAAGAGACTTCAGATACAGTATTAGGGGACCACTAAGGTCTATATAAAAGAGACTTCAGATACAGTATTAGGGGACCACTAAGGTCTATATAAAAGAGACTTCAGATACAGTATTAGGGGACCACTAAGGTCTATATAAAAGAGACTTCAGATACAGTATTAGGGACCACTAAGGTCTATATAAAAGAGACTTCAGATACAGTATTAGGGGACCACTAAGGTCTATATAAAAGAGACTTCAGATACAGTATTAGGGGACCACTAAGGTCTATATAAAAGAGACTTCAGATACAGTATTAGGGGACCACTAAGGTCTATATAAAAGAGACTTCAGATACAGTATTAGGGGACCACTAAGGTCTATATAAAAGAGACTTCAGATACAGTATTAGGGACCACTAAGGTCTATATAAAAGAGACTTCAGATACAGTATTAGGGACCACTAAGGTCTATATAAAAGAGACTTCAGATACAGTATTAGGGACCACTAAGGTCTATATAAAAGAGACTTCAGATACAGTATTAGGGGACCACTAAGGTCTATATAAAAGAGACTTCAGATACAGTATTAGGGACCACTAAGGTCTATATAAAAGAGACTTCAGATACAGTATTAGGGACCACTAAGGTCTATATAAAAGAGACTTCAGATACAGTATTAGGGACCACTAAGGTCTATATAAAAGAGACTTCAGATACAGTATTAGGGACCACTAAGGTCTATATAAAAGAGACTTCAGATACAGTATTAGGGACCACTAAGGTCTATATAAAAGAGACTTCAGATACAGTATTAGGGGACCACTAAGGTCTATATAAAAGAGACTTCAGATACAGTATTAGGGGACCACTAAACGTGAAAAGTGTTCAAGAGAAAAAAATTACTTTATCAAAATTGATGCTACATGCCCTTTAAATAGTTATATAATGTTTTTAGACATTGTATGTTGTAGCCTTGGTGCTGATGATATTCACCTCGTCCTGAACCTCTGCAGCCCCCTCTGTGTGGTCTTGTGAGTGTAAATACTTCGGATTCCTTGTCTTATTTTATTTGTATCTGTCCTTGATGAAACCCCTATCATACCATTCTCATGACACACTCTCCTTCACCTCCTCCCTCTTTTCGCTGCCCCCACCCGTCCATTCATGCACTACCATTTTCAAGACCAAAAATGGTGAGGGGAGGCAGGTTTTTCTTTTTCATATTTGATTGAGTGACTTTCATTGCCATGTTCGGTTATCTTCATCTCAGTTGTTTTTTTTCACACTTTCTTGTCATCATCCCTTTTTTATTTCCTCCTCCTCCTCTCTATCTTTACTAGGTTATTAGTCAGAGCTGTTGTTAATCTCTTGCAGCTCCAGCGACTTCTCTTAACAGGCTTTGTGCCTAATTGAGAAAATCTAAAATTACCAGGCAAGATTGTTAATGTGTGCGTTTTCATTTTCTGTCTCAATGTATTAGCACTGGGGTGCGTGCAGTCTCTTACTCAGCTGTTTTTCAGGAGATGAACGGTCATCAGCCATTGAGTAACTGAATAATGCATTTTTTGTTTGACACAGCGAACATTTACATCATCAGCAGATAAATAAATTCCACATTAGTAGAACATTTATTTGGTTTATTAGCATCAATCACAAGAACATTACGTGTGTGGGTCTGGGTCTGGATGTGGCCAGAAAAAGGTCTCAGGTGGGAATGTGAGAGAGAGTGTGTGTGTGTGTGAGAGAGGGTGTGTGGGTGTGTGTGAGTGATCGGACTAATTGCTCAGGGCCTGACAGTCTGATCAATAATAGGCATGTCAGAGAGATGGGATGTTGGGTGAGACGCTTGAATAATTTCAGTTTCGATAGACTGCAACAAGAATTGAATAGAAGTTGTAGAAATAGAAATGCAAAATTCTGGTTTACAAATTTGATTTTTGCACTACATAAAGTTGTTGTCATAATATCAATATTTCTTGAAAAAATATCAAGGAGCTAAGTCAGCTAACAGGACACACATTGAGATGGATTGCAGCAGGACACTGCACTGCTGTATTTAATGACATTTACACTGTGTGTTTTTATTTTTTATTTTAACCCCATGAGTGAAGGATCATTTGTGGGTATTGACGCGTGCATACTCCGACTTGCTACCTGTGTGTGTCTGCATTTAAACAGTTTAAATGCCCTCTGTCACTAATAGTCTATCACTCGGTCGCCTGTTTTTAATGATTGCCACATGTTCATATATGTGTGTGTGTGTGTACAAGCCTAAGTAAAGGGATACCCATTATGTCTGTGATTATCCGTGTGAATGCACACATCATTTTGGGCTGTTAAGTATGTCAGTGTGTGTGAGACCTGGTTGGCACGTCCCACTCTCCGTGACCTGCTCCATCTGTCAGAGGATCTTTGCACCCTTTAATCACCAGACTTCACCCACAGATCCCCGTTCGGTTTGACAGCCATCTTGGATGTCTTTCTTCTTCTCCTTTAATGCCCAGTTTGTATTTTGTAAGTTCTGATATGGCGGGGTTTTTTTCTCCTCTTCTTTTCAGGATCACACCTGTATTCTGCAGTTTTTGACAGGCTTACAGTATTCTGCGCTACATCAGCCAATGTTTTAAAAGATTAACATGCATATAGAGTTTAAGTCAGAGGGCTGATTTCAGAAATGTTAGTAGTCTCAATAATAATAATATATTATTTTATTGATTTGGGTTTTAAAACAATCCCTGAAGTAGATTTAATAACTTAGTTATCAGCATTGTCTACTGGGCATTACAAAAAAAAACCGTGCCACCATTCAGAGAAGGAGGGATAATAACGGGGGAAGGGTGCTGCTCTCCTTCATGTTAGCAGGTCTCCTGGATTTCCCGTCTGTCACCCCTCTTTTTGTTAATCCTCATCCCTCCCTCCATCCCTCCAAGTCTGACGTTCCCTCACTCTGCCGCTTCTCTTTTTTTTAATCTAAACGTTTAGTCAGACAATAACATTCCTGGTGAGGGGGGATGGATGGATGGATGGATGGATGGATGGATGGATAGGGTGGAGGCAGGGAGGGATCATGGCAACCAGCTCTTAAGAGTTGTGGAGGGGATTCAGAGGAGGGGGAAGGGGGAGGAGGAGGTGGAGGTGGATCGGCGCAGGTTGTAGGTCTGTTGTCATACACCGTCCTGTACTCATGGACACTATGAGGCGCTACGTGTAGCATGTTGAAACAGTATTGCAAACTGGACTGAAGCGGCAACGATTGGTCAATTAGTCATCAGAAAAGAAATAAGCAACTGTTTTGAAAATTGATTTAAGTCATTTTATTTCAGCTAATATGCCAAAAAAAATAGCTCTTCACAGCCTCTCAAATGAGGATTATTTTCTCGTTTTATGTCATTGTAAATGGAATATCTCTGGATTACTTTTTGATCCAGTCCGCTAATCAATTTAGATTCACAATAAATTTTAGTCCGTCTAAAACATAAAGACATTTGAAGTCCCACCTGGGACTCAAAGACACTTTTAAACTATTTTCCAACATTGTATAGATTAATAAACAATTAATCTATATTGTTAGTTGCGGCTCTAAACTACACGGTTGGCATCGTCTGGTTTCTGTTCTGCAACAGATTTAAATGTATGTGGAAATTTACCAGACTACTAGTTTACAACCTTTAGAGTTCAGTTGTCAATAAACTATCTTCTTAAGCAGAGTGAAGCAGAAGATATACAGACCCAGAGTGATGTGAGGGAGAGGGAAGGTGGAGAAGTAGCAACATGGTTTTTTTCTATTATTGAGAGACAGTAGTCTAAACAATAATTAAATATTTCTATAATTGTTTTGGTGGCCACATTGCCCCTGGTAATACTCCAATTAGATTTCTTGTGGAGCACGCTGCTGCTTAGTCAAGTCATTAGTGACCTTGTCAAACATTTAATGAGAAATGTTGAGCAAGTCATGCCTGACAGTTGCTTGGCAAAGAAAACACCAAAATAATAATAAAGGATAGATTATGCCTTGTTGGCAGGAAGAAGTCTCCTTGGGTGATAGATAGCGTGGAGGAGAGTGAAAGTGTTACTACCCTTAACGAAATTATAATTGTAATCCACGTGATTAACAAAGTTGATAAAATCCAACAAGCGGTTCACATGACAGAAGACTGAAGAGACTCCCGACGGTCGGCAAGTCTTACTAGTACACAGGACGAGGGAGAGAAGACCGTGTTATGGTGCTGACCCACACCCCGAGGAGACACCCGTTATTACAGTCTTCCATTATAACGTGTGTGTGTGTGTGTGTGTGTGTGTGTGTGTGTGTGTGTGTGTGTGAGCAGTGACACAGCAGAACCAGAGTAAAAGCGAGGCTGCGAGAGCATTCCTGAAATAACACACATGACGGAGGGGGGGGGGCTGGATAGTTTACGTCTACTGTTCTTAGAGAGGCAGCATACAGTCTGGGGTGGAAAAGATACACACACATTTACTTACTAATGGGCAGTTTAATAACAACACTTGTGAGGACATTCAACAATACAAGACTCTGCATACTGTAACCTAAACCTAATCCCGGTCACACTTTGAGCTCTAAACCGGTCCCAAAAACAGCCAAAATGAGTTTGGACTGACAGTATACCATCTCATTTGAAGATTCTTCGTCATATTTCTATTAATGTGAGGACTAAAAATGTAGGAATTTAATAATGCAAACGTAATACTCCTTTCTAAACTATTGCATGTACAGCTGGTTTGGTTTAAGTGACTGGATGCTAAAATTCATATGGCGCTATCACAGGTTTTTATTTACTGGCTCAGAATGGGCCTTTGGTGAGACATATTGAGTGGGAGTCAAAGAATTAATTTCCTGCATTCTAAACCATTGTTAGCCACCAATTTAGGTGTAAACATCTTTATTTATGTGAGGGGAAAACATACAAATCTGGTGGTAAGTAACAATTAAAAATATAATGGAATAAAATGCCGTAAGGGGGATTTCGCGTCCTGGTCCTGGGCCCAAATTAAGTCCAAAAGTCCAAAATAATATAACAAGGCTTGATGGTTAAGTTTTTCTTTAATGAGCACGTTTTGCTCCTAAGTTGAAAAATGAAGGCATGACTTACATTAAGTATATGCTGTCACTGTTGTAGCTAATTTGTACAATATTGCAATCGTGTTATGAATACAACACGGCATGAAGTGTATTGTCTTCCATTTTGACGTTTTTACACTCATGATTTTTCTTTTGGTGGCTGAAAACCTCTTTTTTTTGGGGGGGGGGGGCACTAAAACTTTCCCCTGTATCAGGTGTACCTGCACTTTACTGTCGTGTTGTATTCACCAGGCTCACGTGGCTGACAGGGCAAGAGTGATGAGTTGAAACTTGATATGTTCTCTGATCAGATGTATAGTGCAGATGTTAAATATAGTTCATCTGATTTGGATATCTTTCTGTGTTGGTTGCTATTTAAATGAACGTCAGGACATTTAATCAGAAGATGTTTGCTTGTTAGAAGCCAGATGGCAGTCAACCTCTGCCCTCTGTTTCCTGAAAGTGTGGATATTTTTAAATAAAGTTATGAATATTGAATTAGCGCGGCAGTAAGCACAGGCTGTCCCTTCTCTTTAGTGGGTGTCTGTCTGCACATCTTGTGGTTTTCTGAAATCAGGTCACTCTGTGGGTAAATGGGTGCTCACTGTAATGTTTGTTCAACCATAGATGCAGTTCATGTGTAATGAAGTGGCATCAATAGGCTGTTCCTTATTCCTCTTACAGACATGCGTGACATTTTCAGTGCCAGTGGTTTCTGTTTCAGCAAGAAAGTCAAATATGTCTAGAGCATTCTGTAATCCGTGTTTCCGGTGAGAGAAATAAAATCAAAACTTATTTTTTACAAAATGAATGAAGTTTAAGATGAATAAAAGAGTATACACTCAAAAATGAGTTTAAAAGCTATAGATAAAAGGCAAAATAAAAGTGCAATTTTAGGCCAAATATAACAGAGTGCCATTTAAATTAAAAGACAGTCATGAAAATAATCGCCTGGAGCCAGTTTTTAAAAGTATTTACAGTTGGTGCAAATCTGAGATCTGCTGGCAGTTTGTTCCAACAGTGGAGGGCATGTTAACTAAGGTGAGAATTATGAGAGTCCTCACAAGTATAGCAGTACAATTTAGTGTCAAGTGAGTTACCACACACAGTAATGGAGCCACCTGCCTCTACCTGCAGCAGTACAGTCAGACATCCAGCAATAGCCCAAGTTTGCATGTGTTAGAACAGATTAGGCATGTCTGTAGATTGCAAACCAAGATCCTAAGATGACACTCTCACACACTCACACACACACGCTAAGTGTTTTTGGCTATCTGAGTGTGTTAGCTTACCTGTCTGTTAACAGGCTTGTCTGTTGATCTACCTGCATGTTTAATATTGACAGCATGTTTTGCAGCCTGATGATCTGATACTATGACCTGTAAATGGAGCTTCCGTATCTGCATTGCAGATGTCATGCACGCAAACGCCACTGGCTCTTTTATCAACAGTGACACGCAGGTGATCATGGCTCGCTTGATTGTTGCCCTGCTCAAAGACATGGAAATGGTAGGGTCCCCTCCTCAGTGATCGCATACCAACACACTCACATTACGCCTTACACAGCGCCACCGAGCCGGTTAGTAATTTGGACATAAAAAACCTTTAAAAAAAAAAACAGTCTTTTGCCGTTCTTTGAATTTGTCTGATGATTTTGGCATTACCTACAGAAGTTTCCAAATCTGGTTCTCTTCAGCTAGAATTTAGTTGTTGTTGTTGCCGTCTTCTCGTGAACGACCCTTTTTCATGTCATCAACACAAGCTGAGAATTGGCACACTTTGGCTCAGTCGGAGATTACGCAGACGTTGTACTTGGGAGCTGGCAGGGGGAAGATGCAGACATTCACATTCTGTAGATAATTCAGGTTTGTGGTGCATGTGTGAAAGAAATAAAGAAAGAAAAATAATGTCATTTATAAGGACAAATAAATTATTCTGATTAATGATTTTTTAAAGAAATAAAAACGGACTGTCAACCATGTTATGAGCGTTGGCGTTGCATCGTTTGTCCACCAGAGGGGACTCTACAACGTCCCTGTTGGCAACACTGATTAGTTTTTGTTCAAAGTTTCTGTGTTTTTAAGTTTCATATCTTAAGTTTGTATTTTTATACATTTTATTTATCAGAACTTTAACATATTTTCATGTTCCTCTGTTCTCTTATGACAATAAAACTAATTATTATCATTATTTTAGTGAGAACTCATAAATAATTACAAATAACTAATGTTCATATCAGATTTTTAAATAATCAAATATTCGTATTGGTATTGGCCTTAAAAATCCTTTATCGGTCGGGCTCTTATTGTTTGTTCATACATTGAGTATATACATTTTTTTTTAAATGGATCAGTTTGGTGACTTCGGTAGATCCATAAAGACCTGTCATGCTTCGGATCGAGACTTTTTTAGTTTTCAGATGGTTTTCTTTTTGATGTTGCCTTTCTTTAAATGACTGTTCATTTCTTTAATGTTTAATTTCTTATGCTGCACTGTAACTTTTTATTCTTGTGTTTTATGTGTCTTAATGTTTTTATTTGTAACTGTTTATTCATGTGTTTTATCGGTTTTTATTTATTTTTTAACTGTTTTTTTTAACTGATTTTGAGTAAAGCACTTTGAATTGCCCTGATGCTGAAATGTGCTCTATAAATAAAGCTGCGTTGCCCTGCCCTGCCTACGTATGGTAACACTCACTATGTGTCGTGCTGCCTCAGGCATCGGCATGTAGACGCTGTTTGGTTGTGTCCTGCTTATAACTGAGGTTGTTTAAGTGGCACCCTGAGGAGACGAGTGAGATAAAATCTATCTCGTTAGGAAATGTCCCTTCAAGCAGCAGATAACACGTCAGACGTCCTTGATCCTGTGTGTGTGTGTGTGTGTGTGTGTGTGTGTGTGTGTGTGTAGGATAGTAAGTTGGGGTTGCCTAGCATTTGAGCATCAACCTGTGCCCATGCAATGTGGTTTTCTTAGAATTTGTGAAGTGTGTGAAACCGTGCGTGGTGGTCCAGGAAGTCCCCGCCAGATATCTGCAGTTTCAGAAGTATCAACTGACAGTTTTCTAACGAGCTGTCGGTGCTAGATGAGTCTCTCTCTCTCTCTCTCTCTCTCTCTCTCTCTCTCTCTCTCTCTCTCTCTCTCTCTCTCTCTCTCTCTCTCTCTCTCTCTCTCTCTCTCATATTGTCTCAACTTTTTTCAGTCTAGACTCTTTTACATTACTCTCTGCCTCCTCTTTGGTGTTTCCCTGCAGAGTGATCGCTCTCTCTCTTTTCCCCTCCACATGTTTCTACATTACGTATCCCACGTCTCCTGCTTTGTTGACTTTTTATAGCTTCCCCTTTAGAAACAGTAAATATTGTTAACTAGCTTGACAGTGTCTTAATTTCACAATACACATTTTATACATTTCATTTGACTGAAGCTTTGAAATAATGAAATCAGACCAGGATTTAATTTTAATTTTATAATTTAATGGCAGCATTCACAGCTATGTCAAAATAATGTTTCTTTAGTAAAGTAAAACTGCTTTTATATAACATAAAAGGCTGACCACTTCCAGTGAATTAATGACCACCTTTTCTAACATGTAAAGAAATGAATACCATTTTTTTTTTTAAATAATAACCTAAACAAATTGAAGGGGCTTTTTTCACACAGTTAAGGCCTGTTCACACCGGGACGAATTTCGCGCGCGATATTCGCCGACGTTTAACGCGTCGTGACTAAACAAAGGGCGTCAATGAGAGTGTGCACACCGACGCTAAAATCGCCACGCAGCAAAGCGTCATTTTTAAAAAAACGCCTCGGGTTCGTTTTTTTTTTTTTTGGTTTGACGCGCAAGCGTCAAAAACTATCCGACCAATGAAATCGGCCCTTTTGCTCACGTGTCTTGTGCTTCTGAAGTTACACTAAAACACAACTTGGCGGCGCTCAAGCACAAAACGGTCTTACCGAGCACACAAACGAAGAAGACATATGCCACCGTCATCACTGCCACAAGACGAGGAAGAGGCAAAGCACGATGTCCAAAATAAATGTTGAGCTGCTGGTCTCGTTGGTTTCGGAACATAAAGAGCTATATCTGATTTAGAAGAAATGTTCTAAATACTTGCTCTCTTCTTCTCTGCTCTTCTTCTGAGTTGCAAGTTTAGTATCAGAAGCGCAAAGTTGCGCAGCGCCACCCTATGTACGGGGGTATTTCTGTTTTACATTAAGCGCCATCTAGTGACAGATAATGAATTTGCATGTTCATTCGGCTCATCGTCAGCGAAAATCGCTTGGGTGTGAACACAAAAAACGCGTCGAAAAACGCTGACGAATAACGCCCGCCGATATTCGTCCCGGTGTGTACGGGCCTTTACTGTTAAAGACCATCACTTAGCAACTAAGACGATCAGGACAGATGAAGTGCTTACCACCTCAGCTTACATGTTTCCTGGGGGGAAACCCTCTCTTGCAGCACAGTGTCTTCAGACCAGAATGAATTTAGTCCTTCTCTTACCCGGGTTGTTCTACTAATGCTAATGCCTCAAATATGATCATCGTGATCATGAGTTCAGTGTGTACCCGGACATTTTGGTTTCACAAAATCTGTTGCAGAAAGTAAAAAAAAAAGAAAAACCTAATTTAATGAATGAATGCGATCTTTTCAGCAACTTTGAAAGTGGAAATAAAATGACAGGTGCGACTATTGCAGCAATGCTACCAGATTACACAGTAGTCTCCTTAATATATCTTAGGCACTGCTTCCGGGTTACAGCTTAACAAACCCGCCTCCATTTTAAATGTTGTGTTGTTGTAAAGGTTACTGCTTTGACTCACTTCCCATTCTGTAGTGTATTTAGGGAGAAATGCATGTAAGTTCTTGTTTTGTTGAGGTAAAAACAAAAAGGGTGTTTGTCCTTGACCGCCCTTGCCCGCTACATTACAAGTCTATAGGACACTTCAGGTGCATTATGGGATAGAGAAAAGCAGTAAAGATATGGCTGACTCAAGTAGAATTTCATTAAAAAAAGAAATAAAGATTATTGTCACATGTTATTATTAGATTTGTGTCTTGTGTATAAAATCTAATCAAATCCATCAAATTACCCATTGCCCAGAACCTCTGGTGGACAAACACAGTTATATTAGGATTTTCTTACATTCAAATTTGAACAATATCAGAATTACTTCCTCAAAAAGAGCTAGGATTTTACAACCACTGTACTCCAGAATGTTAATAACCACAATAAAATGTCATGGTGTGTTTTATTCACATTCCTGCCCTCACACTGGGAGAATAACTAGTTAGTTAGTTTTACTGTCCTGTGTGTTTTCATGCTAACCAGCCCTGGTGACATCTCCGGATCTGTAACGTGACTTCGGGCCCTATTTTAACGATCTAAGTGCACGCCGCAGGTGCGTTTAGGACGTGTCCAAATCCACTTTTGCTAGTTTGATCGCGGAAAAATGTGTCTGTGTGCCGGGCGCTTGGTTCAAAAAGGTTGTACTTATTTTATAGGTGTGTTTTGGGATTTACATGAAATAAACCAATCAGTGTCATCTTCCATTCCCTTTAAAAGCCAGGCTCGTTTGGACCTTGGCGCATTGCTATTATGATGGCGGATTTGCACCGTAATATTTTTACTTAATAGACTTCTACTTAACAAGTATAGTGTGCGCGTGCTGTGCATAAGCCTAGGAGCATTTTACTAATGCGCTGTTCAAATAATAATGAAATGCTGCACTATTGACTTTAGACCAGGTTTTTGTAGTTCATGGTGCGATCACTTCCCGCTGCCTCAAGATAGCAACACGCCAAGACCAGCACGCCCATGGGCGCAAAGATGAGCGCAGGTCCATTTGCTATTTAAACACGTGGGCGCGGGACGGGAAACTGCGTCAGTCTTAAAGTAGCAAAGACACTTGCGTCAGGCTTTGGGCCTTTCATGTTAAAACCATAAAACCGTAACTACCATGACATGGACATGTCCCTTTCGTACCAGCACCGCTCTTTGTATCAATGCATCGTGGCAATCTGTTCAAGTTATGGATCTTTTTTTTCTTTGGCACCCTGCGGGGAGGACAAAGGTCAAGCTCAGCCGCAGAACAGCTGGTAGAGGTTCAGCGTTGCGCTTGAGGACATTTCAGCACGGCGGCAGCTTGTTGAGTCAGAGGCTTGAACATGAGTTCTCCAGATGAAGGACATTCTCCCAACCCATCCTGCTGTCACGCCCACCGACATGTATATAATCACAGTCCTGTCTCGAGTGAGAGGGAAGCAACTCTGATGCACACAGTTAAGTCTCAGGCTTTATTCTGAAAACCTGCAAACTTTAGTGTCAGGTTAACAGCTTCTGCTCAGATTAGGTCTTTTTCACCATCATTGCAATATCAACTAAACACGTTGCGAAAGGCTGCGACATATCGCGAGAGACACTCGGAGATTAGTAGTGCCTTTTCCTTTCAATTCAACGTTCAATTTGTTCAATAAAAGAATGATTTTCATTTCATTTTGTTGTATTTTAGCAGAATACTGAAAGCAGGAAAAAGTCAGAACTGAGTACACTTTAATATCTATTTATGAAGTAATATTGTTATCACCGTATTCAACGTTAACGCTCCTTTTCTTCATATCGTGCAGCCCTAGATCTATTATATTATATCTGTTATTCATCATTAACAGTAGATCATATTTTGCACGTTGACTGTGGTCCTTTTCCTGCTGACAGTGAAGTATTCTCGTTCCACTGGACCCCTCCAGGTCTGCGGGATGAATGAGCAGGTCTGCTCTGAGCTTTACAGTCACACCATTTCCTTATACTGGATCAAACCGGTTAGCGTGGCGTTTTTGACTAGAAATCCCCCCCATAGCTCCTGCAGAGGTTCCAGTTCTGCCATTTAGAACCTCTCTTGGTCCCCAGGGGTTTCGAGGTTGCAGATACCGGCTCCGGCAGTGCTGCAGTGAGGGTTTATTTATTTATTTATTTTTTTTTCCTCTGAGCTCTGTGGAGTGGGTGCATGTGAGCAGGGCTAGATCACAGCCCTGCACCAGGCGATTTCCTTTTCACTTTGTTCACATCAATAGGGAATGAGAAACAGGGCAAAAGAGAGAGAAGGGGGGGGGACAAAGGACAAGGGAAAGGAGGGGAGCCGAGGGCACAGAGTGGTGGTGTTTGTCCAAGGCGAATGAATGAAATCTTTATCTCTGACGGAGAAGAGACCAGGCTGCTCTCACATATCTTCTCACTCACTTTTACTCTTTTGCCTACTTATACTCCTGCTACTTTTCCTCTTTTTGTTCTTTAAGACATTCCATTTCTCTCTCTCCACACATTACTGTATTACTTTCTCTTTTCTTTTCACTCTCTTCCTGTATCTCTTTCACCTCCCTCTCTTCCCTTTTCCATCCTCTCTGATCTCAGGCCCTCTGGTGGAGGTCAGGGACCTCTTTCTCTCTATCTGCCGTGTGTTGCTTTTCCTGAATCTTTGCCTTTAATAAAACTACGGCCATAACTTCCCAGCTCAGCCACTGGTACTCAGTAGCTGAATATTGGGTGAAAGTGCTGATACACTGCTGCGGATTTGAGTGTTGACTATTGGGCCAATAGCACTCTGAAACAGGGTGTTTGCACTAGAGAATTTCACAAAAACTAGAATGACACCATGATTGTAAACAAGTAACTTGATTAAAAGTCTTAACATACATTCCTACCTTACAGAAAAAAAAGGAAGAAATTCAATCTTACTTACCTATAATTATATCCTGAGATGAGATTCTGGAGGTCTTGTGATTAGAGTGATTTTTTTTTTTGTGGCTGATTGTTTTGGATGATTATGGTGTGATCAGATGCTCCACCTATTTTTTATGTGTTTTTTTCTTCATTTCAAAAACCCTTAATCTTTAAGATTTGGGTCTGGATTTCCAGGCTACCAGAACGGTCCATTTATGTGCAATCCTGAGTAAACTTGTAAATGAATTGTTGTTCTCCTCGCAGCTACTGATGCAGGATGCTGTTTGCAGGACTCGCCATTAAATAGATTCTCACCCTGTGGGAAACCTCTGAGTCCCACTTGAACTGATGCCTGAATGACTCTTGACATTAAGAGTTTGCTCCAAATATGCACAGGTTCATTAGTATTACATAAGGCACGCTTCACAGTGTCTGAACCTTGGAAAAGCACATTCCTGCTGTACTGTGTGCACGGAGGCCCTGGATTTCACATGATTTCATAATAATGACATTCATGGTGCAGTGTTTGAGCTTTTGCAAAGGATTCTCCACTACAGCCTGTGAATGTAGCATGGTGAATACACCACAAATAACACCATTCCCTTAAAGGTCCCATGACATTGTGCTCTTTGGATGCTTTTATATAGACCTTAGTGCTCCCCTAATACCATATCTTTCCCAAAATTCAGCCCTACTTCAGAATAAATGGATCCTGTTCCACAATGAGCTTTCCCTAGTATGTGCCATTTCTGTGTCTGTAGCTATTGGGGAGGAGAGGGGGGGCAAGGTGGAGGCTGGGGGTGTGTCCTTGACCAACTGCCACTATGCTTGTTTGAAAGCCATGATGTCTCTCTCTCATGGGTGGACCAACTTCTCTGGGCGGGCAAAGCAGAGAAAGGGGAGGTAACCTTACCCCTTATGACATCATAAGGGGCAAGATTCCAGATTGGCCCATCTGAGCTTTCATTTTCTCAAAGGCAGAGCAGGATACCCAGGGCTGGGTTTACACCTATCGCCATTTCTAGCCACTGCGGGACCATAGACAGGCTGGGGGAACTCATTAATGTTAAAAAAAACTCAAAGTGACATTTTTATGCCATTGGACTTTTAAATGACAGCTGTATGTATGAGATTAGTTTTCAGAAACAAAGACATTACCAGCATGGCATGATATTGTTGGTAAAATAAATCTAATCTGACATGCAGCATGCTGCAGACTTCTTCATTAGGAGAACAAATTTCTTTGACCGTACACTTATGATTTGCAGTGCACAGACTGTTGATACATTCATAAAACTAAGCTAAGTACTTTAGCAGTTTTGGTACAGTACATTCTAACAAATACACCTCCATCTGATTTCACTTTTCTCCTTCTCGTTGTGTTTTGCATCACAAATGTTTTTATGATGGTAATCTACATTCAATAACTGCGCCTCTAAAGATGTTCAATAAGCCAGACGAGAAACTTTGTTGGTTGGAATTATTACAGGAATGCAGGAAGGTGGTGTGAGTGTAAATGTTTGTGTAGTGGGAGCTGCTGACAGAGGGGAAGAAAGTAGTGTACAGGAATGCAGCATAGTCAGAGAAATATTTTACTAAATGATTTAGCCTGTAATGCATATAACATTGATTTAGAAAAGCTTAACGAAAGCAGCTAGAGAGAGAACTGAAAAAGGCTTTGTCAAAGTGGGAAAAGAGCAATTGATACACATGCAGAGAAAGATGGTAGTAAAAAGAAATGTGAATAAATAGCAAGAGAGATCTACCAAGAGAGAGGGAGAGAAACTGGACAGACTGTGAGGAACAGATCCGAGAAGTGGAGCTAGAGAGCAGGAAGGGCACAGGGAGCGAGCGAGAAGTTGAACAAAGGCCTATTTTAGTACCATCCGCTTTGCAGCCATATGTAGCTTCTCCTCCAGCAGTCGTCTTTGTTATGTCTGAGCGCCAAAACCATCCCTCGTGGTTTTGGCTGCCTTACAGGCACGCTGACGCAGTGGTTTGCCATAATGATTTAATCCTGCTAGTTTTATTTTTATTTTTTTACAGTAGCATGGTTTTGCTGCTCACTGTGGTGGAATAGGTGTCTGATTCACTGCTGCATGTTTAACCCACATGGTGGAATGTAGTAGTGTTTCTCCAGACGTGACTTTATCTCATTTAGTATCCCTGCAGACTCAGAATTCCTTTTGCAACCAAAGCTACTGGACGGCTCCCTAGGCACTCTGTATATGAGCACAATTTCCTGTATGCCACATGCAGTATATTAATAGTGGCCTCCGCTCCTCCTGGACTGAAAGTGCACATTGTTCTTTCTCTGTGCTGTACAGTAAACACATCACATGGACACACAACAGGATGTTGCACATAAACTGACCACTGCAGTTCCAAAGTGTAAGCAACTTTTATTGCAACCTAGGGTCTTTTTGTGAATATGCAACTTTTAAGATTTACCGTATTTTTCATTTTTTTGCACTACTATGACCACATCAAAATCACTATTTTTAAAACACTAAGAAAGCACCATTCACCAAGGCAAATTCTTGTTACTTTTCTGATTCTTCTGATAAAAACCGTAACATAGAGACATTGTTGAAATTACAAATATATATGTGACATGGAAAGATTATAATTCATGATGTTGATATTTGCTTCATAGCCAGATGATGTGGGAATTAAAAGCTTCTTTGTGCTTAAAAAAGTGATGCCTTCCTGTCCAGATATTTCAAAAGACAGCAGACAGAAGGGCTTAAGTAAGAGAGTTTTAAACAGGTGTGTGGCGAGCCTAAATTCTTCCTGAACGCCTGGACTAAAGCCAGCAGTAACAACTGACCAATGCCCTACCCATCCCTGGTAGCACGGAGTGAAGGCCGGTAGAGGGACGTATGGAGGATGTGAAGTGAAGGATTGATGAAGCGCGTTTGGGCTGAATGTGATATGTATGTTTCCCAGTTGTTGTAGTCTCTTGTAGCCCACCTGTCTCTCTTGGCACAGCCAGTCTGCCTACCGGGTCCCTTCCAAACATACCTCTTCTCTTTTACAACTCCTCAGCTCCCCTTCCCTCTATCCTCCATATGACCAACATAAGAAATGACAGGCTGCACCTTAAACAGCTTATCAGCTTAAACTTAAGAAGTGGGCTTGCACTACATAAGCGTTATCTTCCACCTTTAGTCGCGATGATTTATCCTTATTGCAGCTCAGTGAAGTATATCACTTGTATCGCCAATCACGGGATTCAAAAATGTAATTCTAGTGGCGTATGTGAACAATTCTCTGGGTAGTTACAACGAATTTCAGTACTTTAGGGCCACAAACAGACAAGATGGCAACTGCCTAACCCATATCCTGATACACACACTGGCTGAACATCACGGTTCCCTCCGCTCCCACCCCACTGTATCCCCCAGCTGTTTGTGGTCACAGGGTGTGTCGGGGGGTGCTGTCAGATCGGTATTTGCATGTTTTGCGTTATGACTGACTGCTGTCGCATTACAGGGTGTGGACGCCTGCTGACACTCGCTTCATAAAAAGAGAACCTGACACAGTGCCTTCTTGCTCACACTCTGAAAATAGCTGCTTCCTAAAGTGTTAAATCAGAGAGGGATGACTTTTTAAGAGAGGGGACTTCCACGCTCTTTTCTTACTGCTGAGAGTTGGGGGCCATGCTGTAACTTCAGTGACTTTATACTCTAGTGCAGGGTGTGGCCAGGATGGGAAATTACTACCCAAATTTGAAGAAATACCTCTTATTGGCTGGTATCTTCTTGGCCAGCCACTAGCGTTTTTGGAGAATCATGTATTCTAAAAAAAAAAAAAAAAAAAGCCCTGAATTTGGCAGGGGAATTTCCACAATTAAGTGATAGCTTATGGGATGTGAGTCCAATGTTATGATACAGTAGATGAGACAGATGGAGAGAGGAAAGGAAGAAAAAATTAGGAAGAGATTATTATATTCAAAATAAACTGTCTGAAAAATTGCTCTTAGCTCAGTGTGATGAAGTTGCAGCGCATTGCTCTCCAGAATCTGGTGCTTAATTGACGACATGCATGTTGATTCTCCATCCTTACTCCTGTCTCCTCCTCTGTTCCCCTCACTCCCTCGATCCCTTTGTTCCCCATCTCTAATCCTGGTGGTCCACCCCTCTTTCTCCCCTCTTTTTCTCAGCTGCTTAGTTAGGCCACGTGATGTGTGGTTATTAATTACAGTCTCTAATGAAATGAGCAGCTTTCAGCTGGCCACTAGCTCTCTCTCTCTCTCTGTGTGTGTGTGTGTGTGTGTGTGTGTGTGTGTGTGTGTGTGTGTGTGTGTGTGTGTGTGTGTGTGTGTGTGTGTGTGTGTGTGTGTGTGTGTGTGTGTGTGTGTGTGTGTGTGTGTGTGTGTGTGTGTGTGTGTGTGTGTGATCTCGAGGTTATCAGCTCAGCCCAGAAAAGCCACTCTAGCAACTTCCAGTCACAGCACTTATTACACAAATTATCACAGGAAGAAACTAGTTGCTGTATGGTTTTTCATAAACCTGTACCCGGTTTTGCAGCTTGTTGTGTGGTCTGACTGCAGTGTATATTTCCATCTCTCTGGGGTTACAGTAATATTATGTGGAAGCACAGTACATATATTCACAAAAGTTGTGTTTGTGTGTGGATTGGGATTTTAACACTAATTTAAAGAAAACTTCAATCACTGAATATAACTGCAAAAATAGTCTTTTATTCAATCAAACTCAAACGACTGGCTTCTCTCCTGTATAACTAGGACTAGACCTACTCTATCTGTAAAGTGTCTTGAGATAACGTTTGTTATGATTTGATACTATATATAAAATTGAATTGAAATTGAATTACACTTAAACACCTTACATTTATAAGCGAAAGCCTAGTCCATTTTCCTTTTACAGCTTCTGCTCCTCCTTTTGCTCCTTCTCCTCCTCTGGGAACACACGGCCGTGTTGCATTATGGTGTACGGGAGTAAACTGTAGGGTACATTGTATGTACACTCACATTAGCTGTGCATTGTGGGCATTTTATAATGGACTATATAGTGAAGGAAATTACCCGCTGAGAATTCGAACACCACTACAAAATGGCGAACACACTATGTAGTGCGCTATTTCCGTGATAGGGAACGGTTTCCAACACACTTTATTTCTTGATTTTTAGCTCAGTAATGGTTCCTCCCAAGCGGTTTGTGTTGAAATGGCAGGTGCCCTTCATAAAATGTATTCATTTTCAAGGAAGCACACATAAAAGTGTGCAGAGTGATTCCCTTTGACGATCATATTTTGCTGACCATGTTTCTTTGAAGCTGGCTCCGTTTCTCATATATACATGAATGTGTTAATATTTAATAACAGCTTGGGAACTCCCAGAAACTGGAGAGTCTTCAGGCAGCGTCACCACAGTTTCAGTCTTTCAGCTGATCACTCCCCATTAAAAACACATCTATCTCTCTCTGTCACAATCATCCACTCAGCCACTAATGCACTCATACCATTACTGTATGTCTGTGTCAGACACGCGGCCTGCTGTGAGCAACAGTAGCTTCTTCTCATCATATTGTGATTCCCAAGAGTGCAGATAAATTGACAACCCACAAAAAGAGTAACAGAGAATAAAAATACTTCCATGAACAAACAAGTGAATATGTAATGCAATACTCTAACAAAACTGACAGTCAAGTAATGTAACGCAGAGCAAAGAGGCAAAGCGCAACGCAGTAACGTTATGGTATTAGATGCGCATTGAAAGGTCAGCGCAACTAGGTCGAAGTTGAAATAATTTTATCTCTGAGCACAGTGCACAGTGGTGCCCGATGCCAGGGCACAGCACTTAGTTAGGCGTCACCGCTCTCGCCATAGGAAATCAATGGAAGGGCCGGTGTAGAGCGGTTTTAGGTGGCTTAAGGGTAAAAAAAAAAGTCTCCGTTATGCATTGAGTGGGAATATGCTTTAGCGAGAAGTTTTATTTCTCACTGGTGGAATACAAGTGTTACTGCTGTGAGCTTTAGATAAGCGTATCTGCTTAAGCGAATGCATTTAAGTGATCTTTGGTTATTGTTTAGTTCAGGATAGGTCACTGTGCGCATCCAATCTAGGTATTTTAGAATGCTGACTGGACCGTGTGGAAAGAGACATCACAGTGCTGTGTAATGCCCAACATGCAACTCCTTATTAATACTTATCAAAATCAGAACATTGTAATTTGGCTGCATATTATTAGAGAATTGCTATCATGGGTTCTATGACACACATTGGCCTGCTACTATATCTATATTGTGTGTGTGTGTGTGTGTGTGTGTGCTGTCTCCTCTTGAACAACTGTGCATTCAGTCTGAAATGGGGCACTTCAACTATGTACAGTACATCTGACAGGTGTGTGAATGTGTGTGTGCACATGTGTAGATGTGGGTTTTGTGAATGTGTGAACTAATGTTTCTGCTGTATATCTGTGTCCACATTTTTACTTTTATTTCTGTATTAATACATGCATGTGTAGAGGGTCACATACTATATTTAGCATACATATTTCCCTTTTACCAGAGTAAGCCCAGATTCCAAATAAAACAGGATGTGTACTTATGCAGTAAAATCAGGAGAGGGCTTATTTCTGTCAGCTCTCTCTCAGCAGCTTACAATTGAATACTTACAGACATTCAACATGTCTACGTACATCTGTCTTCTGTTATCTCTTATTTTCTTTCTCTTTTTGTCCTGCTGTGCCATCTCTCTCCCTCTCTACCTTTCTGGCGTTACTTTCTCTATGATTGCTTTTCCCTCCCACTCAACCTACTCATTCATTCCCACTCTGTCTCTCTTCCACATTATCAACTCCATTTCAACTCCTCGCCCACCTTCTGTTTCCTCCAGCTCTTCATTGGAATTCAGACCTGTGTGTGTGTTTGTGTGTGTGCTTATCGCTGGTTTTATTTTAGAACCTCCTCCTATGGTCTGCCAGTCTGCACAGCTGCATCGATCACACAGCTTACTTTACAACAAATATTACAATGTTATTATAAATGCGCGTATATCAATTACCTTAGTCGTCGTTACCTTTTTTCTTTTCCTCTGTGGTTTGTAAAATTTGAGTCTTTGTTTTGCTGTTCTCTTTATTTGTTCAACCATTGTAACAAAAACCAAACTGTTGTTGCTGGAAACCGAACAGATGTGGATCACTGACGTGGATGCTTCCACTGGCCAAATATTGCATCCTGCTTTCTTCCTCTCTCCCTTCCGGTCTTCACTGTCATTGTGATGGATGGCAAGCATTCAAACTACAGTACGTTGACTGCAAGTCATTGGCCGCGTACAAAATGTTCCTCCATGACATTTCCCTCTCCTCTGCACTGTAGTAAGAAGAGCATTCAGCACAGTCAAGGCCCATCATGGTCTGTTCTTCTTCGATTTTAAGACATTAAATCAACCCAATGCAGCAATGTATTTTAATTTTACAGTATCAAGTGTAGAAGCAGCAGGAAGAGGAAGTAATAAAATGGACATTTATTCCCATCAAAATGTCAAAGTTCATTACTGAGTTTCAGCCTGCAGCTTCTCCCATGTTACATCCCTTGTAATGGATTGTGGGGGTGGAAAACCTGGATCAGCCTCTTCCTGCCTCTCTCTCTCTAAAAAATTTCATTTACATTGCCTGCGTCGGCCACTAGATGGTCCGGTAAAACGTAGGTCTTTCCATTCATTTTGAATGGGGGTAGAGCTTTTTGACTGTAATGGGGTTTGCCGCAGGAAGGACACGCAAAAAAAACCTCAGCGTACCTGAAGCAACAATTTGAAACCGGCTCAACTTTTTTGGAGAAACGCAAACCCAACATCACGCTGGGGTAGCCGGTCATGTAACCGGAGATCAGACTTGTCAGTGTGGTTTGAGGCGAAATAAGAAACACCACTGCCTCTATCGCTGCCACACAAAGTTTTAAACCCTACGAGGGTTAAAAAACTGAAACGCACGCACTGAACTGCCCGGAGAGTTTGTGTCATAGCTGTATGTTTCCTGCAACAACAAAGCACTCACGATGTATCGCTCGTATCTTTCCTTTCTCTCTCTCTTGTTAAATAAAGCTGCCTTCAAGTGCGGTCGGAAACGTAGCATCTGACGGAAAACGGTAATTATGAAATACAGGACGGTTAAACAGGCCATTTGTGACACTCATTTCGCCGAACTACCCTCCGTCAAATTGCCAGATGGGAGTTGCCCTGTCTGAACGCAGCCTTGGAGAAATATGGAGGTCTGCAGAGATCCGCACTCATTCGGCTGATCTCGGCAGACCTCGGCTGCTGGGAGCTCTGTGCACTGGCTCCACGGAGGAAACACCGCCCACACTGTCATGACACAGAGCTGGATTTAAATCAGCAAAACTATCTCTTTAAGTAAAATGTAGGTGTGTTCAGTGAATTTTTAAATATGTCACTTCAAATTGTATACTACTGTATGATTAAAGGTGGCTACCTATTTTTATAAAACTGTTTACTGTAGATGGAGAAGTTTGTTTTTATATCATAGCCACGAGGACCCTGCTTTTTTCCGTAGGACCTTTTATGTCCATTGTGACAGCTGACCTTGGTGTTTACGTCCCCTGTGAACGTGTGTCAGACTGCCCTTTTTTCCCTCCACTTCACTAAAGTGTTTCTTCTCTCTGCATCACTTGGCTGTTTCATCTCTGTTTTTCCATTTCTGTCTGCTCCCTCCATTACTTATCCATCGCGCTCTCTTTCTGTCTTTTGAGCTCATCTTTGCCACTCATTCACTCAGAACCTTCACTTGCGACTAAATCAAAAAGAAATCTTTTCTTTTTCTCCCCATTTTTACTCTCTCTCTCTCTTTTCCTCTTTGTCTCTCACATAACTGTAGTATTATTTACTATTGAAACAAGATGTTGTTGTCTCATCTTGTGTTTTTGGAGGACAATCGAGAATAAAATGTGCCCCACAGACTAGTGAAATGCGTGGGATCTAACCAATGTGTTGTGTGCAGCACACCATGAGACCTTGACCAGCAGCTTCTCTCATAGCCGTGTTTCATAAGAACCATCCTAAATGGACTCAAGATGTTTTTGAATACTTAAGCAACAAATGGAGATTCACAACAATGCACAGACTATATTTAGTAAGCTGTCGATCGCAGAGATAAATAGAAAAGGTGATGTAAAATTATTCTGAACTTAATTGGAACTCAGTGTGGTAATCCCTTTGATCTACTTCCTCTTACGATATGACAAATCAGGTGATGCAACTTGGAAGTGGAGCACACACACACTTACGTTCACAGGAGATTAACAGGCCTGCAGGGGTGTGGGTGTGGGTGTGGATGGAGGTGTGCGTGCCACATCAGCCTCCTGAACACCATCTCTGATTAGAGCTGCACACACTTTCACTTCCTGTGCAGAAACAAAAGCAAGGTGCTTGGCATTTTCCCGAGTGTGTATCCAAACACACATTTACAGCACATTGAAGAAAACACACTTTTATAACCACGATAGGCATGTTTAGCATCAAATAAAGTAAATGCAGAAACATAAATGAACTTGCACAAAACAGTGGATTTCAAATCAGGTGCTGTTATAGTCCTTATAGATCTGCTTCTAGACCTCCTACAGGGACTTGATACTAAACCTGGGTATAGTGCTAATCTTTAACTGGCCTGTGTGTTTGGCATCTAATGCCCCATCACACACTCCGTGTTTTATTTCATTAGATGCGGGTAAAAGCACGTAAGAGGAACTTGAGTTGAGATTAATGTGTCATAAATGACATAACATTTTTTACTGTGATGTAACAGTGACTTTCACGTTGTAGGTAATTATTTTCTATCATATTGAGGCTGACCCTATCTTTTTTTTAAAGATCATCCATCTAACCAGACTGTCCTTTTTTCTTTTTTTTCTCTTCCATGTTGCTGCTGCTGTTTCTGCTGACTTCCTCCAACAAAGGTAAATGCACCCATTTCTCCTCCTCTGCCTCTCATATTCTTTGTCAAAACTGGTGTCTGTGTAACCGCATGGTGCCAAGTTTCTTCCTTATTTCTTTTGGAAAAATCAGTTTGTCCTTTTTATTTAGTGGCTACAGTTTTAAGAGAATTGCTGAGTTTCTTGAGTCAAGTAGGACACACATCAACTAAGATGAAACTTGATTCGCACGGACAACAAGAATTTCACTTGTGCATTTGTTGTTCGATGTTTTTCGTGTCTGGAAGTGTGTGTTCTCCACACACTTGCTTCTGTCTGCTGTTTCTCAGTTAAATATTTCCCAGTGTACTCGCACTCAGTTTTGGTTTAGTTGTTTTGAAGTGAACTGTTAACACCTCTTCACCAGTTTACCGTGCGTTGATAGGCCAAATCCAGAGTAACTTTTATGTAAAAGGTGGAGAAACACACCGGCAGCTAGCTGCTGTCCTGTCGCTATGGTTACTGGTCACACCGCTGCCATCCTCTGGCCCGGTGTTTGACGGCCTGAGGAAAAAATGTGTATGAATTTGTGTGAGCAGTGTGTCCAGGGTGGCCTTTGATGAAGCTGACTGCTGTTGACAGGGTCATGTGAAAGACGAGACTCCCAGGGGAGCGTTCAGGTTCGCTGAACAGTTTAAAAAAAAAATTTTGTCAGGATTTCTCATTTTAAGCGTTGTTGAATAGGCTTTGAACTGCACCGCTTCTTTGTCTGCTAAGGATGTCTGAGGTGTGTGTTTGTGTGTGTGTGTGGTTAGTTTAAATCCCTCTGGGTATCGTTCTTTACTCGCCAATGTCATTGGAGTATGTGAGGAAACAAATTAATGGAGGCAAATTAGAAATGGCCTTTGAACTGTGTGGGTCAGGTCATTATCTGATCTCATCTCAAATCCGCCTGGAGCCCTCGCTTCATGTTGTACATCACACTGCAGTGTAATGCAACAGTAAAATGATTTATAATAAATATAAAAAATAAAATGTTGTGATTATTTCACCAACTGAGAGAAGTAGGAACAGGTGTCCTTTATGAATGACCTGATGAAGGATCATAAACTAACTTGTTGTAACTCCCCTTGTGTAATTGTGTATCATTAGCAGGCTTAGAAAACATTTAGGAGCAAGTACACAAAGGGCTAATTTTTAAATTGTTAGCTTCCAGTTTTTCTGCATTTTTTTTTTGTTTTTGTATTGTCCAGCATGATTCGTCACTGTTGTGTTACGCAATGGTTTCAGCACCATGGTGGTTGATTTCCTGCTATACCAGTTTCTATTTCTAGTTAGTGTCAGACCAAGCCATCCTTGACTAGATATAAAATCTTTTGCTCACAGTTTACTAGTGTGAACTCAAACAGTAGCATGTTTAGTCAGTAGGGTCTTGTGTAACTATATTCATGGGGTCCAAAAACCGGGAGTCCAGTATACTTATGGGGTCCGGAAAGCTTTGTGGGGCCAAAATACTGGACCTCACAACTTAAAGGACTGTTTGAGGGTTACAACTTGGTTTTAGGATATAACTGGGTTATGGTGAGGGTGAGGGGCTAGGGAATGCATTTTGTCAACGACATGTCCCCACAAATATATTGGTGTGTGTGTGTGTGTGTGTGTGTGTTGCTGCGTTCTTGCCCCTTGGGAATATCAGGGATCACCCTCATGACTACGTTGCTTTTCTGACTACCAGCGTTCACATGGTCGTTGGCGTTTAGCATAACAACTTGTTGCATGACTGCCACCAACCGTTGTGCATAGCATCAGCTGTGTGTGGAAACACGGAGGCCGCAATGTTTTTTTTATACATAGACCTATTTCTGAATATGTTATGTCTGTATGTTTGAAATATACAATAAACAGTTTATTGTCATTGAAATATTTTCAGCGAAACAAAGTCTCCTACGTCAAACGTCAGTTGTCAACATCGCGTCACCACCTGGGAAACTCGGTTAGCAAATTTTAGCCGAGTTTCCCACCTCTGATTCCCACAGGAATTGACGGGAATGGTGACATTTGTGTGTGTGTGTGTGTGTGTGTGTGTGTGTGTGTGTTGAAAACTAGTTAATTATTTACCTTGTGGTGTTTACCTTTTCATGGGGTAGAATAAAAGAGAGGACAGAGCTGATAAGACCGAGGGAGTGGAAGGAAGACTATTTCATTGATTGACTGATCTTGGTTCGTTATATTTTATTTTATATTTTAATGTATCGGGCGCTCGTATGATGCCCACACACAAGTACCGAAAGGATTAGAGGATTAAGGGATCAGTTGATTTACGAACAATCATTTTGAAAGAATACATTCTTGCTGTCCTTTTTATGAAGCAAAACTACTATTTATTTAGTTATTTATTTATATATTTATTTATTGTTCCAGCTCCTTTTTAAATGTGAGGATTTTATATGATTGTAATTTAAATGTCTTTGGGTTTTGGACCACTGGTTGGACAAAACAAGGGATTAAAAGAACGTCAACAAGCCTTTTCTGTTATTTTTTATGACTTCATTGATTCATTTTTTTTTTTAAGATAATTGAGAGATGAATCAATAAAACTGACTTTCCCATGCAGAGACGATGTAGTAGGACATGATATAAACATGAATATTTCTCTAAAGATTACATGAATGTATATACTGTGTATTGTATACAGTAGGTGTTCCTTTTAATCCAAATACCTTTTTATCTGAGGATTAGCCAGTGCAGCAGGTTCATGACTCCACATTTACAGTAATCATGAGGCAGTTTAGTGACAGACGAGTGCAGAGGCGTACTCTCAGCTAAAATTAATAGGACATTACAACAATAAAAACATTAATAGAGTAACAAATGCATGAGGTGATAAAGAGAGCAAGACTGTGCTGTAAGCTTTGAAAAGCAGAGGAACGTGGGTGTTCTGGAGGCCTCTTCACGTCTGCTGCTCTGTAATCTGCTTCAGCGTGTTGATCCAGCAGGCAACTAAAAACACACACACACACACACACACACACACACACACGAAGAAGACAATATGAAGCTGACTGCATGACAAATGTGTAACAGTCAAACACTTGTGCTCATACTCCAGCTTCAACATACCACGCTCCTTTGAAAGAAAAAAAGAAAGGCACAGCTGAGTAATAAGAAACACGCCTCCTTTTTTCTCTCTAATTTCCTCACACACACTCTGACACACACATTTACTCGCTCTAGACACAAGTGAAACACATGTTTCTGGCTGTGGCAGTGACATCACCCGCCTCGTGGTCAAAGTCCAGTTCCTCTATCCGGCTTAGAGCTGCTAACACACCGGCACAAGCAGAGCTAGACAACCACTGACACTCGGCAGAGAGAAGACTGGTAGAAGAAGAAGGAGCGAGCGATGAGGGATTATCTACGTGATTAAGGATGGCTCTCTTTTGACAGCCTGGATCTTGTGGGCCGCACGGATCAACTTCAGCCTCCAGACTCTCCCTCCTCCTCCTCCTTTCCTTCTTTCTTTACTTGTTTCTGTTCTCTTTTCACTCACCTTTTCTTACCACCTCACTTACATCTCCTTGTGGTTTCTAGATCACTTCCTTTCCTTACACCATTTCTTAACAGTTCCCTACACTGTTACTTTTATTTAATAGCTTCTCTCTCTTTTTATTTATCCGTCCCACTGTCTCTTTCTCTCTTTTCTCTGGGAGAGAAGAAGGGAGGGATGAGCTCCACGGCTGCTTACAGGCAGTTCCTCCAGGATCTGGAGGAGAAAAGAGGTCGGTGCCCAATTAAACCTCGTCACCTGTGATTTACCTGTTACGATACGAAGAACAATTAGACACTTGTAAAAGTGTGTTCAAGGTTACCATGGTGTTCTAATGTGCTATAATGCAGGATGTTATCTTTTATTATCTCTGTTTGGATTGATTGTGGTGTGACATCAGGAGAGTGACATGTTGCACATGTGCATTGCTCATCAAAGCTGTGAATCAGCATAAACCAAACTATGGGGTGGACCTTAAATACGTGTCATACTTGCTCTTCAGGGATACTTGTGCAACTAGATAGTACAGTATATTGGAAATGCTTCCACTTGCACAACTTTATTTACACTGAAAAGGGTTAAAAAAATGAGATCTGTAGCTGGGAAGACAGAGAAGAAGAGTGCTTCTTTTTGGTGGTGGTTTCAAAAAAAAAAGTGCTCATTGGTGCAGGGGACCAGAGATTTTTAGCTGTTCTAAGCGCCTGTGTGTGTGTAACATATATCGGTGCTTTACTCTTACTTTCATTAGGTCAACTTCATGTGTGCGTGTGTCTGTCTGTTTACCTACTCAGCTACTGCATGGCGTCCAGATAAGATGTGGGTCAGCAGAAGGACGAACGTCTGCCTTCATATTAGCCAACGCTGGGGTCTGCCATCACCCTGAATGCATTTTGGCCCCTCTTTAATCTTCACTGACATTTATCTGTTGGCTTTAAGCTTTTTAATTAGCTCGAGCAGCTGATTTGTCAAATGTCGCTAATTGTTTACCGTGGCGTTACCATCTCTCTGCCTTTTGTCTCAGATGACACTTGATCCTTGTAGGCGCTGGCAAAGCATCCGACGTGTGCGTGAAACACACACACACACACACACACACACTCGCCAAGAGAAAAGACAACAGCAGGATGGTTTTGTCGAAGTGTCAGGTGACGTTCAGAAGCAGGCAGCAATGCTTCGCTTAAGCAGCTGTTATCACAGCAGTTAGCCGAGCGTAGCGTAAACAAGGCAAAGTCCTGTCTCTGCTCTGTTAAGTTCCTCTTGACATATTACATGTCTTAATACTTTGAATATGTTTTACAGCAAGCATAAAACCGGCATTTGTTTCATAAATCCCAGGCATGTAGGTAATGTATTTGACTGTTCTCACTGCTTGGATACAACCAGAGTTGTTGGCTCCATAGCTTCAGAAAGACTGAAATTAAAGTTAAACCTGGAATGACAAGGAGCCAAAGGCTAGATGGTATGGACTTTCACTGTTGGATGGTAACAACTCCACAATATGTACATTTCCCACTTAAATCCTATATAATGTGATTTAATTGTGGCAAACAGCTCTTCATAGCAACTTTATAACAGGGTGAAAGTTATCATCAATTGCTAAGATACGTAGGTCTGGCAATGCAAGACAAATGGCCTAATAATAAATATCTTATATATTATAATATATATAAATATTGTTTTGGGTTAAATGTTTCCACCTTGCTAGCACATACTGTGATCCAGTGTCTTTACAATACATACATGCACAGTAGTGGCACACACACACCGTCCTTTCACAGCTGGCTTTAAAAAAAAAAAATCGTAAGCATTGTATTTTTTTTCTTCTTTTTTACATTTCAAACATCCCTTATACTTGCATACATGTTAGGGTTTGAGGCGATGTCGGAGGCTCCTTATTGTGACCTCTGCACAGTCTGCAGACCACCGGGCCCTCTCTCCAGACTGTACATTAACTATTTATTTTCCCATCTTTTGGTCTGGCCTTTTGTAGCACTCTCTGCTCTTCACCTGCCTCTCCTTACCATGCAAATGTAATGGGAATCTGACACTTACTGTTTTTTCTGTTTTTTTTAACTATGGCCATGGCCGCACCTGCTGCTACTTGTGGTTTGGTGATATTATGTGACACTGTACCCCCCCCAACAGCTGCTCTGCTGAGGCCTTCAGCACTAGACGTGTCAGGCCGTGTTAGAATCACCTACAATCCCCCTTAACCCCTTAAATTACAGTTGAGGTTAAACTTCCTAACCACTTAAAAAGCCAGTGGTGATCATCACAAATGTGATTAATTTCTCAAAAGACTGTACGGCATAAACTTATGTGCAAACACACTAAGCCGCTTTCGTGATTCATAGTCTTTCACAAACATGTAGTGGTAGCCAAAAAAGCAACTTTGAACTTATTTACCCCCCATTAATGGAGTAATTATAATAACCAGCATTAAAATCGGCACTAAGGCCAATGAAAAAAAAAAAAAAAATTGATATCTGCACTAAAAGAATTCATATCGGTCGACCCCTAGTTTTTAATCTCCCAGCTGGCCTAGTTCTTGATCACAGCACTTCAGAATAAACTTGTAATTGCACCATTGACTCTAATATTGTTCTCTTGTTTGCCCCATGGTGCTTAGAGTTGTCTGGCCACCCATGGGGGCTCGCAGCCCCTCTGCCATCTGCATCCACTCACATCTCCTCCTCCTATAGGCTTAACCTCAGTGAGGGGCCCGACAACCTGTTTCTTACCCTTTTGAAATGAAATACCAAGTGTACTGCTCGGGGCCGTTGATTGTTTCAGATTGCGTTAATCTGCTGTCACCTGCCACAGGAGACTACTGGACCGACGAAACACAACGTGAACGAATGAGTCTGAGGAGATGGCTGTCCGAGGAGTTTGGTCACAATTTGTTTAAGGCGTAGCTTTTAGTTTCTATTCTCATCTCTCATAAGTTACTCCCTACCTGCAGTCATGCCGTGATTCATGTTGGACATATTTATCTCACTATGCCCTTTCCTTTTTCCTCTCTCTGACTTTTCTGTGTCAGACCAGATCTGTGTCAAGGCCCCCCGGGTGCTAGCAGCAGGGTTATGTTTTCAAGTTCATGGACCAAGGACTCCACTTTCAAAGGCCTTTTTTCTTTTCTGCCACCTTGTCACTTAACATTTAAAATATTGCTGGGCAACCACCAGTTAGTCAAACAACTTCATGTGATAAAGGATTAATCACTCAGTCATTTGTCAAGAGAGAAATGCCTGAAATTGACTGGTTACAGCTTCTCACTAGCAAGCTTTTCGTTTTTTCCCCCTCATTTTTGTATCATTTCAAATTCAATATGTTTGTGTTCTGGGCTGTTAGTTACACAAAAAAAAGAAATTTGAAGACTTTTTCTTTCTTGGACTCTTCTTGGATGTTTTTCTGTCTAACATTTCATAGACTAAATAATTAATAACTCAATCAATTGTGTCAATCTTGTCACTTCTCTATTGTGTCTCTGTTCTATTCTCAGACTGGTGTGTGTGTGTGTGTGTGTGTGTGTGTGTGTGTGTGTGTGAGAAACATTGAGTCATCCATTAAGGAGGTGTATATTTGCTCATTATTTATGTGCGTTTCCAATGCAACTCAGAGTTCCCCTTGCTGCTTACAGCCATTGTGACGACGCCCGGCTTTGAATCATTCCTCCTGCATTTACTCATACATTGGCATGAACTTAATCAATCAAAGATATACCAGTTTTAAGATGTTTTAGGTTTTTAGGCAATTTACAAATAGTTATCTTGTCTGCAGAACGTGCAGGAAAAAGGTTGCTGCTAAAGGCATTGAACACACTTTTAAAACTACTGCGATAAAGCCATAATCATTTTGGTTACTATAACCCTGATGCACTGTACAACTTACTTCTTCCAAACGGTATTAAGTTCCTGTTGTCTTTCCGTTTTAGGTAAATGTTAGGTTCGAGGACTTGAGTGGAAAAAATTACTCACGGACACAAGACTTGGTTTTCTTTGGCAAAGGGGAATAAAACTGAAAAACATTCAGCAGTCTTCCAAAATGTTCATTCCCTGCTCGGCCATTTTATTAAGTGGGTGTATACAGAAAGTTGATTTACATAATGGGCGTAGTATATAGTTGTTTAACATAAATGTGGGCTAAAACATCATTGTCTTACATAAAAGTGGGTTAGTACATCATATTATCTGCTATACTATTGGTTAAAGAGAAATTAGGTGTACTAAGTAAGTTTGAAGGTCAACACAGTTCACTGAAGTTTTAATAAAGAAACAATAGCTCGTTCACACAGTCACAGCTGCTAATTAATCTTATCTCACCCTGCTGGCCAGACACAGGAGTGTCCGCCTCTCCTCGGTCTTCTTCATTTCTCAAGGTTTCAAAATATTCACATGATAACTTTTAAACAATAATACTTGTTCAGTTTTCATACAATATAACTTTGTTCAGTAAATGAAAACACAAATATTTAATCAAGTGCAGGTCTGGTTTGGACAAAGCAGGTCTTTTTTTCCCTCTGCTCAATTTACAGTTAACAACTCCTGTGTTGTCGGATACATGCAAGGTCAACATCTGGAACTACACACGGAGATTTCATATGCTTATATCGGTTATCTGTGCAAGTATTAAAATATGTAGGTTTAACTAAGCAAATTTCATACGGATATGTCAGAACGAGGGGAAGAGAACCAAATACGAAAAACTAGTACACTGTTACACCCAACAGAAAAGGAAGTCCACATAGAAAAAAAGGTGAGATTTCTAACTTAGTTACCGAAATGTCATCGACCTCATTAGTTTGTACGCTTCCTTTTAATTAAATTACATAAAAAGGAAACGAAAAAGGGACAGCAGAGAAATTGAAACGGATATTGTTCTGATGTAAATCTTCAGTAAGTAATCGACAGTGTCAGTGCCCTGGTCTAGATCAGTTTCCTTCCTCTCTTGTTGCTAATTTGGTAAAGTTAAACGGGGCCTGATTCATGTTAACAAATGTTCCTATTAAGAATGTACTTCAGGGCAGCCATGTGGTTCAGATGAGTAGAGGGTGTTTAGGGTGTTAGTAGTAGTAGACCGAACCCTCAGCCATCATTACAGTCCCATACAGGAGGCCTTTGTTTCCAGCCGCTCCCAGCCAATGAAAACAGTCAAAAAGTAAGCCGCGATGTGTGGCTCACTTTATCATAATAATCCAGTCATATGAGTGGTTTTTGACTTTGTTGTAAACCTTACATTAACTCCATTGTTGTCTCTGCTGTCATGAGTCTGTCATGGGTAAGGTGTTTTAGAATTGGATTAACTTGGATTAGTGTGTGTGGGTTATTATATTACACCTAATTTACTCTTTTATTTGCCTCTGATGCAAAACATCTGAAGGTTTGAGAACAGTTTTTTAAATGGTACTGTTGGATGTGATTATGTTGTTGATGTCAGAGTGTGATCAGACTGGAGTGGTGCCATGATACGAAAATTACCTTAATGAGAGGGATGTGCTGGGGCATGTGTGTGGTTTTATGGAGGGGACGAGGGTTAGGACATTTCACACATGTTACAAAGTTTGAATGGTAGGTCTACCTGTGAGGCAGGGTGGGACAGCTGGCTGATGAGCAAATGTGCTTTTGAAGCTGATCTTGAATGGCACAGCAGGGAGATGGAGCTGGTGTGCGAGAGTGTGAGCTATTTGGGACACTTATAGCCTTGACTTGTCCCATTTCCCCACTGATATTTTAACCCATTAACGCTGCTAAGCGACAGTCGCTTACAGTAAACCTACGCTGTTACACAATGACATGACACCAGTATGTGCATGTAAACACACATGTTTTGTCTTCAAACATTACATACGTCTCTCTCATGCTCCTGCACAGAACACCAGGACTCCTACTTTATGTCTGATGTAGGACTGAAACTGAAAAATAATTTTCATTATAAATGAACTGCCAATTATTTCTTAGGTTAATTGTTTAGACTATAAAATCTTAGGTTATAGTCAAAAACCTGAAAAGGTAACACATTTTCCAAAAAAACAAACTAATTTCAAGTCGAGTCAATTCTCTTCTAGCCCTATATCACTGATTACAAATTTGCTTCAGAGGTTTTACCATCTGGGAGATTAATTGAGGAGGAATCCCTCTCCCAGGGAATCCGTGTACAGGACAGGTCAGCTAAATCAAATTACATCATAAACAATCCATATGACAAATGATACATACCTTTCTGCATCCTTTAAATGTGCTCAAATCAAATTTTACTTTAAGGATACTATGGATATCTTTATTTGTATTTTTGTAGTATGTGCGCGTGGTTTATCTATCTATGTATGTATGTATGTATGTATGTGTATGAACACTATGTATATAAGCTATTAGACACCTTCATTTCCTTTGGGATAAATGAAGTATCTCTATACACACACACACACACACACACACACACACACACACACACACACACACACGTGTGATGCATCTCTCTTCACTTTGTCTGCTACCTTGCTACGAGGCCTCCCTTGGTCTGCCCGGCTTCCCTATCCTGAGTTCCATCTCCATTACAGCATCTGCGTCTGAAGCCAGTGTAAAACCTCAAAACCCTAAGTAGTCACAAAACACTCAAATCTGACTGTTCTTACCATCTGAAGGAACTCAGTGGTTTGTGAGGATATTCTGTTGGCTGCATTCCTGTATCTTAAGTAGTTTATACTGGAAAAAAAAAACATGATCTTGACTTTAATGCTTCAATTACTACTAATGGCTTTACCAGAATCTGGAGGTGAAACCACTGCACCCCGGATAAAGGCTCCAACATGTCCCAAAATAACTTAAACTTACGTCTGAGTAAGCATATTATTATATGAAAGCTATTATTCAAGGAACCATTGTTGGAGGCGGTCTTTCTTTGTGTTTGTGGCCGGGCATACAGTAACAAGTGGAGGCCAAGCCATTAACCCCATAGTCTCTTTAATGCTGTTGTTAATTTTTTTTTAATTATTAGGTAATTGGGTTGCTTATTAGACTCAGTGTGAGCTTGATGTTTTAAAAGTGTGTGGCAATTCACTGTGTTTGTTTTCTCAGCAAGAGAGCTGTGCCACGAAACCACTAATTGTTACAAAGTGTTAGTTCACAAACCTGTAGTAGCATTACATTGTGTTCTGTAACAAGCAGACCAGTTGCCCGTCTGAACTTTAAAGCCTGTTGATCAGGTTACATAAACGTCTGGAGGGTGTTGATATGAGACCGGCTTGGCTGCCACATTTAGTCCAGGAGGAGCTACTGGACTTAACCTGAAAGGACAACAGAGGTTCATTTAAACTCCCTCACCTTTTGTTATTGTTAAGACTATGGTGACGAACACATTTCAGGAGATCTAGCTGTGGTATTACTACAACATTACAGCATTGCCCTAATCACAGTGGGACTAACCTATTTAAATGAAGATGGAATAGTTGGAGAAAACAGCATAATTAAGCCACCATCTTTATTTTGTATTCTGTCTCACATCCTCTCAGCTAATCAGAGCAGTGGCCTGGTCGGCTGTAAAAAGGCATTATTGTTTACAGCATGTCTGACTTAAGCTGCGTTCACACACTCAGGTGGTGGACTGTGCTGCAAAAACGCAGGTATTCCTATTCATTTCTTTTGATTATTTTTGGGCATTTTCAGCCTTTATTTTGATAGGACAGCAGAAGACATGAAAGGGAGGAGAGAGAGCGGGGAATGACATGGAGCAAAGGGCCAGCAGGTTGGAGTCAAACCTGGGCCTGCTGCGTCGAGGAGTAAACCTCTGTATATGGGCGCCTGCTCTACCAACTGAGCTATCCGGGCGCCCGGTCTTTTTATTCATTTGTCTTTCTCCGTGACATGAAGCTGCCTTCCAGTGCGTTCAGAAATGTCAAAATCTATAAACGATCTGACCGAAAGCAATAACTATAAAATATAAAGTCTACTTGTGTGTCATTTGGGGGTTAAATAAAACAAGAGGGCGTTACACAAATGGACCATTTAAGTGACACTCCTATCTCAGAACAACCCTGTGGCAAATCTGTCTTTGGTCCAAAAGGAACGCGCCCTGAATAATCACATACACTGGCAGGTTAAATAATTAAATGGGGGAGATGAGGCAGAACCTTTATGGCACTAAAGTACAGCTGCCCATTTTAGAAGTAGCATAATATATCCAGTCATCCAATAATATCCATTAAACAGAAGCATATTGTGCGCTTGATATGCCGTTCTTTGAGATAGCTTTTAGTAGGTGTGAGCTGAATGCACAATGTAGAAATACGTTTACACGGATGAATGCTAATGCTAATAAATTAGTTTTTATATGTGCTGAGTGAAGTTATATGAGGAAGATATATGTAGGAGAAGTGTGGGTTTCATGTGTCAGTGTGAAGGGGTTTTGAGGGACAGACTAATGCTCGAAATTTACAGAAGCCGTGACTCTAAATGGACGACTCTCGTTAAAATGACTACATTGAAAATGAACCAGTTTAGGCTTACACATGCTTTTAAATATTTGCAGTTGTTGCTGTCTTTTAGCGACATGAAGTTTTGAAAATGACCTAACGTTCAGCGGATGATTTGTGCTTGGTTGTGGTAATACCGAGGGTGTGAGAGTGAGTGTACATCTCTACTGTGTTGCTTGATTTAATATCTGCTACTGTGAAAGAAAGAGAGACTTAATAGGCATATGTGATACATATTTTAGTCTTTTGGACAAGCCTTGTCTAGCTCACAAACTCAGCTACCAAGCATCCTAAAGCAGCCGGTTGGATCAACATGGAGGCTCACCTCCATTCGTATTGATGATGTTTCCAAATTCTGGGTCACCCTGTTGCCCAATGTCACACACTCATTAACACTCACAAACGACACCCATACGGTTCCAGTAGCAGTCACCCAGATGTGTTGAGTATGATAAGCGTTCCCTTAAGGTTATCAGCATCACGCCAGTGGGGGTGCGGCCTCGCCTGTCGCCTCACTGGCACAGCTTAAGTGTTTACTGTCATGTGTGTAAACCTTTTCAAGTATATAGTGTGCTACCAGCTTCCATTATCCACCCATCAGAGCCCCTGAATGCTGCTGGCAGGGCTGTAGCGCCCTCCCTAGGATAGACTTATCCATTTCTATTGTAGGAATCAGGTCAAAGGAAATGATTAAGACACTGAGTAAACAAACAAATTCACATCTTTCAAGTTTGTCTTAAGAGACGTGTTTTATTGCATTCCCCATATGAACATGAATCCCTGTAGCTTTGACTTTAACCGCAGCCATCTCCCTGCACTGACAGGACTATAATCACACATGATAGAGTACAGTTTTCTATGTAATTAGGTGTGTACGTACGTATGTATGTGTGTGTGTGTGTGTGTGTGTGTGTGTGTGTTTGTGTGTGTGTGTGTATTATTAATGTGAGCTGTGTGACACTGACTGCAGGGTGTAGGCGAGGGAACAAGGGGGATTGTACCTTTTTTAGGAGGCGGGGTGAAGGATGACTAAACGCTGCTTTCCCCTGTTTAGTTCTGACTCTGGGGACAGAAAGCACACCTGTCCCAGACGACATGAGAGGTCTGGGGGGGGGGGTTCATAGTGTAGTAGCAGATCAGAAATGTATTTGGCCCTAAACCATAGCAAGTATTTTGATGTCAATTCTTTGAGGCACAGGAAGCCAGCGCAAAGACTTCAGAACTGGAGTGACGTGATCCACTCTCTTGGTGTTAGTGAGGACTCGAGCAGCACCGTTCTGAATCAGCTGTCTGATTGATTTTTTTATACCTACACAGCAGTGGAGAGAGATTCAAAATGTCACATCACTTGTGCACAGTTCACTGAAGCACTTGAGTCCCTCTCTTTGTTTGTGCTGTCTGCTGCCATGTTGTTTGGGTCCAACTTTGGAATCAGAAATATTCTAGCTTGGAACCCCATCCTTTCCCACTGAATGAATTAAGATTATCCCAGCGCCAATCATGGAAGGACACGTCATTAGCTCGCTCAGCTGGAGTTAATTAGGTTTCTAGGTTTTCTGCTGCCAAAATTGTCCTGCTGACCTGGTCGTTAAATTCCTTGTCCTTCCCTGAATAAGATGCTTTAGGTAAATGTTGCGTGGATCAGCGATGTTCTTTAGTTCCATTGTTGGCAGTCATTTTGTTTACGTACATTTCATTCAGGATTTTGTGTCCCTGAATGAATGCAGGTTGGCTTAAACTGACTTGGCTCTGCTCTCTGCTGCAATAGGTCCTTTGTCCCTGTCCACTGCACGTCTTTCTCCATTTCCCCGTCCTGTATACTTTTGCTTCATCAGCCCTTATCACAACGCCATTGTTTTGAATACACTTATCTGTTACCCAGTGCCTCGCATGGCCATCTAATTGCAATTATGGTTCACATGGTTTTACCTGAGTGTGAGTACACACAGGTGTATCTACGTCCGCTTCAGTCTGTCATGACTGCATGCTGATATCCATGTCCGACGAATTATAAACTAATATAACTGATATAATCATTAGATAGCATTAATTGATATGATGCCGCTTTAAACCTGTAGAGAAACAAGTCTTCTGGAATGGGAAATGGGGGGAGCAATAGAAGTGTCTATTTTTAGCCGTCTTGAATCAGTCTTCAGATCCTGTCCCCGAGACAGCTAACAAAAATGTTTTGACTACTCTTGGGTTACAGTACATACCGATGACATACTGTCTTTGACTGTGAAATGGACATTTCCCAACTACATTTACCGAAAAATATTCATCATTCCTTTTCTAAAGGAGAGCTATGTGTTGTTTTACGATTTTTGACTTTAGGGTGCTAGATTGGGACGGTATCTTTATATAAAGCGTGTAAAAGCTAATAAAGCGATAAGATTTAAATATTGCTTGGTCTCCTTGTGATCTCGAGGGGAAGCATCATCTGCCAACTCAGAACAAGAATTACCCATGAAGCAGACTAGGAAATTGAAATATGATTCTGCTGAAATGAATTTGTTCCTTGCAGTCAGTCACGAATCATGATAAAAATGTAACAAAATATTGGTTGTTTAGCCAAGGATATTAAGCCAATAGAGCAAGAAATGCTGTAATCATATACTGAATACTATGCAGTAAAGCAGGCCCCGACTGGAGTTGGCTCATTCAAAAAATTAATTTTAGTAATGTAAACTTTAAGCTCCTATGATATGAAATATTCATAGATTAATGTATATATTTAAAATCCCAGTGTGTGTAAATGTGTACCACAAACAGAATTCCAAACATCAGAGAGGCTCCTGCCGCCTCTGCTTTATCTCGTTTAACCGTACATGGTGTGACGCTCTGCTCTCCTGCTCGTCCTCTGCTTCCTGTTTGCGTCTTGTTGTCCCCAGACTCCCATCAGGCCCTGCGGCCTCCACCTTAAAGAGGCTGGCGTCACTTCCTGGAGACAGGCTGGTGCAACGTGGGAATTGTAGTGTTATCTCAGTGTGATACCGAGGTGGCTGCTCTGATCTCTTCTGAAAAGATGGAGAGATAATGTGTGTGTGTGTGTGTGTGGACTTTTATCTGGTGGTGGTGATGTTGTTCTTTCCTACTGCCTGGAAGAATTGAAACCATGTCTTTGCTTTGGCCCTCCGGATTATTTCCAAGATAGAAATGGTTTTACTTTATTTGTAGAGCTTTTGAAGTTAGAAACACCCTGTGATGCTGCGAGGGCGGCATCAACACTGGAAATGGGACACCGGGATTTCTCTTCCCCGTGTGTGTGTGTGTGTGTGTGTGTGTGTGTGTGTGTGTGTGTGTGTGTGTGTGCAAAAGCTCAGATAATCTCAACAGAGGGGTATGAACAAGCCTTTGTGTGTGTGAGAATACTGTAGGTATAGTGGGCATCTGCACTTTATTACCGTGGACTTTGCTCTGCATATGGTGTTGATATTCTTATTTATATATATAAAAATATATATACTGTGTGTGTGTGTGTGTGTGTGTGTGTGTGTGTGTATATATATATAATGTTTTTATATATTTAATTTATATTTTACTCTTTGTTATTTCAACTTAATTGGGTTCCCACTATTTTACCTTCACTTGTTTTTTGTGGAGTGGTGTTGACCTGTAGTGGACGGACTTTTTCCACACTTGATCTCTGTTAGTTTTTACAAGGTGTTGGCAGTGTTTATTGAAGGCCTTATGTCCACTAGTTAGATGTTGCTGTAGCCCAGAGGGCCAGGCCAGCAGTCAATAAGAGCACTAACAGGAACTGCAGATAGAACATTCTCCTGCCAGCCAATGAAGTCTGTCAACACTCTCTCTCTCTCTTTCTTTCATTTTGGTTCTCTCTCTCTCTCTCCTCGGCCACCAAATTACTGCATTAACAGAACAACTGCGAATGAATTTAGCTTCTATTAACAATACTGCCGCCTTGTTTCCTTAAAGCGAAATTGCTCTTTCATTCAACTTTGTGTCCAACAAAACCCAATCCAAAAAAGATTTTCAGTTTACTGTCATAAAAATCTTACAAAACCCAGAAAAGTTTAATAAAGAAAATTACTTTAAATGAAACGATTCCATTAGCAAACATTGTTGCAGATGTATTTCCTGTCAATCAACTAATCACATAATCATTGCAGCTGTCTGATAGATCAAATGCATGTAAATTCATGAATTATGTCGGTGAGTACAGTATTATCATAAATAGTACTCACATTGCCATAAACTGGAAGTTTCCTTCAAATAGGTTTTTATATTTTAGGAATATCTTCTATCAACACGTCTCTCTCTTTTCCCCACAATAGCTTGTCCTCTCCTTCTATTCCCACACCTCTCCTCTCTCACCTCTTCCTCATCTGTTACGTAGTCCTTTACCAAACCCCACTTGTCCACAAAGTGTTCAAATGCCAGCTTTGAACTTATCTCCACATGAGCTTGTTAAAAAAGGATTACTGTCCCTTTATGTAACCGAACTGAGTCGTAACATACCTGACTCTTATGAACCTGTGCAATGGGGAGTAATTAACGTTGCCATTGATCACTTTCCAAGTTGGGCACAATTCACATCCGTGCTGCTTCTGGGCTAAACCGAGATACGCGCATTCATTTACTGCTCTGCTACATAGTGGAAAGAGCTGTGGTCTGTGTAGATGCGTGTTTTGTTCGGAGTGTGAACATGATGAAAAGGTCTTTGCAGAGCAACACAGGGCCGTTAGTGAGAGGGAAAGAGAAGCTTCAGTCTGTCTCTGATGGACGATCGTTCCTCCCCTCTCCTCCTGTTTATCACGGCCAGTCTTGGTGGTCTTTTGCTTTCCCTCTGCCTTTTCGTCACTGACACACACACACACACACACACACACACACACACACACACACACACACACACACACACACACACACACACACACACACACAGATTGTTTTCTCAAACAGAAATGCTGCCGACTCTCCTGATCAACTGTTAGCAACCTGCGACCGTGTGTGTGTGTGTGTGTGTGTGTGTGTGTTTTATTACCACTACTTGGACATGTTTGGATGTCTGACGTGTTGTGTTTAGTGTAAAAGTTTGTTATGTCTGTGACAAAGCGATAAAACTAAAACCTGAGAACCTTCTATAAAGAACATGTTGATTCCTGTCAGGGTCGTCATTTCTGCAACATTTCAGATCTCTTTTAATCGCTTCATGTCGTACATCACACTGTAGTGTAACACAACAGTAGTCTACTGTCTCTCTATTACACTTTTACACACATAAAGCGATTTTTGCTCCTGCGTTATTAAATCTACGGCGTGGCTACACAACCTCTACACAAGACCCTAAGCAGTACCCTACGTCGTAGCGTGACGTACATCTTCTGAAAATGTGACTAAATGCGCGTTGCTGGGCTGTGGTAGCGTTGCATTTCCCCCTACTCATTTCTGGGTTCTCCTTCTCTATAATCAACATGAAATCAAGGAGAGGGTTAACTTTTCCTGCTACAGATTTCCCACCTTTGGTCACAGGGGAGACACTTTGTTTTTCTCTCTGTGCCTACAGAGTCCGTACTCATTCTGAAGCTAATCACCCTCACTCTCTCACACACTCTACCACACTATTCTCTTAAAGAGATCCACGCACACACCAATGCGTAGTATAAACTTCAGGCTTACATAGGCTACGGGGGCTATAGGGTTCTCCGCAGAACCATAAATCACGCTTAAGCGTTAACTGACTCACTCGCAGCTCCACACACAAACTCTCACCTGCCTATGTACAACACACGCTTATGTGCAAATAAAAACAAATGCACACAAGCCTTTGGAGCCATAAAGTCCTCCATGAGAGACTGAGTTTTTTATTTTTATAGTTCTTCCAGGCTACTTGATACATTTAACAAGCTGTTCTCAGGACAGTTTTACCACCAAACCCATTAGGACATCAAATAGGACCAAAAGCAGACCTGCTGATACAAATGAAGAATTTATTGTTGAGTATACAGATTGTGACCTCCAGGGAAGGCTATACAGTACAACTAAAACCAAAATGATTACTGTTTGGAAAATTGTGAGCTTGTGTTTGTTTTGCACTCAAGGCAAAAAGCCAAGTGTGGGCTGCAACTAATCATTTTTCTGAAATATGTTTTAAGCTTACAAAGATATAAAACAAAGAAATATGGAAAATCCTCACATTTAAGTAGATGGAACCAGTAAATATTTGAAACCACCGCTTGTTAAATAAATTAAAAACAAAAGAGAGGCCTCTGTTGCTGAGAGGTTTACCAGACTGAATGTAAATTTCCGATGTCACAGCGGCCTCAGACAGCCTGATAATTACAGCTTTTTTAAGAGCTGGGGTCAAGTGCTCCAATGAAAGGCCAGAGGGTGGGGACGGTGGGCTGTGGAGATGGAGGGAGGGTCCTAATTGACAGGTGTCCATGGTAACGAGAAAAGCTGGGGTTAAAATTAAGGGCCTGGTTACCGTGGTTATGTGTCAGGGTCCCCTGTATTTGTGTACACTCTTCACATTCTTTGCCCCCTGCCCCATTCATTCCCTTACTTTTTGTCTTTCGTTCTTTCCCATCCACTGTCCTCATCGTCTAAGTGTTTTTCTTCTTCGTTGTCGTTGTCAACCCTCTCTCATGACCCTGTGGATGTCTTGCTCCTTCTCGGTGGCTCTCACAAACACACCTCCTCCTAACCCTCTTTACCATCTCTCATTCATTCTCTGCTGTGTACATATGTAGCAAAGCAAGGCGCTAACATAGCCAGGGTTTGAGGTCGGACAGAAGTAAAGTTGCATCACTTTTTATTTTTATTGTTAAAACAATGCTAGCTGCTTTGTTTTGAAGGTAGCACCACTTTGATCCAGACTGAAATGAGAAAATATTGGATAGAGTACCACAAACGTTAGTCCAGACATTCATGGTGCGCAGAGGATGAAGAAGACTGCTGGCTTTCGTGATCTCCTGACTATTCATCTAGAGTTTGGATGAAGCCTCTCTTTTTCTCACAGGGTTGTAAATCTATCGCTCTTCTTGCTTCCCTTTTTTTCCAAACGCTGTCCCCTCCCTCCTTTCCCACCATCCATCCATGCAGGGCTTCTCCTACACTCTTCTTCCTTTAACCCCATCCTTACTGTTGGTTTCTCTGTGTCAGGGAAGTGTTGCATACATAAAGAACCAGATTTAAACAGCGCTGTCAGGGTGATGACTTAAAGTGCATCTACAAACTGTGTGATAAGATTATCCAGATAACGTACCCACACTGACACACACACTCACACACTTATACACATAAACATGATCGTTACCCCTTACCCCGGGGAAGGCTCTGACCGGGCAGTTGAAGCTCTAGAAGTCAAGATCTTGTTTTGAGCCTGAGGGCTGAGAATGAGTCGGCTCACCGAGGTCATGTTGGTTTCCTGCTTCCAGTCAGGCGCAGTGTGCTTATGCTGCATACAAACCAAATTCCATTATACAATCCCATAAGGCTGATGTTATGTTATATGCAAACATAGTGGAAGAATGGGCCTATGAAGCCTGTGACTTGGACATTTTGTGTCCTCTGACTTATTAATAGTCAATCTTTGTTTCCTTAATGGAAAGAAGATGATACAGAGTGCTGAAGGACTGAGTTGTCACTGTTGGACTTCCAGTTCCCTCGTCTCGGAGTTTTTTGAATGGCTTTTTGATTAGATGCCTGAAATAAGGGCTGTCTTTAACACAATCATGAGAGATTTCACTGCCACTTTTTTTTTTTACGAGTCTTAAAAAAAGAGTGGCTAAAGGAGACTTCAGACGTTGTCAAACACGTGAAATCAGCTGGAAGCTCGTGGTGAGGATGCTGTAGTCATTGTGATTGCGGTGTAGTTTGTTTACAGCCTAACTTTAGCTTTTTTTCTTTTTACTTGTGATTGCATTTATGCTTCAAAAATCATAAAAGGGGTGTCATTTATTTGTAAAGATTACTTTTCTAAACAAAACTTAAATAGTGTCATAAACTTACTCTGTGTTTGCCACAGAGTTTATTTTATTAGGAACCAGGGCGATGCTAACTTTTGGGTTGGCCTAAAAAAATTGCCTCAACTCAGAAGTAGTGTTTACATAACTTACAGTAATTCTTACCTTAACCGTAAGGCAGGAGGTAAAAATGAAATTAACAAATATTGAATAACGGAAAGTCAAATAATGGTCTTTGCCATAATAGGTATGCCTTTTATTCTGATATTTTTTTTTCATAAACAATAATCTTTTATGCAGAAAATCTATTTTGTCTTTATTTTAAAGTCACTGTTTAGTCTGTTTCTTTTCTACAAGTAACATCCAAAGCACTTGTGGATAGTCACAGCTATTTTTGTGCTGTTAAAGGTCCCATGGCATGAAAATTTCACTTTGAGGTTTTTTAACATTAATGAGTTCCCCCAGCCTGCCTATGGTCCCGCAGTGGCTAGAAATAGTGACCGGTGTAAACCAAACCCTGGGTGTCCTGCTCCGTCTTTGAGAAAATGAAAGCTCAGATGGGCCGATTTGAAAACTTTCTCCTTATGAGGTCATAAGGGGCAAGGTTACCAAGCAAAGCATGGCAGTTGGTCAAGGCCCCCCCTCCTCAATAGCTACAGACACAGAAATGGCACATCCTAAGGAAAGCTCACTGTGGGACTGGCTCTAGTGGCTTTAATTCTGCACCAAGGCTAAATTTTGAGAAAGAGACTTCAGATATGGTATTAGGGGACCACTAAGGCCTAAATAAAAGCATCCAAAAAGCACCTTGTCATGGGACCTTTTAAAGCTTATATGTAGCCTGGAAAAACCCTGACCAACTTCTGGCATTTTGAGATTTGCCCATTTAAGCCCATTTCCAATTTTTCCAAATCGAGGCACCAATCCCAACCGTTGAGGTGGGCTTCACACAATGACGATTAGCATCAACATTACAGTCAACATGACGGCCAGCGACGCGCAGCAACCCAGTGATGCCTAGCTTATATGATATGTCAGACAAAATTCTTGATATTTCTTGTTAAATGCTGAAATAATCCATTTTTGGTGTCTGTCAGTGTGGCCCCTGACTGGATTAGAGCATAGATGTTAATTATTCAAGTCTTTGTTCTTTTCTTTTTATTGTGCAGTGTGAGAGAGGAAGGTCAGGGGTAATTGGGCTTTGTTTCCTGAAAACAAATGCTTTGCCACTGCTGCTGTGTGTTTCTGTATTCTTGGGTGTGTAGGCTCAGAGACCTTTCCTGTTTTCTCAGCCAAATAATTGTATTTAGCTATGCAGTATTTCAGACTTCTAGAAACAAGAGTTGCTCTCTTGACATTTTGGGACTGAGCAGCAGCAGCAGCAGGGCCTGTGACCCAGTTTGACTCGCCAAAAATGTACTTTCCTTTCTCTCCCATTTCTGCATTCACAACAAAAAACCACAGTCATTTCCTGAAACACTAACTAGAAAGCAGATTTGCAGGCTTTTGGGAAATGTCATTACATCACTGTTTACAGGGGGACGATGATTGTAAATGTGGCTTTGTGGCTTTCACACAGTCAACCTGTGTTTTATGGCCACAGATTAGAGCTGTTGTTAGAGGGAGGAAGCCTTTACAAGAGAAAGGTTATCTCTTTGAGCTACTAGTTGAAGCAGTGGCTCTAAGCTGACCTCAAGTCTGTCTCCAGATGGGTCAACTTCCCACTTTTCATCACTTACACTGACATCTCCTCAGTAATTCTCTGGCACCCCTGTGTTTTGTGTGTCTGTATCCATGTGGATCCTCGGGTCAACTCCTGTTAATCCATCCTTGTTAGTTTATTCGGGGGCCACACTCCGCTGTCCTCTCCGGTTTCATCTTTCTCTCTTCTAATCTCTTAATGGCATCTCGGGGTATCGCTGTCTGCCTGCCTGTCTCTTTCTCTCTGTCTGTCTGTCTGATGACTCCTGGCTCTGTTCCTGTCTGCTCTTTGGAACGGGACTAGCGATCCGCTCAGTTCTCCCGTCAAAACATAACTTAGTTAACTGTCAGCATTACTGGGATCCTTTTGATGTGTTCATCCCACACTTAAAAAGACACCACAGTAGATAACAGAGTGGACGTGGTGTTCTCTGCCAAACCGGATAAAATAAGTTACTCACTTACCATTGGCTATTTATTGCCTACATGCCGGGATTAACACAAACATGACAGAAAGAGATGTAACATTAACTTTCTTTAGATTGTGATTTTGTTTTGCTTTACCTATTTATTGAACAGCTTGTAGTATAAAGACTGACAGGAAACTATGGAAGAGAGAGGCTGGAACTATGGATATAAAGACTGGCTACATGGTATGCATCTAAACCACTTGGCCACTAGGACATCCCGTACACACAAAATTGACAATAAACAGACTGGACAAAACAGCAGCTTACCATTGGCTCCCATTTTTTTCCATCCAGCAACTTCTTAAAATAAATGGCTTTGTAGTTATATATCATAATTACTAAATCACAATGAAATACTGTATGTTTTTAAACATTTTTTAAACCCGACAACTTCAGTGTGCCTTTTTTAAAAAGACCCGTAGTTGTCTGATATAATTTCTGCTGTTTAGTTAACTGGACTGTCAGTGAAGCCTCGATCAGATCCAGTGATCCAGAAGTCCAGCTCCTCGCTGTATGATTTGCCATGCCTGAATAACTAACAGTCTGAGGTGGATTGCTTATGCTTGTTTCACCCAGCGATGCCAAATCCATTTGGATAGAGCTAACTGCTGCGTGTGTGTGTGTAAATGTTTTACATATTATGTGACTATCACAGTTTGGGTTTATAATTATTTCCCATACTTTCCCTTCTGGGAATTGTTTGACCATTTTCTGGTTACTTATCACATACCAGTAAATTGATACAGACACTGAACCATAGTTAACAGACTGAGAAGTTTGGACATCACACACCACCTCTGGGAAAAAAGATGAAAAAAAGAATGGAGGACCTTGATCCCAGTGTGGGAAGGAACCTTTATTGGTAGTTTTAAGCTGAATAAGAGGTTTGATAGTCATGCTGCTACACTCAGCAAACTGAATATGCTTCTCTGTAACTGGACCCAGTCTGCCACCTAACTGCACACTTTGACACTGCAGGGGAGAGTTTTCCTCAAAGTTTGGATGAATTTAAAAGTGGCTTCAACTTTCCTTGCAGACTATAAATCAACTATTTATCATTGTACTGAAAAAAGAATTACAACTCACTGTCACAGGATCCCAGTCAGTTTTTTCACAGTGTGTTTTTGAACAGCCAGGTGCCTCACTGTACTCAGCATACTGCTGATGGAAAAATATTCCCTCTACATCTACCTTTCCCCCTGAACATGCAGTGGTATGTCTGAAACCTTCTGGTACTTTCATCTGAATGGTTCAACCTCAGAATGGCAGGTCAGGACTCATTTTCCACACAGGAAAGGTTTCTGCTGCATTTCACCAATGCAGAGGTCAGAAGAGCAGGGACGCTGCGTGGGACACTGGCAGGCACTATTGATGTGTCACGGTCACACCACATGCAGCTGTAAGGTGACCAGAGGCTCAGAACAGCTGTTTCATGCACCTTCAAAAGAGTTACAGCCTGGAGACTGGAGTATAATTTCATAATGGCAGAAAGCAGTGATTACTGAGCATTAGGTTTGTTAGGAAGAACATGTTAACTTTCAAAGATGTACCTTAATCTCAACACTGAACTATCATAGCTTTGTCAGTTTCTTTGTTATGATGCAAGATAGACTGATAGTTTCAAAGTTACAGAGTTTACAGCTGGTTATTGGAAGCTACTTGCACAGATAGAAGCTGGAGGTGATTGAGTTCAGTCTGACAGATGGGACTTTGTCAGAGGAAGTGAAGGAAGCGTTAGAATGAGATGGAGAGCCCTGTATTGTATTATTTTTTATGGAGTACAAGGTTAGAGGATGCATCATCTGATGTGACTATCCTTTCCCTCATGCTGCTCCTGCTGCTCATCCTCCCCTCTGCCCTTCAGCAACAAATTGTCTTCCTGTTTCCTCCTGCAGCTGGCTTGTTCCTTACACAGCTGGGATGCTGCATAACCACTCATATTATAAAGAGCTGGGTATTTTTGGAAAGTTATGATACCGGTGCCAGCACAATATCCACATTATTAAGCTGATACAAAAAAAAAAAAAATTCAAAGAGAAAAGGAAAATGATCACAGGAAGAATTAGTTTCTGTATGGTTTTATAATCATAAACCTGTACCTGGTTTTGCAGCTTGTGTGGTCTGACTGCAGTGTATATTTCCATCTCTCTGTGTGTTACAGTACTATTATGTGGAAGCACAGTACAGATATTCACAAAGGTGTGTTGTGTGTGTGTGTGTGTGTGTGTGTGTGTGTGTGTGTGTGTTTTGTGTGCCAGGGTGACCTTGCTGGCTGTCTGTGTAAAGGATGCTGACTGGGAGAATTGAGTTGAACTGGGGGAGGCAGAGACAGGAGGCATGAAGCATTAACAACACAAGATAGGAAGGTGCAAGCAAATTGACAGACATATGTAAATTAATTATACTTCTTTCTGTCCAGAGAGCATCAAATGAATTATATTATGATAATATAGTGAAAGAAGAGACAGTACTGAGGCTCTACACATCAGTCACAAAAAGCTGTGTGTGTGTGGGGGGGGGGCATTGAGTGAGATTTCTCTCTGTGCTATCTGAATAAAATGGGTCATTGACTTCCCAAAACAAACAGCCAGTACAACGCCAAGCCTCACAACAGCACTGTAGTTTCACTCTGTCTCGTCTCCCTTCATGCTTTCACACTCTCTTTTCCATCATTTTTTCTTGCCCCTCCATCTTTCTTCTTTTCTTTCCTCCCTCCTGTTTCCAGCTAATACGGTAGTCTGACATCATCCCCGGGCTTTGTTACACCCCGTGTGTGTGTGCGTGTGTGCGTGTGTGCGTGTGTGCGCGTGTGTGTGTGTGTGTATAAAGTTTCCAGACGCAGCATTTTCTGCAGAGAAGGGTCATGAGATTTAACCCCTGACCTCTTGACCCTGAAAACTGTCATACACACATACACACATACACAAAGACACAAACATGCACAACGGCAAACATTGCAGTAGACAGTGTAACGTGAGTGTGTGGATGTAGTAGGAAGAAATACTTTTTGTTGAGCAAGTTATCTTATATTCAGATGAATTCAATTCAGGTTATCTGAGTTGACTCTGTTGGTGGGTTGGTAGATAGTATGTGCAAAAATGTGAGTTTTGTTTGTACATGGGTGATGAAACACACCAGAAATATTTTAGTTATAAAGGAAATACAAACATAACTAAAACCAGTTATTAAAGAAAGTAGATCCAGCTTTTAATTTTTTTGAACATTGGGGTAAAACTACAGTTAAAACCACTAAAGAAGGCCTTAAAAAATCCATCAGTTGTAGTTTTCTATCAGTGGGAAGTCGATTATAAAAGAAAGATGTCATAGCTATCGTTTGGTGGTTTTCAGAGCTAAATGTGACACTGGGGCTGCTGGGACAGTGGTTTGAGTGTTAAGTAGTGCAGCCACACACACACACACACACACACACACACACACACACACACACACACACACACACACACACACACACACACACACACACACACACACACACACGTTGGTCTCTTCTGCCCCACAGTGGCAGCATCACACTCTTTACCACAAGAGACGTGGTGGCTAAAATTCCCCTCTTGCCTTCTCTCACTTTTTACTTTGTTCCCTTTTTCTCTCAATCACTCTCTGTTTATCATGCAGATTTTACATTTTTTTTATTCTCTTTTTTTGTGTGTGTTGGGAATTGATCTATTTTCTGATTTTAGGACAGACATGGCTCAGGGTACTACAGTCTTGCTTTCTGCCTCCTAAAGACTCGCCACGCTGTTGAATGTTCCCTGTTTTTAAAATATATTCAATTTAGAAAAAGTACAATGATTCAAGCCCAGGTTTTATGTTATTTTTTATACAGGTACAGAGGTAATTTTAGGACAGAAAGGGCTCTGGGTAATGTAGTTCTGTTGCAATAGGAAATCACCAACAGAGGACAGGATTAACAGCTGGCATCAGTATCAAATCTCCATTACTTCATGTCTTCTGGTAATTGTGGTGATTAGGACATGACTAATGGGAAAGAAAGGCATTACTGCTCTCTCCATATATGCGCCTTTATTTATTATATGTGACTAAAACGCTGCATGATTACTTTCCTAATTGTATTATTGTTCTCTGGTGTTTCCTAAATGACAAAGTTGTTTTTGAATGATTGTATTAAGGTTGGAAAATAGGCTCAATCTGCAGCATGGAGCTGAGGGCTCTACCCTGACAGCAATTACATGTCGTCAGATTGATTGTGGTTGTGTATTGTTGACCGGAGGTTGCTAGGACTAAAATGTCAGTGGCTTTTACAGGCTGAAAAGCCACGAGGTTGATAACCTCGAACACACACACACACACACACACACACATACACACATTCACAATTCTCTGCAAGGTGAGAGTAACTTGAGGAACTTTGCCTTCCAGTCATAGCCTGAATCACGCTGTGATTCTCCACGACTAACGTGCATACACAAACACACACACACACACACACACACACACACACGTTTGATCGCCCCCTCTATCTGAAGCTTTTTAGCAAGCCGTCAGCAGACATCATTCAAAGATAGCGGTGGATAAATATCACAGCCAGGATGCATTGCTCACTCATAGCAACAGAGGTAAACACACATACACACACTCTCCTCCCTGACACACAAATACACACATCTTCTACAAACTGCTGCCAACATGTAAGCATACAATCACATACATGCACCAT